>JARFIW010001512.1:0-712500 GCA_036346225.1 Platerodrilus igneus | reverse complement strand
ATATTGTTATGCTACGATGTAACGATAGCCACAGGTGGTATTTTGCGTGTATCATATGGAATAATCACTAACTTAGAATTGAAATACAAACAATGTAGTTATAAAAATATAAAATCAAGAACACAATAGCAATGTTAGATATATATATATATATTGCTATAATTATAGGGTAGTTTAGGGGTAGGTTAAGTCACAGGGGTCGTAGAACAAATAAAAGCAACTTCAAGTTAATAAAAGCACATAATTACAGATATTATAAGAGTAAATAGGCCACTATACATATTGTTAGTTGAGAGCACACTGTATATAAAAATACATGAGATTAAACGCATAAGAAATAGAAATATCCAAGAGTAGTTACAAGTTAAGATAAGATTTGAAAACTGAACAAAATGCATCAAAATTAAATCAACGGAAAACCTATATGAATTGGCTTGATAAATATTTAGCAAATGCGTTAAATATATCATCGTATACGCAGTCTAAATTATGCATTATTTGAAAATCGTACGTAACATAAAGAATTACATTTGTTCAAAAATCCAATATTAACTAGGAACTAAACAGACACCAGATTATTTCGGTTTAGATTAGAATAATAAACTATGAATACGTGATTTAATAAACGGAAATTCATGGGATTTCTCAATTAAATACCATGGTAGGTGAGTGTAGTACGTGACAAGTCAAGCATTCATCCAAATATTTGAACTAAACAATTGGTAAAATTCCCGGAATACACAAAGATAAAGGCAGAAGGTGTCGTCCCAACACGTGAATGAACGAATGGAAAACAAGAGAGGTACGGCTTTAAATACGATAAGGAATGAGCGACGAGTTTAGTATACATTTTAAACTGGGCAACGACGATACTCTGAAGTGCTAAATTATTTACGTAACCAGTGATACGAAAGTTAAATTAAAATCATTTCGAAAAGTGTACAGATTGTGCAAGTGTGAGCCGATCTATTATAGACGTAAGTAAATAACGACTTAATAAAAATACATTTCTAACATAAATAAAACAGGGCTGTTAATTACTCTGGTTAATTACTTCTGGTTAATTACTTTTTGGTAATTACTTCTTGTTAAATACTGACATGGTAAATGTTCTATTACTGTCTTGTTAATCACGGACATGGAAAATCTTTTATTTACTGATATTCAAATTGAATATTAAATGAGATTTTAATTTATGGAATTGGATTCTAATAACGATTTGGATAGTATTTTGGTTTTGATGTCGACTTCCAAATTCGACGATAAATTTTCAGACTGGGCACGAAAACTCTTGGGTAATACAGAGGAACTACAGAACCATTCCAGGTTAGCGATATTGATATAATTTATTACTGAAAACTGTTTTAATTCAATATTTTTCGTATATGTAAGAGGCAACAAAACAATAGTTTCATTGATCAATTTATGAAAAAGGTAATAGGTATCTTGAAACGTTTCAAAAGGGTCTCTAAATATAAACCAAAAGCCTAGTTTTGGTGGCTTCAATTTCTTAAATCTGATATATGTAAATATTCTGAAAAGGGGAAGATTTTAAAAGTTGTAAATATTTAATCATTATATTGTGTATTGTAGAATGGCTTTATTTAATTGAATCAGCTAGTTGAGGCAAAGAAAATCCATAACTTAACATTACACATCATAGGTGCGTGCTTGGTTGATCAAAAGGGGCAAATGAAAACATCATAGCATTTTATGATAGATCCAAATCGCGGGGCATAATATAAAGGGGATAACACAGCATTTTATGTACACACAATCGTAGGGGCTGGAGTATCACAGCATTTTATGAAGCCCATCATAGGGGCTCGTTGATTATAATAAGAGTAACACAGCAATATATGTACGCCCAAACGTGAGAATAGAAATATCACAGCATTTTATGACATGCCAAGTCGTGGGGCTAAATATAAATAGGAGTATCACGCACTTAACTAACGTACTTTCGCTAAACTTATTTGACACTTTACAAATATTTTGTTTGTCAAGGCATACCCGATAATTGCCACTTTAAGCGAATAAGTTTTTATTGAATAAAACAGTTATTTATCAACCGATTTAGAATTTTTTGTAAAATTTTATTTCTGCATGAAAAATGCTATTAATTGAGGTATCATAAGGGGTATATTGCCAATTAAAAATTTTAAGTAGGGGATGCTAGCGCTTAGGGGTTGAAGGGTGGGGGTTAAAAATTACATAATTAAATGACAATTTAAAAATATAAATCGACGTTTCAGAGCTTTTTACCCAGAAATTGTCAATAATTATTTAATCGAATATATCCGTTACTTTTGGGAAGCACTGTATATATATATATATATATATATATATATTATATATATATATATTATATATATATATATATATATATATATATATATATATATATGTCAACTACATACAGCGTTAACCACATATTTATACATACACACGTGCACCACACCCTACACATACATACACGTACACAACACGTAATCCACATGCGCCCAAAATTCACGCATCTAATCAACTGCTTTATTTGTCATTATACTTTCTTGTTTAATTAGGTTGTGATAGATTGTACTTAATTTATTTATGTCCGTTTTCTCATTAATTGCGTTGGGATTTTTACAAATATGAATCATTTCGAGTATCTCTTTTTCTTTGTTTTTAAAATTTTTACTTTCATTATATTGAAATTTATGTTTAGTTTGGTATTCATGTTTGGTTATCGCGGTTTTATTTGTTCTGTTGAATTTGTGTCCATTTATCCTTTTGTCTAGAAATTGTGAATTTGGACTCATATATGCCGATTTGCATTTATCTTGGCACGGTATCGCGTATATTGTGTGTGTGTTTTTTTTTGTTGTGCGGGGTAGCGTCTTTTAATCTGCTGAAGTACGTTCTTAGTAGATTGAAACCTTTATGTGCTACATTGAGGTTATATTTGCTAAAAGTTTTTTGTAGTTTTTCCGAAAGTATAGGCATATAAGGTATAGTAACAAATTTATGGGGCAGTTTTTGTTCATTTTTATTGTTATTATTTATATTAGATCTGGATTCCTGTTGATTATTATAGTAGTTGTGTATACATTTTTTGAAAATATTGTCCGCCATTTTTTTTGATAGTTTGTTATCAGTGTGTATTTTGCTTTTTTTATTGACCGTTCTCTGAATTTCGCATTTGATTGCTTGATAGCTCTATCAGACAGGCCTATTACTACTGATTTTTTTTGGGAAATAGGATGTTGTGAATTATAATTTAAATACCCGCCTGACCAGGTCCTTTTGGTATACTATTCAGTTTTAATTTTATTTTTAATATGATGTAGTGTCAGGTCTAAGAAATTTAACTTATTGTTTTCTTCAACTTCGATTGTAAATTGTAGCATATGGTGGAAACTATTGAACTGGTTTATTACGTGATTACATTGGTGTTGGAGAAACAATGGGAAAATTTACACTAAGCGTGAAACCCCTTAGAGCAAGTGCACTGTGACTTGCGGGTAGTGTTGCGATAAAATACTCTTAGCGGTAAATCAAACAATGATCATGCACTTACCTCAATGTTCATACTGTTGGCTTCTACGGAAGTGGTTGGCAGCATCCAAACCAGAACAAATCTCCGCCGACGGATTATGTAGAAGCACAGTGACACACATACCAAAAAATGTATATTGTTTTAATACATGACCGCACGGGCCGAATGCTTCAAAACGAGTGTACAAAACCAGTGCTAGATAAGACCGCCTGGTTTATCGCAAAACAAAACCTTGACTGTTTAAAATAAATAACATTGAAATTAAGAGTGGCGTTCTAACCCAATTTTGAACAATTGTTTTTTTGGGACCGCACGTACACAGTCGTCTACGTATCTAAAAAAGAATGGTAGGGGAAACTGTAATTTTTATTGCATATATTTCTAGCTCCTTCATTACAATTTGCGCTATCACGCTGGATAGTACTAAGCCCATAGCACACCCATTGATTTGCTGATAATATTGATTTCTGTATATGAAATATGTAGAGTTTAAAATTATTTCGATGGCTTTAATAAATTCTTCTAAAGGAATGTTAGTGTGGGTTTTGATATTACTCCATTTTTTTTTAATTAAGTTTATAGCAATGTTAATGGGAATATTTGTATATAGCGACGTGACATCGAGAGAGATTAATATATAATTATCTGGTATATTGATGTTCGTAATCTTTTCTTTAAAGTCCCATGAATCTTTAATGTAGTACTTATTTTGGTATACAACGTTTGTTAGTATATTTTTTAGGAATCTTGATAATCCGTTAAATAGGGATTGTGTTGTGTCAATAATCAGTCTTAGTGGTGTACCCTCTTTATGGATTTTTGGTAAGCCGTACAATTTGGGAGGTAACGCATTGTTAATAGACAAATCTTTTAAATTTTTGGGCGAGATGTAGCCTTTTTTCCCATTCTTTAACTAAGTCGTTATTCATTTTTTGGTATCGGGTGGTAGGATTTTGTCTTGTTAGTTTGTATGTGTTATTATCACTTAAGAGTTCAATTATTTTATGTTTTGTGGCGAAGTTAACTTCGCCACAAAACACTTTTTGGCTTTGAATGAGCTAGTGAGTCTGCTAGTTCAGGAGTAACTCTTTTCTTTACACTTTAACTTGTCTACTTAATATTATCTTTTTATTATTTTTTATTTTATTACGTATTTATTTTATTGTCGTGATGAAGCCCCTTACAAAAGTGGGCGAAACGTCGAACTTAATTTATAAAATGGCACGGTCCCAACCTGGAACCATAAATATTTATAATGACTCCGGGCCCCTCCGACAATATCACATAAATATCTTAGTTAGTTAATTACATAAGGTAAGTTGATAAATACTATCGTATTACAGTGAATAAGATGAAATAATAACTTAGACTTTTTATGCAAAACCTAAATGATCATTTCAAATCGAGCTAGTAATTGAAAGATGGAGAATATAAGGTCTTGGACAGGACTTGCACCTGTATCTTGGTTTTGCCAGAACCATGTGTTTACTAATTACGCCACCGAGACCGATGACGACAATTGGGAAATTTACAAATTTAAATCGTGTACACAACTATACATAAACCTAACTTTTAATTACGTTTGGCATTTTTGTCAATCATATCTGACATTGTCAAGTTTTTGACTTATGTCAGTTATAGACAGGAAGCAATGCTAAAAATTACGGCTATAATCGAAGTATTAAATATATAAATATTTTAGGTAGTTACTTGCACAAGATAAGTTGATAAATACTATCATACTATCTGACATTAGAAAATAGTGCGAAAATAGCCATGCATCGCTTTGCATCGACTCATATGTGTTATATAATTTTGTATATTACAGTGTAACCCATATAATTCGAAGATCTTATTCTCAGGTCCCATTCCGATTGTTTGAGTTGTTTGGATTAACGAACACACAAAAATTATGTTAGGAAATATACTTCAATATAACATAAAATAAAATAATATATTCAGTGATAAGAAAAAATTATTTATATGTTCTATAATTTTATATGTATTAAGTGGTGTATTTATTTACATAACTAAATAAAAAAGATTTAAACAATTTAAGTGAAAAACAAATATTTATTTAAATTATTATTTGTCTGAATCTCTAAAAAAGCTTTTGACTACATTTTTTGTCAATTTCATATACTGAATTTCGCACGCATCTGGATGTTTTATTTTGTGTTGTATTGAAGTATATTTCTTAATATACAATCATATAACATGCAATTTATGTGTCTTTGTTAATTCAAACAACTCGAACAATCTGAACGAGACCTGAGAAAAAGATGTACGGATTATATGGGTTACACTGTAATACACAAAATTACACAACATTTATGAGTCGATGCGATACGTTGCGTGGCTATTTTCGCGCGGCCTTAGTGAAAGCACCGATCGTTGTTTCTCTTTTAGAAGGCTTACAGCTCTGAGGAGTGAGTGAGACGCCCACTGTAGAGCAAGTGAGACGCTAAGTTAGGCGCGTACATAGAGCAAATGAGACGCATATAAAATGCTCCGAGATTAAGTGAAATCAGTTTTAGACCGACGTTATAAATTATATTAATAATATTATATTTTTGTAATTTTTTTTAATGTAAAAATTATATCAATTATACTGTTTTTTTGCAATTTTTGAAATTTCTTACCATTGAGCCCCATTTTCATTTCATAGACCCATTGCAGGTCTTCATCGACCCCTGGGGGTCGATATAGGCCACTTTGGGAATCACAGGTCTAGAACAATGTGCTAAACAAAATTTTCGAAGTGATTCGCTACTTTTTGTAAATAGATTTGTTCATCATCCATAGTCCTATTTGCTAAGATTGATGATGGTATTATGTAGTGCAATGTGCTATGCAAAATGTTTGTGATATAGTTTTTTTTTGACAAGACAGGTCAAGAAAAAATAATTTCAAAGTTTGTAAACAAACTTAAATGATTTTGAATTAAGGATTCGAGGATAATCACTCTTTTAAAGCATACTATTTTTTCCTTCTTTATTAATAGGTTAGAGGTACTTTATACCATATTTAATAAACATACATTTACTTTCATTAGCTATCAAACTTGTTTAAGCACAAAGGGACGAACTGTATTAGAAAATTACTTTGAATATATTGTATACTGAAAGTTTAGTGTTAGTTCTATAAAAGCAAACTATTGAAAAATTTAGTAAAATCTCTATGAACACCCTTGCAACTCATCAACTTCAAAAACCAACAGACATCAAACATGCTGCAATACTTTTAATTTCGGATTGTGTTTATTTACATTGTAGTATCTTCTGCTAGATGAGAATCATTTACATTTCTTGTATATTTTAATTTCAATTAACTTGTCGATTATATAGTATCTGTGTTTCTTGCAGTGATGAGCAAACCAGGTACTATTAACTTTTTTAAGATGTTTCTGTATTTTCCTCTTGATTTGTTTTCTAAATGTTTTTTAAAATACAAAATGATAAATTGCTTTTCAAGAATTTTCAGACACTCGTCAATGATTTTTCGGAAATCTTCAGATGGTGAACAAAGACCACCAGCTATGATGTTTTCATACATTTTATTAATCAAAAGTAGCTGTGATTGTTCTGAAGATCGATGTCTGTTAAATATAATTTGCAGCGCAGGCATTGGAAGTGTTTCAAACATTTGAAAGCTAAATATCCTGCGAAGTATGTTACTGAACAGTCTTCTAAATTTGACATCTGGTTAGAGTTGGTTTCGCCTGATAAAGTGGTTGTTACAGATGATGCAGCATCCGATTCGTCACTATTACATACACTATCTTCGGATGTGGGTAATTCAAGAGTTATATTGGAATCATCTTCACAATTAGATGATCTAGGTGGTGTAATTAAGGAATTAATGGCATTACTTCTAAATAATGTTCTAAAAATTTTAGATGTCGGATTTTTGGAAAATCCTCCCCGTTGCCTATAAACTGAAAATCTGTTTTCTAGTACGTCTTAATTTAATCTATTAGTTAGAAGATATTGAATATTGTGTTGCAGTTTTCAGTTTGAAATAATTCTATAATAACATTGATTGTTTGAACAAGTCCATCAAAATATGGAGACCTAGAGATTTTATTTGTTTTTAAATCTACCTTAGAAAGTTTTGATAATGTAACTAGCGCTCGTTGTAATACTTCTTTAGCACTTGTATTTACATCAGAAAATGCTAACGAGTAGGGGTTAGCAGTAAACAATGTTACGTACACTTTGGACCAGGAGGCTTGCAGTGTACGACAAGCTGAAATGTTTCCGGCTAGACAGTGGGAGGTCGTGGTCCAATAGCGGCTTGACGAGGGCTGCTGCGACCTAATCTGGAAGAAAATGGTAGTCAAGAGAATTTTTGGGCACCACCTAGTTCTCTATGGCCTGGAAACTGAAGCTAAAAACTAGGAAAATCGCTTCGGATGACCTAAATCAAATGTAGAACCAAACAAAAATACTTGCACAACCTGATGCAACCTAACTGTACCAATAATTTATATACCTCCCGTCAGCTCGATCACTACACCAAACTGTGGCCAATCGCCTGTTAAAAATTAAATGTTGGTCAGATTGAACCTTTTGTTACATCGGTAGTTTGGATTTTACCTTTTGCTTTTGATATATTTATATATATATATATATATATATATATATATATATATATATGAAAAAAATTAGTACACTCTTTAAATCTGATAAACACTTTCTATTAAGAACTTCCAAAATTTGTTCACGATTACATAATCATTACTTTGGAGAAAATTCTACAATTCTTAAATGTGAAACTAACTGTCAAATGAGAAGCTCTCTTACTATTTAGGACGTCTAAGTAATTTCATATCTTAAAAATTAGATTGGCTACACAGCCAAGTTTATTACTTTGATAACCCACCAAACGGGCAGATTAAGTAGAATCAAAAGAGTTCAATCATAAAATCAAAACAAAAATAAAGTGTGAATTCGGTACCTGGTTTCTGAGGTGTATTCGTGTAGTGGCCAGCTGACACTTCTCTTATCTCTACTGCTGATGCACTAAGGGTATTTTTGAACTGACATTACACCCGCGTGTACTTCCAGTGAAATATTTCCAATTAAGTACTGAGCTATGCGTAATTCTAGATCGAGACCATGCGGACGTGTTGACCTTCCAAATCCTTCTTTTGATTTATGTGATGCGGATTTCTTTCCAAAAAAAAAATACTGAACTTCCTGTCTCGTTACGGCACCGGAATTGTACAAGTATCAATTTCAAAATTAACCAATAACCGAGAGTTGTCTAACTGTACGGCCTATTTTAAATTCTTGACCGCAAGAATAACTTGAATGAAATTATACTTCGCACCTCACGTAAATCATTTTGCGAAAGTTATTTAGAAACGCAACCCGCCTGAATGACTTAATCCGAAGCACACCCTACATTACATGTGATTTTCCAATGCTCCACCCGAAGGTACTACATTGGCCAGGAAGCGAGTTTTTTTTACCTGGAAAATTTTGAATTTTTGCCGAATCCTTGCTGTTCCAAGCAAGGTAGGGATCTTTAACGTGCGTGACAACACTCACACACGGGACCTCCATTTTACCTCTCATCCGAACGATGGTGTATTTTTGCGAAAAATGCTTGCCTAACATTTTTCAAGCGGACCGTGTCGGGATTCGAACCCGGAACCTAGGGCGTAGTAGTCACACACATACCACTACGCCACGGAGCCGCCTAAAGCACACCCTACATCAGAACTATCCGTTTTTAAGAGAAGCATCATAACCCCTTCCATTTATCCAAAAGTAGGAGGACTTCCATAATAATTTAACCTTCGACCCTGCACGTGCAAGTCAAAACCATTTACGACGTAATTTGACCGGGTGTATAATGATGACTCAACTGAATCTCACGAAAAGTTATTTGTTTGATTATACATATAACCAACAGTGCTTTATACAAAGTAGGCGTTAATATAATACGTTGATTATATTGAAATGACAGGATGTTATGACTATATCCTTTAAAATATCTGTGAGAACCTAAGGGCATGACGTGTGGTTTATTTAATTGGCAGACTTTTGATATGATAATAAAATCCCCGGGCATAAAATTAAAAACAAGTTGCACGGTAAAGTACAGAACTTAAATGAATATTACAACAACCTTTTGCTATTTAAACAATTAACTATATGATTTAGCAATTCAACAAAGTCTGCAGTATAAAGATATTAAATCATTTGTTTGAACAGCTGTTCTAATTGTGGATGCTACTGTGTGATTTAGTACCTAAACAGCTAATTTTACTTTCATTTTTTGGAATGTATTTGGATGAATATGAGCGGCTGTTATTTTTGTTAGTGCTCTAGCCTTTTTGTTATTTTTATCTATTTCATATACTTTACGTATATCTGAAAAAGATATTCTTCTGTCATCATCCCAAGATCACCCTTTAATAAATTATTTCTAAAGTTTTTTATAGAATGGGGTGTATCTTACAAAATAAAAATTGTATGCTCTTTATACATAAAATATGGGGCATCTGTGGTTACTTTCAATTTTTTCAGAGCTCTGTGATTATTACTGCCTTGATCACACACACATGCCTTTGGTATTGGGCCACATTGATATAATGTTTCAACATGTTCCATAATTAATAAACATAAATTACTGCCTTTCATTCCATTATGTGTTAAAAAGTAACTAAATGGTAGCTTCCAAGTAAAATATAACCCTCTTACCATAAAGACGAGGGCATGCTTTGCTATATTATTTATTCTTCCTAAATGACGCATGTCTTCATAACCTTCTATAAAATCCACATCTTTTGAAAATTCAATATTTTCTTTCAGTGACATTTCATCAAAGCAAAGCACAACTGCTCTCTCTAGATCGGACTTGTCATCAAACTTTAACTTAATTTGATTCAAAAACGGTTTACATAATCCAGGAGTAAATTCTGAAGAACCAATCCAATGTCGAATAGTAGAATAACCAGGTAATACAACTCCTCTCGCTCTGAGGAAGTTGTAAGTGGTAGGAGATTTATAAAAGGTCATCATTGAAAATCTTTTCCCTGCAGCTGTCCATTGCCTTTTTTTGGTTTCAAACTGCATTAAAGCTAATGCTCTTGAAGATGTGGAGTTAAATCGATGGCTCTGTATAACATCCTGTACATTCATCTGAAGTTTTAAATCTATTATCTTACTTTTTGATCTTGCCAGCTGTTCTCGTTTTAGCTTAACACATTCACTGCTGATCACTGGAAGGTGGCAACCCCCCAGGCTAACAGTAATTTTTTTATCAATACACTTATTTAAACCTACTATATGATAGACTTTATATAATTTTTAAATTGTATGCAAATTTTCAATAACAGGGATATTGACTCGAAAAGGTGTCATTAGCATTATGTAATAAATTATTGTTACAATGCTGATGTCTTGTTTTTGCGTTACATAAAATGTTGCTTTGCATATCTTGTAAAAATTATGTTTATTGAAATTATTATTTCCCGGTATCGTTCATTGCATTTGTATGTGTGCATGCATATGCGTGAGGGTACGTATGCATGTGTACCTGTATGGATGCATACGTGTGTGCATGTATACTTGTTATGTTGATGTTGATGTATGGCTTGCATGCGGATTATAAATAAACATTGGTATAAAAGTATAATTTTATACAGAAGATAAAAAAAAAGTATATAGTCGACAAAAATTGGAATGAACCACTAATACATAAACAAACAATTCAGTATTGGTTTATAGATGCTAATAAAAAAGGAACATAATGCTAATAAAAAAATAAGGTGATAATTGAACTATAAATTATCATGGAAATTTCTAAAACAGTCACTCAAACAGTGTCGGCATAGTTGGACATTTAGGGCAAAAGTAGATTGTGTCTTTTCTTATATTGCTTTTATAACAAGTTGGACATCGTCTGTGAGGTCATATATTTTTATTTGGTGGAATCGGAATTTTTCTGGAAGATGATCATCTACTAGACTTGGTGGTATTGCTGCTTTGGGTGGAACAAGTTGTGCAATTACTTTCAATCGAAAGTCATACAAGGACATCCTGCTGTTTTCATATTTTTTATACAATAAAAATGAATTCACCAGAAACATCTGCAAAATATGGATGTCCAATTTCTTGTACCATCTAAGCGTTTTTCTGGCACAAGGATAATAGGAGATCATCTGATCTTGCTTGTCTATGTCACCCATGAACTTGTTATACTGGAATATGGCTTCTGGTTTTTATCTCACTTGATTTCTTTTGTTTGTGTATTGCACCAAATCATTTGAGAATTCGGTAGAATATAGGTAACATCACGCTTATCACGCCATTTAGCTACCATAACACCATTAGAATAACAAGCAATACTGTCGCCTTTTTTTCAGCTTGACCACTTTTACATCCACAGGGTTAGCCTTGCGTTTGAGCCGGAGAGTTCTCATACAGTTCATTTTCCAGTTCAATAATGTACGACATAAACTATGACTATTATAATAGCTATCCACAAATAATGAATGGCCTGCATCTAGTTTTTCCGACATTAGGTGCAGTACTACATTGGCTGCATGACCTTTATCTCGAAAATCATCAAGTGTTCTGGGGTATACAGCAAACTTTAGCATTGATCCATCTGGCTCGGTCAACATATAAAGTTTTATAGAATATTTATGGCGCTTATTCTTTATGTATTGTCGGAAGACAAGTCTCCATCGCCACAATACCATCGACTCGCCGAGAGAAAGTTGCGTGCTTGGATAATAGACTTCTATCATTTTATTATTGAAATAATCAAACAAAACTCTAATTTTGTACAGTCTTACGTTTTCCCATGTTTCATACTATTGCGCAATCGTTTAATATGACATGATTACGCGGCAAATTACGCGACATTTTTATCAAATATCAAACACGTTAAAAGTGATACAATTCTCAATTTACAATATAAATAAAGCAATGTACTCACTTAAATCGCACCTTGGTTATATCCCAGGGCCATCTCTTTGTTTTTTGGGTGTGGGTTACATCACGCCATTGTTGAGTCCAAATTTATTCGTCCATTCTCTTTCGTTCGTTCGTAGGTAGGGTGGGAAGGATACAGGTAGAGGTACGATAAGGCAAGATAAGATAGAGGAACCTACATCCTAAAAAAGAGAAAAGACACACCACAACACAGGTAGCTGTTGTTAGCTTCAGGCCTCGTGGTCTAATAATGTCTCATCACACCACGCGCACTTGCGCCATTCACTCTATGCCTGCGCATTCTTTTGTGCAAACGCAACTGTCCGGAATGACGGAAATTAACAAGTTTATTTGAAAATATTCGCAGGAACTACCTTATAATTTATACTTAATCTAAAGGTGATACATAGCCAATTTTTGGCATGTAACAACAGTCTATCATCTGATTTAGGAGCATGAGGTTTTGGGTTTTCCACAACATGCAAGCATCTCATAAACCTGTCCCTGCTCATAGCCGAAAAAAAAAGGGAATGCTAAAAAATCTATCCTTTTTCCAGTAATCTTGTATCCGATTTAGTGTTATTGTTCCTATATGTAAAAATACACCAAAAAATATACGCATTTCCGTTACTGTACAATCACGCCAACGTGTGATTCGTGAATACTCGCCTATTGTTTCAGTAAGGAATAGTTCTACAGCATAGTGGTTTGTTTCTCGAACAACCAGTTCCAAAACTCATCATCGACTAATAAATTGAAATAATCAAATTGTGTGTTTCCTGTAACGAGAACATTATGTTTTGGATAGGAATGTATACCATGTAAAACTACAAAACAGAATATTTTAAAATATTTCTTACCAAGCAGCAATTTTTTCAATTTTCTGCTTCTAGTAAATGCAAATGTTGTAAGTTTACTAGCAGTTACTGTCCATTTTACTGAATCGTCAGGATGTATACTCGTGGGTATTATATTCTGAGTTTTACTAGCTGTTGGTAAAATGAAATCACCAGAATCGACCCCATCTTGTGTTGCATCAACCTCGTCTTCATCTTGGGAATTAATAATTTCACCTTATTCAATATCAAAATCACTGGCTTCAAAACCATCACTTTCAGAATCCACATCAGATAATTCATTACTTGAATTCAATACATAACTTTCAATCTCTTTATCACTAAGAGGTCTAATGTCTTCCCACCCTTTTTTATGTTTTAGTGTTATCCTTGCACCTGAAGGGCCTGTTTAATTATAATCCATTGTGAACTTGATCGAATAAAGTTTTACGTTTTCAGAATCCCTAATTCACATGCTCACGACACAACAACCTCATTCCCCAGCGATGAGCTACTAAACGTACATTTAAACTTTAATATAACAATACTCGAATTCGCATCATGCGCTATGCAGGTTTAACAAGAATGATGCGTATACGCGTCATCAGCACTGAATGTGTTAAGGTTTTTTTTTGTTCTGAAATAAAAATTTTTTAATTTTTTCTTCTTTGGTGTATCTACAAACAACAACTTTCGTTTACAAACATTCTCCTTGTCGATTGGCATATCAATCACTTTCTGGAGAAGGTTATCATTTTCTATAACAGGACTTTCAACTTCCAATCTTTGTGGCAATCCTAAAAGGTAAACATGGTGTGACTAAATAAACTAACCGAACTATGTTTAATGAAATGTCGCCTTTAGCGCTAAGAAGAAATTCGCATTTTATGCTAATATTTTTTATTACGCAAAATACAACTTGAGCTATAGTGTCAATACCCAAGAAATATTTTATTAATGACGACTTCAGTAGCAAGTGACAATGTATAACAAATTTGTTATTTAGGTACAGTGATATTGCGACATAACTACATACTAGATTTGGTAAATTTTTAATGATACTCTAATATTGGATTATTAGTGATACATCATGAATTTTATTTGATACTCTAATACTCTTCCTGTCATTCATAAGTTTTTGTAGGAGTTTCTACTTTTAAAACAACAGGAGATGCTATAATAGCAGAAGTACTTGGAAGATTATATAAATTAAATTCTTCATCAGCAATTGACGAAACAGCCTTAGTAACACAGCGGGGTACAGCTCCTCGTAGTAAAGCATGTCTTTTTTTAGGATCCTTAAATGATGCATCAATAAAATGGTTCTGACAAAGATATTTGTTGAAAAGCTGCTTTGGTTCCAAGTTTAAGAGCTGAACCTTTCCTGAAAAGGCCATAGTTAATTTGTTATGATAATGTTTTTCTCAATTTTTGGTTAATACGGGGTGGGCCAGAAAGAATTGCGAATTTGAAAAAATAATAAAAAAAAAAAACTAAATACGGTTCGCATACAAATTTTTATTTCAATTAAAAAAGACATACGGGAAATTCATTTCTTAAAAATTACATCATCCAGGTGTGCACCATCGCGCCGCGAACATTCCTCAAATCTGAACTGCAAATTGGTAAAAACTCACTCGCACATTGCGCGAGGAATAGCTGCCATTTCTTCTCTGATATTGGCCTTCAACTGATTAATTGTTGCTGGGTTATTGAAGTAGACTTTACTTTTTAGGTATCCCCACATAAAAAAGTCCGGTGGCGTTAGATCCGGACTTCTAGGCGGCCATGCAATGGTCACCTCGGCGCGATATCAGTTTCCCAGCAAACATCTCATTTATGACCGCCAAAGAGGCATTAGATGTATGGCATGTCGCGTCATCTTGTTGAAACCACGTCGCCCGATTATAGGCTCCAAATTGTTGCAGTTGCGGAAAGAAAAAATCTCTTAACATGGCTATGTATCGGTCAGAATTTACAGTGACAGATTGCCCTTGTTCATTTTCAAAGAAATAGGGCCCGACAATTCCGTGTGCTGATATGGCCGCCCGAACGGTTACTTTCGGCGAATGCAGAGGCTTTTGATGTTTTGCACGTGGGTTCTCTGCAGCCCAGTAACGGCAATTCTGTTTATTGACATGCCCATTTATGTGAAAATGGGCTTCGTCGGAGAACAGAATATTGTTGAAACTCCGAAAGCGTTCCAACATTGTTTCAACAAGAGCTCGTCGTAAAATTGGATCATTTGCCTGTAATTTCTGCACAAGTTGAATTTTATACGGGTGCAATGTCAGATCTTTCAACAAAATGCGACGCAAAGATGTTCTGGATACCGCAAGTTAAGCTGATCGCTTGCGAGTCGATAGACCAGGATTACGTTGAACTGAAGCTCTAACTTGTTCAATTGTATCTTCCGTTCTTGTTGACCTTGGGCGTCCCGCAGGCTTCTGTTTGAGAGTCGAACCAGTAGCTTCGAACTTTCTGACCCACGATCTAATGACACTTTCCTTCGGACACTGATTTAGGTCATGTAATCCAAACTCACGCCGAACAATAGCGCACGAATTGCTATTTTTGTAATAATGTTTAACGCAGAATGCACGTTGCGCTCCGGTGAAGTGATCCATCGCGACTAAATTTCCAAGACCCGAGCTTCTCAACCCCACAACTCGCGCGGCCCCCTCTCATATGGTTCAAACGCAAGAGTGCTTTTAAAATCGTACGCCTTTCTGGTCCACCCAGTATATGCACTATGCATGCCCTAACAATCAATTATTATTAATGGTAAACTATGGTCCTCTCTATACTTCTTGAAAAATCGAATTTCAAAGTGTACGTACACTACATGATATTCGGAATGGCATTTGAAGTTTTTTTAACATGTTATAGTGGCGTGCGTTTCTCGATAATAATAATAATAATAATAAATAATAATAATAAATAAAATAATAAATAATTTAATTTAATTTAATTTATTTTTCCTACAGGTATCAATAACCCAATTACAGGAATCTAAACTATACATAGATATAAAAATACAGTTCAAACAAAAATAAATATAACTGACTAGCAAGCATATGTATGTTGATAGTCAATCAACTCTGAAGGTTTATACATGGTTTTCACCATTTGTAGTATGACATAAAGTGAATAATAAAAAATGTCACAATCAGCACTTAGTAGATTGTACAGTGCACACATACCATACACTGGCGACTTTAGTAACATATTAGTGCATGGTGTAGGCAGAGAGAATAGAGCATGCTTTCTGGTGCAACAACTAGGAATTCGTAGTTTCAGATGTTGTAAGATTTCCGGACAATCAATTTCACTGCGTATCAACTTACATAGAAATGTTAATGATAACATGGCTCTGCGTGTTTCCAGTGATAGAAAGTCAAACTTTCGTAACAACAAATCGTGACCGTAACCTATGACTGAATAGGAACCTTCTATTTTAAGGTACAAGTATTTTAGGAACTTTCGTTGAACAGACTCTAAAGACTTTATATGACAATCATATATAGGTGACCAAATATTACAGCCATACTCCAATTTAGATCGAATAAGAGCTTGATATAATGTGATAAGTGTATTTATGTTTCTAAAGCACGTACAGGTTCTCATTATAAATCCCAGTACCTTAAGCGCTGCATTCACTGTCATATGAATATGTGAGGCAAAAGAAAGAGAAGAATCAAACAGGATACCTAGCTCCTTAATTTTATTTTGCTTCTGTAGCATCACATCGCCAACGTAGTAAATAAAATCGACTGGCCACTGCTTTCTAGTGTAAGACATAATGTGACATTTGGTCACATTTAGCGTCAGCTTATTTGTATCACACCACTCATACAGTTTATTTATTCCTGATTGCAGTTTCAGACGGTCAGCGGAATTTGAAACTCGAGCATATAGTTTTAAGTCATCCGCGTATAACAACTTAAAGCCGACATTTGCTTTACCTACATCATTAATAAAAATTACAAATAGAAGTGGCCCCAAGTTAGATCCTTGGGGAACACCAGGAACTGTTTTAAATGATAATGATTTAAAACCATTGTAGACAACGTACTGTAAGCGATCTTTCAGATAGGAGAAAAATAATCTAATTAGCGAGTCACTAAAACCATACAAACTAAGTTTCCATAAATTAAACCATGATCAATACGGTCAAATTCTTTAGTTATGTCAGCATAAAATACATCAACTTGTCCATTATCATCCAGGACCTCCGAGACAAATTGCGTAAAACAGGTTAAGTTAGTAGTTGTAGAGCACTGCGGCATAAATCTATGTTGACAGGGCGATATGTATTGCTTAATAGCAGGTTGTAACCTTTTCTGCAATACCATCTCATAAACTTTTGCACAGTTGGACAAGATGGATATAGGCCTGTAATTCACGATTTGACTCGGATCCCCCTGTTTTAGTACAGGGGATATGGCTGACATTTTCCAACACGACGGGAAGATAGAGGATTTTAATGAGATATTTATTATGCTGCATATCGGGCTTGCCAACACTAACGCACAATCCTTTAATAAGAATGAGGGTATTTGGTCTAGGCCACAAGTTGATTTATTTTTAAGCTTGCACATACACTTTTCCACTTCAGCATCTGAAACACTTGGTACACTTATATTTCCGTTGTTTATCGAGGTGGCAGATGACATGGAATAATTACTTTTATTGCTTATATATACGCTGCTGAAATAGTTTTTAAATGCCTCCACAATCGAGTCTGGATTATCATAAGCTTGCCCATTTAAATACACCATGGCAGGTATTCTGGTCTTGCTTTGCTTTGATTGGATGTATGTCCAAAATTTCTTGGGATCATCACGAAGTGCCTTTTCAGCCAAGTAGATGTAAGTATTATATGCCCTATGAATTAGTATTTTAGTATGCGATCGCAGCTTTCCATATTCTACCAGGTAATAGAAATCCCTGTATATTTTATATTTTTGAAAATAGCCATGTTTCTGATGTAGCTTATTGATGATCTCAGGCGTATACCAAACAGGATACCTTTGTTTCCTAGGAAAACTTTTTGGCACATACTGGTTAAAAATATTATATAAACGATTATAAAATGCATTACAGGCTCCATCCGGATCAGTGAGCGCATCCAGGAACGACCAGTTGGTTTTCATTAATACCATATACAAAGAACAATAATCAGCTTTTTAAAGTTATAAGATCTAGCATGAGATTTAGAAAAATTTGCACGTTTCAGGGCAAGTTCAACGTTAATGCAAAGCGACGGGTGGTAAATATCCTCTTTAACAAGCAGAAAATCATCTTTTTTAATTACGCAATGTACATTAGAAAAATTAAGTCCAATAGCCTTCCACTAGTATTCACAACAGAATTAAACTGAGTAAGATTAATTAAGTGTGCAAAGTTTACCAGAAGGTTTGCTTTTACATCGACCTGACATGAATTGTTGTATAATGGTACATTAAAGTCGCCCATAATTAGCATATTAACATCACCAAGCCGTTCAAGATGTTCCAAGCATTGTTCCAAAGCTAAGGCTGTGAGTGCTGGTGGAATATATAGCACTACAAGATATATGCGTGCAGTTTGTATATTACAGCTGCATCCTACTATATCTATCAATGGTAAAGTAGTGTGAATATGTGTGAGATCCAATGGTGTTGTCGGTATAGTATTTTTGATAGCAAGTAATACCCCACCACCACGTAGAAGACCAATTTCTTCGAAATTGCAGTCACGGTGGAAACCAGAGTATGTATCTGTAAATAACTCGGTGCTTGAAATATCATCGGAAATCCATGTCTTTACCAGCACTATAATATCGTATTCACCTTCTGATACTTGTGCAAAAAATTGTGCGGTCTTAGTACGAAGGCCTCGCACATTTTGGAAATAGCACCTAGTTGTTATGGGCATTTCAGAATTCTGTGATTGCTTTGAGGGTTTACGGATATATTTAGTTTGATTCCTCAATCGATTTACAGCAGAAATATACATCGGGCATGATGAGTCAGATGCAGCATGATCCACAGGCAGAATTTGTTTATTTGCGTTGCTATTGTTATATCTTATGCAGTTTCCGCATTTAAACTTGGTAGTGGTACACTGATTCGTGGCATGCGCTTCAGCACACAAAGCACATACAGGCACCACCAGTTTGCAATCCCCGCATTGTGCCCTAGCACAGCACATTTATAGCATCTTTTAACATGAAACGACTCCTTAACTAAACACTTTCTAAGGCCAACATATAGTTTACCCACAGTAATAATTGAGTTGAATGTTAACGGATCTACTTCCAAAATTATATTTAGCAGACCCTTGTACTTACTTTTCCGTACGACTTTGCAGCAAAAATTATCTATATTTTTATTTAATTTATTTAATGATACTATGTAATCAGCCAACTTGTCATTGTTAGTAGATATTTCCTCTTTATTGCAACCGAATATAATTAGTTTAGGATTTATTTTGGATGATTGAAAAGCGGTATAACTACTAGATAGGTTACCATTGACTAGCTCTTGTAAAGTTAGAGCCATGGCATCATCTGCACAATAAAACGTAAACAAACCATTTTTAACTTCTGTATTGCGGTATTGACAATCATGACAGTCACGTCCTCAACGGCGTGTAGCACCTCGATTCCAGCGTTGTTGAAGTACATGTGAAGTAGATTATCAAATTTTGTTTATTAGTTTCATTATATAAAAACTTGTCTTGACTAATGGTTGGAACTTTTGCTTCATTTAAATTAAAATCGGGGTTTCGGTACTTTCGTTGACGTCTTTCTTATTCTCTCTGATAACTTGGTCCCTGCTATTGTTATGTCGTTCGTGTATTCGTCGAATACAATACACACATTCTTTCCGAAATTGTTTTGTACATATGTGACATACTTAACACAAATGAGATGAAAAGTAGTAACTCTTACTGTAAAATAATTGCGGTGTAAATTTCGAATAGCTCAAGAGGAGAGAAAAAAGTGGACTGTATTAAATTTAAAAGATATTTAACATAAAAAAGATAATTAATGTCCTTAAACAAATCAAAGCAAAGCGTTTACTTTAAAGCACTCACCTGGATGAATTATGCAGCCGTGCAGACGAAAAAACGATGAAACAAATACAACTCTTCCTTTGCAGTTGCAGCGAAGCACATTTATAACAATAGCGGTTCTGCACAAAGCGGTTCATACGTAATTGGTTATACGTATAACGAGTACAATAACTGCGATGCGGTCAGTTCGAAAGACGAAAACTATACTCTTAACAAAGCGGTTCATACGTAATTGGTTCTACGTATAACGAGTACAACTGCGATGCGGTTAGCTCGAAAGACGAAACTATACTCTGGTCTGTAGAACGTGTAAGAGCGATGCGGCGTGTTCGAAGGGCGAAACGAAACTCTTCTGGCTTCCTGGATTTTCCAGTCACTACACTGTCTGCACATGCGAAATAACAACGTTCCCCACTCGCGACACATGTTAGCTCGTGCTTCAAGTAAAACCATGGGAATTCCACACTAATAAATTTAAACATACTGCGGCGGATTTAAAATAACCAACAAACTCAATGAAATAAAATTTTGCTATACATTATTTACATAAAAACGGAACACTTATCCAGATAACTTTATGGAAGAGGAATCTTCCATCGATCACCTGTGCGTGGTTAGATCCGAATGTCACATTTTCTAATGGTGTAAATGTACTGTACAGAGAAGATTTGGCCCCTTTACGCATTCCTTCTTGTGTGAAAAGTGGCAACGGATATGGTGCAATATCATACGCCAAGTAAGTTTTTATGTCAGTTTCTGCTTTCTTCATTATACACATTTGTTGGAAGAGCAGTAAATGATCAATAGGGACGCACGTAGATTCGATTCTTATGGAACTACTTATCGCAGTCAATGGCTGAAGAGAATTGTTCAAATAAACTCAGGAATTGGAAAAACAATTACTTTGGCTGTGTGTATGACGAGGCTGTGTTATCCTGGCTTTTCACTGTTTTTTGCAGTTTTTTCAAGTTTACTCCGAAACTATTAGAGGCAGCAATACATCTCGTTTACCAATCGTTCGGCCATCGTAAATTATAATGTTTACAATGTTTTCGGAATTTTCTTAGATAAAAATGGTTCAAAAATTTTTTTTCAAGTATGTGTCTTTCGGTGTAGCATTATGAGATTCGCTCTCATTTTGTAGTCTGGCAGGATTCTGAATGATGACATTATAATTTAAATAAGGGCCGCTAACTTGCGGTCACGTCTCCAAAGCTCCACCCATTCTTAGTAAAATTGATTTGCATTGATGCTCCATTGCTCTGTATAACACCATTCACGTCCTTGAGAGTAGTTTCAGATAATTGCTGAGAATACGGCTTAATAATTACAACTGTATTTACCTCAGTTAAACCCATCACAGCTGGAATACTGCCACTACCTTCATTGTTTTGACGAACTTCAGATTCAACAGTATCAAGATTAATAATGTTATGCATTTTTACCAGCTGCAAAGCTTCGTGCATTTGTTTACTATTAACATGTTGCTTTATATAGGATTGGTATTATTAGATATAGATCGTATTTGCATTGCAGCAGATTGTGATTGTGAACAGTTACTATTATCTTGTGGACAGGAGCCACTAGGCGTTTTATAATTAACAGCGTCTACTACGTGAGGTAGGTCATTAATCTGTGTTACATCTACTTGCCCATCAGTTTCTACAGCTTTATTATTTAATTTTGATTTATTATATTAACATTTTCAGGCAATACTTCACATTTGTCACTAAGTTGCTTCACCAACAGTTTCAAATAAATATTTTCCAGCACATCGATATTATTATGATCATATTTTGAGGTTAGTTTAGGTGAACAGCAAATTACACCTGTATTATCAATTACATTAAGAGATTTTACTCGTGCAGCACAACTTTTGTGAAATATATTTCCACAAATAACACAATACAGGTCCTTACATTTCTTTTTACAGCATTTATAATTGTTTTCGCGATCAGCTTCGGTTATAACGTCTTCATCCGTGGCCATCTTAACGTATATATAATAAATAAAATAATAATAAATAATAATAATAAATAAAATAGTAATAATAATCGTTACTATTAATTGCAAATCATGACCCACCTATACTTTTTGAAAAATCGGATTTCAAAGTGTATGCGTAATACATATTTAGAGTGATGTCAAAAAAATCTTTTTCGGCGATCGTGTATTAGGTTTTCGAAATTTAAGTATTTTGCAATTTCACTTAAATTTTACTAAAAATATTTACAGTGACAGGTTGAACTGAACATCTTTTGTTATATTTTATAAAGAATTTTATGGAGAGAATATGTATGTTGCTGAATGCGCTATTTTAAACGTGCATTGATGCACACAGATATTTGTCTGTGTCTTTGGGGGCCTAAACGGAAATTAATTTTTAGGAAACAAAATAAATGTATTTCTGTTCCGGGATTTCTTACACGATTCACAAATTATAGCCATTTTGTTTTATTTAAATACACTATGGTTAGAGTAGTATTTACACTAAAAAAACTTCTAATGTTTTCAAACAATTATCCTAATTAGACTATACATACTACCATCTGGACTGTCTAATTCAATATTGACTACGTTTATCTCGGCATTTCTATCTGATCGAAATTCGATCCGATCGCTCAAATCAATCCGGATCTCAAGCTGTAAGGTTTATATCATGTTTTGTTTACATGGATCCTAGGATCCACAATTCAGACGTGTAGGATTGAAGGAAGAGAGGTGTATAGTAAAAAAAGAAAGGTAATAGACTTTACATCTAACGTCAGAGGGTCTATTCTCGCCTTCGTGCGTTATTTTTTACTGGTGACAAATGTCACCTAAAAATATCGCATGCGAAACTGTAGGAAGCAAAAGTGGTATTCTTGACTAGAAATGATATGACATTTTCAATATCGCATGGAATGCATTGTGTAGTGAATAGATTCGTATGTACATTCCAGCAACGTCCAACAGCAGACTAACATAACTAATACGTGACTACACTGACATTATAATTAATTAAGGGCCGCTATGCTTTCGGCCACGTCCCCAATGTTGCACCCGAAGGTACTACATTGGACTACACTGACATTACATGTGATTTTCCAATGCTCCACCCGAAGGTACTACATTGGCCAGGAACAGAGTTTTTTTTTTACCTGGAAAATTTTGAATTTTGCCGAATCCTTGCTGTTCCAAGCAAGGTAGGGATCTTTAACGTGCGTGACAACACTCACACACGGGACTTCCATTTTACATCTCATCCGAACGAGGGTGTATTTTTACGAAAAATGCTCGCCTAACATTTTTCAAGCGGACTGTGTCGGGATTCGAACCCGGGACCTACACTGACATTACATGTGATTTTCCAATGCTCCACCCGAAGGTACTACACTGGCCAGGAAGCGAGTTTTTGTTACCTGGAAAATTTTGAATTTTGCCGAACCCTTGCCGTTCCAAGCAAGGTAGGGATCTTTAACGTGCGTGACAACACTCACACACGGGACCTCCATTTTACCTCTCATCCGAACGAGGGTGTATTTTTGTGAAAAATGCTCGCCTAACATTTTTCAAGCGGACCGTGTCGGGATTCGAACCCGGGACCTTGGGCGTAGTAGTCACACACATACCACTACGCCACGGAACCGCCGACCTACACTGACAGCAGAATTAACATATTATACCTTTAACCTTAATTATCCAAGTATTACATTGTAATATTAAGTATTTGTGCTATATAATGTCGGTCGAGCTAAAAGTACGGACAGGATACCTATCCAATGAGCAAAAAAAAAAGCTACCGAGTTATTGGAGCTCAAAGAAACTTCAAGATCCGGAAAATTTACCAACAATTTTAGTAAAAAGGAAACCCAACATCAATGGGAAGATATTCCCAAGCAATTAAATAGCATCCCGGGAGAAAAAAAAGATTGGGCTCAATAGAAGAAAGTAAGTAATTAAAGCTTTGAACACAATTTTTTATGATACAAATAAACCCTTATTTGTTATTTCATTGTGACAGTCTAATATTGTAATTATTGCGGAATTTAACACATTCAAAACTTTGGAGTTGGCAAGATATGCGAGTCAAAGTCAAAAAGAAAAAAGCAGCAATTGCTCGACATGCTCATGGAACAGGTGGTGGGCCCCCAATAGACAGCCAGTTAATGCCAACTGAGGGAAAAATTCTTGGTCTTGTAAGCGAAGTCTCTGCATCAGGGCATGTGACAGCTAATAAATCTATTGTCGCATTTGTATGTTGTTCCAAGCTGGATTCATTAAGTAGAATATTGTTTTTTAGAACTCTGATGGTATAGAAGCGAATGTGCCAGACATTTCTACTGCATTGGAAGTAGAAGTTGTGGATACTCCATTTTCTAATGCTATGGAGATTTCCACCTCATTCTACATACCATCAAGCCACTGTTAGCACAGGTATAAGATTTGTCGAGTTTGTTTTTACAACTAGAATATATTATGTATATTACAGATCATGATTATCCACGATCTTACACACACATTGCCACTCGTAGCAAAGTTGTGCAGCCTACACCAAGGGTTATGGATGCAAAAAGGTTACAGAACTCTGTGACTGCTGCTGAAAACCTTAACCAAGTTGCAGCAGAAAGGTTAAGAGACAAGAGAGCTTACCAAGCGCAGAAACTCGTGCTATTGTAGGCCAAACACACAAAAAAATACACGTAATGGAAAGGCTGGTTGCACTAAAAGACCGGCGGCTGCAAGTGGAAGAAAGAATAGCCGCTGCTTTGGGGAAAAAATAGCAGCAAAATTAAACAATAATTAATTAATCAATATGTATTAGTATTTTATTAGTATTAGTTTTGATTTTTGATGTAACAATTTCTAAATAAATGATTCTTATAAATATAACATATTCTATTTAGTATTAGTGTTTAAGTATACATTTTTGTAAATAATAATAATAATAATAATATTACTTTATTGTGCACTATATATACATGCGACAACCAGGTGGGAGATCAGATTACCTCTGGTCTTCCTCTCCAACCTACTAAGATATGGATACATAAGCTAATTATAATGAAGTGTGTTAAAGTTAAGACTTTTTGTGCTTTTATCTCTAACAAACAGTTTCTAAAATTATTTTTGTAGGTAGCCTTAGTAGTACTGGTGTTAAACAATATTATGTATTTATTTAGCATTGCAGTAGCAACATACGAGAAGGAGCTTTCAAACTTCTTCGTATTATGTGCTGGTATACTATACTGTTCTTTAGTATGGGTATTAACAGTATGTGCACTGTGTCTTTTCTGTATTTCCTCTAGTAAATAGTTAGGAACACCGGTTTTTAGTACATTAAAAATCAGGCATCCGATATGTAACAGGTATATATATATATATATATATATATATATATATATATTGCCGTGTAACCCTGATAAAAGCCTCACCTCAGTAAAAAACCATTCGAGCCCCACGTTGGTCCCGGTCTAAATTGCCGTGTAACTGCCTATAAGACCTCGTCAGAGTAAAAAAAATATTCGAGCTCCAACGTTGGACCACATTCAATTGCCGTGGTACTTCGCTCTGACTCAGTACCTTCTCAAAAAACATTCGAGCCCAACGTTGGGCCGTCATAAATTGCCGTGTAACTTCCTTAAGCTCAGGAACTCTCCAGTTAAATCAAAAATTCTTAATTTACAGAAATCGAAAATTTCACAAAAAGGAAAATTTTCAAAAAAAAATTTCTTACCCAGATTCTGCTTCTATCAACTTTGATTTCTTCAACTGCTCACTAGCTAGCTCAGTTGGGCCTCCTTTTGGATACATAGATTTACTATCATACTCTTTACCGTTTATGCACACTCTCAATAAAACCACAAAATAATACAACAATCATACAATATTTATTTACCACTATTTACAAATAATAATTCAAGATTAAATACATTTCGGTGCTCAAGTTACACCTCTATAAATTCTATCTTTGTAAAGTCCTGGATTTTAAATTAAAATATCAAACACATTTAATGTAACTGGAGTAAATGGGCCCTGAATAATACCTTATTTTTTTATTTATAATTATTTCTAATTAGTACACTCTGGAGTATGGTGAGCTCATGATAACCCAGTTTTTTTAATGTATGCTTTCTACTTTGCATACTCTTACTACAAACACAAAAAAAACCATGTACTCTTAACAATAAAAATTAACTTCATGAGGAACGTTAATAAGCTTTACCGTACACCTTTAGATTTATATTCAAATACCATAATAAAAGTTAGGTATACGTATTCTTTTCAATACGCAAAATAACGAAAAATACCATCAAAGTTCACTCTCACACATTACAATAATCTCCACAGTTTATAAAAAAACAGCAAAATCTAATGCGTTATCTGGAAACTTGAAGATTCCATCTCTGTTGATGATGTATTAAGTTCCTGAACCCTCGGCCTAGTGATTATGCGCTGCTTGCCGCCTCCAGCTATTTATAGATGAACACCATCTATGTTGCGCTGCATGCTACTCATTCAAGATCCATCTCAATAACCAAATCCATGTATAGTACACTTATTATTATTGCATAATTTAATTTACTTTACGTTCACGAGCTTGTTACAGTATACGTTGTACCTTAATTAAATATAAATAAACTCGACACTATCCGCGTTCAAAGTATAAGGCCAACCATGTAACACTGTACTACTTAATTTATAAATTTTAATACTTACAAGCTCGTTAGTAGATTTATGTACGTCGTAAGCGATGCAAATTAAAGAAGTCAAAGAGAAAGCTATCAATTTCGCTAGCTTATTTATATTATAAGCCAGACCCCTCTCGGCCACACTTTACCCTAATTGCATAATATAAATGCGTACAAATAGTCTACCATTTTTGATAAGAAAGAAGATTAAATATTGCGTAAATAACATGCAGATATGAAAATTAAAAGTCAAATTGCATCAGTTGTTTATGGAAAAGCAATTAGATTTATCAAAACACCGCATGTTGATAACGAAGACAGCTGAGACCAGGTCACAATTATTGGGAAACAGAGAAAATTACATCAGAAACTACTTTAAATGTAATTATTTGATTCGTTAAAAATGAGCGACGAGTTTGTAGACCATACCCACTGACGGAGTGGGAACTCAATAATATATTAGCAGGTACAGTGATAACGAAGGCAGTTTACAACTCAACAAAGGCCGCAGTGCTCCACTATGAAATAAAGTGATACGTAATAATAATAATTCAAAGTGAAAAATTGTAAAAGTGACAAGATGAAAATTATGATTGCCGATTAAACGTACGTAGATTTTGGTGAATTTATTTTAAACTAAAACATATTAATAATAGGGCTACGAGTAAGGAGAGAAAATAAACTACGATATTCGAGTACGTGGAGAATAAATGTAATAGGGAAAATAAATGATGATAATACAATTCTAAGTTTGGGGAAATTGATAAGAAGTAATTCTGAGTCTGAAATGAAACGACAATAAATTGGGTATAAGTTAATAATGGTAGTCCAGAGGGTGATGGCAATAATTTAAATGCAATGGTTCAAGCGTGTGGATAGACAATATAATCCTGAATTGGGGGAAGATAATTTTTATTTAAATGGATGCGTCGATACGAAGAAAATAGACCAGGTCAGATTTTTAGTTATAAGACATTTTATTTTTCTATATTTTTTATTTTGAATATTGAATTTGCTCAATATAATATGAATGTGAAAGTCAACAAAAAGAGGATTTGAAAACGTATAAAGTGCGTGATATGATAACAGGTTTAGAATGTTCTACACTTCGTTTATAAAGATAATAGGTTTTTTGGTGACTTTGGGTTTTGAGTAAAAAGTATGATTTTTTAATAAATGAGATTTATAACATTAATTAATTGAAAAGTGTATTTCAAATAATTTACAAAAACTGTACATAATATTTGTTTCATTATATAGAATCGAAATTAACTGAATTTATAATTCCAAATAAATGCTAGTCGAGGTCATAAGATAAAGTTAATGGGAGTGATTTGTTAATTTAAACAGTTCAAGGAGGAGCTACGAGTTGAATAGGAAATTGATAACGAGTAAGGCGGTAACGTATCAAATTTTGTTATTGGTAGACAAGGTTGGTTCAAGATAAAATCCAGTAAGTTTCTGGAGGGAATTTATAGCAATATTAATAATACAGCGCAACGTCGGAGGAGATAATTACAATTCTTATTTATTCATAGCAATATTAATATAACAGCCCAACGACGGGGCTCGATAATTCCAGTAGTTCATAGAATAAATAATATGGTCGCCCAAACGATGTGGCGCGAATAATTTAGAGTTCATGATATATATATATATATATATAATATATATATATATTGTATATTTATTTTTGATAGATTTATCAATTAGCAAATTAAGTAAATCTTTAGATGGATTAGACTATTTGAAAATTTTCCAGTGTTCATAGAATAATTAATATGGTCGCCCAAACGATAATAATTATAATTATAATATATATATATATATATAGGAATTGGTTATTGGGATTGTAGTCAATTAGGGCAAATTAAGAAATCTTTTTAGATCGATTCGAGCTTTCGAAAATTTTATTTTCTTCTTCAGGAAACTTGCAAATATGTATAATTACAAGATATAATTAAAATGTTTATTTACGATCTAGAGTCTAATCTTAAATGTAAGAAGCATGAAACGATTTTAACGAAAACGACTATTTTAAGGTTGACATTTAAAGCTAATGACACATACTTGATAAATAATTAAAACTGGATAGTTATTGCATTACAATGAGGTTGCATTAATAAATAAATCTAAAAATACATTGTGGGTATAAGGGGCGTTGCTACGAAAATTAAATAAGTAATATGAATTAAATTATGATTGTAGACATGTAATAAACTAAGATAATAGCTTCAAGGAGGTTTGTTTAATAAATTAATCAATTGCAGAGGTGTTGGTATTCTTTATTATTGATAATTAATATGAATAAATGTTATTTAAATTTTGTGTGTCTGTCCTTTTGTTTAGTGGAAGATCTCGTAGTGAAATAGCAACCATTTCGAGAAACAAACGTTTTTTGTAATTATCTTCTTTGAAAATAATTTTAGTGTTGTTGTAATTAAAAGTGTGACCAGTTTCTATAGCGTGTGACACTAATGCGCATGTCATGATTTTTCGAATACAATCACTTTTGTGAGAAGTAGTTCTGGCGGAGAGCCATCTAGATGTGTGTCCCACATATTTGCCATGACAGTTCTGACATGGTATTTGGTATACGACTCCAGATTGTTGATCTTTAGGAGTTCGATTTTTTAATTTACTAAAAAGCACTTTATCTAAAGTTAAAACGGGTTTACTTGTCAGTTGTATTCCTTCAATGTCTTTAAAAATGTGTTTCAATTTGGTTGTAAGTTTTTTATATAAGGAAGAGGAATGATAATCTTTGGGTTGCTAGATATCGTCGTAGTTAAACTATGATTGATATTAGGAATATTGAAAAGTAATTTATTTATTAATGAATTGGGGTAAGAATTTTGAAGAAGAAGGTTTCTTAAAATAAAAAAGTTTTTGCTCTTTAGGGTGCGATGTGAAAGAAGTTCTATCCTGTTCTTTAAGCCTAAGACAAGATTAATTTTCATACTGGTTGGATGAAACGAATGATAGGTTAGATATCGACCAGAAGAGCTAGGTTTTCTATACCAATCTGTAATGAGGATATTGTCTTTATGGATGATAAGAGTATCTAATAACGGGATGGTGCCATTAATTTCTTTTTCAATTGTAAATTGGATGGTAGGATGGTAACTGTTGAAGATTTGAAGTACATGCTCTTCACTACCAGAAGGAATACAGCAGATTAGATCAACATATTTTTTAATGAAGGCAGGATCGAAATTGAGTTTAGGGATGCAATTGTCTAGTAGGTCATCCATAACGTATTGTGCTAATATAGGTGAAACACTGGCTTCCATAGGGGTACCAAGTATTTGCTTATAAAATTTATTAACAAACGAGAAATATGTGGTATCAAAAAAGAAAGTCGATTAAATTTAAGAATTTTGTTTTGGTTATACTGCAATTTGTATGTATAGTAAGCTATCGGGTTGTTATACTAAGTTTAACTAATTCGACAGGTATATTGCTAAAAAGGGAAATCACATCTAGACTAATGATTACGTGATTAGTTGGAACTTGAAAATCATTTATAAAAGAAGCAAAATGGAAAGAGTCAAGAACATAATAGCGATTGTTAGTATCATATGATTTGGTGAGTATATTTGAGATTAGTTCAGAAATTTTACAGTTTGGTGCATATATAGAAGAAATTATGGGACTGAGAGAGAGAGTCGGTTTATGAATTTTTGGAAGTCCGTAGAATTTAGGAGCGGTAGCATTATAAATCATTAGTCGTTTGGCTTAATCTGCGTTAATGTTTTTATTTTTCTTTAAGTCTGATATTAATTTATTGGATTTTTGTTGTATTGTATTTGTAGGGTCTCTATTAAGAGGATTGTGGTATTTTTTATCATATATGATATCATTGGCTAGTTTGTGATATTGCTTTTTTTCTAATATTACTGATATATTACCTTTGTCAGATTTAGTTAAAATCAAATTATTATGTGATTTCATAAATATAGAAGATTCGATGAGTAGTTTTTTGTTTTCATTAATACATTTGAAAGGAGTGTGGACGAAGTTTGTTATTGCATTAGTTGTTTTGGTTAATAGGATATTACTATGTTCTATATTAGCGGTAGAAATTATGGATTCAACATCGGCTAATAATTTTGGTAAAGATAAAGTGCTTTTTAGTAAATTACAAAATCGAACTCCTAAAGATCAACAATCTGGAGTCGTATACCAAATACCATGTCAGAACTGTCATGGCAAATATGTGGGACACACACCTAGATGGCTTTTCGCCAGAATTACTTCTCACAAAAGTGATTGTATTCGAAAAATCATGACCTGCGCATTAGTGAAACACGCTATAGAAACTGGTCACACTTTTAATTACAACAACACTAAAATTATTTTCAAAGAAGGTAATTACAAAAACGTTTGTTTCTCGAAATGGTTGCTATTTCACTACAAGATCTTCCACTAAACAAAAGGACAGACACACAAAATTTAAATAACATTTATTCATATTTATTATCAATAATAAAGAATACCAATACCCCAACAATTGATTAATTTATTAAACAAATCTCCTTGCAGCTATTATCTTAGTTTATTACATGTCTACAATCATAATTTAATTCATATTACTTATTTAATTTTCATAACAACGCCCCTTATACCCATCAATGTATTTTTAGATTTATTTATTAATGCAACCTCATTGTAATGCAATAACTATCCAGTTTTAATTATTCATCAAGTATGTGTCATTAGCTTTAAATGTCAACCCTAAAATAGTCGTTTTCGTTAAAATAGTTTCATGCTTCTTACATTTAAGATTAGACTTTAGATCGTAAGTGTTACGTTACCTGTTGGAAAACTCTTCTAATAGATCGACAATATTTTTTCAACCAAACTTACGAAGTAAGTTAGGTTAATAAGATCGCTACGTCGCCGTCGTCGCCGCCGTCGTCCGTTGCACGTTTTTTTCGTTTTACAAACATTTGATATATGGATCTTGTTCAGTTTTTTACGATGATTAAGAATATGCTAGCCAATTTTCGATATCTCATCTAGTTTTCGAGTAATTCGACTTTAAAGTCGAAATTTTGGTTATATAAAACTTCAATATAACAAAATATAAATATTATTTTTAGGTTAATATCGACCTCCTGAGCATATTTTTCCATAGCATCAATACTCTATGTCGATTGGTTTTCGAGTTATTCGACTTTGAAAAAAATATGTTCGAAAAATTTTATAAAATTGTTACGATATAAAAAATAAACTTGTGTGAATTTCTATTACATAATGGCTTTAAGTTTGGTTGTATGGCGTACATGCGGCATATTTTTTTTATATTATTTTATTAAGTGATTCTTTAAGTTACAGAACTTAGTTGCAATGCCCTTATTGCCTGCCATTCACGTCACTTGACACTTTGGTCGTGTCTCCTTTACCTGTATACTAAACATTACGACATCTTCCCCTTTTTGGAGAATAAAATTTACATTCAGTCACTATTCTAAATAAACAAAGTATTAGTTTAAACATAATCCTTTAAGTATAAAGGTTATTATCTTCCCGTGAACTCGATATACGAGACACAATGGCAGTTGGTAGCGCTAATCTTTATACAGATTTTGGCGCGCCCATCTGTCAATGACGTCACACAATAAGCAAATTTAATTGCGCAATTACGCAATAAATAAATGTTCGAAATGCAGTATAAACAATAAGGTACTCACATAAATAGGTCCAGCTTCCCACGAAGTACGCCAAGGATGGCGTCCCACCGGATAGCGTCCTTCAGGATGGCTGGAACCCCCTTTAAGATAATTAACGGAAGCGTCCTTCCAAAGCGCTCCGACTAGCTACGCAGTCATGGGCTCCGATTCATTCCCGGGGTCGTGGGATGCTCAAAGGTCGTATCCAAATTCCTATAAGTAGCGGAATGATAAGGAACAGGTTTATCAGGTAAAGACAAACAAAGATAAGCAAGGGAAATCTACATAATAAAAATAAAGATACGATACCAAGCACGACAACTGCACTCCTCGAAGTTCCAGGCAAAACAGCCACGTTACAGAGTTCCCCGGAAACTTTTTCCCACTCTTGTTCTCCCGCCACTCGCGTCGCGCGATTTGGCGCAAACGCACTCTGACGTGACGGAAATACACGCCAAGTCTTTTGAATTTTAAGGCGCGAAAACTTCCGCACATCAAAATTAAGCTCAGGAATGTTTAGTGCCAATTTGGCACGTAACAAGGTTTCTTAATGCTTCGTCCAAAACGCGAACAATGTTTTCTATCAACTATATTTTCTTCTTTCACTAGTTGGCGATCACTATCTCCAATATCACTTCTAGTTGCGACATCACTACTTACACTTTCCTCATTTACAACATGTGGTTTATTATTAACATTACTAGCAGAATTCATAATATAGTGGTCTAAAATTTCGTCATATTCGTTATCAGGTAAGTACTGACCATTGTCTCGATTAAATTTTTTTTAAAAATCTCCTATTGCGAATAAACACCTTATTATTTTAAGTAATTTGACTAAATATGATCGAGGTCTATAAGGATCAACTTTAATAACCTGTGCGGGTTCCCAGATCTTATCAAACTGGACCATTACAAAATCATCAACTTCAAGATCAGGTAAGCTTTTAGCTCGTTCATCATAATATTTTTTATGTCTATTCTGATTATTTCTAAAAAATTTTGTATAATAATTCTTTATTGGTTTCAATAAACTTTCTTTTACAGGTGCATGACCTTTAATTTTTCGATTAAACAATAGTTCAGCTGGTGAAGGAATGTTGTGACTTATTGGAGTATTTCTATATTCTAATAATGTTAAATAAAGATCTTTATTATCATGACATGATTTTTTCATTATTTTCTTTATAGTTTGAATATGTCTCTCTATAAAACCATTTGATTGAGAATAAGTAGGTGAACTAGTTTTATGTATGATTTCCCATTCTTTCAAGAATTGTTGAATTGCAACATTAGCAAATTGTGGACCGTTGTCTGTATATAGAATTTCGGGTTTCCCATGAATTGCAAAAATTGATTTTATAGCATCTATAACTTTAATATGTGTAGTATTATTTTCTAAACAACGAATTTCTGTAAATTTTGAATAGCTGTCTACAACAATTAAATATTGCTTACCATGTAACATTTACAAATGCTTCTTTTATTTAATTCTTTAATATCTTATTATATCGGCTTACAATTCCGTATCGCCCAGTATAAATTTAATTTTGAATATTGATTAACATTTATATAGTTGTTAAACATGTGAAGGTTTGATAAGAGCGGATGCGCTATCTTTCAAACTAGTTCACATAAAGGAATTGATATTCCTTTTTTGATTTGATGGTGCCATGAGCACTCGTGGCTAATAAACCACATTTATCTCATCAAGTACCTGCGGGTACTTATTTATCGTGTTCCCCTATTACAGGGGTAAGTATTTAGTAATAATATCTTATTATACGTTTATCTTGCTCTATTGTAATTCCCTTTGTTTTGGTTATCTTATGAAACGTTCGGGAGTTTGAAATGTTTGAAGTTTGGAACTTGGAAGTTTGAAAGCCCAGATAAATCTGGACAGGAGATTTGATACAACACAACAAATATTGCGGAAGTAACATTCCCGTATCGTCACCTGGTAAAACAAGTTCTGAATCTATTTTCAAACACTTACCGTCAATCTTGGAAACCCTGATCATCTGTATTGTAACATAACACGCCCGGAAGCACATCTGTTATACACCGTCGAGGGTCGTGTTCAGCATACGGAGCTAACGGATAACAAGGTCGTATATCTTATTTAGTCTATTTTGATGCTACTATCAGCCGGTCAGAAGAATCAGGTGTTGGTAGACTCCTATAACATGTATTTGTGTGTATAACGTTGCTAGTAATCTTATTGAAATTCTTTGATGTTACATTTAAATATTTACAAGATTAAAATAGCGTACCTAACTATATTATCAGCTGGAAATGTATTAATCTACTCTATTGCTTAAATTATTGTTACCATAACTTTTAACAACTGAAATCCACATAGACGTAAAAGTTTATGTTTTGTTTGTAACAACGAGGTAACCATGGTAACTGCGTTGACCGTCGCATACTCTTGAATTTTATAATAATCACTTTTTATGATTTACATATTTATTTATTTGAATTACTTGAGCATGAGAGCTTGTATTCAATATTGTTTGAAATGACATTATATGCGATACGCTAAAATCTAACCTCTCGACTACTTTATTTATAATAATTGATATCTTTTACATACGCTTGATTGACACTCAATTTTCCTGTTTCCAGATGAATGTGTCACTGCGCCTATTACCGAAACAGGTGGTACCCAAAATATTTCCGCTTTAGTCAAGTTATTTGTTTGAGATTTATATTCTCATTAAATTTTCTGCTCTTAAGTGGCCCGAATTTTATTCATACATAAACACACGCCTATAGTGCTCTCCAACGAACCCCAGCAGTTAGCCGGCAAGGTGCGTTGTTGTTATATTTCCCTGCCACTAATATTTTCTTTTAAAAACAACACCACAACCATTTAAATAAAAGAAATCTGCTGCAACAGTATGCCAAGTGCGACAAGGCACATTTCGATTTATTAAAGGCTCTTTTGCATTAGCGTTTTGATATTTTAAACACGTTGGACATTTTTTATAACATCTGTAAGTTCTTTATACATAAAAGGCCAATAAACTAGATTTCTAGCACGTAACGATGTTTTATCAATTCCCATGTGATTATAATGCAACCTGTTAATTATTTCAGGTCTCATTTTCTTTGGTATTACCATCTAATTACCTTTAAATATTACACCATTCTGCTCAACAAGTTCATCTCTTACATTCCAGTACATTGAAGCATACTGGCTTACTTCACTTTTTTGTACTGGCCACCCATTTTTTACATAGTTCAGTACTTCATTCAATTCGTTATCACTTTTGGTTTGTATTTTAACCATGTCATATTTTTGAGGACTTATACTATTATATTCAATAAAATTAACTTGTGCTTCAATATCGTTTTCAATTATATCAAAATTTGTATCATTATAGCTAGCACGAGATAAAGTATCCGCACAATAAAGTAAAACGCCTGGCTTATATTTAACTTGAAAATCATAATTTTGTAAAGTTATTCGTAATCTTTACAATCGATGAGGACATTTATTAAGTGGCTTTTTGAATATCATTTCTAACAGTTTATGATCAGTTTCGACAAGAAATTGTTTACCATACAAAAATTGGTAAAACCTTTGACAACCAAAAACTATCCCTAGCATGACTTTTTCTATTTGAGCATAGTTAAGTTGTGTTTCCGTTAAACTTTTTGAAGCATATGCGACTGGAGCTGCATTTTGAAGAATAACTGCTCCACGCCCATCTTAGAACTGTCTACTGAAAGAACCATAGGTTTGCTTTCATCATAATATTGTAACACTGGTCTGTTCATTAATAATTCTTTTAAATGATCAAATTCTCTTTGATGAACTTGATTCCAATCCCATAACACATCTTTTTTTAATAGTTTTCTCAGATTAACAGTTAACTGTGACAAATTAGGTATAAACTTAGCAACGTAAATTATCATTCCCAAAAATCTACTTAAATCTTTAGAATTTTTTGGCACTTCAATTTGCTTTATTGCTCAACTTTATCACTATCCACTACTATACCTTTATCAGTTAGTATATGACCTACATACTTAACTTCATTTTGTCTAAATTTACATTTATTTTTATTAAATTTAACACCTTTTTCTTTTGCCCGTACAAGAACTTTCTCTAATATTTCATGTTCGTCTAAGTTTTTTGCATGAATTACTACATCATCAATATAAATCTTAACACTTTGAATTCCTTCAAAAATTTCTGAAAACATTCTATGAAATATTTCGACTGAATTTTTTAATCCATAAGGTAATCGTAAAAACCTAAACCTACCATAAGGCGAAGCTAATATAGTTAGCTTAGACGATTCGTCTGATAGCTCTAATTGCCAAAACCCTTTATTGGCATCTAACGTCGTAAACCATTTTGATCCACACATATCCCTTGTAATTTCATCAAAAGTGGGAAGTTTATAATGCTCCCTCATCAGCGCTTCATTTAAATATAAGGGATCAAGACAAATTCTTATATTATCATCAGACTTTTTAACAAGTACTATTGGATTAACAAATTCTGTGGGCTCTATCACCTTTGTAATAATTTTGTCTGACAACATTCTATCTAATTCTACTTTAAGTTTGTCCATTAGCTGAAATGGTACCCTACGACATGGAACAATTTGTGGTTGATAGCCCTGTTTAAGTTTAAATTCTATCGGATTATTAGAAATTTTTCCAATACCTGTAAACAAGCTTTTATATTTTAACAATATTTCCTGATTATTTTGAATATTATATACATTTCTTTTGATAAGATTTAGGTCCTGCACAGCTTTCACGCTCAAAATCGGCGGTGCATTATAATCAGTTTTTGCTATAACAAATTTCAGTAACCTACTTGTATCATTATTATTACAGGTTACATTTAAACTACAAGAACCAAGTACTTCCAATTTTTGACCACCATAATTAGTTAAACAAGTATTGACTACATCTAAATTATTTAGCTGTAAACGCTCATAAACATTTTGTGGGATGACGTTAACTTGCGCACCCGTATCAAGTTTAAATTTAACAAATTTATTACATTCTTTAATACAAAGAGTTGTGTACCAATCATCTACTCCATTATTTATCATATTAATCTGAATAGTCTCTATCACATAATCATTGTTAGTATCTACTCTACTATTGTTAGCTACTGATAATGTTGCCTTTTCTGGCATATCAACTACTGCATGTACGTTAGAATTAATTTTACGCCTACACATTGATGCAAAATGATTAAATTTAAAACGTTTTTTGCATAGTTTACCTATAGCTGAACATTTTCTAGAAAAGTGCTTCCTTACACATCGGCTACAATCTCTTGGTGAATTAGTTGACTCAAATTGCTTGTGTTCAACCTGGTTATTTCCACCCCAAGCACCTTCAGTATGAACAGCTGATTTGTCTGCTGTTTTCTTCTGAACACTTTCACCGCCTCTACCATAATATCGACCCATATTACCTTGGTAACGTTGAAAATTAGTTTTTCTAACTGTACCAACCTAAGTGATTTCGCTTTGTCTGCCAAATCTTTTATATGCTGCTCAGTTTGTTCTGCCGCTCTAAAAATTTCTATTGCTTTATTTAAATCTAAAGCATGTTCTCTTAACAAACGATCTTTAATCTTTGGATTATATACTCCACTCACAATTCTATCTTTAATTAATCTTTCTCTGAAATTATCAAAATCACAATTACCTGCCAATCTCTTTAAATCGCTTTAATAATTGTCGAATGACTCCTCCGGTAGCTGAGTTCTAGCATTAAATTTATGAGTTTCAACACTTACGTTTGACTTAGGTATAAAATGTTGCTCTAGTTTTTGTATAATCTTCATGAGATCCTTTTTATCATCCTTTGATAAATCTAATGTTTCGTAGACTTCATATGCTTGCTCACCTATGCAATGCAACAAAACCGCTATCTGAACATTATTGGATTTTTCTTTACAGGCTGTGGCTACTGAATATAATTTAAAATTATTATTAAATTTTTTCCAATTCGCACCCAAATCACCTTCCATTAGCATTGGTTTTGGTTGTTTTTATTTTTACCATGTGGTCATAACCTCACATATATGACTATCCACTTTATTATTTTTGCACGTAAATTCTTTCAAATAGACGACTGCGCCATGTTATGTTACCTGTTGGATAACCCTTTTAATAGATCGACAATACTTTTTATATTATTTTATTAAGTGATTTTTTAAGATACAGAACTTAGTTGCAGTGCCCTTATTGCCTGCCATTCACGTCACTTCACACTCTGGTCATGTCTCCATTACCTGTATACTAAACATTACGACAATAAGTAAACATTTTAATTACATCTTGTAATTATACATATTTGCAGTTTCCTGAAGAAGAAAATAAAATTTTCGAAAGCTCGAATCGATCAAAAAGGAGTTCTTAATTTGCCCTAATTGACTACAACCGCGATAACCAATTCTTAAATAATAATCTAAGTAGTCGAAAACTATAGTAATTTATATATATATATATATATATATATATATATATATTCCATTTTCAAAATATCTTAACTGATGTACAACGGAGTTACGTGGGTACGTCTGTCAATATTGTATGTAAAACGAAAACATGCATTTTGTAGCTTTTGAATTTTAGACTTAAATACATTGGTTAGATGTGGATAATATAGTGACATACAGTACCATATTGTAGATAATATGATAACCTGTACTATTTTCCATTTAACTGATAAGCTAAGAGAGTTTTTAAAGCCATATATATATTTTAACTTTGCGTATGCCTTAGATATAATAAATATTACGTGTTTTTCAAAACTTAAATAAGAGTCGAACCACACTCCTAGATTTCTAGTATATTTGCTTATTGTAATCACTACGTCACCAATTTTAATACTTTGATTTATGGAATTTACACTTTGCTCACATATTCTCTTGTAGCCAATGCATATACATATTGATTTTTTAGGATTGAGCAGCAAACCCTTTTTCTTTTGACCATGCACTATTGCTCTGTAAGTCTTCATTAAGTAATAAGATCGCTTGATTAATATCGGATGGAACACAAGCTATATACAACTGTGTGTCATCAGCATATTGATGTATTTGACAATTTTTCACCACATTTGGCAAATCTGCAACATAATGTGAACAATAAGGACCCCAAGATACTGCCCTGCAGGACACCCTGCATGATTGTTACTTCGTTTGATACTTTACTACCTATTTTCACTCTTTGTGTTCTACCTGATAGGTAGCTATAAAATCATTTCACCACATGATCATTCATCCCATAGTAATGTAGCTTCCCTAGTAGTAATTTATGATTCACTGATTCAAAAGCTTATTAGCAAAAAGTGTTACAAATAATATGTAACATTCTCAGTTTATTGGTGATTTACAATGTTTATAAAGTGGTTCTGTATGAGCTGTCTCTGTAATCTACGGGCTGCGAGTAAATATGGAGCTGTTCTTGGGTTGTCATATGCTTCATCGCAGCAAGGTTCGTTGACAAACATTCCAAAATCAATTTCATCATCTTCATCCTCTACTTCAAATTCAGGTTCATTATTTTCTACACAGATATTATGCAGAACTATACACGCAATAATAATTTTTGAAGTCATTTCAGGATGGTAAATTAAGATGCGATGTTTTAAAAGGCAACGAAAGCGAGATTTGAATAATCCGTTACATCTTTCGATGGTGCAGTGAGTGCGCTTATGGCATTTATTGTACTCTGCTTCGGGAGTGTTATCTGCTGGTTCATGTTATAGAGGTGTTAACAATCAAGGGCGCAGTGGATACCCTGAATCACTTACAAATAGCTTTTATCGATTCAACGCAGATTCACAGTTTGAAATCTAATCGTGTTGTTTTAATTTGTAAGTTAAACTATTAATTGTGAGCTATAAAATTATATTACCTAAAAGATAGAATGCAGCCTGCCCATTTCTACTAATATTTTCCCTCAAGACCTCAACAATGAAATTGTTCCAGGATAACGTGCATTGACATTTAATATTTTTAGCTTGATGTCACAGACCTGCAAAATTAATTGTAATAATGCTACAATTTCAGTGGTGAGAAATTACCAATTGTACATTTATGGAATGGTAGTTCTTTCTATTCACATTTATATATTTCCTGGATAGTCAGTATCGTTTTGTTTTGGAGTAATAATTGCAGCGTGGGTGCAATCAGTTTCAATAAATTGGTGTTTAAAGTACAATAGCATTTCTTTTACTTAAAAACAAAAAACTTTAAGAAGCTATAAACATAATCCCCAAGAAGAACCATAAAAACCTTCTAAACTTAAAAACTCATTATTTCAATAACATGAATTTTCAGATGTCTCACTACTGTACTGAGGCGACGATATCCTATCTGATTATGGTTCCCCAGAGTCGACTGGATCTCTGTACAATATAGTTTGGCAACTGACCTCCTAAAGAAGGTTCCGATTGTAATTGAACAAATGTCACCGCATTTCTTTTTTAAAGCGCATAATGAAGCACTGTATAGAATTGGGCAGATATTTTGATTAACTTTTCCTGCTAACATAAAGTTGCAGAGAGTAGTCAGAGACTTAAGGAGCTTTTGTGCATTAACTGCTACTGAAAAAACAAGTAAATTTTGTATGTGAGATGGGCGAAGGCCGTCAATTCCAGCTGCAGAACTAGACTTAAATGACTTTATTGCAACTAAGACATTCTTTTCGGACATAGTTATTGGATTTGACGGAATAAAATGAATATATTCGTAATTTAATTTGTTCCTTGGAGCTTTAGGATGTTTTTGAAATGTTGATACGGTTACTGGAGCTAAGGAGTCATCTGAAGAGAGCATTTTTATTGCAGATGAAAAATCTCCGTCTGCGACCTTAGATACTATTTTAATACTTAACCAGTGATTGGACTGTTTAAATATGTTTCGTTGTACGGCATTGTTGGATGAGTCACAAACAATGGGGTTTTTAATGTTATATAAAATTTGGTTGGGTATATTAGTTGACTTTGTCTTTCTACTACCTTTATGTACTGAGAAAGTTTGGTTAAGCAAAGGATAACAGCGCTTCTCAAGAAGGGATTGAGTTATATTTTATGCAGTTATCGATAGCTTCCACTAACGACAGGGCACACTTATTTCTTATTGATTTTGGAATACGCCTTATAATGAATAAGTTATGACTTGTAAATCTTGTTAAGTTCGATAGAATTTCTACAGAAGTGGTAGTATTGGTGTTATCGCATAAACTAGTTTCTTCGTTATTTTTTGAATGCATAGGTGAATTGAATAACTTTTTATTTATCAAATCATGTTCTATAGATTTCTTATGTCTTCTTTTCATGTGAATTTTCAATCCGCATTTTTTAAAAATCTTTTTACATATATTGCATTCCATGTTCTGTGATGGTTGTAGTGTTATAATGTTCAAAATAATATTTTTTGGCACATTAATTTTTATTAGTTAATTACAGAAAATGTATATTACAGCTATTTATATTAAAATTAACATTAAAATATGATTAATACATCTTATTCCTCCATAGATTGAAAATAATTATTTATAAGGATTCGTTGTATTTGGTCCTGATCATCTCCTGGAACGTTCAAATCAAAAATTACTTTTTGGCTAATATATTACTGAGGGTGGTTTTTAATTAGGATGACATTGAGCCAAATCAGCAGTCAACAAATCAGCAGTTGTTAACGGGCGAGGCCCATCATAAAAAAATAATATCTCATTACATTAAGCGAATGCTTCAAGCAAAGATCTTTGTTTTCGGCTCACAAGGTTTAGCTATAGATCAAACTTGAATCTTTTTAACATCTGAGTAGTTTTTCAATAAAAGTCAAGGATTATCTTATTATACAACTTGTTTGCAGAACATACGTGTGACTTGTTTAAGTAAACATGTAACACAAGATGTTCATCTGGCAGATGTTAAACTAAATTGTGCCCTAAACGACTATTTAAAACTAACGAATAATGACAAAAAAAATTTAGCCAGATCATCTGACATACTAAATAAAGTGTAATTTATTTTAACAGGAAAGCTTTCGTATTCAATATTCAAAAATATACTAAAACTATTTTAAATTGTTAGGCAAATTATCTTATATGTACTAAATGAAGCATAATTTATTTTAATTAGAAAGCTTTTATATCTTTACTATTTGAAAATATGCCAAAAATTTTATATCGTTTAACAAGAAAGCTTATATATATATTTAATAATCAGAATTTTATTGAAATTCTAAATCGTTTAGGTAATTATTTGTCTTCCAATTTGACAACGTTTCACAATGAATTTGCTTCTCACTTGGATTGATGTTTGTTACAAAAAAAGCGTACTCACCGTAGGAAAAGTGATTACAAAAATTTACAACACCTGCAGGATTGCAGCCACGTGCAAATGCCGCCACATTATGAACGGACAGGATGCCATCTTCAAAGCTTGACCCGCTTCCATATACTACAAAACTATACAAATCAATTCTTGAAATCCATTATGAATATTTAAAGGTGAAACTGCTTGCGTTCTATAAATCTTGCTTCCACTCCACTGCTTAGCTTTACAATAATCTTTTTTACATTACGATCCAGGCAATATGCCTTTCCCAAGAATGGAGGTTTCTTCCACACAACATGGCAAGGACATTTTCCTCCCACGTTTTTTAAACAATTGCGTCTTATCTGACTAAATGCTCGTACAAGAATCAATGTAAGTACATCGGGCAGGCGCCTCGAGCTTCACGCGCATGGCTGCACGGATCGATAATCACGTCAACTAACAATATTACGCCTTGATTGTGGCATTCCACATAATATATAGCAACTTTGAAATTGCCTATATGTAAAACGATAGAACGTTATATACGGGAACGTTTGGAGCGTCATCCTCAACCATTACATTTAAAAATTGCTCAATGTCATCCACATCTGAAGTTCTTCCTCATTGTATTGCTTACAAATATTATATAGAGCTCTAATTGCCACAATAACCATGAGAGTTGTATTTAGTTTTAATCTACACCCATAAGCCAATACTGGAAACCTACGTTTCCATACTCCAATCATTCTCTCTACAGAGTTTCGCGTCCTAATGTGACTTTCATTATAGAGTTTTTCAGCATGGGTGGTAGGTTATTGAAGGGGTGTTATATACAATATATTGTGTTGTGCACATAGCAGTTCAATTCATGGTGGACATTATGATTCCTATGTAAAAATAAGATCTCCATTAGAAAATGATAATTACCATTGGGATTTATTACCCAAACATAAAAAAATTTCTCGTCTACGCAATGTAAAAGTCGTGAAGCCAACGTTGAAATCCCACCAGGAAAGTGGTATTACGTCAGCGATTCTGATATTTCAGAAGTGCCTGAAAAAAAGTCTTAGAGGCACAAGCATATCTACTATTTTATGAACGAATATTGTAATGGTTTTCCTGTATTTCATCTCGTATATTGTATTTTAAGTAAAAAATACACAGGTGTTAATAGAAACTTATAAGTAAATTAGTAAATTAGTGCTTACTATAATACATGAGAAACCTAAAAACATTACTCTAATTGTTCTGCATTCTTTATCTGTAGTTCCCTAAGTTTTATATCTAGTAACAGTTTTTTCTTTTGTAATTCAAATAATTCGTTGGATTTAAGCCAGTACCACACAAACGTCATACCACAAACTTTACAGCTGGGACAAAAACATCATAGTTCCTTTTTTCGATGGCTTCTAACAAAAGTATTTTTTTTCAAAATCTATATTATTTTCGGTTTATACTTTCAGTTCACATGGTATTATAAAAAGTATTGGATAATCATGGAGTCAACAAAAGAAGATGATTTAGGCGCTTATGCCAAAACATTTTTTTGCATGGTATTTATTCCAAATATGCATTGGCGTTTGTGCCAACCGACTATTATATCGATTTGCAAAAAGTGGCGGTTAACTCGATATTGACTGGATTTATGCCATTTTTGGAATATTAACACAAACACCATTTGTGATAGTTACGCCATTTTAAATAAAAATACTTGCAGTTTTGTTTTTATTCAAAAAACCCGTATAAGCAAAAATTATCATATTATTGTACTGTATGGAACATTTTAATAGTTAGAAACTTAAAATTAAGGCATTTATAATAAAGATGGTAACTAAGTAGATTTTATTTAAAATATAAATTTTAAACTCAAGTTACTTAACTAAAACTCGAATTATATTTTTTTAAAACGAATAATATAAGGGTCACTAAAAGTTGAAACTGTTAAAACTTAAAAAATTACAGCTACATATTGTTGGAATAATAATTATATAATTAGCAATAATGAAGTTAGTTGTATTTAATATCAGTCTCATTAAGTAGGTCAGGCACAGATCCCTTATGTTTAAGCGTCAAATACTCAATGTGATACTCTGGCTTTATAACTAAAGTTTCACATAACCTTTTTAAATCAATATTTTTTTTAGTGCTTATTGGCAACTCTGTAGTATAAGCTGGCTTAGGAGATCCTTGTCTTAACTTAAAGTTTATGGTATTATTTTCGGAAACTATTTCATTAAAGCTGTATTGTATTTTAAGAATATAGGTGTTTTTAGAAAACAGAGCTTGCTTTACAGCAGAAATGTTTATATTCTTCACTTTCTCGATGTTTAAACTATTGAAGTCAAGGAAGTCTGAAATTTTTTGCTTTACAATAATGTATGGTTCTGGATTGGTTCTCGCATTACGTAAAATTGTTGGCCATTCAGATGGAGCTTGAACAATTTTCTTTTTTACACATTTTTCTATGACAGCATGAATTGAATCTACAGGCATGTAGGTGTGGCCGGTTATTAAATAGGTAACGGAAATTTCTTCAACGAATTCAGACGTATCTAAAAAGTACATAATCATTGCAAATAAATTGCGGTTCTTATTTTGCCCGCTACAATTATCACAGTACATTGAAATCTTTTTATATGTAGCAGTTTCATCAATATGTTTTAAGCAGCGGCGCAACCAGGATTTCACCCTGGGGGGGGGGCTACAAAAACTATATACATATATATTAAAAAGTAAGTTATCGAGTCAAAAATTAACGAAAGTAAGCATATTTATTTGCAAGTGATTCTAGTAGGCCACTACTATATAATATATATATATATATATATATATATATATATACATATATATAAGATGGTCTAGTGTCGTTCGGAAATTTCATCCTCAACCTCAGGTGTTCTAATAGCGACGCGCGGATGCGCGCTCGTCGCTACAGGTTGAAATCAAGTCGGCGAGGACCGCGATACTGAAGTTCTTGAATCACTTCATCAACGGATATAGAGATTTCTCGATGTATATTTAAATGTGCTAAACCATTTAATCTGCTTTCTTTCATAGTGTTTCTTAAATATGTTTTCGTTCATTTTAGTGTTGAAAATGATCGTTCAGCTGTACTAATGGAAACAGGTAACGTACAAAATATTTTGAGCAATTTATAAATGCTTGGAAAATAATGTTCATTGCAAATGTTTAAGCAGTCTATAGCATTTCTTTTTTCGTTTGGTTGTTTAATCATATCCTCTTGCCACATTTTAAATTCAGCTTTAAGGTCTGCTTCGTTGTTGCATTCCAGATCGTTTTTATAAAATGATGCTAAGCTAATAAAGTTGGCTGCTTGTTCAGAAAAAGTTGTTTGAGATGATTTGGTCAATAGACTGGAAAAATTAACGAGAACTGTTTTGTGTTTTTCAAATCTATCAGACATATTGTTCAAAAAAGAGTCTACCCAGGGCAAAAATATAGCTCTTCTGTAATATTCCTCTTCATTACTACTAGGAATGTTGCAACGTTTTGTTTGTCTTGCTGTTCTTCTTGGTACAGTAATTGTAAACCCTAACAATCTGCTCATTTCCAAACCTTTCTGATACAAATGTTTAAATTCTGTCTTTGAGTTATCTCTTATTTTTTGGATAGAAGTAATAACAAGTTGAGCCTGGTCGATAGCCGTGTGAAGTTCTATGTCTGCACGCTGAAGACCCTTACTCAAGTAAAGTGTGTAACCGAATAAACACTCCGCGCACAGTAATGCTATTATAAATTCGGATTGCTTAATTGAATTTATTAAAATCAATGCGTCTGATGAAGCATCTTTATCATCCCAAGAAGTACAAATTTCTTCTAGAGCGTCAACGATGAACAAAAGTAATTCAATTGCAATCAAAATTGAATCGTGCCGTTGTACCCATCGAGTTGGACATAGTTGTTTTAATTTTTGAGCTTTGGAGGCATTTTCAGAATTAGAAATATGTTTTTGAAGCACTATTTGTCTTTTTGGATAGTTAAAAAAATTGTAAATCTTTCCAACTATTGCAAAAGAATTTCTAATAGAAGAAACGGATACGGAATCGGAAATGGCTAGATTCAAGTTATGTGAGACACAATGAACGTACATAGCTGTAGGGTATTTTTCTAAAATTCTTGCTTGAACTCCTTTAAATTTACCACTCATAGAAGCTGCTCCGTCATAACCTTGTCCTTTTAAATATTTCATTTCCACGTGGCAGTCCTGTAGGCAAGTAATTATAGTGTCAGCAAGATGAGCACCCGTTGTATTTTCTACTGGAACAAATTTAAGAAAGTTTTCGCAAATTGAAAATAAAAAACTAACCAAGTTTCTGTTGGAGAAAAAGCTGACGCTTGGCATAAGATCACAGAAGAATTCAATGCACTATTGCCGAATTTTTGTAGCAGGAGTTTAGAATCGTTGAAAAATTTTTATGACAATAAGAAGAAAGAAGTTCGAAAACAGGTAGCTGATGAGAAAAAGGAAATCTTTGTTATGGGAGGAGGGAAGAAAAAGAATATACCAACAGATCCCAATAAAGAGCTTTTGTTATCGATTATAAACAAAAAAACTGTGTTTGGATTAGAGAATCCGTTTGATTCCGATTCAAACATTATTGACATTGATAATGAAACAATGAAATCGAATTTGAAATGGAAGGTGTTTGCGTTTCACCACGGTTAGTATATTACATAAATTTCAGGATAATACAGAGATTATAATAGGTGTGGTTTTCAGATTATACTGCCGATGTGGAAGAGAATGAAATTCGAAATAAAGATGCTAAATTGGAAATGCATTGTATTGAACAGGCAAATTTATCAACAAATCCACTATGTAAAACAACAAGTGCATTAAGAACACCTGTAACAGAGAACTTTGCAATGTAAATTTTAAGCATAAGGAGCAAGTTTTAGTGAGATAACCATTGAAGTAATTGTTATCGTAAACAGACAGCATGCCATACCATTACATCATTTGCAGTTAGCTAAACCAGCTTTTAATAACCTACGTATTCATACAAACACTATATGGTTATATTGCAATCCTTAGACTGTCAAACTAATGAATAACCTACCTTTGGTAGGGGTAGGTAACAAATAACGACATCAAACCATGGGGTATTAGACATTTCTCTGTATAACCAGTCCTTGTTATAAAATACGGTTACTGGTGGTTCTCAATGGTAGCGTCACTAAAACTTTCTTAAGAATTAATAAACTTGCTATCAAGATAGCATTTGTTCTTATTCAGTGTTTGTATAGGAGCTGAACGAGCAGACTCCAGAAAAACCAAAAATTTTATCAAGTAGTCGCCGGTGTCCAACAACTTCAGTGAGGGCTTTATCATCCTCGCATTTAGCCGAAAAGTATGAGTTACTTACTGACCAAAGACTTGTTATAGCCAGACTATGAAAAGAAGAAGTTACAACAAGAAATAGAATCTCAAAAACAAGAGCACAAACTTAAGGTTGAGTTACTAAATCTTAAAATTCAGCAAGAAACCATTAAACTTAAACTTCTAGCTACTACTAATGAACAACTCAATATATAATCGTATATTAAATTCTTATTATACTAAATTAGCAAAATAATCATTTAATAAACTATTTCTAAAATGTGCATTATCTATATTATTGTTGGGTACATCGGCAACTTGGCCCATTTCAATTAAGTAATTTCGTTCGTCGATGTTTATGTTTTCAGGATGTGGTGGTTCAGGCGCGTTATTTTCTCTAGCTATGTTATGCAAAACTGCTGCAACTGCTATCACCTTTAACACAGTTTCCATCTTTAGTCTCAAGCGATATGCCAATACCGGAAATCTTCGCTTCCATACACCAAACAGTCGTTCGACACAATTACGTGTGCGGATATGAGACTTGTTATATAACTGTTCAGTTCTTGTTATAGGATTTCCCAAAGGTGTTAACAAGTATGATTTTACTGGATATCCAGCATCACCTAGTAATACACAGTTTTGAAAGTCGCCTCTTTCAAATCTACCCCTTAAACGACTATTCATAAAAACTGTGGCATTGTGAGTGGATCCACTCCAACTAGCTACAATATCCATTATTTTTAAATTACTGTTGCAGACTGCTTGAGTATTTATTGAAAAATATCCTTTCCTGTTTCTAAATATTTCTCCATCTACTCCTCCAGGCGATTGTATTTTAATATGCGTTCCATCCAAGCATCCAACTACTCTAAGAAATGAGGCTACTTTATAGAACTGGTGCTGAACGTGCAAGATGTCAACATTACGTGGCATCTTTATATAATTTGCACTCAATCTGCAAATGGCTCCTGAAACTCTGTTTATTATCCGTGAAGTGGTAGAAACGTGCATCCCCATAAAATCAGCTACGGTATTTAGATGACCTGCGCTTGCAAAGTAACGAAGACACGTTAACAACTGATTAATGGGAGATACGCGGTTGTTCCTAAAAAAAAAAATAGAAATTATTTCATAAATATTTGATAATGGAGACTGTCAATAATTTATATTTCAGTTTAATGTACTTACAAATCGTTTGTAAACTCTAAATATTCCTCAATTTCCATCAGTAACTGTAATACGGTGGGTTTCGTTAAACGAAATCTTCTAAAAAAAAGATAAATTATCTAAATCGTAAAAGGGCTCCGCTATGTTATATTGTCTTCTTGGATATCCATATTCCAAAATATCTAACGTCCAAGTCGTCATTGAGCATAATATGTTCCATATTTTATTATATATTGATTTTGTGGTCAACAGCTGATTCAGATTTGACATTCGTACAAAACGATTATACAGCGCATGCCCTAACCATCCCTTAAATTTAAGTAGATATTAAGCTGCCAACGGCGAAGGGAAAGGCTTAGGGTAAGGGAGCCTTAAAGTTCAGATTTGAAACGATGCAAACGAATAATGTCCTATAAGCTATCCTTAAGGTTAAGCTCTGCTTAAATGCATACTATGCAAACGGCAGTAAGTGTAACCTTTAAATTATTTACCTTTCTAGAAAAATTATTGAGGTTAAAATTTTCGTACTAAACTAGACATGAACTACACTCTTATCTCAAGGCCTGCAGTGAGTTCTTTGAATTGTTATTTCTAATAGTAAAACCATACACTTGATTTAATCCAAGTTCAATAAACAACTACACATTGCCACTATTTTAGTGAGTAAAAAAATATATTATTAATAATGATATAATCATTTACAATAATTTACATAATTATTTACAACCAAATTTTATACAAAAAATAAATGTTTTGTTTTTTTTTTACAATATTTACAAAGGGAAATGTTGCCAACTGTACATAAAAATTTAAAAAAATTGCTGCAATGCAAACAGCATTATCAAATTTAAAAAAATATTTTAGATTGGAATGAAGTCGTCATATATTTAAAGCAAGCTCGTTTTAATTGTTTGACGTGTACAAACTTGAAACTCTAGGTTGTTAATAATTCAGCAAAAATTAGTTTCATGAAATTTCATGTGCTATTTTAAATATTTTACAGTCAGTTTTATCTACGCATAAAATTAAAATTTTGCTATTATAAGAAGAATAAAATTGGTAATACCTGTTTGCATGTGTGGTAAGTAGATAATTGTTGTCACCTGATAAATAAGTTGAATTGCGATGTTCCATAGTGGACATCAATTAAAACTCCTTATTATTGATCGACCAAGGACAGCACCTGTGCAGATAAAAGCTTCAAAAACACAATTGAACAGCATGCTCGATTAACGGCTTTCAATAATATACGATTCCATCACAAAAATGTAATTTTGTGGATTCCAGGCGAAATAACTTATTAAATGGTAGATTTGTGGTACCGACAGCTGCTAACAATAAACTTCAGAAATGATGCTGCTTTGCAGGGTGCGTTTAGAATGGTAACGTCGTGGTTAAGATTTACCATGTGCATATTCTATTACAAAAATACCCATTTCTGGATACTATTGTAAATAAAAAATTGATCGAGATTATCTTCTCGTGCTTCCAGGAATAATTTAGTACTGCGTGAGTCTAACCATAATTTAATGTCATGCGAATCCATAACTAGATTAAGTTAAGTTGCCACTTTACTAGTTAAGTGTAGTTTAGTTGCTGAAGTAAAAAAACCCTTATTAGATTTAACAATTTCTAATTAATCAAAGCAAAGTACACTTACCCACTTTCGGCATTGCACGTTTTTAACGACGTGCAGAAACGACTTTTGAGCACCAACGTGCTTGATGCTTTTTCAGGCCCAGCTCAACTTTACAAGCTGAAGACCCATTTTCGCGTGCAGTGCTTAAATTTAAAAATGAAGACAAAATTCGCGTATCTAACCAAGTAAACAATATCCCTCCTAAACACAGATGGTTTCAAAATTGTTGTTTTCAAGCAAACACGTTCCTACGAGATCTGTATGTGTGTATGGTTGTCTATCTATCAGAACAAGGTAGAATACATTGCCTAACCAACAGTATTATTAACAAAAAAATTTTAACTGTTACATTAGTTAAATATTACACTTTGTATAAGCGGTTCAAGTGGCAGTTAAAGTGTTAGGGCGAGTCCAGTGCCACTACACTGCGAGATCCTTACTTTTGATTTTGAGCTTTGAGAGTATTTCGACTAGTGACGAGATTCTTTTGTTACATCTAGCATATCGATATTACTGGTGGTGCCCACCCGATTTTGTCATTATTTTCGCTTTTAAGATCATTTACTAGTTGTACTTGTAGATATCAAACTGTGTCGAGCATGAACAAAGACGTGATGCTCTTAATTGTTCTCAGGGGTTCAGGTTAGCAAATATACAACAACAGGCCGAGGGAAATATAATATTTATTATTAACTGTTGAAATACATACAGAAATTACTTCACACGTCGTACCGCTGGTAATAAAAAACCAACTTAACAATGTTTATAATGTTTTATAATACGACCAATTAAATACCCCTTAATGCGAACCGATTACAGCACGTGCCAGCGCACAAATTATACAAATTATCTGGTTAAATAAAAGGTAAACACTTACGTTCTAGAAGTCCTTGCAGGTGCAAGTGTATAAATACCTGCCGGTGTGCCGGGTGGCATCACCACGTTATCTTCCACTCGGAGTTTACACTAACATCATCGTCAACACCTTAAATTATGCTACAACAGCATATTCATTACCCATAACGATTTACATAATACTTCGCTAAATCTCTAAAACACAACTAGCAAATATCTGCAATTGATATTTACAAAGTAAATATCAAAGCTTTTATCCTAGAGGTATGTGAACATCTGACTAAATACCTTATAATTAATAAACCTGATACACCCTTGGCACAGGCAGCTGGCATAGTCACCTGTATCCACGCGCATCTAAACATCAACTAACTACTCGTCCCCCCCGATTGACCTTCCTTGTTAAGCACCCTATTGTAATAAAAAAACGGGGGTAATTAAAACTTTTTGTAAGTTTATTACCCTTTATCCTCGTGACTATCAGCTATATACTAAAACTCTCTATTTTAATCTGATATCACTAGGTCGAGATTTTCTTCTTTATACTCCAAGCCCAGGGTAATGTCAGATGGAAAACGGCTTTAGACAAAGAAAACTCTTAGGGGTTAAACGGCTAGTAGAGTGTTAGCTCTGGGTAGATCATGAGCATGGGTCATGGGTGGATAATCGACCAAAAATATTTTTAATAGGCGCCACCGTATTTTTTAATACAAGTGCCAACAAAATTTAACTGTGTTTGTATAAGGGAATGCGGAAACCTTATCTTAACACCACTAGCATAGCCATAAAATTTGAATTTCACTCTTTATCACACACTTACCAAAACCTCAACCACCAGATGTCAAACAGTTGTCTCAGCTTTACCTGTAAACAAACAAAAACACCACATGGACACTATTTGCGTCCTCAAAAGCATATGCCAAAAATAAAATAAATGAATTTAAACATCTGTGAAATACTAAAGGGATTCATTTTTACTTAAGGAGGATTTGCTCTAGATTTCTCTTTCCTAATTTAAATGTTGTATAATAAAACGTCTTTCAAAGGAAACAAAAGGAATTCTATTTATATATAGAAATCTGATTATATACATGTGACTGCAATATATATGCTTACTATCTTGTCATAAATTTTTTATAAAAAGAATTTTAGTGAAGTTTAACCTTCAAAATAAATATGTATAAATTGATCATTTCTATAAAATTTAGTTTAAGCAAATATGTCATAATTTATTAGTTCATAACACATGATTTTATTTTTACTATAATCATTGAAGCGCTTCCTTGACCATTTACAACAAAGATTGATCATCAGAAAAATAGCGATCATAAATGCAACTACTCAAATTTAACTGTAATCTACAAAAAATATACGCGAATTTCAGCACCAATAAAAAGCTTTTACATGACCTGAATGTTTTTAAGCAAAATGTGAAAATTAAATCAAGACTGCATCTGGCGTCTAGATTAGGAAACAGAATCTATACTATTTTTTATCTGACATAAGTTGTCATTCTAAATATCTTAAAACACATTGTATGCGTGTACAAATAACTGACAAACTAGATATTTATTCGGTGTGTTATTAACTTTAAAAACTACTTTATATTTTTGTTACTCTAATAATCAACGTAGGAAATCTCATAATAATTTACTATACTTTCAAAGTTACGGAAAGTTTCAAACACTCGCGTGTATCCAAATAAATTGCAGGTGCAAAATCATGACGTCTGCTGTTGTATTTTTCCAGCGTATTAATCATCTGTAAGTTTGAAGTACCAAGATTCTTTGTATAATAAACCATTTCTATACGGCGTATTAAATAGATAGAACGAAACCATAACTGCCTGCTTTAAATTATTGCGACGAAAATTTATTATAATTTAACATTGAAAATTGTTGTTGTAGATATGTCCATAAGATATTGCACTAAAGTGAAATATATTAGTTTAATTTATTGTATTAATCTATACCAACTGTCTTAAATGATGTATATTATCGTTCCATGTTCTCAACTCAAGTTCTTCTTCTTGACTCTATTAGACGCCTCGTGTTTTAGTCGGGCCATCTTGACTTTTATCTCTAGTCTACAAAAGCGACTTCACTCTTGGATGTTTGAAACAAAAGTGCTGATAATTAACTGGACAACGCTTGGTAACAAGCCTCAGAATATATATCTTCTAGAATCTATGTGTTATTATGAACATTATACTTTAATTTTTATTGGCTGAATATTTACGAATTAAATGCTTTAAAATTTATCTGTTTTATTATTAATTTATTAGGCTTGGTGTAACAAGAAAAAAATACGTTACACAGCCTCTTCCCAAGAGAAAAATTGAGGTATGGAAGAATTTTTCTAAAAAAATTTTCGACTGAAACTTCAAAATTACTCTTATTAACTGTATAAACCTCTTACAACTCACAACAAAACAGCACAAACTTTAACTATAACTAACGATGAGTTTAACAAAAATCAGAATCATTCACTAATTGATATGGGGAATATTAATGCATGGGATTGAGTGATTAGTAACTGCGCGTACTACACGCCTATAAAGGGACAAATTCGGGAAGTCATAATCAGTATATACGTCAATCAGTTAAGAATATTTAGGGAATCTAACACTCAGTGGATGCATGTCATCTATAGTTACAAACGCAACAACCATATCAAAGTAAAAAATTTTACCTGAAGCGAAAATATTTTTCTATAAATTAGAACTGTAATAAACAAAATCGAATGTATAACAAAATTACTATTAAACAAAAATCTGTACAACGAATACTCTTCTCTAATTTACTATATCTGTCTTAAGGATTTATGTACATAACTTTCCAAGTGCTAATTACATTTAAACTAATCGATGAATTTAACAAGTACCAAAAGCTGTTATTTACGAAGTCCATTCACGAAACAAATCTCCAACACTCGAGAAACAGACAAAGTATTAACAATACTTATTCATCAACAAGATACCTTTGATCTTTGAGTGAGCACCTCACAACATTATCTGTACGACTACTATGCTACAGACTCAACTATATCTCTCAAAATTCTACAACATCAGTGATTCATCACCAAAGAACTCCAAAACCACTAATAAATCATACGTTGAGCCTACTGGGAGACATCCACCAGCAACTCACAAAAAAAACTCTTCATGAACTCTCTTAGCTCATGTACACTCTCAATAAAGAATAAGCACATCAGGCCTAGTCTCAAACTACTAAACCAAAACTCAAGCATTCCTTTAATGCTTAATACTCTATCACACTCTAACTATATAACTATACTCAACACTTTACTAAACACTCTCTATAATCTCCATCATGTACCTCATAACTGAATACGCACCTCTTCACCGAATACATATTCATCTCTATATACCTGCAACATCTCTCAACATATGCTGCACTCTCAAACACTTCAAAAAATATATCATCATTCAAAATCCATAAACATATCTTTGTCGTCATCAAAAATTATCATTTAACACATCTTTGTTGTCATTTAACACATCTTTGTCGTCATTTAACACATGTTTGTCGTCATTTAACACATGCAACATCTAAATCAACAAACATATTAAGCTCTATTACTACTAAAACAAAAATTACTTTAAACAAATCAAAAAAATTTCACTAACTTTAATCTTGTCCTACTTAAGAATTTAAAACATGGACCAAAAAGAATTACTACTGACATCAACTATAATTAGAAGTACTTAAGGATCAGAAACATTCTTAACATCTTCATTTTCACCTTCATCTGTCGCAGAATTATCGATACTAAACATTTTCTTAGACTTAAATTTGAAGATATGGTAAAAAAAAGGGGAATTTAAATACGAAATTATTTTCTACTTTACTTCATGATAACCATTAATAAATGTTCTGGTGCACTCTAACTCTACCCATAATCAAACTGTCGATATAAACTAAAGTGCTTCACAACGCATAAATTTGCTAGAATGACAAACTCTTCTCTGAGTCTCATCTAGACTGACAAACTAAATAAGCAAAACGAATCACATCATAACCGACTTCAAATAATCTCAAGTGACGATGCCAAACTGCTGAAGCGACAAACTTACCACGACCCTCGCATAGACCGACATAACGCTGAGCGACCAACCCTTCCGGAGTTTCGTCTAGACTAACATAACGCTACACGATGAACCACAACAAGTCTCGCTTAGATCTAACTTAACTCAACATACTACGTTGCAACGCGACCATAAAAATTGCTACTCAAAACCAATCATACTAAACCAAAACGTGCTCATGCACAAGAGCAATCTTCAAACTATATTTCAACAGTAAAAACTTGTGTACCATTAATCGAACAACTAATATAACTAATAAGACTGAAAGATGAATCTATTATCGATGAAATACATACAAAATCAAACAAACTTGTAATATCCATATCAAACAACTTTAACACTTTATCTAGAAACAGGAATTTCGCTACTCAACTTCTGTTCCTTTACTCGTTGAGTTGGACACGACGGACAAGTGATACTAGTCACTCCTTTATGACCACAACCATAACAAAATAATCTCTTAAAAGATCTACAGACACTGAAAGTATGTCCATAACGTGAACAATTCCAACATACCAATTTATGCTTAATAAATGAGTTACCTACTCCACTCTTTTCTGTCATTGGGGTAGCAGAATTAAGAACTTGTACTGGGAATGTGAAGACGTAGGGTATAAACACGACTTGAAGCATTCTGAAATGAACTAGGGGTTTTGTTTCTAAAACGTGGATTAAAATAATTAATAGGCTGCTTGTGACTATATGGTGCAACTGAAACAGACTTATGTTTACTTAAAGAAGCTTCTTCTAACTTCTTACACAGTTTAACTAACGTACTAATATCCTCTATCTCTGTAAGAGCAAGATGCTGAATGAAATATGGCAATAAATTTTTCTTGACTATTCTAACTTTAGTGTGTTCTGCAGGAATAATAGGTAATCGGTTAAACAAATTTTCCATATTAGCAATGAACAATACAACTGATTCACCATTCCTCTGTAATCTATTTTTGATTTTTTCCCAAATATCGTCTTCAGGATGTGCTGGCAAGAAATCTTCCTTTAGTCTACTAACCAACGAACTCCAATCTGTTAATGAACTACGAACGCAACGATACCATACTAAGGCATCACCAATAAACAATTCAACTGCAGAATTAAACAATTCCATCTCAGATACCTTTCGAGACTGTGCAATGTCACTAATGTTTTCTAAAAATTGATATAAGAGAGATGGGTTTCCTGAATATTTTATCGACCAAGATGCTATAGGAACTGACTGTGTGACATATGTAACCGTTGGAATGGGCACATTAGATGCAGCAATAGGATTTATATTAATATCTTTATGATTTGAACTCGTATCTTTATTTAATTTCTCATGCAGATCTGCTTCCACAACAAGAATAGTAGCCAAACTTTCATTTTAAATAACACAATTTCCTCAAAATTTTCTTTAGGAGCTTTAACCGTTGAATTCTACCTGTAAGATGTACTAATCTTGACCTTATCCTTTTAAAATTGACTCTGCGGGATCATCCATAAATTCTAACAAAACATTTTAACTGACTCTATACTAGACTCAATCTCTTCTTTCTCTACTTTGAAATCTACTTTATAGTAAGAATGATCTATCAAACAACCGGGTTTATCTGTTTCTTTGGCCAACAACCTTGCTAAAATTTTCCTTTTATCTGAAACTGGTCTTGAATTTTCAATGCCTCTAATGTTCAATTCATATTCTAACTCATTTTTAAGTAAATGTACGATGCTATAAGTTTCTGCCATAATTAAATATCTGAATATCTCTAACGTAACTCAATTATATAATTTTTTGAAGATGAAATCTCAAACAAACGAATGTCCTAACTATATAAAGAAGAACCCACTATAAACTGTAACAAACTTTAACAAAAATGAAACTAAAAGAAGACGTTACTAATATCAAAGCAAACCTCAGTCGGTGAATATAAGTGTGATGAAAATAACTACTAAATGTTCCAGCCTCTAAGTGAAATTATTCGAGCCTCTAACTGAAATTCGAGCCTCTAAATGAATTTCCAGCCTCTAAATGAATTTCGAGCCCCACGTTGGGCGCCAGTGTAATAAAAAAACGGGGGTAATTAAAACTTTTTGTAAGTTTATTACCCTTTATCCTCGTGACTATCAGCTATATACTAAAACTCTCTATTTTAATCTGATATCACTAGGTCGAGATTTTCTTCTTTATACTCCAAGCCCAGGGTAATGTCAGATGGAAAACGGCTTTAGACAAAGAAAACTCTTAGGGGTTAAACGGCTAGTAGAGTGTTAGCTCTGGGTAGATCATGAGCATGGGTCATGGGTGGATAATCGACCAAAAATATTTTTAATAGGCGCCACCGTATTTTTTAATACAAGTGCCAACAAAATTTAACTGTGTTTGTATAAGGGGAATGCGGAAACCTTATCTTAACACCACTAGCATAGCCATAAAATTTGAATTTCACTCTTTATCACACACTTACCAAAACCTCAACCACCAGATGTCAAACAGTTGTCTCAGATATACCTGTGAACAAACAAAAACACCACATGGACACTATTTGCGTCCTCAAAAGCATATGCCAAAAATAGAATAAATGAATTTAAACATCTGTGAAATACTAAAGGGATTCATTTTTACTTAAGGAGGATTTGCTCTAGATTTCTCTTTCCTAATTTAAATGTTGTATAATAAAACGTCTTTCAAAGGAAACAAAAGGAATTCTATTTATATATAGAAATCTGATTATATACATGTGACTGCAATATATATGCTTACTATCTTGTCATAAATTTTTTATAAAAAGAATTTTAGTGAAGTTTAACCTTCAAAATAAATATGTATAAATTGATCATTTCTATAAAATTTAGTTTAAGCAAACATGTCATAATTTATTAGTTCATAACACATGATTTTATTTTTACTATAATCATTGAAGCGCTTCCTTGACCATTTACAACAAAGATTGATCATCAGAAAAATAGCGATCATAAAATGCAACTACTCAAATTTAACTGTAATCTACAAAAAATATACGCGAATTTCAGCACCAATAAAAGCTTTTACATGACCTGAATGTTTTAAGCAAAATGTGAAAATTAAATCAAGACTGCATCTGGCGTCTAGATTAGGAAACAGAATCTATACTATTTTTATCTGACATAAGTTGTCATTCTAAATATCTTAAAACACATTGTATGCGTGTACAAATAACTGACAAACTAGATATTTATTCGGTGTGTTATTAACTTTAAAAACTACTTTATATTTTTGTTACTCTAATAATCAACGTAGGAAATCTCATAATAATTTACTATACTTTCAAAGTTACGGAAAGTTTCAAACACTCGCGTGTATCCAAATAAATTGCAGGTGCAAAATCATGACGTCTGCTGTTGTATTTTTCCAGCGTATTAATCATCTGTAAGTTTGAAGTACCAAGATTCTTTGTATAATAAACCATTTCTATACGGCGTATTAAATAGATAGAACGAAACCATAACTGCCTGCTTTAAATTATTGCGACGAAAATTTATTATAATTTAACATTGAAAATTGTTGTTGTAGATATGTCCATAAGATATTGCACTAAAGTGAAATATATTAGTTTAATTTATTGTATTAATCTATACCAACTGTCTTAAATGATGTATATTATCGTTCCATGTTCTCAACTCAAGTTCTTCTTCTTGACTCTATTAGACGCCTCGTGTTTTAGTCGGGCCATCTTGACTTTTATCTCTAGTCTACAAAAAGCGACTTCACTCTTGGATGTTTGAAACAAAAGTGCTGATAATTAACTGGACAACGCTTGGTAACAAGCCTCAGAATATATATCTTCTAGAATCTATGTGTTATTATGAACATTATACTTTAATTTTTATTGGCTGAATATTTACGAATTAAATGCTTTAAAATTTATCTGTTTTATTATTAATTTATTAGGCTTGGTGTAACAAGAAAAAAAATACGTTACACTATATCTTATCAGCAAGGCTGGAAATATAAGGCGATGTATTTACCACCCAGTGCCCATATTTTAAATAATCTTATGAAATATAAGATTAATATATGTTTACATATATGGCGCGTTACATACTTCAAGGCTCTTGGCAACCCCAATACGGCTTTCTACCATACCCTCCCCTCGCCGACTTGAGCTAGGTCCATTAAGGACTTTTATCCTTCCCGTGGTGTTGTAGTGTTGAACAGGTCCGTAACAGACTGAGCAAGGATTGCTAAACATAGTTTTATGGAATCATCATATTTAGTAATTACATTATCCACGTAAAATTTTGCTACTTCTTCTGACAATTCAATATCAATTGAGAAAACGTTGCTAAAATATGCTAACAGGTTGTTGTTGCTCATAATATTATGATGCAGCGATAATTGTAACAGATCATTATAATTAGCTGTTTCTTCCACGGATTGATTGAGAACTGAACCATTTTTTAATGTTTGCTCTAATTCCGAGCCTCCTGCTCCAGCTAATAAAATGTTCAATATTTCATCTGCTACTAAATCATTTTTAGCTAGGCGGCTTTTAAACTCTTTTTACCCAGATCACAGAAACCACTAATAGGAGTAACTCGATCATAAAACTTGTTCTCGTTTTTAAGCCTTCCTCATTGTTGTTTTTGGTCTGTTGTGCTGAGGTCTTCTAAATTTTCTATGGTATGCCTAGAAACAAGAATTCTTTAGAAATATTTATAAACATTTTTCGCATATTAAGAGCTTACCGAAAGATATAAATTAGAGTGGCAACTATGTGTTTACATTTACCAGAAGCACCCGCCTTGCATGTGCAGCAGCAAGATATTTTCTTCACTATAGAAGATTGGAATTCTATTTGTATTTGGTGGGGCACTCCTTTCAAATTGCTTGTTTGTAGGTATAAAGCTTCAAGTTTTTTATTTTTAGTTGTAGATGACACCACCCCACTATTATGTGTTTAGCATTTGTAATTGCTTGTCCTTCAATAAATGGACGTTTAGAATCACCAACAATGTTTAGGATATCAACAAAATCAATCCCTACTTGTTACATGCCGAAAATCGGCATGTAAACATTTCTAATTTTAGTTTTAAATTTATAAGTGAATTCGCGCCAATATTTTAAAAGACTTGTGCGTGCATTTCCGTCACTTTAGATAGTTGCGTCGGCGCCCGGGATTGGGCAGACGCGGAGTGTGGAAGCAAGTGGTGATTTCTGTCACGTCAAGGACTAGTTAACGAAACTTCGAACCGGGTGGTTATCTGTGTGCCGTTTTATCTTGTCTTCTCTTTTAGGTAATGTAGGTTTCCTGCCTGGTATCTATTATTGTTCCTTACCCTATTCCTGTTGTTCCGCTACAAACAAGAAGAGAGAAGACAAATTAATCTGGTTTCGACGAGGGGGCAAAGGACGACCCACGCCCAACAACGCTTACCCAACGCCGAGAGCCTGACGCGAGAATAGCTGCAATGCCGTGTCGAGTTCTACATTTTACGTGAGTACCTTTATCTTTTTTCTTTGTATGTGATAATAATTTGTGGGGTAATAATGACCTTATTGCGCATTATTAGTCAAATGTTCATTGTTACCAACTGTCGTAGTGGCTCTCATAAATTACGCGCCGGGACTTTAACAGTATATTTTAGAGTATAGAACCGTAAAGTATAACATACTGTAGTAGCCATCTTGAATGATAGGTGCTGCCCACTATAGTTAGTGTAGAGTGCGAATATAGTGTTTAAATTTTGTGTCTTGCTTGTTGTTAATACTGTTATTTAGTTGTTGAATATGGAAGACTTCTAAGAATAGTCTATTCTTATAATTGTTTTCAATTTCTAAAATTTCAACATTGTCATAGTTTGGTGAGTGGAGGTTGTTCACTACGTGTGTTATCAATGCACAAAATGTCTTTTTAAATTTAATGTCACTTTCATGTTGGGTGAGCCTATTCTTCAGCCATTGATTAGTTTGTCCCACATATGGTCGATCACAACTACACTGTACTTTATATACTACATTGCTGTACATCTTTGTTGGCGTCTTATGTTTGACTCTCGAAAATAACCTTTTTGTGGACTTTTCATATTTAAAGGCAATGACAATATTATGTTGTTTTAATAATTTAGCAAACGTGGTACTTAATCCTTGTATATATGATAAGGTTTTATGAATAATGTTATTCTGTTGGTCTTTTTTGTGTGTATGTATTGTATTAGTAAAAAGTACCTTTATCAAAAATAGTTATTCTTGTATATCGATGAGATGCTGTAATTGGTCTTAAACATTTGTTTTGGAACCGTTGTAGCGGTTCCAATCCGGATTTAGATAAGTTTTACCTTGCTGGTGCTGCATATGTTATGATTGGTCTGATGATTGTTATGAAAATTAGTTTTTTGTTTTTCTGTGTTAAGCCACTTCCTTTTACCATTAATGGATATAAGTTTTTTATTGTAGCATATCCTTTTCGTATACATTTTTTTATTTGTTCCTTATAATTAAGTCGGAAATCTAGTGTACGCCAAGGTATTTCACTTTTGGGACTATTTTTATTGTTACTTTGTTGAATGTTATAGGTTGATAGCTCTTTGTATTTTGAACTTTTTCCTAAAGACAATTGCTTCCGTTTTGTCAGCATTGACTTTGATTTTCCAAGTCTTATAGTATTTTTTCTAGCTAGTTCAGGTAAATTTGTACGTGTTTACTACATTTTTGTGCCATGTCCGAGTGAGTGAACACTGCAGTGTCGTCCGCAATTAGTGAAGTAGTTGTGCGAGGAAACTGTGGTAAGTCATGTATGTAGACTGCGTGTACCCGAATCGCTGGCATCGATGGCATTGTCCTTCTTCGGAACGTCGGTGCGGTTTCTCCACCTGTATACGTAGGTGCAGCACATGCTGGAGCTTGAAGATTTGCTTCACCTCCGTGGACTTGGTCAAGGTGACCATGACCAGGAGCAAGGCTTGTTTCAGTCGCTCCTTGTGCATGCGTGCACACGAGAGTACTGGAAGTCCGCGTCCGACGAGTTTCGTTCGTACGTCCATGGCTGCAATATCCACTAGAATGTTCCACAAGACCACTCTGAGCGGCTTGTCGTGCTGAAGGCGATAAGTGTACTCCTCACCGCGCTCGGACAGAAAAGCCGTGATCCCACGGTAATCGGTCGGGGTCGCTGGAGTGATACTAATCCCATCCTAGGTGTTACGTGCTCTGGTGAACAGTAATCGCCACCCACTTGTCCTTCTTGCGAAGAACGAGGGGAGGGGGACGCAGCGGCTCCGAGCCGACGCAAGGTTCTCACTGATGGCATCGGACTCCATTTCTGCTGCATCTTTTGGCGTGGCAATCGGTTAATACCGATTCGTTGTCGGCGGTGGTCGTCTTCGGTTGCTTCGACGTCTTCTTCTTCGGCACCGTGAAGCCGTCGTCACAGGACTCCTCCGAAGCGCTTTCGGGGGGTCTTCGCTTCGGCATCAGATGCCATCGCTACGTCTTCGCTTCCATCGTTCCGTTAAATGGCGCGGGTAGCAGTGCAAGCACTACGCCGCGTAATGTAACGAAGCGTCCCCTCCAGACACGCACGGTTGGTTGAATTACTCCCAGACTAGAAGACTCACTATCCCGGTTAACGCTCAAAGTGTCCTAAGCGAAGCAATTTAGCCCCACGTCCATGGATTCGATTGTGCTGGAGATGAAAACGGGTTCCACTACGTTGATCCGGGATGATTGTCTACGGATTGGCAGACTCACCAACCCGTTCACAGCACAAGGTGTCTTAGGCTAGATAATCGAACCGGATTTAGTAGCGAAACTTTCCAGTGTTCAGCTCTACCAAAGTACAAAGCTAATAATAGCTTTTGCACGTCTGCAGAAATAAACACGGGGCGATTCTTTTTAAATGCACTAAAGTAAGTGAACGTTGAAATTAAAACCCTTTTTGATGGCTGCTGTGCTGGATTACGGCGTTGTAGTTATCTTGTTGAACTAAATAATACTGAAAAGTACTATTTAGTTAAATCGATCTGGACTGCACGTGCTCTCTCGTTGAAATCTCAATGTGGACTGTCCTAACTTATACTGGATCTTTTTGAATAACAAGTATGGGGCGCTCCTTGTAAATTTGTAGGCCTTGGTCGCATCTGCAGCTTGGTATGTAACCTTTATAAAAATAAAACTTTCGGAGGGAAATACTATATTGTCGCTACTCTGAATTTCTATGGAAATACGATCGTTGTTGTCTACATTCAACGTGAAAGGTAGATACGTATAATAATCTTGTTTTATTACATTCTCGTCTAAATAATAACTTCCAAATACATCCAACTTGGGTACATCGTTATATTTTAATTGTGTAAGGTTGATGTCACTCGTCGGTTCTAGACGATGTTTGCTTATTGTCTTTCACTTTTAATCCTATAGAAATTAAAAATCTTTTTTCTTCTTGTGTAAGTTCTCTAACGTGTTGACACTTTGATGGTTTAACTGCATCTGGAGTCGGATGCTGGTGGCGAGGCGCTTTATGCATAAAATCGATGGGCATCGCACGCTTTTTATTTCCAATCTTACACAAGTATGTTTCCGTCGAAAAAGTCACTAATTTTCCTAGATGATCCACCAAGCTGATTGTAATGTTGTCGATCTCAGACACGCTTAATGGGAAATATATCACGTGGTTGGGTTCTTTAGATATATTAAATCCTGATGGTTCTGTAAGACCAAACTCAAAAATGCTGTGTGTTACTATATTGTTCCTGTATGTACCTGTGGTGATGTCTGTTTTGACGAAAATATTTGATAGTGAAAGTATATCAGCCTGTTTATCCACTACGTGTAATTGATTTGCTGCTAGTTTACGTTTTCCAAATCCTAGAATAGGTGCGATACTCGTCTCGTGTTTTGTTCCAAAATCTATGGGTATACTACTCCAAATAGAACACTTTAGCGTACTATTATTTGCACTCAACTTGAAAAACTTGTCTATATTCTGATCAATGTCTGGAACTGTACTGAGCCATTTCTTGAAAGTACCCTGTATATATTCGTTTAACTCATCGATTTTGTAGGCTCCAGGTTCTATGACTATTTTATTTTCGATAGAATCGTCAAAGTATAACATTTGGTTCGGCGACTTATGGTTAAATTATAAGTGCCTTAGTTCGCGCCAAAAGTATCGTTGTGTATTCGAAATAAACACTGATAGTACGCGATAAATAGAACCAAATTTATCTTGTAACGAACACCTGCTTCGCAAGAGTGCATTAATATAGAAAACGTGGATCGTGTGTAACCGCAGAGCACTCAAGAAGTGCCTAAACTTTTGTTTTACTGCTTAAAAATACAACATAAACCGCAACTGTGTGTTAACCGTAGATTGTGCGTGCCGAAATCACCTATAGCACCGAATGCCAAGAAGTTCTGGTGAGTTTTTGACTCCATATACGACAAAAAGGTCGATTGTTCTAGATTTGATCTCCAGGTTACTTGAATGAGCCCGGTCTAGTGCCTCGACTTCTTCTCAGCGTAGATACATGGATATCATCTCCAGGTTGGTATGGCCACCAACAATAATTACCATTAAAAACAAAGTGGTGTATCTGAGAGGCTTACAATTTGCTTACCTGTATACCTCGATATGTGTTGTTTACATAATTGACACTACAGATTACTTCCGTAACAATTGGTTTATGAGTTTCTAATGGTTTGTCGAATGACTATACCAGATAAACTTTTTTCACTGCGTCTTGTTCTTGATTTCTCATACCCACAACTTCTTCGATGGGGATCAAAATTATCTCTCTCGCAGGCTTTGATCAGTACGGGGTGTACCTACATCATGAACAAGTTCCTGCGAATTTAACTCCACAGAATGGTAAATATATACTTCTACTTTTTGTACGATACAATCTCCTAACAGTTCCATTATTTACAAGGCCTCGTCTTGATAAGTTTTCCGCACGCAAACGGAAAAATAGTCCCATACGGTGGTGGTAGAGTTTGACCCCTGACAATGGTTTCTGGAACAATTGGGTCACTCTTATTTTTTATGGCTTTTTCATAGGTAGGTGGCTAATCCTCAAGCAGTACAGCCTCATAAGATGGGGGTGTCTTCCTTTGTCCTGTCCTTGGGTATCGAATATCCCTCCTCCTTGCAATATCCAAATTCACAGCTTGTTCGCTTAACTGACTGCAATTTATTTTTTATATTGTCTTCCTAAATTTGACCTTAGAAAATTATATTTAAAAGTTGAGTGCATCAAATACCTTTAATTGTTTCGTTTGTGCCTCGCCTTTTAGGCACCAGTTAGCCCTGCATGCCAGGTTCAACAGAATGTCTACAAACAAATTTTTCAATACTTCTATTGCTGTGTAAACATTGTTAGTTTCTTCAACGCCCAGTAATATATCGAGCAGTAGGTTATATGCATTCCCAACACCTTGTTTTTTATTTTGTGTTCGGTCACCTTTTATTTTACTAAGTTTGAAGTCCGTGAATTACTATGTACTACTAAGGCATCAATTCAACAAATAACATATTAAGTTACTTTTTACTTGCACTTCGTAATTACTCGATCTTATACAGATTTTCATTACCGTAAAGCCAGACATGTAATAATCATAGTTTCCCTCCTTACTGTTATTTATGTATTGTCGTCACGTGATCCAATCCTTCAATCAGAAGCCTAGTGATGTCATCATCTCACATGTGCTTCTGTATTTATTTATGCAAATCGGCATTTATCATCACCATTATGGGCATAATAATATTCTATATTTAAATGGAAGTCATTTCTAATCGTTTTGGATTACTTCCACTTTTTATTTTTATAGTTATTCATTAAATTACAAATATTGCGACACTTCCGGTTTAGAAGTTTCTAGAAAAAGTTAGAGTAGTATTATTATCTCATGGCGGGTGACGTCACATGCGCAATAGGATCAATTTAAACTTAAACCTAATGATTCACAATGCTACAGTACAACCCACAAACATCTTGCTAGCAATGCGGCTTTAATACGTCGTCACGAATATCCCATTTATTACGTTAAGTAAAATATTGTTTGTAAGGACCCCGTTCATTCTGGCGATATCTAAAAATTCATAAATATATGAAATAAATCCAGACCTCCATATAACATCGGAGCTTTTACTTGTTTTTACTTATAAACAATTCTAGGTTCGTAGTTTCTTTATCCGTAAATATTTGCTGTGGCAACAGTGCACATACTCAGCGGATCCCAATACTGTATATACCGAATGTCAACCGTAACTGTCATTGTCATTCTCGCTCTTATCAAGGTCTTATTGTTTCCAGTTTTCCGTTTTAATATTTGTATCAAGTAATAGTCATCAAAACAGTTTTTTTCAAAACTAACTGATAGTTAATTTCTTCAGCAATGTAAGTATTTAAAAAGAATGTTCGTTCAATGATTAATTATGATATTTTTTAGAGTAATATTATGAATAAGAAGGAGGTGATTCATAGTCAAGGACGACAGATTGTTTTTAATGTGTTTCAATATTTGAAACGCATAAAACTATTTAAAACACATTCCTTGGTTGCTCGACAATTTTTGCTCTGGCAACAGTGGACGTGCAAGCAGTCAATGTTTTCTAGTCTCACTTTTTTATTTTGATTATTAATATAGCTCCTCCTCGCGCAGGTTTTTTTCAAGGTCACCCGCCATGAGATAATAACACTTTCGCGCCCTAATTTAAAATTTCTCATTTTTAAGGGATGTTAGAAATAGATTGACGTAGGTTATGGTCTTAGATGTTATGACTTGTCACCGGAACCAAACTATGATTGGATAACTATTCTGGTTAGTGTTATCTTTTAAATAAATTTCCCAATGATGGGGCAAAATTTTGTTTTTGGAATATTAGTTACCCTTAAAAGGTTCTTGGGTGTTACACATTAAACCCAAAACATACTCCTTATCTTACTGCAATTTGATCGGTGGGTAGATTGACCCCGTAAATATAACATTACCATACCCAAACACACTAACTGCTTTCGACATGTTTCAGAAAATTTAAAACCAAGTGACCGCAGATGTATGTATTGTAAGATTTTTCAGCCACAGAATTGTAGTAAATGGTACAACCTTTGAAGTATCTTTCCACTTTCTTTGGTGGTCTCAAGTCTCCGAAAGAATCGTAATATAAAACATCGTTCGCCTTCTTGTGGTATCCAACCCAATACGTTCCAGGTCCTTTTGTAGTATCCAAATTAATCACGCCCGACTCGTTAACACGCAGTCTAATCTTCTGTAAAATGTCTAGAAAAACGTTGCGAAAATGAGGAATGTTAGATTCGTAGTTCCTTATATTCACGTCGGTGAGAGCTCTTCGAGCTAACTTGCTTAGTTTTTTGATACTTTTTTACAAATGTCACGCCCCTGTTTGTACGGCTTAAAAATTTGGCGGTACCTTTTTAGTATGGTTTTAGAAACATTCCATAAACTTTTTTCCCAACGGCGATGGTTTCCATAGATCTGTTGTGCCATTCACTCTCCTTAAGCTGCTTGTTGGCTGTCTTGACATCATTTACTGCTTTAACTATCCCCGCAGCGCCACCTGTTAAGGCTCCAAAAGCACTTAGCCCTGCGAATATCGGAATCAATGGTAGAAAACCTCCTTTCTGTGGATCGAGTATAATGCGCGGGACTTTAATTTTACTTCTCCCAACAGCTCCTTTTATGATTTTTTTGCCGATTAGAATACCGACGTCTAGTAGCTTTTTCAAGTTGTTGGAACCAACTCGGTCTATTCCAGATCGTATCTTTTTCAGGAATACTCCGGTGAAACTTATTTTCTTCTTTAAGCCCATGCCCATTTTTCTCTTTGCTTTCATTGCGTTTGTCACGAACCAAGACTTTTCACCAAACTTTGCGTCCTTGGACTTAACTTCCCCCTCAGCCTTTTCCTTTAGAATTTTGTCAGCTCGGTGTCTAGCTATGAGATTGTTGGTGTTGAAATAGGCAATATCGTGTTCCCCACACAATTTATCTAATTCGTTAACTCCTTGATCGCCTCTTGCTAAGCGCTCTTTCAACTTTGTACCAGGACCGTGTAACACTTCGCCCTCCTTCCCTGACCTAAGTAGCCGTCAAAGAAACAAGGAACGAGTTACCTAATACCTATATAATCGAATGTTAACTTTATATCACTTTTTATGGTTCAAAATTGCAATATAAGGGTCCACTTACCTATTCCAATAGTCTTTACTCTACTTTCCTCAAACGCCTCGGCTACTCCACAGCGGAGAGTACATGGACATGTCCCAGGGTGGTTAGGCCTAAAATTCTGAAACCGATACTGGTGAGTTAACTTACCCAAAAGTTTACAAAGTATCTGTACCTAAATGTATTTCAACAAACCCCTTTTAATTGTAATATGTATATATAGCTCAACATTTGTATTAAGTACTGCATTTAATAACCTTTAATATGGTGAAATAACTATTTACATTTACTATACTGACATACTTGAATGCAATAAGAAAAAATATTTCTTACTTAACTAAAGTTACTTTAAGCCAGGTGATTAAATATTGTACTAAGCCCTGCAAATTCTACAGTTAAAACAAATTGGCTTCCAACTGAAACATAGCCAATAACTCTTGATATTCTATACAAAATTCATGATAATGATCGTTAACGTTAATAATACTGTCCAAAAATTCCAATCTTAATCTAGCAACTTAACATATTCATGCAAAAGCATATATATATATATATATATATATATATATATATATATATATATATCTCTATATATATATAACTATATAAAAATTCATACTTACAACCCCCGTGTATGCATGCAAATACACGTCCATTCTCTCGAACCATTTATGCAAATATTCACTCAATACCTGTTTCGGGTATGCAATACCCACTGTTATTCCAATCTCTACAATACCTCTGAGGTAATTTATCCTCACCAGGGTTGATAGTGCTTAACACGGGTGTTGATAAACTTTGCGCTCGAAACTCTTGATATCCCACTACTTCTGTTTTAACTTGGCTTAGAAGCGACCTTCCAAAATCCAAACTTCCCCAATTAATCAATAATGAACCATATAGGTATGTTTAAGTCTCCTGTTCTATGCAGTTAATAAACCTGCACCTCCTACCATCGACCGCCTTACAGTTTAACCATTTCGTCGTCTAATTACACTTAAATTTATTACTATTTAATTCTGTTCTAAGAGCCAAACTTATCTGTGTCCTTTATTCACTACTCTTTCCGTAATAAACATACTAATTCTTATATTTGTTCACTAACATTACTTTAATTTAGCGCGGACATATAACCAATACCGCTATGCGACTTTACCGCATACCACGCCCTAGCTCCAGGCTAGTTACGTTTCATTTTCACGCCTACTTTCATCTATTTTTTGTCTTTGTGTGTCTTGGTGAGTCTTTGTGTGTCGTGTGTTTTGAATTTTCTCTATCACTGTATTTATATACCTTTTATCACGTGATTCTTCTAGCCAATCAAAAATCTTACATATTTCACATTTGTATATCATCCCTACATGTGCTTTTAGGTTAATGGTTTAAATCCACTTTTATTATTGTCATTGCTAATTGAGATTACCCTATAATTAAATTTAAGTTATTCTGTAATATTCTGAACTATTTCCTGTTAATATTTCTATAGATATCACGCAAAATTACATTTTATTACGTACTTCCGGTTTTGACTTTTCTAGAACAAACTAGTTATTTCCTTTGGCGCCTAAATTTAAAATCTTCTAAATTTAACGTGACGTTGGTTATCAGTTGATAGATTATGTTCATTTAAAGTGTCAATTGTCACCCAAAATCAAACAAGGATTGGATAACTATCTTAATTCTGGTCAGTGATAGGTTACATTTTATATAGAATTGTTTATGATTGGCCGAAAATATTATTTGAAATTTGGATTAATTTAAAAATGTTCTTGGGTGTTACAACCGCAGTACTGATAACCCAGAATATGCAGCTCAAACGGTAAACTGTTTATAGCGCTGTTGATTAAACCCTGCCCAGAACAGATAATAATGTGTTTACTCAAATAATCTCAAACTATACTAAATAAATAAACAACAACGAGTCTATTTATACTTTTTCAATTTAGCTTAAAAAATTTACACTATATTATAGTTTCACAAACTACTTAAACAATATATTTACAATAACAATATATTTACATCATCTACGTCTCTCGAACGGTGGAGGTGACCGCAGTTGTTGTTCGTTACACTTGTTTACTATAACTACAAACAGAGGTGTGAAAACACAGACTTCACACCAATTTCATCGCTGTTGAAGCACAATTGAGCGAAATTCTTTACCAGCAAATGAGCTTCTATACCGGGAGGTGGCGGGTTCTGTAGACAGCGGTTGTAGCACACACGTTAATTATCCATGTTTAATGAATAGTTGTACAACACTTCATATGTAGAATAATCGACAAACACTGGAAATTGATATATGTAGATGAAGTTGAAATCACACTGCCAACGTTTCAATCCTTGTAAAGGTTCTATTACATTCCCATCTATCCAATCACGCATCAACTCTTTAAATAAAGTAGTAGGAAGAATATTCTTAATGTAACCCCATTCAGTTTGAAACAAATATCGAACACGTTCCTTTGCGATTGTTTGCAAACTTGGTACTAAACGGTTACACATTAACTACAACTGTTTATAATTGCCCACAACTGTCTTTTATAAGATACGCTTCTAGTTATCACTATAACCGGAATCTTCAGAATCCCGCAAATTTAAACGTCTAAATATTTCCACCAACGTTCTTGTAGGTGTCATGTCTTGCACAAATATATCTGGAAAATGTATAACCCGCTCCAAGGCCTTTAGTGCACTCTAATTCAATTCGTTGTAGAATAAAATATTGCCAATTCGAACTTCACCTTTAACCAAGATTTTAATTCGTTTCTCTCCTTCAGTCAGAGTAGTAAACCGATCGCCATCGTTTAATTTAGAATTAGCAACAAACCCTACTAGTTCGCCGTACAACGCCTAGAAGTCACGACTTTCCAACTGCTTAAATTGATACTCCAACATATCTCGCATATGGAATAGTTTACGGCACTCCAATTCGTTTATAACTATCGACCTATTACCCATTATTATTTTTAACTGGAAGATTTCATCCTCCGTTGAGCCAGACGCTGGTGATAGAGTGATACAAAACCGACTTCCTAGTTGTATGTGTAGATTTTCCATTTATGGTGCACCATTCAATCGACTGTTTAGCACGTCGTGAGAAAATACGTTAATTCGAAATTCTAAAGAAATTTGTAAATGCTAACCAATTTTTGTATGTCAATTCCAGAACATGGTTGATACAATATATCTGCTACACACCAATCGTAATGCGGGTTTTATTGTCTGATTTATAACAAACCCAATTTCCACATCATGAGGGTGTTCACCCAATTCATTTAAACTATATGTAAGCGTATTAATCAGATTTTCGGTAGACGAAACTTGCGCATTATTAACATCTACAAACTCCATTGCTTCACACTGCTTTCACCGAGATGGCTGAGAAAGGAACCTCCAGCTTGACGATCTTGGGCTTATTTGCCCATCTTGCAGCATCTTGTTTTTTACTTTTTCTCAGGGTGTTGTTTGCCCGTCTGGTGGTTTTTTGTTGCTTTTTCGCTGGTTGGTAAAGGTGGAAGATGACCACTTGATGGTGACTGATTGGGCGATTGATTGATTGATTCTTGCTGGCGACTGTTCGATAATTGTTAGAGGTGAGTGGTGGTGGCTGATTGGTGAAGATTGGTTGATGATTGCATGTTTATTTGGAGCCTCTGTCTTTTTTTGACTTGCTAACCAACATCTAGTAAGTGTCGCGGATGTGGTTTTCTTTTGGGTTTGTTTATGTTATGTGGATATGGGGCTGCGATGTTACATAGTGTGCTAGATCTGAGGTGACTGTTGTGTTGTAGGTGTTTGTTGCAAATTCTGTAAAGTAGGTTTCTAGTGTTGGTAGTTGTAAGTCGTGTCTTAGTGTCTCGTTGCGTACGTACCAGGGTGCTCCTGTGATGGTTCTCATGGTCTCGTTTTGTAGTGTTTCGAGTTTACGTTTGTTCTTTTGGTTAATGTATGTGTATCAGGCCTCAGTCGCATACATAAGTATTGGTCTCGAGTACGTTTTGTATATCTTTAGTCTTATGTCTAGTGGTAGTCCGTTTTTGTGAGTAAGTATGCCGTGAAGGTAGCCTTTTGCGCGTCTCGTTTTATTCAGTGTTTCTGTTACGTGTTTGTTGAATGTGAGTTGTCTGTCAATGTGTATACCTAAGTATTTTATCGTGGAGTTTCAAGTCAGTTGTTGTCCTTTAAGTCGTGGTGGTTTCTGTGTGGTTGTCCTTCGTTTGGAGAAGTTAATTGCGTCTGTTTTTTATACGTTAAGTTTGATCCTCCATTGATCAAACCAGCTTGATAGTACGTCGAGCTGTTTTTGTATTTTGTTCGTGGCATCTTGGGTGTTGCGTCCTTTTGTTACGATTAGTGTATCGTCAGCGTAGATTGCGTAAAACGAGTCAGGTTGGTTTGGTATATCGTGTACGTAGGCATTGAATAGTGTCAAGAAGAGGCAGCCTACTTGTGGGACACCTTCGCTGATGTTCGTCAGTGGTGAAAGTGCGTTCTCAACTTTGACCTGAATTGTCCTGTTCGTTAAGTAGCTGTGGGGCAGTTGTATGTATGATGTCGGTATTCTGTGTGTGGTGACGAGTTTGAAGAGTAGTCCGTTAGTCCATACCTTGTCGAAAGCGTTTTTATGTCTAGTACGACCGCTACAGTGGTCAGTCCTCTGTTGTAGTTTGTGGCAATGTGGTTGAGCACTCGGATCGCTTGTAGTGTAGTGGAGTGCTGTTCTTTGAATCCGTATTGTTCGTGTCTGTCTTGTAGTAATGGTTTAAGTCTCGTCAGTAAGAGTCTTTCGAAAATGTTTGAGATGGAGTTTAGTAGTGATATGGGTCTGTAGTTGTTAGCGTCTCTTGTGTTTTTGTTCGGTTTCAGTATCATCACTACTATTGCAGATTTACAGTCTGTGGGAAAGTGTCTATAGTTGATTATGCTGTTGAAGATTTTTGTTATTAGTGCGAGCGTCTTTTTTGTGATGTGTTTCCATGCGAAGTTTGGTATTTCGTCCTTTCCAAGTGCCTTTGTGTTACTCTGTTTGCTGATAGTTTGTCTTATTTCTCGTGGTGTGACGTGCTGTATTATTATAGTCTAAGGTATAACCGTTATAGTCCCGCGCGCGCGTGTTCAGAGGCATTACGACAGTTGGCAGCATACTAAAACGTACATAATATTGCACAACAATATATTACGTCATAATTGCGTCTCAAATTGTTTCATATACCCAAAAACGTTTACAGTGATACAAGAGACGCCTTAAAGGAAAAGATAAAATGTACTCACTTAAAAATGTTGAGCGCTTCACGACTTTGCAGTTATTCTTCGTGAATCTCGGCGTTGTTGGCGTGGGTCGGGTTGTGCCCTGGTCGAAACCAGATTGCCTTGTCTTCCCTCTTCTTTTGTTTGTAGCGATACGATAGGAATAAGGTAGGGAACGATAAAAGGTACGATAGAGGAAACCTACATTCTAAGAGAAAAGACAAAAGGAACAACACAGATAAACCTCAATGTTCGACGTCTCGTTGGCTAATCCACGTCGTGTCGGAAACCGCGCAATTACTTTCTCACTCCACGTCTGCGCATTCTCTTACGCCGACGCAATTGTCCGAAGTGACGGAAATGCACAAGTCTATTTTTTTTAAATTGGCGCGAATTCAGTCACATATTTAAGACTTAAACCAAAAATGATACATAACCGATTTTCTGCATGTAACAGTATGTCATTGTCTGTTGGTAATTGTAGTAAGTGGTTTAGTGCCGTGTTCACGAAGTTGGAGGAGTTTTTGTTTTTAGCGGAGTTAACAGAGTGCACTTCTTTTAGTACGTTTGCAAATTGTGTCGCACTGTCCTCGGCTGTGTATAGCATACCGTGTTGTCCTTGTAGCGGAGTGGGTTTGGGGTTCTTATTTGAAAGTAATTTTCGATTGAATCTGTACAGGTTACCGTCAGTTTGTGGTGTGTCGTGTATATGTTTGGTCCATGATCAGTTGTAGTGTTCTTTCAACATAATTTTGATTGCTTGTTGTTTAGTGTTTAGGGTGCGTTTTATGTGTGGGTCGCGTGTGTTGTTCCATCGTCGCACTAGCGTTTCTTTGTCTTTGATGGCTTGTTTAATGTATTCTGGTAAGTTCGGTTGTGTGTTTTTAAAGGTGATTGTTTCTTTGCTGTATAGTAGGGATTGTTTAGTGTGCTCGTTAGATTTTATATGTGGGTATCTGTCTTGTGCGTTGTTTATGTCCGGGTAGCCGTCCGTGACCATTCTTTGCAGTGTTTCGTTAAATGTTCTTTAGTTGTGTCTATGTCTGGGTTGTACGTGAGTTAAGGTTCGGGCCTTTGGAGCGATGTTTTCAAAAAACCTTTCCAAACTTCTTAACAATTTATTTATCTTAAACATAAATTATCATAGAATTTTGACAAACTATATAAAATAACTCTAATTCGAAATTAGTTAATTAATTGAACTAGGGCAAGTAGTCTAGGTAAACAACAATGCAAAAGCTGTAGTACTCAGACTGACTCAATTGAGTAGCTTGAACAACGAAGTATGGAGTTCCAAGACTGACTGTCGGGCCTTGAGCTTCCGGGCTTCTTATAATATCCTACCCCCTCACATGGCTGTGGGAACTTGCAGATCTCATGTCTGCTTTTCTCTTAATTGTACACCTTGTTACATTGTAACAATCTTATTTCTAGGTAATTGCGGTATGTTAACCGTCTGTGACCTGCCACCTGCAGTATCACTGTCGTCTCGGATACAAAGTTGCATATCCGTTCTCATGAACTGTTAACAACCTGTCTGGTTTATTCTTGTATTACATTGTTGCAACTGACTTATGATTTATTTAACAATTTCTAATAATTCCTATTAGATTCTATTATTTAAAATATATAGGTAAATTGGGGAATACATAACTCGTGTGTCGTTGTGATTGTGTTTGTATCGTTGTGATTATCAGTAGGTGGTCCGAACGCAAGTCGTGTACTACTTCTGTTTGTGTTGAATAGGGTATGTATTGCAGTAAGGATATGTCTAAAATATCTGCTCTGTATTGTCTTGTTAGGGAGATTCTTGTCGGTTCGTTAGGTGCGATTATGTCTAAGTGTTTGTTCAATGAGTGCAAGTGGAGTATACGTCCGCTCTTGTTGTCCGTTCTTGCTCCCCATGCTTGATGTTTAGCGTTTAGATCCCCACTGATTATTGTCGGAGTGTCGTCTTGTAGTAGATTGTCTATGTCTTCCGTGCTTAGGTCAGGTTTGTGAGGGCTTCTGTAAACAGCTATGATATTTATGTAGTGTCCGTTAGTCTTAAGTCGTATGCCTACAGCGACGAGGGTAGTGGGTTTTAGCTGTAATTGTTCGTGTAGTAGTTTTTTGTGTATTAGGATGACTACCCCTCCATTCGGTGGGGTTGTTGCCCAGACGTCGACGAGGCAGCAACTCACGTATTCCGACAACCGCCGTCGGGCGATCAAAGGTGAACCGCGGAACGGTGACGTTCTGAGGGAGTTCTCCAGCTATGCGGGGTGCCGAGGAATGGGTACACAAGTGAAGTCGTCGGGGATGCACATCCGTCAGTCCTGTTTAGACGAGCTACCTGACGATGGAGCGGCCTGTGACGAGTAGCCAGTCGTGTCAGTCGAAAACCACAGGCCAGTGGACCCAGAATCTGGAATACTGTGTAGTAAGAGGACGACTAAGGGCAAGATTAGGTAAACTGCTCACCGCACCAAATCAAGAGGATTCCAGGAGCAGGATTTTTTGGAATCCAGCCCTACATATTTATTTATTTAAGAACATCAACCTGTCAGAAACACAACAACAATTCAAGAAACAAGACATCAACAAGCCAAAAAACTCTTAGAGTTGTAAGGCTCTTTTAACGACGCTGAGAGCGTCGCGTCAAGCTACTGGGGCCATTCGGTGGTTGTTCAAGTGGTATGTCGCGGTCCTTTCTGTATGTACTGTAGTTTGCCAGTTTTATTGGCTTACTAGTGCTTATTCTGGTTTCTGATATTAGTGCGTTGGTCGTATTCTCCATTAAATGACTGCATAATGTCATATAGTGCAGTTAGTGGTGATGTGACTTCGAAAGTCCCTGCAATGTAGTTGGTTATTAATGTCTGTGCCCAGTGGATGATTTTGTTCAGTACTTTGTTGAATTTGGAGGTGGTGTCGTTTGTTGTGGTTATGTCGACGTTGGACGTTGTGGGTTTCGTTGTGCCTGTGTTGTGTGGAGTACTTGTCGAGGCTACGTGGAGTAATTTTGGTGTCGTGGCTTGAGTGTTTTTGTTTCTCGTTTCTGTTACGGTCGTTTTGGTAGTTGCTTTGTTCTTGCGTCGTCGTTGCCGTGTTTTGTCTTTATGTTTTTGTCTCTCGCTTTCTGTGTCGGAGTTCGAGTGTTCGTCACTATCTGAAGTATTGTCAATTACCATTTTGTTTGCTGAGGCGACTGAGGTGGCTGGTGGGAGTCTGTGTCGTCCATCTTTTGATACTGTAAATCCTTCCTCGTCGGTTTCAGGTAGTTTGTGTCTAGCGATGATTGTTGGTGGTGTTGGTAGTGCTGTAGTTGGTTTTCGTTCCTGTAGTTCGTGCTTGTAGGCTGGACAGTTCCTGTAGTTAGTAGGGTGTGCCCCGCTGCAGTTGATGCAAACTGGTGCCGTTTCTTTGTTATTTGTGCAGTTGGCTACCAGTAAAGCAAAGTACTCACTTAAACGCGCCTTGCAGTTCAATCTCAGGACATCTCCTTGTTGTTGTTTGGTGTGGGTCGGCTCACTCCATTGTTGATCCAAATTTATGTCTTCCTCTTTCGTCGTCTGAAGCGGTACGATAGGATCAACCAGTTAAGGAACGATAAGACAAGATAAGGCGGAACCTACATACTAAAAAAGAAAAAAGACAAAAAAACACGACACAGGTAAACGTTACCGTTCGACGTCTCGTGGCTAATAATCGTGTCGTGTCGCAAACCGCGCACTTACGCCACTCCGCGCCTGCGCATTCTTTTGCGCCGACGCAACTGTCCGGGATGGCGGAAATGAACAAGTCTATTTTAAAATAGTGGCGGGAATTCACTCACAAATTTAAAAGTGTACAATGCCAATTTTGGCATGCAACACAAGATAATTGTTTATCACTACTACACTAATGATAATTATCGAAACAACTAACGGATTTAGAATTCTATCTGCACACGTCTATACTCGTCTGTGTGTAGATGAATACTCGAGAAAGGATCCTATGCAGATCATCTTTTTATATGTCTGGTTATTGTTGCGCATGCTTCGATTATGGATGGACTTAGAAGGATGAATATTCCAATATATTAACATCTTTATTTATACATTTTAAAACATACAATACATATACAAAACTTTTACAAAAATTTATAAATTGCGCATTTACAATAATAATTTTTCTACATAGTTCAAAAAGCATTCGATAAAATCTCGTAATAAATTTAACTCTTCAAATTTATCTAGCAATTCACAGTAATTTATTTGATTCCGGTCAAATTGGTCACAAAGAGCCCATGCTGGTTGCAACTTTATCCACCTGGAGTCGTCATAACATGATTCAACATCATCCCCATAAATATAACACGCGCAACATTAATTCTAGCTTCACTCAAACTCCTCCGAAACATTACTATGCCATCTTTAATAGATGAGGATACCATTGTATCTACTTTTAGGATGTATTTTGTACTGAACATCTAGTGATGGATTCCAAAACTTTTTAGTCCGGTTTGGTTCGAGGTTCGGTTCGAAAAAATATATTCTGGTTCGGTTCGCTTCGGTTCGAAAAAAAACGAACCGAACCTCGAACTGAACCGAACCGGTTCGATATTTTGATATTTCAAACAACTGGTGCGTTCAACTACAACAATTTAAATGTTTAATGTAGTTTTTATATTTAGTAGTTGCTACTTTCAAATAAACCCAACATTAATTTGCTTTATATTTTAGTAGCTTAAATCATATTAGTACTATTTGTCCAGGTTTGATTTTTCAATACGTATTCCATATATTTAACGAAGCGTAATTACAATTAGGTTAATAGTAAAAACCACCTTAAAAATTGAGAATGTGTTAATAATTGATGATTTTTACTAATGTCATTTTACCGTACAAGAACGATATCACACGATCTTTGCGTTTATTACAGTACAAACAAAAAGCTGTTTGTCAGTTTATCTTAATAATTCAAAATTAAACACTTCGTACAATACAGGAATAAAGAAACTGTGCTTCTTTTCTTTTAGAAATCGTGCCCCACAAATTGGATGCCATAATTATTGTGTAGTTTTTCTGGAAACCATCGAGTCCCAGCGTTGGGCTGTCATATTTATTGTGTATTTTTACCTCAGCTGCTCTTCTCTAAAATCCTAAATTCACTAAAGCCTCTTAAAACTAACACAGACGCTTACCTCGTACCGCTGAATCTAAAAACTCCCGCTTACTGCCTCTATGTTGAAACCTAATAGAAATTCACACCCTACAATCACACTCTCAAAATAACGCAATTCACAAAATACATCACACTCTATTTACATGAAATAAATAATACATTTTTAAAATACTTTTCCTTATGTACACTCGTATTATTGGTAATGTCAATAATTTCATTTTCAAAAGTAATTCAAGTCAATAATTTTATTAAACAAATATTTTCTTAGAGTACGAGGGCGTTCCGCATACCTTACCTTACCCCTTTGTCTTATGAGCTCATAGTAAATATATTTAAATGTGAGTGCAAATTTACTGCACTACAAAAAGAAAATAAGCCCCCTATACTTCTTTACAACATAGCTTGGTTATCTGTAGATTAATTATCCTTGACTACCTAAATAAATTTCATAACTTTTCAGTTCATTAAATATATCAAACAAGAAACACTCCAAAGCACAAAACAAATCAAAAGAACCATATCAAATATTCACCACAAAATGTTTTTATACAATTGGTTACCTGGTAACTATTTTCCAACAGGTATCTGCCACTCAGCCCTTGAAGATGATGCCGTCCAATATGGCACTACACCAGGAAACAGCTCTCCAGTTGAATTACCATCCTTCTATGCATGCTGCTACCCCAAAAAATCTCATCATTTATAATAAAACCATGTGCTACGTACATTGACGTAACATAAAAAAAAATCAAGAGAAAGAAAGGCAAAGAAAGTCCGGGCTCAGGCGGCGAGTGGGCGGGGTCTTATACCTATAGCTAAATAAAAAAAAGAAACCTGAAATAAAGAAAAAAAAATTTATATAAACACTCACTCATTCACACACAGAACAAAACATACAACGGAAAAGAAAGAACTTATAATTAAGACCAAAATATATATACAAAAAACAGTACTCCCGAAACCCAACCCCAAAAAAAATCAATGCCCCAATTTACATGTTACATTATGAACCCTCTTAAACATCCAAAAAAAATTACCCATGAAAATGGCAAGTTGTAGTTTTTAGGCAACTACCCCCTGACAGTACCTAGAGAAAAAAAGAGAAACAAACGCAACCCTAAAAACCACAGCTCTAAAATATCGTAAGTATAAACTTAAACTAAATTTACAAACATATAGTAGATTTTTAGAAATTTAGAAACAAATGGTAAGATAGTAACCAAAGAGCAGTAAATGCCAAAATAGTTCAATAATTTTAATCTATGATAATTAAATTTAGAAATGCCATCTTACAATGGTAAAACCACAGGCGTTCTTGTTCCGCGGTAAGAAGCGGATACAAAGAAAAAAAACAAGAAGGACTCACCCTCGAGTTCCTGACATCGGGGGCTGTCGCTGGTCTGCCTCAGCGAACAGGCAAGCTTACGGCCTAGCGGAGCGCATTAGACTTCGCAGTCCCCCAAAAGAAACGCAGCTCAAGGGATCAACGTGTCCCCCGCAGGAAGCTAGAATAGTTACAAACAATAAATTAATTTAATGAAGCCGAAACGTATGGTTTAATATACAAACTCCATATACTCACCACGCTAAATAAGGCGTGCCGGAAATTTACATACAAATAACGAACGAAGCCAACCAACTTGTTGTCTAGTTGATTATCGAACAGCAAATGAATCGTTACATTCGTTAAAGCACCAAAGCAAGGAAATAAACCAGGAAACCCTAATTTTATTAAAGTAAATTCACCGAATTCTTTTAAAAAGGGAAAACACACTAGCATTTAAGTATTAAAATACTTGGAAAGTCGTCTATCTAATTAAGGCGTAAATTCCACGGACGAACTTCTGAGAAAGGATATTTATTTTTCTAATGAAGCACAAAAATTTATCAACTGACATAGATGGGATATTTATCATTAATTACCATACAAATTTTAATATACGAAAGGGTTATTTTTAATTAACGGAATTAATTTCTGTGTTGAACGCCAAATGAATTTAAGATAAAAATTATTGTACCTACACTAATTAATAATTTACGAAAATGAACGTAACACATGACCATCTAATTTCCAAAATGTACTGTTCATATTCCCAAATAAATTAATCCAAAATCGCTGCCTTCATCATCAAATACTTTCAAAATTTAATAACTTTCGTGCATTCCAAAACCACAATAACAATCATTTGTACTTACATACAAAATTTACTCTTGACTTGCCATCATACTAACTTATGTGCAATTATACATATATTCACTAACTTTCACTAAAGTAACTCAATGAAGCGCGAAGGACTGAAGAAAAATTAAGAAAGCGTCACCCCCTTTGAAAGTGGTTTATATAGCCTTGCTACGCCTCCCCTGTTTTAACGTTCGCACGTAAATTTTCTAACGTACAATAATATTCTGTGTAAAAGCACTAACCGTTCTTCATTTATTAAAACAACTCGCATAACTGCCTCGATATTACCGCGAAAAGCTCTAACGACTCTTCGTTTCTTTAGAATTACTATAACAAACATGTTAAAACGTACACAACGGCCAACCCTCCCTCTGATTTCGCGAAACTAGCCTCAATCGTCAAGCGATTCCGAATACATTCACGCTTTCAAACTCAAACAAACATCTTTTTATCTCTCTTATTCATATAGCTTCTTTTCCCACATGTGCTTCCACCAGCTGAATATTTGCCCTACCTCATACAAACTCGTCGCGTGTATACCTGTATCGTCCAATCATCTCACTCAATTCCTTTCTCTTGCTTTCAATCAATGTGCGTCTGCTTCTAATATTCCTAGAAATTATTAATTTTGTTTCCCCTTTTAAAATAAGTTTGTTCGTCATTTCCCTCCTATTGTACATCTATAATTAATTCTCTGTTTCTCACTCGTATTCATACGTTTTGCTCCGTCCTTGTTCCTTCATGACAGTTGTTTCTAACTTCTCTCCAATACTATCTTTATAATTAAAAATCGATATTTTAAACAAACAGACTGTTTCTTCGTTCTACTTATGTGTTTTCTGTTCTGTCCTCGTTGTATATTGACTATGCTAACTCCCAACGGTGTTTTCCTTCTTGTAACATATTAAAGCTTGTTTGCCGTAGGCGTTATCTTAAAATATCCCCCCCCCCCCTTACTATACTCTAAAACGTTTTTTGGTTTTACCATTGAAAATAATAATCCTATTTGTAAGGAACATGCAAAACTTTTATGTTTTCGTATGCTACATAAAATAGAACTTAAATATGGTATTTTTACCTCGTTGCGTCTCTAATAAATATTATGCTCGTCATTCCTAAATAAATATAACTACAATTAAATTAACCCTACATTATTATACGTTGACTAAGCTCTAAATTAATTATTTAAAATACCCTAATGATCTAACATGCATAACTTGACTTTCTTGTAAGTTCTTACTTCAACCCCAAGCTTGATTTATGACTTTATGTATTTACAATTAGCCATTCTAATATAATGGCAGTTACTTATTTATTGTTATAGTGTTTAAGTTGGGAAATGATTTTCCTACCCAAGAATTAAGACAGAGTAGACTTTTAGCTGATTCGTGATTAAGTCCATTCCTTTGCTTCCTTATAACCAAACCTGCTTTTAAGAACAGTCTTTCAGAAAGGATTGAGGTTGCTGTCACACTATATAAATCTTTTGCAATACTTTTCAGTATCGGAAACCTTTCCTTGTTAATTTGCAATCACTTTAAAATTGTCTTCCTTCTTCTTTTGGATTTGTACAGTTTAGAGACACTAAAATCGTCTCCTGAATCTTCAGAAGATTCGAGTAAAGAATATATTCTTCATAGAGGTTTTTGAAGAAGTTCCGCGAAACCTCTTTTAAGTGTTTTCTCCAACTAGTGTGGTCAAAGAGCTCTATTTTGTGTCTAGGGTCGAGCACTAGTACAGCACAATATAGCCAATTGGTAAGACGATAATGTTTTAATATTTTATTTCTTGAACCCTGGTATGCTATCAATCATTGCTCATCTAATTGTCCCATCTCTTCTTCTATTTTATCCAATAAAATATTAATACAAATTACCACGGAGGATAAGGTAACGTACCTGTTTCCTTCTAACTTATCAGTTACTCTTTTAAACATTTTAAAAAAATTACACATGTTCCATAAGATCAACCACTCACTTTCATTACTATTTAAATTTTTTAGAGTAAGATCATTTTCGCACAAGCATATTATTCCTCACTTTAACTTAGCTATATCTAACATATTATAAGTGGAATTCCACCGTGTAGGAGTATCTAGAATCGGTGAAAGCTCTGTGGACACACCGAAAGTCTGACAAGCGCTTTTAATTAGCTATCTCAATAGCTCGGATCTTCTAATTTTCTTAAAGATTATTCGAATTCTCTCAATACAATTGAGTTTGACTTTACTGTTAAATTCATTTTCATCACTATCACTGCTACATTCATCTTCAACTTCTTCTTCATCAATTCGTTCAGGGCTTAAGTTCAATGTATAAAATAAATCTTGCACTGCCAGATCTAAAACATGTGCCATGCACCTAAAGTGATGATTTACGCTCTGAAATGTCGGTAGCAGTATATTCAATCCTTTCATGAATGAAATGTTGGCCGAAGCATTGTCAACAGTTATGCCTTGTATCCTTTGTTCAATGCCGCATTTTTTACTGTTTCAAAAAACCCTTGGCTATGTCTTATTCTGTGTGTCCACCGTAAGACTGAATGAAGTCTATTACAATTGATTGGAGTTCCCAGTTATTGTCAATAAACTGTGCTGTGACGCCGTAATAGGACTTTCTATTAATGGCAGTCCATCCGTCTAACATAAAAGATATTTTTGAACTATTGTTTTGCAGTATGTTCATAACAACGTTTTTCAGTACGTCATATCGTTCTAAAACCATTCATTTTAGCTGCTTACGTCCTGGCAAACTAAATCCTGGACAAAACTGATGAAAAAGGAATCTTGAAGCATCCTCATCAAAAAACGAAACAGTGCGCCTCGATGACAAAATTTATTAGATGTATAACACTAATACCCATTACACTTTTTTACCTAGTGGCTTAAAACTCGATGACCATGTACTATAGCCTTTTTACTTATTATGGGATTTTATTTTACGAGAATTTCCAGTAAGCGAATAGAGCCCACGGCAAGTTCTGATGGAAAGGGGCCCGAAGTTGAGGAAATCTCAAAGGCAAAGCGGCTAGTCGAACTATATGCTCTGGGTGGAACATGAGCTGTGGGTCGGGGTTGGATTGCGACCAAAAATATGAAGAATAAGGCGCCACCGTATTTTTCTATACAGAGAAGACCTTACTTAAGTCCCTTGTACAAGGCGAATGCGGAAACCTTTATTCTATAACCGCTATACAATTTATTAAAGACAACATAATCCCTAAAGTTTCTTACCTTATGGCTCGACTTTGACCTTTGTATTTCACTGCTACACCTGTGAACAGATTAAACAAAGAATAGCACTGTTTGTGCATTTATATTCAAAATTTTAAAATTCAATTCGAATCAACTTTCATTCATTCTAATTAAAAAGAATAGTCTTGATCAAAATAAAAATCTATTCCTCTTGTATTCAGTTAAAGTGCTTTTTACAAAACATCTTTTCATTTTTTTATATAATTTAAATTAATTTAATTCATGAAAATAATTTACAAAGGCACTGGGTATAGTAAGTACCTTCCAGTTTAAAATGTGATTATTTCTATAAGAAAAATATAGCCAAATTTTGTTTAAGAATGATTACGTCTGAAGTTGCTTTCTGAACAATTACTTACAAATAACAATATCTGTTGGTTTAAGTAGATCTACCATAATCTCACAATAAATAATTTCTAATTTTTCTTAAATAGGAGAATTTACTTTCTCTATCACATGACATCTTCCGTAGTTTCAGTGTATTAATAAAAGATTTAGAAATGAAAAATATACAGGTTCCTGTTACTTAATATGGAAAAATATATATAGTCTGTCCTTGACCTATTTTGAAGTTCAAATAACTTGATTAAACAAAAAATTATCTATCTACTATATCCATAATTCAGCCAACATACGAAAACAAATTTCTACATGCCAGATGTTCATCTGACAGAAAAATACCTGCTGGGCGTCTTGCATCAGCATTTAAATAAAGAAATCTCCAAATCATTACAAGTAATTTTGCTGCTTCCTGAAGCTTCAAACTACATCACGGCATCCATTTTTTAAATAATTGATACTCGTCAGATCCACACTCGACCAAAGCGTAAATTCTTATATTTTCTTATAGTGCATTTATTAAAATTACGTTAAACCAAACTTCTGTTAACTAAAGGTTGCATGTTTTTTCAAAGCTAAACATCATTTCCAATTTTCATACCATTAACAAACTGCATATTAATTAAAGTTGCGTTACGTATAAATTAAAATTACGAACATTATTTCCAAGTTAAATATTATATCAAACGTTGAATACTATATGTAAAGTTGCACTGAAAATCTTTACTTAATATGGTTACAGAATCAATAATACTCACTGTTAACCACGGTCCTTCAACCAACATAATTTCTCGTCATCTACGAGCTATGTTCCAGCAAGTGGACAATACAAAAATGCCTTTCGGAGATGACATTCTCTCCTAAAACAACTTAAATCGCACGTGCTTCCAACACGTAAAAACTGCAAACGCCATTCCTCGGGTTCAAGGAACAATTCGACTTGCTTTCACCACAGCTGTATTGGAAGTGCTCAGGTCAAGCGAGTTACCGCCCGGCAACAAGATTACCTTACAACTGTCTAACAGAGGGAGCTCTAGGAATGACACTAAATGAAAAGTTTATATTGTCACCGTATAAATTAAATTTTAATATGAATTGAAAGCTAATATTTTATTGGACAATAGGTAATATTTATTTAGTGGATTGTGTAACATTATTATGCATTATATTGTTTTTTATTAAATAAATAGATTAATTATATGTACTCATCTTGATAGGAAATAAAATCGCTACAGTACATTAGAAAATCGTTCTGTTTCTTATATGCTTGCGATTAGAGATTTTTAAAATGTGCATTTGGGAGAAATTACGATTGACATGTTCTTAGTGAAAATTAAATTTCTAAACTAAATTTTTATTTAAAAAATCGAACCTTTCGAACCGAACCGAACCTTTAAGTAGGTTCGGTTCGAAAATGAAATGTCCGGTTCGGTTTGAAAAATCGAACCGAACGTCGAACCTGTTCGGTTCGTGACCATCCCTATGAACATCTAAGAATTGTGGTCGTATTTTATATGTTTGAAATAAGGTCAACACCGTAATTACCAAAACTTTCTATCGCTGATTGCGAAAGGTAATCTTCGCCCCTCTTCATTATTGTTTTCATTTAAAAATTCCAATTTCGAAATGATTCGACAAACGCCTTCACTTGTAGTACAACCCCGACTACGTTATCTGGGAAATTGGTAATAATTTCCATCATACGCAGTGGATTTAGATCATCCGACTTTGCAAATAAACTATTTGCAGCCAACAACACCAATTGCATTAAAATTGTATAACACTTCACATCATTAGTCATATTCTCAAACGACTCACCCTTGTTTAATAGTGAATCAACTAGTTTGAAAGCAAACTACCTAATTGTTGTGTATTTTGCGGGAGCAATAAATGTAGGCTCTTAAGATAGCGAATGTACTTTATTTAACTATACACAACTAGATAATTATATGTATTAATAGAGTTGCCATTGTACTTACTAGTACTCTGACAATTGACGTAAAACCTATCCAAAGGTAGTGTCACATGAATGTACGAAGTGAATATAATATATCACATCCCCTTGCCCTTACAGAGTAATTTACACTACACTACAAATTATTTATATCATTCACAAATCGAGTCTTCTAGGTGCTTGTACGTTACGATGTTCCCTGCGAGCGGCCAGAGAGGGTGAGCTTATTTCTGTAGATGCCTCCTTAACTATATCTGCCGTTTTTTCCGGTGTATTTGTTGCTTCGTTAACGGAGGTTTCTTTAGATTCTGTAATTGCATTTGGTTCTTCTTGCTCGTGGGGTGTTTGCTGTATCGGTGCCACACATACCATATTAGGTTTTGTAGGTGTCGTAGTATTCATCGAAATATCTTGTTTATTGTAATTACAAGATAGGTGAGGTACATCCGGTAGTATAGGTATGTCCATTCCAATTGCACGAATTTGTGCAGCATGACGACGCCACAATTCATTTTGCACTTGGACAGTGTATTGTAAAGCACCATCTTGTGATACGATAAAACCAAAAACCCATCTTTTGTTTGGATTGTTGTAATTTTTTACAGCGACCTTTTGACCGTTGTAAAAAATGGGATCATTAAAGGTATAATCTTTTCTAATTTTATGTTTAATTTGTTGGGGTATATTCGGTTGCAACATTGACAATGAAGAGTGTATTTCTCTTTTTAAAAACATGTGAGCCGAACTTTCTCCCGTTGTCATATGCGGTGCACGTCTGTATGACATTAGAAAAGTTTGTAAGTTACTATGTAAGTTATTATTATTATTGGACAGACATCGTAACGCTTGTTTCAATGTGAAAACATAGCGCTCAGCTTGCCCGTTTGATGCTGCATTATATGGAGGTGCAGTGATGTGCTTTATTCCTTTTGATCTACTGAAACTTTGAAATTCAATTCCAGTAAATGTTGACTGGTTGTCTGTAACCAATACTTGAGGAATTCCGTACCTAGCAATTAATGATTCCAAGACTTCAATGGTAGACTTGGCGGTCATAGATGGAACTATGAATATCTCTGGCCATTTGGAGTATGAGTCAACAATTACCAGAAATATTTTCCCAGCATACATAGCAAAGTCCATATGAATACGCTCCCATACCGTAGATGTGTACTCCCAAAATGTGTTTTGATTGAAATTTGTTTTCTTTATATTGGCACATTGCGTACAATTTTACACATATGCTCAATATCAGAATTTATACCCGGCCAATACACGTATGAACGTGCAAGCGCTTTTATTTTAATAATTCCTAAATGTCCCGTATGTAATTCATTTAAGATAAGTTTACGAAATTTTTGGGGAATGTAAACTCGTAATCCCAATAGAATGCATCCTGATTGTAAACAGTAGGCTGCATCATTAGCACACGATGTTTTCCCTGTTCGTAACTTTTGTAATAATGGTATTAACTCTGCATCAGAGGCTGTAGCTTTTGCAATATCATTTACGCATATAGGTAAATTTGCTATGTGTTGTAGTTGAAATATTTCAACTTCATCTGTGAATAATTGTTCAGATGCTAAGGGTAAGCGCGACAGCGCATCTGCGTTCAAATGATCTGTAGATGGTCTATAACGAATGTCAAATGAAAATTGTTGTAGGAATAAGGCGTAATGTAACAATCTTGTTGCTGTTATTGTCGGAAGTTTATTTTCCCGAATATTGATAATAAAGGTTTGTGATCAGTGTATAAAATGAATCGTTTTCCGTAAAGGTAATAAAAGAACTTTTGTACCCCCCATTTTATCGCGAGTGCCTCCTTATGTATTTGTGAATAATTTTTTTCACTAGCACTTAACGTGCGCGATGCAAAAGCTATGGGTTGTTCCTTACCGTCAGGCGGCTCCGTGGCGTAGTGGTATGTGTGTGACTACTACGCCCTAGGTCCCGGTTCGAATCGACACGGTCCGCTTGAAAAATGTTAGCGAGCATTTTCGCAAAATACACCCTCGTTCGGATGAGAGGTAAAATGGAGGTCCCGTTGTGAGTGTTGTTACGCACGTTAAAGATCCCTACCTTGCTTGGAACAGCAAGGATTTGGCAAAATTAAAAATTTTCCAGGTAAAAAAAAAACTCGCTTCCTGGCCAATGTAGTACCTTCGGGTGAAGCATTGGAAAATCACATGTAATGTTCCTTACCGTCTGAAGAAACATGAGATATAACGGCGCCTATACCCACAGGGCTGGCATCTACCGCTAATATAATTGGTAATTCAGGATCATAGTGAGCTAATATCCTGTCGGAAATTATTTCCTTTTTTAGCATTGTGAAGCTTCTTTCACAATGTTTTGTCCATTTAAAAATCGCATTTTGTCTTTCTAAATTATATAATGGTTTAGCAACGGTGGCTAATTTTGGAAAAAACCGAGAATTGAAAGTGATCATGCCTAGGAAAGCTTTTACCTGTTGCGTAGTTTTTGGTGTAAGTACCTCGGCAATAGCTCTTACTTTTTCTGGTGATTTATGTATACCTTGAGCTGAAATTTTATGTCCCAGATAGTGTACTTCTGGAGATTGAAAAGAACATTTCGAACGATTTAGATGTAATCCAGCTTCTAAAAGTTTTTTGAAAACTTCTTGCGTCCTTTTCAATAATTGAGGATTGGATTTTCCCGAAATGAGAATGTCATCGAAAAAACACAAACTCCCTCAATGTGCCCTATGATTGACTCAATGTATTGTTGCCATATCGCAGGTGCAGCACTGATTCCATACATTAATCTCTGAGGTTCAAATAAGCCCTTATGAGTATTTAATGTCACCTTTTTTGCGGTTTCTTTTGAGACAGGTAAACTTAGATATGCCGTACGAACATCCAAGGTTGTAAATGCCGTTCCACCAGCAAGTTTTGCAAATAGTTCTTCTATACGAGGTACTGGATGCTGTGGTACTTTTATCTGTTTATTTAAGGTTTGCGAGTAATCAGCACAAATTCTTATAGATTCATCAGATTTAACAACAGGAACTATTGGTGTTGCATATTCAGAATGATCTACTTTTCGTAAAATTCCTTCTTGTACTAACCTGTTTAATTCTGCTTCAACCCTGCCTTGTAATGCGTAAGGTACGGGTCTTGGTTTTCTAAAAACAGGTGTAGCATTCTCCACCAATTCTAATGAACAAACAAATTCTTTTGCAATACCAGTCGTTTGATCAAAAATTGCTTTATACTGATTTAATATTGTAGAAAAATTTAATTCTCCACTTGATATGTGGTGAATCGCTTGCCAGTCTAAACGTAGCGACTGTAACCATTCACGACCTAATAAAGGTGGCAATTCCTGTTGTACTATATATAATGGTAATTTATATGTTTGGTTCATGTAATGAACATTTACTTCAGCAACCCCTAAAGGTACAATTATTTCGCCTCCGTAGTTACGGAATGTTTTATTTGTAATCTTTAAAATTGTATCAGGTAGTGTTTTAAATAGTTTGTAATTTATAACTGATATGGCACTGCCTGTGTCTATTTCCATTTTGACAATTTTACTATTTATTTGTACATTAACCATGTATGGTCCCGACGTATTATTGTACAGTGAATAAATTTGTAACGAATCGTCTTCGCAATTAAGATTTTCATTTGTAGTTAATTCGTGGATCGTATTCTTAGTTTTACAAACTACTTCCACATGTCCATCACGTTTACATTTATCGCAATGCAAATTTTGTTTATTACACTCCGGAGCTTTATGATTAAAATTTCCACAACGATAACAACGCACAATTTTAGGTTTTGCTTTACCTTTTGCTTTTTTAGTGCTTTTCTTAATTGTGGTTGTACTGTTACTTGAAACTTTATTTATTTCTGTGATATGGGGGTGTTAAAATTACTGATGTGCTAGCAGTTGCACGTTCAATATTTTCTGCAATATCCACAACACGTTTGAAGTCCGCTTGATCCTCTTCAAATATACGTTGAAGAGTTTGTTTACAACGAAGGCCACTAACAAAAACATCTCGCATAATTTCTTTCAAAATGTGCGGATTATAATTACACGGAACTGCAAGCTTACGTAGTGCAACTAGGTAATCAGAAATATTTTCACCTTCTTGTTGCTTCCGATTTAGAAACTTATGTCTACTAGGGATTTCTAATGTTTTCGGCTTTAATAACAAGCATAAGTACTCTGTAATTTTAAGTAAAGGTACCTCTGTAAATGCTTTTGGATGTAAGAAATCCTTTAGTGTAGCAAAAGTAGATGCTGGTAGTAGAGTGACTAACGTAGCAACTTTTCTTTCATTGCTGAAATTGTAAACAGTTGCAAGAGCTTCAAACTTGGAAAGAAAATCTTTAAAATCTTCTCTCTCTTTATATGGTTGCATTGCTAAATATCCAGATCCAGTTGTAGAAGTGGGTGGTGCTGCAGTCAGTGTACTAACTGATGAAGATAAACTTCCTAAATTGCGTATCGCCGCTGTTAAATCTGCTTGTACTTGTAAATTTTGCTGCATTAAATTTAACAGTAATGCAGTAGTATCACCATTCGTAGTCATTTTCTTAATTTCTAACAACAACGACACGAGGTTAATCCAAGTAATCCGCGTACTGTAATCACGAAAATACCGATTTTTTTTACTAAACTCGACTGCGCCAGCTGTTGTGTATTTTGCGGGAGCAATAAATGTAGGCTCTTAAGATAGCGAATGTACTTTATTTAACTATACACAACTAGATAATTATATGTATTAATAGAGTTGTCATTATACTTACTAGTACTCTGACAATTGACATAAAACCTATCCAAAGGTAGTGTCACATGAATGTACGAAGTGAATATAATATATCACACTAATATAACTTCAGTTTCTGTTTAGTTTTTGGCTAGTTAACAAGCTTTTTAATTATTTACAGTAAAATGTCTTCGTTTATCTGTAACGTCTGTGGGGCTGCTTTCTCGAGGAACGACTATTTGAAGAGGCATCAGCTCCAGCAGCATGGACTGGTGTCGAAACCCCCGAGGTTTTTGTCTGCACGTGTGTCAGGCATCGTTTTCACGCAAGGGCAATCTGAAGCGTCATCGCGACGCCAAGCACGACGTGGTGTCTGTACCCGGACCATCTGGGGTCAAAAGCTTCGCCAGCGGTTGAGAGATCTGCCTCCAAGAAACCCAAGACCTTCAGGTGCAACGTCTGCGATGTGGAAGTAGCCAACTTAGCCGCCCACCAGCGTACTAACACCCATAAAGCAACTGCAACTAGAACCCTTCCTGGTGGTGTGGAAGCGGTGGCATCCGCATTCAAAACTCGAATTGCGACTTTCCGCATTAATAATGTCGACTCTACAAGTATGTATTTTGTAAGTATTTTGTGTTTGCTTAGTTTGAATTTTTTAGGTCTGTTGGATTTTCTCCTTGATCAGAAGGAGCGGTTTGTAGGCCTAGTCGGAGTGCAGTTACAGACTCACACATCTCTTAAGGTTGTTACATGCCAAAATTGGCATTGCACACTTTTTAATTTGTGAGTGAATTCGCGCCAATATTTTAAAAATAGACTTGTGCATTTCCGTAACTTCAGACAGTTGCGTCGGCGCAAGAGAATGCGCAGATATGGAGTGAGGAAGTAAGTGCGCGGTTTTCGACACGACCGGGATTAGCCAACGCGACGTCGAACAGTGAGGTTTATCTGTGTCGTCCCTTTGTCTTTTCTTTTTCAGAATGTAGGTTTCCCTTTACCTCTATCGTCTATCGTTGCTTTCACCTTTTTTCCTTCCGTCCTACCTACGAATAAAGAAGAGGAGAGACAGAAAATCTGATTTCAATGATGGCTAACCAAATCCACGTCCAACAACCCAGACGAAGATGAGCACGGCTCCTGCCGCAAGGATAACCGCAAAGTCGTGAAGAGTTCCATATTTTAAGTGAGTACATTTTATCTTTTCTTTAAGGCGCATCTTGAATCACTGTAAACATTTTTGTATGTGATACAATTTGAGACGCAATTATGACGTAATAGCTTCATTGTGCAATATTATGTATGCTATTAGTATGTGTTGCAAACTGACGTAGTGGGTCTGAACACGCGCGCGCGGGACTATAACAGTTGTACAATAGACTATAACAAGGTTAACTTGGAGATGTTTGGTGGCTACACTAAGATGGGTGTGACAGAGGGTGTTGAGGATGTTAAATCCTTCAACACCCAAAACATGGTTATCACCTCCTCCAGTAATCTAGGGGAGGTCTACAACACCTTTATGGAGGCGATGTCGGCAAAGTCTGATGAGTTTCAAGAACGAAACTCGGGTAGGCTTCAGTAGAATAACTAGTAGATTGTAAATGTGTTTGTTTTAGGATGGACTATAAAAAAGGTGTTGCATCTAGAGGTGAACATCAATAAATATAACCCAACCAGGGGATCTTCATATATAGACCTACCGAAATGGATCCGAGACAAACACGCCATCATAAATATTCAAAACACCTTCGACACATGTTTTGGGTGGTGTATTGTTGCCGCTCTCCATCCCGGCACGAACAATCCGCACCGGATAAATAATTACCCGTATTATGGCATGGTACTCGAATTTGATGGTATACACTTTCCTGCGAAAATAGTAGATATCCCCAAATTCGAAGAGCTTGAAACAGTTTAATTGTCTACAGACGCTTGGGAAACAATATTGCATTGAATCGATTATTTTTAGTTTATTATTATTATTATTAACACATTTTATAGGCCACAGTACAGTAGATAAGATTAGTCAAAAAATATCCTAATCAACAATACTAAAATAAATAACAATAAAATAATTACATAATCATAGCATGCAAATAGTCTAAATTAACTAAATCATAAGACAAGTATTCCTCAACGGAGTAAAACGCATGTTTGACTAATAACTCATTAACTTGAAATTTAAATTGTTTCAAAGAGCAAAGTTTAATTGCCTGAGAGAGTTTGTTATAAAGACGAGCACCCATATAATGAGGGTCTCTTTCATATAACGTCGTATGATGAACATCTATACTCAATAGGTGTTTATTTCTTGTTGCATACTTATGACTAAAATTTAATTTGGTAAACTTGTTATCATTAAACCTAACATATTTGAGAATTTCAATAATATATAGACATGGTAAAGTTAATATTTTATTAGTAACAAATAATAATTTGCAGGCTTCAAAAGAAGGTTTCTTGAAAATTTACCGAACTGTCCTTTTTTGCATTTTAAAAACCCTCCCAGCAGTCGAACTGTTGCCCCAACAAACTATCCCACAACGAATACTGATTCAACATTGCTATGATAATACATACTGTCCTCCCAATAAATGATTTTGTGTTATAAATTTTACCCAATGCCCAAAACTTGTGTAATTTTTATAAAATAAATCTCAATAAGCTCTACAGATCAGAAATCAAAATTTATTATAACAAAGTTAAATAAAGTCACAGGTTCAATGCGCATCTGCCTCAAGTAGTTTGTTCTGTTGAACAACGCTGGCTGCATGGAAAATAGATCACTTGTAGTCCAAATACCAGCCCGCTAACATGTATTTGTTAAGTGCTCTGGCAGCAAGTCTACGGATAGCCATTATCATGGTCTATCTGAGTAATTAATCGAAACCAACTAACCAATGGTTCGTATAATTTCTATACGTAAAATTTAACTAAATATTATTTCCTTGTAGCGCAACTACGTTTAATTATAGATTTAACTAAAACAAAATTTAATACAACTATGAGAAGCTTTTGTAATCGTAATATATGATGTCACTTTGAAACGCAGCAATACGTTTTAACCAAGATGTATTTAACTACCGATGCAGTACTTTGGTCTCAAGAAATTAAAGCAAAGACACGTTTAGATGTCATAAACAACTATGCAAGTTGGAGGCTCCGTCTAGATTACGTTCAAGTAATCAACTTGCTACGTCATGGAAAAGCCAGATTGCTTCGCCTGTAATGTCCGGTGAGTCGTTACAAAAACATTTCCTTTGAAATTCAAACTGATGGAATATTAAATGAAAGTTACTTAATATTATTGATCTAAAAATTTTGTTGCATATTAATTGATGGAAGATCGTGTGTAATGTTATTTAGAATTTTGGTTTAAAAGTCAAGTATAAAATGAAATTGATTTTAGAAATTTTTCATATTAGGAAGTGATTATTAACAAAGCACTGAAACTTTAGTAATTGCAATATATATTGACCTTGTGGTCTTAAATGTAAGTCGCAGGGCCTCAGATCTGATTACCTTCGATAACCAAATATGTTTTTTTATTATGAAGTATGAAATCAACATTAAATTACTACAAACTGGTTAAAGAGAAATAACTTTTATTCGATTTTGAGTAACTAAATTCTTCAGTAGAAATAGATGCTTTGAGTTGACTTAAAATTTATTCATTCAGGTTTATGATCTATAAGTTAATGATAGAGAGGGAGAGTTTAAACTATACAGTTATGGTCATGAAGACCGGCTCAGAGATTATAAAAACTGGCTAGAGATATCAACTAAATTGCTATAAGAACTATTTGCTCGACTATCACCTGCAATGTTAAAGGTAATAGTATCTATTTACAATTAAATTAATTAGAAAGGCAAGATAAAGTAACTTCAACTATAAATTATTTAAGATACGTTATACACTATAAATCTTATACTTTCGCTCTGTAGTGTTGTCTTGTAAAATAATTTAAGAAAGTAGTGACGTCGTAAAATGTCCGTAGAATATGAACCCCCTGATAGTCTCTACAAGCAACCGAGGGAGATAGAGTCCCAAGCTAGTCCGGAAGATTCCAAATGTCATTTTAATTACGGAAAACAACAACTTTGTCAAGACCTTCGGGAGTTGATCATAGGGTATTAACCACCCGAACCGAGTGTTCCGACCTATTTTGATTATTGTTACTGGCCGGTATATAGTTAATCGGACACGTCTCAAACAGGTAAACCGACGAAGAACAATTATACAAAGAATTGTTTTGACGGTTATAAGCTGAACAACATCAGCATTAATGTATTTGGAGTAGAAAACAACTCGATTGTTGGACCACTTCATTTTACTAGGCAGAAGATGGAGCGTCACGTCAACCTGTTGTATATTCAGGAGGGTGACAAAAACCACTACTGCCTTATTAAAGGTCTTTCTCATTTGGTTGGCAGGTAAATATCCCGTAGAGAACATCATAACTGGCTTTGTGATAGGTGCTTGGTGTTTTCCCATCAGAAGAACTACTTGGTGAACGCGCTGCGAATGATTGCAACCATGTAACTATAATGCCGAATGCATCGGGTCTTGGAAACTGCGTTTTTAAAAAACACTTCCAAACTTCTTAACAAATTTATTTAATTAAATAAATTAATGTAGAATTTTGACAAACTGGTATTAATTACTTTAAGTCGAAATAAAATGATTTAAATGAATTATTATGGGCCGCCTAAGCAAACTGCCATGTTAAAGCCGAATACTTTGACTGACTGCCGGGTCTTGGGGCTCCCGGGCAATTTATAATGTCCCTGTCCCTCACAATTCTGTGGGAACTTGAAGAGCTTATGTCTGCTTATTCTTAATTCTATACTTTGTTACAATGTTATAATCTTACTTTCTAGGTAATTGCGATATCTTAACAGTCTGTGACCTGCCACCTGCAGTATCACTATCGTTTAGAATACATTGTATTGCATCCGTTCTCATGAACTGTTAATAATTTGTTTGGTTTATCCTTGTATTACATTGTTGCATTTTACTTTATAATTCCTTCAACAATTTCTAATAATTCCTAATTATTTCTATTTCGTTATACATACAAAAATTGAGGGATACATAACTTGCATTCAACAACGTTTTAGAGTTTAAAAATGTGCATAAGCAATTACGGGTGCCGTTCGTGGTTTATGTAAACTTCGAAAGTGCGCTAAAACCTGTTAGTACTAGCACCTCCAACATGCCAACGTCTTTCACAAACACAATTCAACACCATGAATCTTATAACTTTGGATATTACATAGAATGTAGTTTCGACGACGGTTTCAATAAATTTGAGCTGTATAGGGGTCCTAACGCAGCTAAAGTGTTTGTAGAAACAATGAAGAAAGAAGCTCGACGATTGGGTGACCAATATTCCGATGAGGTCATTATCGCCCCTAGCCGAACTTTTGTTTCATGTCGCCGTGGAGTGTGGAATGCCAACTGCATCTGTTTTGAAAAGTGTAACATGTTATTTTACCTATGGTAAATGCCACGTTTCAGCTTGATTTATCTCTCCCTTTAAACCTCAAATTTTACTTTAAAAAGTCCATTGAACCTTAATATACACTTTTACTTTTAATAGATGTATTATAATCACAGAATATAGAAAGGTTGTAGTACTTCATAAAGTACCGTGTTTGTTTTCTAATATTGATACTTGTTTGTAAAGTTGCCTACAATCCAGTATTCTTGGTATTTAATTTCACACTTCTACTTTGCAGAAGAGCTCTGTAGTTTTCTTTCCTTACAATTCCAAATACCCCGCTCTGATAATTGAGACAGATGTTTGCCTGTCAAAACTTTCTGATAAAGCCTCAATTTCTTGTCTTGGTTCTGTGCACAACAGGTCGTTTTGAATTCCTGTTGATAAGAATTGACCATGAGGTCGTATCAAGTATGTATTCTTTTGTTAAATAATAAATGTGTAATCACTTAAATATTATTACAGATATTTTGCCTAGCGTTTCCTTTCCTTCATAAACTACAAATCCCACCGGATTACTTTTCCGATGGTAAGAATTTAATAGATGTATTTTAAATTCGTTTTCACTTGGTTTTGCGTGTTAACTAACTCGCGTATTATATTTTAGGGTCGTTCTCTACCCCCGTGTCTTCCTACATTTTTATCTTAAGTTCCGTAATGATGCAGATTTGCTTTGCTGTCGCTTTTCAATAAGATGACAATGCCGTAGTATTTTTAAATTACGCTACCTCAACATACAATTTTAGTTTTGTTAATTATTCTCTTAAAATTTGGTTTAATATGGATTTATGAAGTTAAACACGGAATGTTTTTCAACTTGTTTGAATGCTAGCGAATTCTACCTCATCACTTGTTTTTGATGTTACCTGGGACTCCTGCAGTTTCTACACATTTGATTTGGATTTCTACAGATGTTCCGTTCAAAGAATTTCAGGGTAACAAAATATGTTATTCAATGCACATGTCAGGTATGACAAATTAAAATATTATTTATCTACTCAAAATTAAATGAACTGATTTATACAATATTAAATTTTCTCTTTATTTTACACTTGTAAAACATATTAATCTTACTGATAAATTATCTAGTATTTATAAATATTAATTCTTTTTATACATAGTCTTACTGGACGCATACTGTCCAAATGTAAGCCACATGTTTCATGAAACTTATGGTAGTCGAGTACATTTATTAATTTTGTTACGCATTTAAAAGCACAAGATACTTTTCTTAGTATATTTGAACGTTTAGTTCACGTTAAATATTTTATCGACTTTTATATGTTACGTTCACATATTTAAAACTCTCTTAAACTTATATAGCTACATTTACTAGTTGCATAAAAACGAGTATCATAATCTTTACTGATCTATTTATTTTATATGACTTCATAGAACATTTATGATGTTTTTGTTCAAAACTTTATTTCTATAAAATTTAATAAATACACTATATAACTTGTCATAGTTTCTCACAGTTGTTTATTTTACAGTTATTAATTCACAAATTTTCTCCTCTTCGAGATTTTAAGTCTCTTGCAGCCTCTGCAACCTCAACGGTCGATGCTAGCTGCGCCAGAGTGTAATTTTTTTATGCTCTGTCGTGCGCCTATCCTTTTTATAACGCCTGAAAAAGGGTAGGGTGCAAAAGAGGTCCTACCAATGTGTGTAAATATTTTTTTACTCTGTACAATGTTATATGTATTGTTTTTCTATAGAGCAATAGTGACTTTTCAAAGAAAAAACAAAAAACGGATGGAAGTCGCAGACGCCCAACGACTTATGTTAAATCATTGACTTCATCTGCAATTGCGGAAAAATATGATATATTAATTTATAAGAGAATAGCAATAGCCACTTTACAAGCATAGAAACTGCAAACTGAAGTTAACAACCTAAATGAGGAGCATAAATGAAAATTAGAATTATTAAAAATTGAGATGGAGCTAAAAAAGAAACAACTGTACGAGTTATCGAAACAAATAAAATATTGTAAAATAGTATATTGTTTTATTGACTATACTTAATTATTGCTTAAAACTAGAAATAAAATTATTTTAATCTTATCGATACTTTATAGATTTGTAAAATAATTGTTAATTTAAAGCTTCTCTGTTTCCAGCAGGAATTTGATTAGCAGCTGGAATACCAGGTATTTGCCCTAATTGAATCAAATAATCAAGTTCTTCAGCATTCATATTTTCTGCTGGAGGAGGGTTTGCTTCATTCATTTCTAATGCGATGTTGTGCAAAACTGCCGTAGCTATTACTACAGTTATAACAGTATCTATTGTAAGTTGCCTGCTGCAAGGTAACACAGGAAATCGCCTTTTCCACACCCCAACTAACAGTTCGCCAGAATTGCGAGTTCTTATATGAGACTCATTATAGAATTGCTGCCCTCAGGTAAGTGAATTTGCTACTGGAGTCAGTAAATATGATTTTAAGGGATATCCACCGTGGCTTAAAACAATTATAATTATTACCCAAATTAAATTTAAAATAAATTCTATTTTGTATTTTCAGTATATTTTACTTTGAATGCCACCCTAATATTGATAAAAACTACGTTATAAACATAAACTTTATAGCTATACCTAATAAACAAGTATTTGCAAAGTGTCCACCTTCAAACTGGGCTCGTAAATTGCTATTATTAAATATCGTTGCATCATGCACTGATCCAGGCCACCGGCCTGTATATTTAATGAAATGATTCCTAGTGTGGGTATTATATGCAGCAAAATCATCTGCTTTATATTTACACAATTTACGGATAAGAATAATTGCCGCTAAATATTGTTTGGTTTCAGAAGCATTAGAAGCGGGCACACCAAACGTGCAACTTGTGCAAGTACATTCGTCTTGAAAGGCTTCCGGAAATGCATTCAAAGTGCTTGGATGGCGCTCCCCTTCTGTTGCAATAATGACATTCGTTTGAACGCTGCTAATAGATGGCAAGTTATTTCTAGAATTAGATATACTATTGCTGTTTACCTTTTTCAAGGTCGAGTGCGGCGTATTTAGAACTGAAATTCTAACTGGCTGCTGTGTTAAATCATTATCTTCAAATTCGACAGCTCGTCTAACTCTGCAAAACGTACAGCGACTGCAACCAAACGTGCGAGCCTATAATAAAAATTCATTAAAATAATGAGTTAGACTAAACTCTTATTACTTACCATTTCCAAAGAAATGATATAACGTAATTGTTGCATAATGAATTTTGTTGCAATTTTTCAAAATAAGAAATATTAAAATAGGGCGGAATATTTTACATAAACGAATAAGAGTTTTAACACCTTTTAATAGACGGCTACTTGACAAATGAGCTGGCGACCTATATATAGCACATGACGCATGCGAAAAGAAAATCAATAAAGCTCCGTTACAAAGACGTATTTATCGTGTAATTATATGAACTTTATCGAACATTAAAAATTGGAACTGTATTTTTGCTATTAAAACCGAGTTAGATATTATGAAATAAACAAAATGTGCTCTTTCAAATAAAGATAACAAATTCGGTACGACAATAATGGAGAATTAGGAAATTTTCATTTCAAAATCGAAGAGGTTATGGTAAAACAAAATGTACAACAAAACTTTCTTAAATGTTAATTAGTAACATAAACTGCCAATAGATGGTAAAATGAAGATGGTTTGACCCCAGATTTATCTGTAGGCATTTTCAAAAACTGCAAACTCATTTATTTAAAAAGGGTGCAATAAAATATTGTTAAAGTCTACTGTATTAGATCGGATAAAAGATTAGACCCTGAAAAGATTACAGAAATAGATCCATCTTGCATTCCAAAAAAATTCAAATATTGTATATTTCATATTCCTTAATTTAAATTTGAAGGGAACAACATTATAGAATAATAATGATGAATTGTAAGAATTACTCACATAGAATAGCTTAAATTTACGTGTACACTTTCGTAACAGGCATTATTAGTACAATACGCCAATAGCTATTTCTGAACGTGCCTCACACGCCCAATGGACCCCGCAAGCGTGACGTCATTCTTGGGAAAGGTCATGGTTTGAATTCCAAACAATTTCTTTCATTTAATTTACATTGAACCGATTTTTATTAAATTATTTCACCTAAGATTTATTGCATTGTTGTTCAAATTCGGATGTATATTATCGGAACTGGGAACGGTTTTATAATAAACATACCAGCACATAAATACCTCATATTGTAATACATCAAAATATTAAATTGTATAAAAGTGAGGTTAGGTGAAAAGTTCCTAAAATTTGTTTACACTAAACGTGTGGATATTAGAGTAATTATTATATAATATACGAACTGTATTTTGTTTTTAAAAATAGAAGACTGCTTCAAGAGTATTGCAGGACTCGTGTCAGTTTGCCTTTTAGATATATTGTAATGTAATTCAACCTTCAGTAGTGACGTTAAATTTTAATACATAAACGGTGACGTCGGTCTTAAAGACCGTAATCTATATATATGCTGAATTTGTAAATTTTATAAATAAAAATTCTTATATCTATTTAACGTATTTATTAAAAATTACAAGACGATGGTATACAGAAGAAAACAAAACATTATTCATTTATATTTGATAAGTAACAGTTCGTACAAACAGCATTAACATGATCAAGGCATAAGAATTTTTTGCACGTCTTGCAATAATATTTTGTCTTTCGATTCTTCTTTGAACAGCAAGGTGCACATCTTCCCAACGTGCTTCTTTCCTCTTCATAAACATATACGGGCGGTACTATTTTACATATTTCACAAATCGCTAAACGAATTGATTGTTGTATGAACGAAGAATTTGCACGCATTCTGAGGGGAGCATCTAACAAGCTACAGGCTACATTTTAAAGAAACTGTCTTCTAAGGATCTTTCGGTTGGTGCTTGTGGCATATATTGAAACGTTTTATTCAAAGGCCTACTAAAACACTACTTTATTAACACCATACTTCAAGTTAGGTGTCTGCAAAACGAAATCTTCCGACGTAACTAGGGGTCTATTCCTTGGGTAGAGCTATGAGCAATGGGGGTAAGTCGAAATCTGTGGGGGTCACACTCAAACTAAAACAAACAGGCGCCACCAAGTCCAGATTGATTTATATTAATGGCATAGCAAATTTCTAAGGGCGGACTTGGAGACCCAAAGAAAAAAAGATCGCCTTCGCTAACATACAAACTTGTCTTAACAGAATAAGACACTGCTCCTGTAAGAAAGAATATAGTTAGGTTACCTAAAAAATGGGAACACTATTTGCGTCCCTCAAGTATATCTAAAATGCATAGAGAATATTTCTTACATAATGGAATCATAAAATTTAACTCTTTCTGTGTTTTGTTTACCAGGTCTGATCAAACCAGATCAGAATAAAAACTTTAAATGTAGATAATTAATTTACTAGAAAGAATTTTCTTTGTTTCAGTAAATAAAATTTCATGATAATTAAATAAAATAAATATGTGATATTCTTGCAAAATTGTTGTAAGGTTTAACAACTGATCCTTACTCAAATATATAACACTTCAGTGTAACTAACAATATTAAGTTTCTTTATAACCCAACCAGATCTGTGTAGGTCACTTACAAATGAATATATGAAATTTTCTCATTAATTTAACAAAATTAAAATTAGTTTGAAGTTAATAGAATCACCAAGATATTATTTAATTTTATCAAAAGTGGCAGTACTGTAATGTTAAACATCTGTTAGCCATTATGCAATTGTTGACGGCATTGTTCAAATAAACAGGTGACGTAATAGCAGCTGTTAATTTACGTTGCAGCCATATGTAGTCACATCTTTACAAAACTAAGTGAAATCAAATTTTGATACTGGGGAAAACCAGCTTAATTACAGGTAAACTGAATAACAATTTTGTACATCTAACAAACAAAACGAAATAATGTACTTTCAGAAGGAAGTACTGAGGAAATTCTTAATTCTATTACGAACCCAAATACCGGCTGTCGTCCTTGGTTGCAATGGAAACAACTTCGCAGAGCGGGGCCTGCTGTTAAATATGTTTGTTTTCCATGCTTTATTACAGATGCAAGAGCGAAGCGGATTTCTTACATTGGTTCACGGCATCTTTTATTCACAGCGTACTCCTCCGTTATCTAATTGTATTTCAAAGTGGTCGTGCGGTTTTCTAATTTATCGTTGCAATTTCTGACGTATTGTTGCTTTTCTAATGTATGGTTGCTTTTCTAACATATGGTGGCTTTTTCTAATGTATGGTTGCTTTTTCTAATGTATGGTTGCTTGCGCTAAATAAATTTTAAATTAGCTAATATGATAACGAATATGCAATATATGGATTAAGTACTAACCGTTACTCAGGAAGTGCTTCACCAAATCAAAGCGACCCGGAGGTCACTCGTCATTCTCTTCGAATGCATCTTCACGCTGCCCTAAACTATCGACGAGTGCGCTCGCCGCGCTCCTGCAAGGTGGGAGGATCACAAGTGTGGCTCTCGAACCTCTCACGCGCGCGCTAGTGGCTTGTGGATTTGCACCGAACTCCGAAACAAATAGACTACTAATCCTAGATATAGCAATACTATAAAATTTGATTGTTACTTGAATCTTTATATTAGTTAATAAAGGTATTTCAATATTCATGGTACGTTTAATGAGTATGTTCTTTTGCTGCTAAAATAAAATTGTTACACTACCCTTTCCTAAAAGAAAAAATTTTTTTTTAAGAAAACTCTAAATATAACAAATACAAAAAATTTTTTATAACAATACTAGCCTTTCCTACCTTCGTAACTAACTATGCAATTTTATAAATTTATTCAAATGGGGGACAAATATTTACAAATGAGTGTGTTGGTAACTACGCGTACCTGACGTCCATCGGGAGACAAAATCGGGGAGTCACAATCGGTAATAATCAAAATTGGGAGGGGTCAAATTAGAAAGTCAAACACTCCACGGGACAAAAAAATTCAAATTTACAATATTTCCTGACTTGAGATTCTTACTTCTAACAAGGCTAATATTTCTTACCTATAACCAAACACTTACAACTTATTTCTAATTTCAAAAAACTTCACTTCCAGGAGCTCATTTAGCTCTATCTACAAAAAAGGAATGCTTCCTCATCAAGACAGCATAACTATTCAAAACATCATCACTACAGGTAATAATCAAAGGTAAGACCCTACTAATAGGTCTATATTTAAACACCATCATCACATAGTGATAATCAAAACAAAGGTGACCTAATCAAAAGGTTACTCATCAAATGCAAATACAAAATATCATCGCATCATCGTAAAGAGATGATCAAAACAAAGGTAACCCAGCCATAAGGTTACTCACAAAATTCAAATTCAAAATATTATCATCACAAAGTGATAATCAAAACAAAGGCAACCTAACCAAAAGGTTACTTACAAATCTCAAATACAAAATATCATCACTTCATCGCAAAGGGATGATCAAAACAAAGGTAACCTAACCATGAGGTTACTTATCAAATGCAAGTACAAAACTGGGCCAGTCAGGGCTGTACTATCCTACACCCTACTGAATATCCTATCACTAATTTCTAACAAACAACTGATCTCATTAGTGATGGACCAAACGGTGAGACTCACCAAACCAACTTTGACCTTATCAAATCAAAGAACTTCTACATTGTAAAGATATCTATTAAAGACATCTTCTAAACACATCTCTGAGCAACGCGCGAGCAAAATGTCCAGCGTGCACACTAAGGCACACCTCAAACCTACAAAACTTACAAAATCTCAAACCACTTACTTCACTTCTCAAACAAAATACTCAATATTAGTGGACCGACACTAAATCAGAACAAAACAAAACGAACCACTACGTCATTACTTAATATCAACAAGATGATCGGATCTGAATTAATCGTCAGGATCATCATTTTCATTTGGATATGATGCATCAACTGGTTTCAAGTCCTTTACGTGCCATTTCCTGCTTTTGTTCCATCTTCGTTCTCTAACTCATATACTAAATTGGAATGTTTTTCCGAACTTTACTCATAACGAACTTAGGGGCTAACTTAGCGGAAAATTTATCACTGCACTCGAGAGGACCTTATTAGCTCTCCAAACACTTTCTCCGACTCGGAATGAAATGTCTCTTCTCCTAAGATTGTAGCGTTTACTTGAACGTTGGTAAGCTACATGCAAATTTTCACGGACATTTCCAAAAATATCAAACAAAGGTTGACGATCCAAAACATACGAAGGTCTACTACTGGAGACGACATCAACATCTTCACCCGGTATAAAATTATCATTATAAGCTTTTCCACTTAACTGCCTTGAGGAGCATACACAGCATTGTACCACATCTCTTGGATCTCGTACCTTGCACACAAAACTTCATAAACATGTCCAATCAACTGTGGACCATTATCACGAATAACAAATGGTGGTATTCCGTATGCAAAAAAAATACTTTTTCTTCTAAGAACTTCTCAATCAAATGTGCCGTGGCACTACGTAAAGGTTGCAAAATCGAATATTTCGAGAACCAATCACCAACAACTAAAAGTCATTTACCTGCTTATGAGTCATCAGTAAAAAAACTAATCATGACGATAGCTAACAAAAAAAATCAGTGTTCAGGTACACTCACACCCTACTACCAATTGAACTGTCGAAACAACTACAATGCTTCACAACGCCTAAATATGCTAGAGTGACAAACTCTCTACGAGTCTCACCTAGACTAACAATACCAAAAGTTTACATCAAATCAAAAAAGGATGCAAAAAAAAATTCTAGAGCGCCTAACTCACCTCGAGTCTCGTCTAGACTTACGTAAAGCCGAGCGACCAACCCTTCCTGAGTCTCGTCTGGACTGACATACTGCTGAGCGACCAACCACGACGACAAGTTCCGCCTAGACAAAATTGCGTTGCAATGCCGATCTAAACAAAATCTGCTAACAAAATCAAAAACGTGCTTATGCACAAAGAGCAATTCTCAAACGACACAACGACAGCTCACTCCAATGTACCTTCAAGATAGAATCTCTAGCCTTATAATCAAATTTCGACAAAGATGTTCTTTATTGACTCAAACAAATCAAACAACAGGCTTATCAGCTTCTTTAGCTGACAGTCTTCCAAAAATTTTTTCAAAACTGGTTTCTCACTCACTACTCCCGTTCCTCTTTAAGTAGACAAACAATTCGGAATATCCGACATGATTACAAAAGCCTAATGGAATCAAACTGAAAGATCTAAATGATCTGAACCTTACAAAAGTGATCAAAACAAATTCGTACTGCTAAAGGTAAAAATCAAAGATGTTTTTGGTAAAATTATTTTGCCAAAACAATATCAAAAAATTTAAGGGTCAAAAAGAATTAAAGTTCAAAAGTAATTTTGGCCAAATTAATTAATTGACCGTAAGGGATTAACGTTACAACCAATCCTTTATCAAAAGCAAACAAACAAATCTAACTGTCAAATAAACTTTAAGCAAACAAATTTTGGAGCAAAATAATTTTTGGACAAATGGACTTCAAAGCAAAATAAATTTTAAGCTAACAAATTTCAAAGCAAATTAAATTTTTGAATAAACAAATCTCGAAGCAAAAATAAATTTTGAACAGACTATTTCAAAGTAAAATTATTTTTGAACAAACAAATTTCGAGGTAAATCAAATTATGAACAAACAAATTTCGAGCTAAATTAAATTATGAACGAACGAATTTCGACGAATCACTCGTTGAATAAACAAATTTCGACGCCCCTAGCGTTGAACAAACAAATTTCGACGCCCCAAACGTTGCCGGCGCCAGTGAAACGTTTTATTCAAAGGCCTACTAAAACACTACTTTATTAACACCATACTTCAAGTTAGGTGTCTGCAAAACGAAATCTTCCGACGTAACTAGGGTCTATTCCTTGGGTAGAGCTATGAGCAATGGGGGTAAGTCGAAATCTGTGGGGGTCACACTCAAACTAAAACAAACAGGCGCCACCAAGTCCAGATTGATTTATATTAATGGCATAGCAAATTTCTAAGGGCGGACTTGGAGACCCAAAGAAAAAAGATCGCCTTCGCTAACATACAAACTTGTCTTAACAGAATAAGACACTGCTCCTGTAAGAAAGAATATAGTTAGGTTACCTAAAAAAATGGGAACACTATTTGCGTCCCTCAAGTATATCTAAAATGCATAGAGAATATTTCTTACATAATGGAATCATAAAATTTAACTCTTTCTGTGTTTTGTTTACCAGGTCTGATCAAACCAGATCAGAATAAAAACTTTAAATGTAGATAATTAATTTACTAGAAAGAATTTTCTTTGTTTCAGTAAATAAAATTTCATGATAATTAAATAAAATAAATATGTGATATTCTTGCAAAATTGTTGTAAGGTTTAACAACTGATCCTTACTCAAATATATAACACTTCAGTGTAACTAACAATATTAAGTTTCTTTATAACCCAACCAGATCTGTGTAGGTCACTTACAAATGAATATATGAAATTTTCTCATTAATTTAACAAAATTAAAATTAGTTTGAAGTTAATAGAATCACCAAGATATTATTTAATTTTATCAAAAGTGGCAGTACTGTAATGTTAAACATCTGTTAGCCATTATGCAATTGTTGACGGCATTGTTCAAATAAACAGGTGACGTAATAGCAGCTGTTAATTTACGTTGCAGCCATATGTAGTCACATCTTTACAAAACTAAGTGAAATCAAATTTTGATACTGGGGAAAACCAGCTTAATTACAGGTAAACTGAATAACAATTTTGTACATCTAACAAACAAAACGAAATAATGTACTTTCAGAAGGAAGTACTGAGGAAATTCTTAATTCTATTACGAACCCAAATACCGGCTGTCGTCCTTGGTTGCAATGGAAACAACTTCGCAGAGCGGGGCCTGCTGTTAAATATGTTTGTTTTCCATGCTTTATTACAGATGCAAGAGCGAAGCGGATTTCTTACATTGGTTCACGGCATCTTTTATTCACAGCGTACTCCTCCGTTATCTAATTGTATTTCAAAGTGGTCGTGCGGTTTTCTAATTTATCGTTGCAATTTCTGACGTATTGTTGCTTTTCTAATGTATGGTTGCTTTTTCTAACATATGGTGGCTTTTTCTAATGTATGGTTGCTTTTTCTAATGTATGGTTGCTTGCGCTAAATAAATTTTAAATTAGCTAATATGATAACGAATATGCAATATATGGATTAAGTACTAACCGTTACTCAGGAAGTGCTTCACCAAATCAAAGCGACCCGGAGGTCACTCGTCATTCTCTTCGAATGCATCTTCACGCTGCCCTAAACTATCGACGAGTGCGCTCGCCGCGCTCCTGCAAGGTGGGAGGATCATAAGTGTGGTTCTCGAACCTCTCACGCGCGCGCTAGTGGCTTGTGGATTTGCACCGAACTCCGAAACAAATAGACTACTAATCCTAGATATAGCAATACTATAAAAATTTGATTGTTACTTGAATCTTTATATTAGTTAATAAAGGTATTTCAATATTCATGGTACGTTTAATGAGTATGTTCTTTTGCTGCTAAAATAAAATTGTTACAATATTACTTGAGTGTTGATTCCTGAAATATTTAGCAAACTATAAAATATAACCATCTGCCATCTTCGAGTTGCTCTTGCACAGTTATAATTGACAGCAAGTTGATCAACTCCACATTTGGTTTGGTTGTAGCCAATAATCATTTGAGGTTTACCACTTTCAGGATCTATTTGGTCATCGAGACTACTGGAAATAAGAAGAACGTTTTTGTTTCTCTTTGGAATGTACGATACAAGTGTACAATTGTCTCTAAATGAAAACATGCTAGAACCAATTGGTCGAGCATTTTTTTGTACAAGTTCTGGTGGAAGTTCCTTCCTATTGTACATTATTGTTCCTGTGCTTGTAAGTTCGAAGTCTAGAAGTGTGCACATCAGGTCAAGGCTGGTAAATCCTCTATCTGTTGTGACATTTCTGTTCGAACCATAAATTGGTTCACATGAACGCAAAACGACGGAGAGCATAGTATTACATTTTGAAAATGGTCCTTCAGGTTGAGTTCCCACATACACTTCAAGGTTAGAAGTATAAAAAAGTTTAGCATCGCAAAGGGCATACATTTTTATGCCTACTTATTAGGTTTTCTTGGCGTATATTGTCGAAAACCGCAGCGACCGTGGAATGCCTCAAGTTTTTCGTCCACTGTTACTTGTTGAGATAGATGGAAATTTGCTTGACAGTTCAAATAAATTTATCAAATAACTGCCGAATTGGAGCAAGTTTGTCAATTTGACATCTTTTGGCCCTAGTTAAGATATCATCAAATGGAAGATAACGTAAGAGAATCCGAAAACGCTGTAAAGACACGGTGGCTCGATAAATTGCTGGAGCTGTTCCATCTGTTTTAAAAATGTCGTCTGCATTCAGATGGTTATTTTTTTTAACACCCATAAGAAGCAGTAAGCCTAAAAGTGCTTCTATTTCTATACGATTTGTTGGTCTCGTATAAGTTGCACGACCATAATTATCAGTAAACGCCAAATATTCATTTGTGTGCATTACCATCATATCTATGATTTGATCATCAAAAAAATGTCTCCAAATTACTAGTGGATCGTCTAAGGCAGGTGTGGCCAACTTTGGTGCACATAAGATCTACTTTTTATTTTAAAATTGTGTCGCGATCGACCTATTTTTTAGGTAAAAAGGGGATGTTTTTGCAATGTGCTTTTATACCGACGTGCACTTTGGCGAGCTCCATGATTAAGGGGTAAATAATCTACATACATGAGTATTTATTTAATGGGTTAAAAAACTTATGTCCAGAGGAATTAAAACAACATGAGCACTTATTAATAACATTTATTCATTAAAACTTTTTAAATTAATGAGAAACCTGAGTCTGCATTTCCTTTACTAGTGCATCATAATTTGGAGTATATTCTGACAAAGACAATAACAATGAGTCCTCAGTATGAGAATCGGTCAGGACGGAACGAAGTTTAGTTTTAGTCAATTGTAAATATGAAAATGCCGATTCGCACAGATACGTAGATCCAAAGCAAGAATAAATATATTCGCTACATTTGATAATATTGGGATACTTTTCTCGGTTAACATATTTCCAAAAATTTTCTTCAAATTTTCTGGCTTGTAAGATTAAATCAGATTGTAAAATTATAATTTCATTTTCCAAGGCGTTTTGCTCCATATCAAATAAGTCTGCAATTTTTTTGCTAATTTCTTTCACAATTAAATCTTTTTTGAAAGGAAAAGATGTAAATTTCACAATTTCTTTAATTTTTTTAAAATCTTGGAATCGCTTCTCAAAATCTTCCATTACATTTTGTATTTCGGCCACGTACTTGTCAATCTCATAAATAATATTTTTATTTTTTGTAAGTTGTCTGCCATATTTGAAAATGGTTCATATTATTTTGTTGTAAATCTTCTATCAACAAAATAAATTTGGTTTTATATGCATCTATGCTGCTAATCATATCAATTATTGTTTTATTTTTACCTTGTAATTCTAAATTTAAATGGCTTAATATGGAAGTAAAATCTGTAAGGAATGCTAAGTCACTAAGCCAGGTTTTGTCATTTAAATATGCATATTTTTTCTCTTGTTCATTAAGAAATTCTATTATTTCAGGCAATAAATCACGAAATCGTTGCAGAAATTTACCTCTACTTAGCCATCTTACATCAGTATGCAATAATAAATCAGACTGACCTTCATCGAGTTTTAGTTGAAAAAGACGACGTTTGAGAGAACTTCCACGAATTGAATTAACAATTTCAAACGCGATGTCCATTACTTCTTTTGTATTTAGTCTCTTGCTGGATAATACTTGCTGGTGAATTATACAGTGGTAACTCAAAAAATCTGGGAATTCATCGTCATTTCGACATAGGGCTATAAATCCATTTTTGCGGCCTATCATTGCAGCTGTGCCATCCGTTGTTATTGAAACTAATTTAAAAAGAGGTACTTTCTTATCATTAAGCAGTCTAGTCCTTTCTTTCAAAGAAATCATACCCAACAATTCTTCTTTAGATGTAAAATCTTCAAAAACTAAACGAATGAAAACAAGTAACTGTACAGTATCACTTATATCTGTCGATTCATCACATTGAAGAGAAAAACAAGAGCATCTGTTAATATCATTTTGTAACTGTTCCTTTAAATTTCCACCCATCTTTTCGATTCGTCGCATCACTGTGTTTCGGGACAGTTGTAGATCTTGAATTGCAGCAGTAATTTCGCTCTTGTTCTTAAAATCATTAAAAAGGGAATCCGAGATTTCCAAGAACATTTCCTTTACAAATTCACCATCAGAAAATGGTTTACATTTTTTAGCTAATAGATAGCTTACTTTGAAGGATGCAGTGGTTACTGCTTGTGACTTCAATATTGGCTTTTTGAAAATATTTTGTTGATTTGTTAATTGAGTTTTAAGATCCCGAACTTTACGTTTTCGTAATTCGGAATTTGGTGGATAATCTGTTTGATACTTGTTATGTAAAGATATGAAATGTCTCTCCAAATTACCCTTTTTAGCAATGACTACCGAGCTAAGACATATTAAGCAGCAACATTTATCATTCACCATCGTAAAAAAATAGTTAATTTCCCATTCTTCATTGAAATGATGTTTTCGATTTTTTTGTTTTGCTATCCATGTTCATAAATAGGTATACTAAAATGCAAAAAAAATACGACTTAATAATAGGGCATGTAATAAAAGTATTAAACAGTAACAATATAAATTACAATTAATACCTGGTGTAGGTTTAGCCGATAAAACGAAATAGCTAATCATACTTAATAGTTGCGAATAATTAAATTATTATTTTAAATAATGCTTATAAATATTTAATTAAGATTTAAATAATTTTATTTAAAATATATCTCTTATATACTTGCACAATTAATTTAAAGAACACTAATAGTTCATTAATACTTACAAATGAAACAATCCGCCAGAGAAATTGACTGTAGCGTACAAACACTAACTTCACAATGAAAATTTAACACTATATTCTGCAAAATTAGATTCCAAGAATTAATCCTAATGGCATGCAATTCAAATGTTATTATTTTAATAGTCATAAATTTCTCAGAAGTGTAAATACAAGTCAATTTTAAACGCACTGTATTTCAGATTTATTAAATAAACATCATTTATATACGTTTTATATGTATTGTATAAGTTTTATCATAATCCGAAGTATTATGCTGATTTTGTAATATCCCAATTCAAATAAATTTTATATAGGTAGCAAAAGTAGCAGCAGCAAAAAGTTATCTACCGACAAAAGCTTTAAATAGAAAACAGAATTGCAAAAGTGCAAAGAAAAGAACTTAATAAAACCATTTCAAATGTCAAAACAAACTAATAAAAATAATGATAATATAAAAATTATATCCTTTCTATGAGCTAATCACAGAAAGCATTTGAATAAAAAGTATTTGTACTTTTTAAGTTAAAAGTTTTTATGAGATACTTTTCGCAAACCCCGAACTTGCGAGTGATCGACCAAAATTGGTCTCGCGATCGACCGGTCGATCGCGATCGACTTGTTGGCCACCCCTGGTCTAAGGCACACAAATCACGGGCTACTGCCGGTAATTTCATTTTAATAATGTTTTTTGCCCTTGTTCTTACAGTTTTCAGAGGCTGATGTTTTCTCCACAATATTTTCTTATCTTTTCCTCTAAAATACAGCCCTGCACTTGCAATATCCATATCATTATCTGGTTCAAACTCCTGTTCAGTATCTGAACTTTCGTCATGTACTTCAATTTGATCGATTGCATCCTCTTCATAATCGTCAAATACATTTTCTGTCTGTTCATCCTCATTCAACACTTCATCTAAGAGCATCTGCAATCTTTCTTGCTCCTTCTCATAAATTGCCATCTTTCTGTAAACAATATATGTTTAAAATTTTACAATTATAAACCATCTTCTCAAATTTACCTTAAAACAGTCCTGTTTTTTTAATGATTTATTTTGTACGTTGGAAGGGACGTTGGTCTCCACCACCGAATTTAGTTGTAGAATGAAAACTGCTACATTCACACAACTGCAGCTCTGAACTAACACTAATGCGAACATTTTAGGAAGGTACGTAGAGCGACAGCCGCCACGTCCCCACTCTTTTAAAGAAATCGTGAATTTAGGGTTTGGCCGGTCTACCAGACCATGCGTCACTACTGAAGGGTTAAACAATAGTCTTATGTGGTATTTGGAATATTGAAAACATACATCATTATAGCGTTCTCAAAATGGTGATGTGTTTTGCACTCACATGCCAACATTATAGCGAAAGGGACACTCGCCGATTTTTTACATTTCCTCGAGAATTGAAAATACTGCGGAGGTGGTTGGTTCTTATAAGGTATTTTGAATGTAATTGCATTATATAAGTTATCTAGTAAAATATTGTAGAAGAGGAGACAAAACTCCAAGCAAACATGCAAGAATATGTAGGTGTCATTTTCTAAATGGTGATATAAAAAAAATGGACCCTCTATATTTACCCACAATGTGGAAAAACAATTTATTGTAGAGGAAAAGGGAATAAAACGATAAGTTACATTTTATAAAATCTATGCCAGTTGAAACCTAGGCATGTAGGTTAATCGATAGTGATATAAATCCCAGACCCAGTAAAAGCAAGAAATAGTTTTGGTTGTGCTATGAACCGATCATCAGATTTCACTTAATATTAATATTTATGGTAATACGCCGAACAGCAAATATAAGTAAGGAATGTAGTTTGTTATAATAAGTAGGTTGAAGTCGTGAAGAAAATTTCTCGCCGATTCACCTGCATTCTAGGGTTTTAATGTAGGTATTACAGAATCCTGACTATAGAAGTATCACTGAATTTACTTGCTATCTGTTCATAACAAAATATGTCATATTACAATTTGTTATGAAATTTAAATATGTACATAGAATGTATTTTTAGCAGGAAGAAGATTGTCATACAACTTACTTTCCAACATCCGGTAGCTCCTTCAGAAGCAAGGTTGTCACCATCAGAACCAGGTCCGTCCTGTAGTACCGTACAGAACTGGAACCTACTTGGAAGAAAGATGTAGGAACATTGACAGGGGTGCCAGAAGTTTCACCACAATTTAATGCCTTATTGCAGGCAGAACATTATTATTTGAAACAGAAGATAGACCAGTTGATTAATGAAATGCATTATTTGACTGTTGCTTTTTCATTTAGGCATATACAAAATAATGATCACCTGGTGTCTGTATATACTGGTCTGCCAACTGCAGAAGTCTTTTTGTGTCTGTTTTCTCTGTTTGATAATCTGCAGTTAAATTATTACAGAGGTTGGAAAGCAGAGAAGCTTTCTCGAATCGATCAACTGCTGCTTACTTTAATAAAATTAAAATTAAATCTACTAAATGAAGATCTAGCTCAGCGATTTAATGTAAGCCGTGCTACTGTGGCAAATATTTTTAAGACATGGCTATTTGCATTGCATGAAATATTGTTTAAACAACTATTGGAAAACATACCATCAAGGAATAAAAATAAATCGTGTATGCCTACTACATTTAGTTCCTTTACAAATTGCAGAATTATAATTGATTGCACAGATGTTTCATGTATACAACCTACAAACATGGAAAAGCAACGAATTACTTATAGCTCATATAAACATCGTAAAACATTAAAAGGCTTAGTTGGGGTTGCACCAAATGGGGTTGTAACTTTTATCAGTAAGTTGTAGCCAGGATCAGTTTCTGATCAAAAAATTACTGAGCATTGTGGTGTATTAGAAAAACTAACTTCAGGGGATTTAATTTTAGCAGATAGAGGTTTTTTGATATCATCATTATTACCAAATTGTGTTTCATTAAATATACCACCCTTTTTAACTACACCACAATTTACACCTCAGGAAGTAGTTCGTACGAGAACCATTACCAGAGCAAGAATACATGTGGAACGGGCAATAAAACGTATTAAAATGTACACCATTTTGAATATGATTCCTTCGCCACTTATCCCACATGCGTCAGCAGTTTTTCAGGTGTGCGGGGTATTAACAAATTTACACTTTCCATTAATAAAAGAAGTTCAAAAATTGTATGATTATTAACTATTATTAAAAATTTATAGTTTTCAATTATTTAAGGTAATACATAGTTATTTATTATATAAGACGATAAAGAGATTGTTTAACTACGAGTAAAAAAGGTAAGGTCACGAGTGAACTTATTTCACGAGTAGATAAACAATCTTTATCGTTGTGTGTAATACAGAATTTTTTTTTATAGCAGGATTTCAAGTTAGCTTTCAGTAAGATTGCTGTATCTAAACGCATACTTAGTGGACCAGAAAATCAATCCAATGCCTCTGTACAATTATCACACCAGAAAATGGTAAGTGGTGGTGTTCCAAAAATTGATATTTCTAGTAATGGTAATTGCATAATTCAAGTTGTGTTAACCCTTCTAAATAAAAAAGCTAAAAAGTTTTATCTGCCCTTGCTGTTATAATGTTACTTTATCTACTCTTGTGGTTAAAGTACTATTTTATCTACTCAAAAGAGTTGATATAAAAAAGGTTTAACATCTGCTATAGAAAAAAGAAATTACCTCTCCTATTAAATTTCCTCCTATTATTTCCCTACAGTCGGGAATGCAGATATTGCTGCAGTTATTTGTCGTTGTTCCGTCGACGGTGGACATGCGACACAAAAGACAGTTGGTAACGATATTACATAAAGTAAAAATCAACGCTCAAATTTCGATGACGTCACACAATATGCAAATTATAGCACGTAATTTTCAAATTTCTAAAATATATTATAAAAACCCACACGGTGTACTTACGTGAATATGTAAGGCTTCCTACAGAATTACTTCTTGATGGCGGCTCGTGGCTCCCTTTAGGATTATTTCATGATGGCGGCTGCGGGGCTCCGTAAATTCGTTATTACATCTCAGGTCGCGGATCTTCTACCAGGTTGTATCCAGATTCGCTAGTCCTCCTCCTATATATGCAGGGAACGACAGGAACGGGTTTATAAGGAACGATAATCAAAGATAACCAAGAAAAAGGGATCTACATAATTAAAAGATACGATACGATACCAGACCAACCACACCTGTTCACGTTCAAAAGCAAGTCCCTCAGCGTCTTGCGGAAACTCCCCACCTCTTTTCGTCCACACGCGTTGACGCGAAGTCTCGCACAAGCACTTCTGAAGTGACGGAAATACGCGCAACAAGTCTTTTAAATTTATGGCGCGAAATTCCCGCATATTAAAACTATATTAAAAAATGTCTAGTGCCAAAATTTTTGGCACGCAACACTGCCTGTTACATACAAAACACCTTGTATTTGTTGATAATATTCGTGATTCTTGTTGACTTCCAAATCACCATCTTTATTTAAAAAAAATATATAAGATGTGTCAATTGTTAAAGCCTCTTTTAATGACTTTTCCCTATATTTATAAAGGCATTTGATGTCAATGACGGCCTCGATGCATATCAGGCCATCTGGGCTAGCACCAAGAAAACCACATCTATGCAGCCACAAACCCGTTCGTACTATTTCTAGCCCTGTAGCAGAAACAAAATCCTCTAATGCCTGTGGTTCAGTTGTAGAGCCCCATTGCACAGCCTTTATATGTTCTACGTTATATACATCTAAAATATAAATACACCATTAGAATATTACAGTATTTTATTATTATTCAATTTACTTGTCAGACGTTTGAAAAGAGATGGCGGATACTTATTGCGTCGAACTGCTAATAACACTACTCCAAAGTTGCTGGCGGTTAATCTATTCTTTTTACATATCAACCAATTTTCATTTTTTGCCTGACCTACTGTTAAATCATAAACCCTTTTCATGTCAACATCTTCAACTTCTACAGCCTTTAGAAGAAACTCCATCTTAATGTTGGTATTAATATATTCTTTAGAAAATAAAATGTATTCAATATATGGTAATAACGTAACATGAGTAGTTGGATCTGGACCAAGTAACCATCTAAAACCTACTCTTGTACGTAATTTTTGTAGGCTATTTTGAAATTGAACTATTTCTTCCTCTGTTAAATTTCGATCTGTTGATCGATGGGCTTTACTAACATAAAGTTCATCGATTGGTTTTACATCGTCGTCCTTAAGCTTTCTTTTGGCCCACTGACATTCAACATCTGTAACGGAGATGTTGTGATGGTGACATAGAAACTGACCTCTAGGGCACGTACAAAAAACATCTTTAATGCTTCCATCATTGTTCATATTTACCTACAAATCCACACTGAAACTATAAATTGTAACTACAGTATTGCCCGAAATAAACAGTACTGAAATTGTAATTGTTTTGTATATTTAAAAAATACATATTATTGACACTTTATTATATGTTCTAAATGTGCACCTCCTCGTTCGAGACAGACTTCATAACGATGTTCTAAGTTTCTGGTCATGTTATTGAATAAGGGTTGTCTCAGGGCTGCGAAGAAGACTCTAACGGCATCCTTTAATTCATCGATGGTTTGTGGTGCCCGTTTGAAAACGGCATTTTAGCCATGCCCCAAATGTATGCGTCTGGAGGTGTGAGGTCTGGAGAATGTGAAGGATAAGGGAAGTCAGTAAATCGTGATATGTATTTGCTTGGAAAATGTTCTTGAAGAAATTGACGAATTGCGGCAGCAGTATGGCAAGTTGCCCGTCCCGCTGAAGAAATTGGTTTCGAAATGCCAAGTTACGTGCACGACAGAATTGACGTAGATCAGGGATAAATCGTGTTAAAATTTGTCTGTACCTCTGTTGATTAAGTGTGACTTGCCTACCATTCTCTTCGATAAAGTACGGACCAATGATTCCGTGTCCGGAAACAGCACACCAGACACTCACTTTTTCACTATGTAAAGGAACCTCTTGAACCTCATCGGGTCTGGCAAAGCCCAGAAATCGATTTGTGCGACGATTCACATAGCCTGACAAGTGAAAATGTGCTTCGTCTGAAAACCAAACATTTTTCAAAAATTCAGGATTTTCATACTGTAACGCGAGAATTCTGGCGCAATATTCCACTCTACTGCGATAATCCGAGGATGTAGTTGTTGATGTACCTGAATCACATACGAAAATGTACCCAGCTCCTTCAGGATTCTTTGAAAGGAAGTTCTTTTAAATCAAGTTGTAACGCTGTCCTTGCCTGGCTGACTTTCGGATTTTCTAAGATTTGCTCAAAAACACGTTCATGGTTATTGTTGTTGTTAACTGTCCTGGGACGCCCCGAGTTTCCTTTTCGTTGGCACAATACACTACCTGTATTTCTAAACTTTTCAATAACCTTCAAAATTACAGCATTACTTGGAGAACGTTTATTAAACCTTTGTGTGAATTGATCAGACACGTATAGCAAACTTGCACCATTACGTCGGCCGATTCCGTATGAACGAAAATAATGCTCTACCAGAAACACTTTCTCCTCTGTACTTAACACCATTTTTAACAATTAGGCCCTACTAATTACTTGTTTGAGGTTTACTTGACAGGTCTATACTAGCTAACTTGAGTGTGGCAGCGCACGCATAAAAACACCGCCAACTTAGTTTCAGTACTGTTTATTTCGGGCAATACTGTATTATGGAGATACCTCTACATGGTAAATACGATCCCGCATACTTGCGTGTACCTCGCCTCTCAATGACATTAGCACAGCATCAAAGAAAACTGTTTTAATGTGGTTAGACTCTACTGCATTTTCTCCCTTTGCAATTAATTTTCTTTCTTCTGTATTCGTAAAAAAATTTGTAATTGCACTAAACTTTAAAACATGTTTAGTTTGAGCCATTTTCTATCTAGAAAAATAATATAATTAACAAAACAAGATGGTACACAAAACCTCAAATTCACTTTTCGAGTTTCAGCCCATTAAAATTATATTTTAATGTTCACAATAAACAAATAGTAAAATATTCATCACTACCTACCAGTATATGTAATAAAACGTTTAAAATATTAAAATAAAACCACGTATTCACGCTTTGAAAATTGTAGACTATGCAATTTAAATGGAGAAAAATGTTTGTTTGGAACGTAAATCTTGACCAGCACAACCAAAATGGAGTTTCCACGTCATCGCTTGCGGGGTCCATTGTCGCTAAATATTGTTTATTATTGGCTTGAGAAGCATTAGAAGCGGGCACACCAAACGTGCAACTTGTGCAAGTACATTCATCTTGAAAAGCTTCCGGAAATGCATTCAAAATGCTTGGATGGCGCTCCTCTTCTGTTACAATAATGACATTCGTTTGAACGCTGCTGATAGATGGCAAGTTATTTCTAGAATTAGATATACTATTACTGTTTACCTCTTTCAAGGCTGAGCGTGGCGTATTTAGAACTGAAGTTCTAACTAGCTGCTGTGCTAAACCTTAATCTTCAAATTCGACAGCTCGTCTAACTTTGCAAAACGCACAGCGACTGCAACCAAACGTGCGAGCCTATAATAAAAATTTATTAAAATAATGAGTTAGACTAAACTTTTATTACTTACCATTTCCAAAGAAATGACGTAATTGTTGCATAATGAATTCTGTTGCAATTTTTCAAAATAAGAAATATTAAAATAGGGCGGAATATTTTATACAAACGAATAAGAGTTTTAACACCCCTTAACCCATAAAAGCCTGCTACCATTTTCATTGGATAAAAAACATTATTTCTTGAAAACCATGTGTAATCATTACTCAATTTAACATTTTTTATCATTAAACGCAAAATAAAACAATTGGTTTTTGATTCAGAAGGTGTATGAATATTCATACGTTAGGCTATGGTGATATGAGGGTTATTATAAAATATATTTATTTTTAATACTTTATTACTTTGAAATATATGCGTAATATAATCTGAACAACTATCTACAGTAATATGAAATCACATTTTCATGTGATAGGGATAGAAACATTCAATATGCAGTCCTACATTGCACTTACTGCATATATGTGTAACACATTTATGACAGCGAGCACATCTTCTCTGGGTTGGATTTTTCAATGGCCAATGATCTATTCTGTCATAATGAACTTCTTCAAGCACATTAGCGGTTCTATGTGGTATAATTGGTCGTGGACGAGTAACTAATGGTGTGGCTAATATTGGTAGAGTAATTTGCCTTATAAATTCTGTTTGTGTGATATTTGGCTGTATAACGCAAAACAACAATCATGCATTCACAATTGATGCGTTCAAAAAAAATTTAACTATTGGCCAGTACCATTTCTTGCTCCTAATGTGGATTCTATTTGCAGATCGAATAGATCAACGCCACCCATGCCACTGTTATATTCTGATATCAGTGATGGTTGTAGAACTTCAATTTTCTTTTTCTTTAATGCACTATAACGTTTGCAGTTTGATGTTGTAGATACAAGTTCATCAGTTCTGTTTGTAGCCAGAGTCTGTAACACCCAAGAACATTTTTAAATTAATCCAAATTTCAAACAAAATTTTGCCAATCACAGACAATTCTATCTAAAATGTAACTCATCACTAACCAGAATTAATATAGTTACCCAACCCTAGTTTGGTTTTGGGTGACAGTTGACAACTTAAATGAACATAACCTATCAACTGATATCTAACATCCCCTGAAATTCAGGAATTTTTAAATTAAGGCGCCAAAGGAAATGCTAGTTTGTTCTAGAAAATTTGAAACCGGAAGTGTGGAGTAATATTTAACTTTTCGCGATATCTATAAAAAATATTAACAGAAAGTAATTTAGAATATTGAAGAATAATTTAAATTTAAATATAGGGTAGTTTCCAAGCAGCAACGGTAATAATAGAATTTGATGTAAAGAATTAACCTGAAAGCACATGTAGGGATGATTTAAGATTGTGAAATATGTAAGGTTTTTGATTGGCTAGACCAGTCACGTGATCGAAGGTATATAACTAGGGTAAGTGGGAAAATTAAAAAAAAGACGACACACAAGCCTCACAAAGACATAAAGATATGAAAGGAGGGACGTGAATATTAATGTAACTAGCCCGGGGCTGGTGCGTGTTATGCTGCAATGCCGCGTAGCAGTATTGGTTTTAGATGTGAGTGTCTTTTGTTTTCTTCCTGAAAAACTAAACTTTCCCATTTTCGTATGCATTTTTTCTTGGAAGGCGGTTTTTTAGAAAAGCTATTTTTCTTTGTTGTTGGTAACTGTTTTGGTTGGCAGTTAGAAAATTGAGAAAAGGGAATTGAAGCGGATGATGCTACAGTAATGTCAAATTTACCTTCATCTCCGATCCCTTCAATTTTTGCAGACTTCCCTAATAATCCTTTTCCTAGCAGATGAATATTATTACTTTCAACTACTTGCACCTCCTCTGGAATCTCATCCACATCAGTATCATTGTCAACATCGGGTGGGCAAAGTGTAAACTGAAGTGATTTTATGGCTGCTAACTGTTCGTTATCTGACTCTTCGATAATACTAATCAATTCCTCGGTAGTCAGAGGGCGCCTAAAAAGTGATTTTAGTGGTAAAATAACAAAATTATAACGTGTATAAGGAGTTTTATGCAAATAGTCAAGTGTGACATCACTAAAACCTAGCGTATGAGTTTTACTTAGATTAGTAACATTTTAGACGTAACTCATTTTCAAATATGTAGTTATAAGTAAATAATATTTTATACTATAAAAAATATTAAAAAGTTACTTACTTCCTTTCATATTCTGACAGCTATTTCGGAGCACTGACATTCTGTTTAGATGCAGACGCCATTTTGAATGTTTTGACTGCTACTACCTTACTAGTATAGAAACTATATATATTCATGAAGTCAAATCAGCTACTGAATATTAGAAATACTTAAAAGGAGGTAAATAACAAGTTTAAAAATTGGTTAAAATGTGTATGCATTTTCATACAGTAGGCTTTTATGGGTTAATAGAAGGCTACTTGACAAATGAGCTGGCGACCTATATATAAGACATGACGCGTGCAAAAAGAAAATTAATAAAGCTCTGTTCCAGAGACGTATTTATCTCGAAATTATATGAACTTTATCAAACATTAAAAATTGGAACTGCATTTTTTGCTATTAAAACCGAATTAGATATTATGAAATAAACAAAATCTGCTCTTTCGAATTAAGATAACAAATTCGTTACGACAATAATGGAGAATTAGGAAATTGTCGTTTCAAAATCGAAGAGGATTATGGTGAAAACAAAATGTACAGAACTTCGCAATTGCTAATTAGTAACATAAACTGCCAATAGATGGCAAAATGAAAATGGTTTGACCCCCGATTTATCTGTAGGCATTTTCAAAAACTGCAAACTCATTTATTTAAAAAGGGTGCAATAAACTATTCTCAAGAGTCTACTGTATTAGATCGGATAAAAGATTAGACCATGAAAAGATTACAGAATAGGACCATCTTGCATTCCAAAAAAATTCAAATATTGTGTATTTCATATTCCTTAATTTAAATTTGAAGGAAAACAACATTATAGTTAATAATGATGAATTGTAAGAATTACTCACATAGAATAGCTTAACTTGTTATAGTTCCGGTGTCCGTATTCAGTGCCACTACTACAGTTGGCAACAATGATACGATCCACGTTCACAATATAGCACAATAATGATATTATGACATAATTACGTGTCAAATTGTATCACATACCAAACACGTTTACAATGATACAATTTGCACTGAAAAATGAAAATAAAGTGAAGTACTCACTTAAAATGCGCATTGCAGTTCAATCTCAAGGCCCTTGTTGGGGTGGGTTGCGACATGTCATTTGAATCCAAATTTGTCTTCCCTCTTTCGTCGGTCGTAGCGGTACGGTAGGATCAACCAGGTAATGAACGATATAAGGCAGAGATATAGGGAAACCTACATCCTAAAAAGAGAAAAGACAAAAAAACGACACAGGCAAACGTCACCGTTCGACGTCTTGTGGCTAATAATCTTGTCGTGTCGCAAACCGCGCACTTCCCCATCACTCCGCGCACTTTCCCATCACTCCGCGCCTGCGCAAACGCAACTGTCCGAAATGACGGAAATGAACAAGTCTATTTTAAAAAAGTGGCGGGAATCCACTCACATATTTATACTTAATCTAAATATGATACATAGCCGATTTTCGGCATGTAACATACTTTACGTGTACACTTTCGTAACAGACGTTATTAGTACAACACGCCAATCACTATTTCTGAACGTGCCTCACACGACCATCTAAACCATTAGGGTCTGTCACAAAATAGAGGTGCCAGTAAACTAGAAATAGACAAGAGGGGTAGTGAAATAGGGTCGGGCCAATTAAAATTCTGTAATATGTTGTAGTATTCAGTCGCTCGTAAAAACGTTAACACATTTTGAATTCACATAAGTTTGTTGAAGCAAGAAGTTAAAAAGTATTTTATCTGCAAAATAGATAATTAAATTGATACTAATACTAATTGAACTAGTCGTAGCTAAACTACATTTCGTAAACATACAGGGTGGTATTAGTTGTATGTCGTTAATTTAAAAGGAGTGTAGAGATCGATGAAACAAACAAAATTTGTTAATCAACCTGTGGTCTAAAGCAAATAGTTAAGCTATGAACATACACACAAAAAGTGTCCAAACTGTTTTAAAATCCCTGCCATTTTAGCTATGTCACGAATCAAATACGCAAAACATCATCCTTTAGAATCGACCAACAAAGTTGTGACAGTATGCAAACAAATTAGTGAAATATGGTGTCTTTGAGCTGTAAAACGAAGTAACCCAATGCGCTTTAGCTGCTACTAAAATCAGTTTAAAAAATGTTTAAAGTATACCAAAATTCTGATGATAATTACAACAAAGAATAAAATTTCATTATTGTGAGTTGGTCGACTGTATTAGATTTCTGACCCCGTAGTCTTGACGTTCTATCAATTCAGCAGCTTTAACTTGATTGTACTTTTTCAATGGACGATACAGTTCCATTGCTTGCTTTGGTTATACACTTAAACGTAGTGTTGTGACTTAACTCTAATTATAAGTTTTAAGTAATCAAAGATATGTCGTGTAGCTTAGTGAATTGTGTAAAGACGGTTGTCATTTGGAACACTTGTGCTTGAAGTGATTCAGGATAACACTAGCACAGGTAAGTTATTTCTTAAGAACATGTAATAAATCAGCAGTCTTAAAACTTTTACTTAAGTTGACGACTTAGGTAGGGTAAATGCCTTATAGGCTATTTGTTTAGCGAATCAAGCTCTGTTGTCTCCCCAATATAATGACATAAAACTACTGCCGTCGTGTATATTAACATGTAATGTTCAAGGATTTAAATAACATCACCGTTTATTTTTCTTAACTGCCTGGTGATCGGATGTGTACAGTCAATTACACCCACAACCCTCGGAAAAGAAGCCACTCTATAAAACTTACTTGATTCCTGTGTAACCCCTTCTTGCTTAGGCATTTTTACGTAATTTGAATAAAGCTTTGCTATTGCTTCAGATTCTTTTACAATGGTTCTTGACACTGATGAAATAGCCATACCTCCAAAATCAGAATAGGAACTTAAATGACCAGCACTTGCATGGAATCGTAAGCATGTAAACAGCTGATTGATATGAAAAATACTATTGTTTCTATAAAAATTATTTTATTAAAGTAATTAATAAGAGTACTTAAACAATACTTATCGGAACTCGCACATTATTTGGAAATTCTAGATCATCTTCGATCAATGTTAACAGGTGTAATACAGTTTCTTTATAGAGCCGAAAGCATCTACAAAATGTTAAATTATCCAAGGGCTCAAAGTAATTTGCTCGATTACAAATTCGCCTAGGAAATCCAAATTCGATTATTTCCAATATGTCTAAATCATCTTCAAAAGTGACTTCATTATCAGAGTCTATATTCATTATGAACAGACTATAAATGTCACAACTAAAGAAGCAAATGACAATTTTTAGGTTATGTGCAATGTTTGTATAAAACAGATTGACCATGATGTTTAAGTTTGCTTTAAGCCATTAAATTCGTAGGCTTAATTTAAGATACCTTTAAGTATTACTGTGACAGCGATGGGAAATGAATGACACATTAAAGCCAGACTTAAACATAAGACCTACTTAAACTACTTGGTGGAAATGGCTATAAAAATGTATGTATATTTGAACTTGTAATTCCTGAAATCTAATTACATTGTAACAATTTTTTTTGACGACTGCAAATCATCTAAAAGTTATTTGTTAAATACGTCTTTTTGTCTATTCGATTAAACAAATAAAATATCGTCATTCAAATAAATATTCGTATTGGGATTATATAGCCCAATCATAATACAGAGATTGTCCTTTAGTGCTAGTTTGGTTGCTAACAACAGGCGTTGGCTGTTTGAATAAACACTTCAATGTCAAGCGACTGTGATATACTATGCGCAGCGTGCCAACCAGTTACTCTGGCTTGGGCACCTGATACGAACACATCATGGAGAAGATTAGTGTTCCAGCCAGCAATTTGCGTGTGGCCTTACGCCAAGGTGTTTAATTCAAGTGTAACATCCACTTGAATAAGTGTTTTTAATAATGGTAAGCACATAGGTTTAATCCCTTAAACAAACTAAATAAATTTGTTATAACGCTCTTCTCTTCTCTTCAGTTTTAACATTTACTATGAACGTTCTTCAATTTGATTGTAATATTCTTGATATAATATGAACGTCCTTCAATTTTACTGTAATATTTTTAATTTAATATGAACGTTCTTGATCGTAATATTTTAGATTTAATATGAACGTTCTTCAATGAGACCGTGATACTTGAGATTTAATATGAATGTTCTTCAATTTAATAGCAATTCTTTTGTTTTAATCTAAACGTCCTACAATTAACATTTACGATAATCCTTTAATTGCTAAGATGTTTGAATCGAAAGAAAATGCTTGAAAAATTTCCGATTTTTACAAGTAATAATGTGGATAATTATGCTCAACATAATTGTTTTGTAACGAACGAAATGCCGTAAAAGAAGGAAGCATACGTAGCATTTTTTGATAACTGTTGGTGGATTTTGATTTGTTTCATTTTTGCATAGAAGAAATACACTTCAAGTTTGCATAATTGGGTCCAAGAGGCACAGTTGTTTGGCTGCCACCACATGTGGACAGCGACGTCATTTGTTTGTCAAGGCACAGTATGTAAGCACATCTGGTTTAATACAATGTAACACTGTCACATAAACAAGAACCTGGCTATACAAGGTAAGCATTCTTTTATTATTTTCACATGACGTCCGCATTTGGCCAACATACAAGGCAACATATTAAACATAACATTGTAATGACCTATAATTATTATATTGCTTAACAAACTATAAAGGACTTTTGATGTTTTGTAATTATCAACATTTAAATCCAGGGTTGTACCCGTTATTATTGCAAACGAACTTAAACACCTTAATTGAGTTCTGATTAAAGTTTTCATTTATGTGTAATTATACTTAAAGCAAATATGAAAGTTAAATTATTAGATTTTTGATATTTCCATATAAACATGTAAGCCTAATAACAGATCTGATATTTTGCGTATTGATTTGAGATAACTTTGTAACAAAAAGAAATGCTTAACATATTTGATATTTTATTTGATTTTATTATTCTACATCTCTGTAGAAGAAATTAAAGTACCAATTCTGATATATATAAATATATATATATATATATATATATATATATATATATTGAAGTGTACGTAATAGCTAAAAGAGTATAAAGAGTATTTTGGTGTTTTAAGATTGTGTATATGCCAAATGAAGCCAATGATCAGATCACGTAACTGTAAAATTTGTGTTTGCCGTACTTTACAAACGGTAAAGTATTTAAAGTATATTAGTCAGAGTAGAAGTGCCAATACGTAAAACAATGACTTGATGACGTGAGAAAACGCAGTGTTCAAGGATTTATACTAAGTTGTACGTTGATAAGCCGTGGAGTGTAAATTTGCTGGTCTAAAAGCCGGTTGCGTCTGTGGAAGTTCCACTATTCACAACACAGAGCCAGGTTTATATGTGAAACATTTCGGCACTTATTTATTAGAATCAATCTTTGGACAAACTTGTAGTATCAAAATTATATGTGAAAATATTGTATCAAAACTGATTGAAGTGCAACGCGGTCATATGAACCAATGATTGAACAGTTAATTATATAATTCTAAAGTGTAAAAGATGAATAATAGGTATTAGTGACACAAAATAGTTGGGACGATTTAATTGGATGGGGGGGTTTGTAGAATTGTATAAAGAGTAGCCATAATTTTAAAAGGTGGTATCACCTAGGTAAACAATAATAGAAGAAAAAACGATTTGAATTATTTTTGTAACAAGACGTGTTTTTGTATAATTGTGCTATAATTTGGAGATTTAAAAGTTAAAATAAAATATTTTGAAAAGTAAAGCGTTTAATTGAAATAAAGAAGAGTATATATAGTTAAACGGAATAGTAATAGTCAAGAAGAGTAGAGAGTTACAAGATTAGATATTGGAGCGGCATTGGGACAGGCGTAAATAAGAGTGGATATTTAGAACGAGTTGGATTAAGGTAGAAAGGATTTGGATTGGAGTTATTAGACTGAAGGAAAACAAATTAGAGCGATTTGGATAGTACATTGCGGATAGATTGGTATTGAGTGGAAAGTAGAAAGCAGCACAGAATTGGAACGAGCAGGTTAATGATCGGATAGTGTTGGATTAGGAGTGTTATACAGAACGAAGGCATATTTATAGGAAAATTAGCGCGGGGGAAGTTAAAATTTAAGGTATTCAAAATTCTAAATTCAGTCATTATTTATAGATTTGGTTGGATAACGAAATTAAATAAAGCAAAACCTGGTGTCTGGAAAGCAGAGTAGTCTTGGTGATAGTGAAACGCAGTGTGAAGACCCATCCGGTGACTGAGATCTTGAGCCAGAGTTCAGAAACGCCTACAGCGAAAAATAAATCGGGCGAGTACTGTGTTTATGATACGTCAAAGTCAATTTGGTAAGAGTATTTGATTTGGCACAAGGCTACGCGGATCTGTTTATTAAATTTGGCATATACGAATATAAGTGTACGTATACAAAAATAAAAGTAGTGCTGTTTGGTCGGTGTCGTGACCATCTACCTATCACAGAACCCACGGTAGGCAGGTGTAGATACCCTGAGAAGGAGAGTTTCAATAGTCGAGGCATATTTATATAGTTTTGTTTTGTATACCGACCAGACATAGTTAAAGCACGAAATATAAAGGTAAAATTATTCACACTGTCAAGTATATAAAATTATAAATAAATAAACCACAGTTTAAAGTAAAAATCTAAATAAATATCTTATAAAAAGGGGGCGAGCATAAGAATATATATATATATATATATATATATATATATATATATATATATATATATTGTACATACAACTTTTTATCATGAAGCAATTTAATTAAAGAATCATCATTTAATTCATTTAATTAATTGTTTTATTTTGAACAAGTGAGTTCAAAAATAGGGTAAATGGATCAAGTAACAAAATGAATAAATACCTTCAATATAATGATATTTGTAACTTCCATTTGGTGAAGGAGCACTGATAGCACTTTCAAAATTTGATGCCTAATATTTGTGTCTATAAAAGTGTGTGCATAATTGATATTTATAGCTTTTCTTATTATGAGGTAGCAAGAGTACACCTCTTGTGTCCTCCTTTGTTAATTTAATCTAATTTTCTTTACAGTTCCTTGCTACGTGCATTGACATAACATAAGAAAAACCAAGAGAAAGAAAGAGAAGTAAGAAAGTCCGGACTCAGGCGGCGAGTGGGCGGGGTCTTATACCTATAACTAAATTACAAAGGAACCTGAAATAAATAGAGAAAAAATATATACTCACTCATTCACACTCAGAACAAAACATATAACGGGAAAGAAAGAACTTATAATTAAAAAAATATATATACACACAGAACACAGTACTCCCAAAACCCAACCCCAAAAAAAGTCAATGTCTCCAATTTATAAATATATTATTAGAAACCCTTAAATATTCAAAAAAAAATCACCCATGAAAATGGCGAGCTGTAATTTTTAGGCCACTACCCCCTGACAGTATTTATTAAGAAAAGAAAAAACCAAACGCAACCCTAAAAACCACAGCTCTAGAATATCGTAAGGATAAACTTAAACTAAATTTACAAGCATAATGCAACATTTTCAATTGTGCCAGCAAGTCTTTAAACAATTTTTTTCCATTGATAAATAGTAAGTTTTTAGTTATTAAAAACAAATAGTAAAGCATTCATCAAAAAAACGTAAGTACCAAAATAGTTCAGTAATTTTTGTAAAGAATTAAATTTCGGAAGGCCATCTATGACCGGTAAAACCCCAGGCGTTCTGGTTCCGAAATCAGAAGCGCTTACCAAGAAAATCAAAAACAGAACTCACCCTCGAGTTACTGGCATCAGGGTGGAACCAGTCGCTGGTCTGCGTCAGCGAACAGGCAAGCTTACGTCCAGGCGGAGCGCATTTGACTTCGCAGTCCCCAAAAGAAGCGCAGCTCAAGAGATTAACGTGTCCCCCGCAGGAAGCTAGAATAGTTACGGACAATAAATTAATTTAATGAAGCGGAAAAGTATTGTTCTATATAAACTCCATATACTCACCACGCTAAATAATGCGTGCCGGAAATTCGCATCAAGAAAACGAGCGAAGCAAACCAACGTGTTTTCTGGTTGGTAATCGAACAGCAAATGCAATGTTACATTTGTTTAGTTAAAGCACGTAAACTTGTCGTCAAGAAAAATAACACAGGAAAACCCTAATTTTATTGAAATAATTTCGCCGAAATCTTTAAACAGGGAAAACACACCAGCATTTAATTATTGAAATACTTGGAAAGTCGCCTATCGAAGTACGGCGTAAGTTCCACGGGACGAAATTCTTAGAAAGGATATTTATTTTTCTACTGAACAGAAAGATTTATCAACTGACCTAAATAGGATATTTATTATTAATTGCAATACAATTTTTAAAACACGAAGGGGTTAGTTTTCATTTACGGAATAAATTTTCTTGTTTAACGCCAAGGAATTTAAGATAAAAATTATTGTATATAACTAATTAATGATTTACGAAAATGAACGTAACATCCTGCTTAAGCAGTAAATACAATATCCCTCCCTAAGGACTTCTAAGTCCCCTTAGGAAAATCCTGTGTTTAAAACTTAATGACTTGGTGGCGCCCTCCCCATACCACTATTCTGGTATAAATTGATTCGGTAAGTAAATAATGTTTTGTAAAAAGTGTTACATTCCAAAATTGACGTTACGATGATGGTAGGGGGGAAGAGGCATGAAGAAACACGGTAAGCTCAAAGGAACGAACTAAACCGCGGCTCGGCTGGCTGCAGTGGGGACGGGCGGGGTAAAATGGGGAGGGGAGTGGAGAGTAATAATAGTTATCTTGACTAAACCGGTGAATTCTGGGCACCACCCTTATTTTAGTAGAGTTCTGCCTAAAGTGGCATGGATTCCTTGTCTTTTATAGGAGAACGGCAAAATGAGGGAAAGCTTATTCTTCTCGGACAAGAAACCCGTATGACAAAATATGGGAATGACACTATCTCAAGTTATTAGCCAAGTTGTTGTACACCTCCTGGCTGTTTAAAAATGATCAATAACAATAATGCAAGTTTAACACTACTTGTACCTGTAATAAAGTTATCACTTAAGATATTCTGAACTAGGGGGATTGAGTCTTTAAATTAAATATATTTGATCTGAATCCCTGTTCACAGTATTACTTAGACTCATAAAATTATAATTTTAGGACGACGGAATTTGTTCTAATATAACCATATAGAAGTCTTTAACTGAACACAAAATCCACATTAGTCACACTTCTAAATTATACACAATTACTATAACATGTTTCTATTAATTATATCCAGTATTAATGTGTTGAGCAACAAACAATTCATGTACATTTAGTTTTCATTAAATCCTTCTACCAACCCTAATGGATCCTCCTATCGCTGTATCAACAATGATTAAATTTACTAAATAAGTCAACGTAAAATGAATATTTTAAAATAGTTTTATCCGTACGAAATTGAACATAATACGGAATTGTAAACAAGTTCATTTATAAAATAATATGGCAATAATAACTTACAGTACAGATGGTGAAACTACCGCAGGAATTCAGTTTTCAGTCTTCAGTTTACCTTAATCAATTGCGGGCACTGGTGTACTCCAGGACGGTACATCAACCAACGGCTTAGAAAGAAGATGAATTTCGGAACAAACACCAAAAATCCCGTGAGGTGTTCTTTGATATAATGAGCTGCAAATATCGAAATTTACCGGATTAAACTGGTTCGAGTACCTTTGGGACAGCCAACAAAGAATGAAATACGCTGGTCCAGTTCCGTGAATTTTCGGGTTAATAATTATCACTCGACACACATTAACTTCTCTGATAAGCACTAAACTTAGTATTAATCTTATGACGATAACAGTTTCCTAAATTAACGTAAAAACTAACTACGCGAGTCCGTTGGGCCCGTGTTTTATTTCTTCACAAAAACAATCTCAATGCAAAACGCCTCCGGTGCAATTGAAATATTCCGTTACTTAATAAGAACTAGTAACGTGCAGGCTTTATAACCCTTTGATTCAACGTGCTTAAAATCCTCCTTAAAAAGAAAATCGGAGCAACTATGTCGCAAAAGAAACCATTTGACTTTTACACGACCGAACCAATTAATTATGCACGTGAATGTTTATTGCACTTCGCGCCTAAAAGAGCTTTCTACAATTACATTTCGCAACCCTTCGAGTACCCAACGTGAACTAACTTAAAACGACGACGAATACCTTCTTCCCCTATCTTCGCAAATTATCGGTAAGTGAGACGAGAGTATCCCACTATTGTATTGAAGGAAGATAGCAAATGCTAAACTATTTGAAAACTAACATGCAGGTGCTGCGTGTTTTCTTGGAAACCCAAGCGACCACCTGCCTTACAATCAACTATTTTTCAAGTTTTAACAGATTTTAAAATATTACGTTAAAATACTATTATAAGAATATGAATTTTAGCATGAAATTATGTAGGGTAGTTAATGTCTATTTATAAAATAAAACCGAAGGTTACAAATGAACCACGACCAATCCTCATAAGCTCTACCCGAGGAATAAACCCCTAGCATAGCAGGAAGATAGTTGCGTTCCATCATTTTAAGGAAATCCTTCCTTAAAGTTCACTGGTTTCGTTAGAAAATATTAAAGAACCCACGGGTTACTTTAATTATTTAAGTAATCAAACAAATCAGTAACGACAATGTAAGAACATATTATATATACAATAGCTAGCTCTTACACATAATGGGCGTGGAACAGCGACAAAATGAGAATGGGTATGAAGACGAAGAAGAACAAAAAATAAGTGTCAAACGCGGATTCCTAAAGAAAATTTGATCTGCAAACGATAGAGTTGGTTCCGACAACTTGAAAAAGTTACTAGACGTTGATATTCTAATTGGCAAAAATAACATCAAAAGAGCTAATGGGAGAAACAAAATTAAAGTCCCACGTATCATACCCGTTCTACAGAAAGGAGGTTTTCTACCATTGATTCCGGTATTTGCCGGACTAAGTGCTCTACGAGCCCTAAGACAGCGAATGAACTGCTTAAGGAGAGTGTACGACACAACAGATCTATAGAAGCCATTGCCGTCAGGAAAAAGAGAAATGGACTATTTTTAAAACCTTACAAGAAAGGTGCTGCGCTATTGTTAAAAACATATAAGCAAGGGGTGGTAAAAAAGAAGTCTGTCTAGCACCGTTAATGATATCTTTACTAAAAAAGACTTTACAGTCAAAAACTAAACAAGTTACCTTGAAGAGCTCTTACCGATGTGTATATAAAGAAACTCTCAGTTATAATCTCATTTTCGCGGGGTCCTTTCAAGAGATCAGTTACATAAGGTTAGACCGTGTGTCAGCGAGTTGATGTGATTAATTTGGATACGACTAGCGGACCAGGGACCCATTGGGTTGGATACCGTATAATTGGTAAAAGTGTCATGTACTACGATTCGGTTGGAGAGTTAAGACTGCCAAAGAAGTCGAGAATTATTTTCGAGGTTGCAGAATTTATTACAACAGCATACCCGAACAGACTTAAATTGTGGTCATTTAGTGTTAAAGTTTCTTACAACCAATTTCATAAAATAAACCTGTTAAAGGGACTTTAGCTAAAGAACATTTAAAACTAAAGTTTGCTTTAAAATCCATTTGGTTTCATGAAGTCAGCAGTTGCCACCTTTAGTTAAAGTTGATCGTTTAAAAATTTACTAAGTGTTGGCAATTCTGAGTTCTGGTAACTAGTTATTTTAACCTGACATATGAACTACTGAGGTTATATGAAGTTGTTTTCTACTATACAAAAACTATACAAGTTTATATATTTTGGTAATTTTGTTAAATATGTCGCAATTTTAAAGTGGGTCATTAAAATTCGATCGAAAAAGTAGCCGGTCTTCCAACTTTACCAGAGAAGAAGAATTGTTGTTATTGCATGAAGTGGCTTAATTTAATAATATAATAGATTGCAAAGTCACAAACCAATAGTCGCTCTAAAAGAAGAGGTAATTAGCTATATTTGTTAAAACTCTGATTTGTATAATTGGTTTTTAGGAACAAGCTTGGGGTAAAATAAAAATAGCTTACAATGGTAATGGAGAGACTCAAGTTCGAAAAATTGAGCAACTTCAATCGAAGTATGATAATTTAGGCAAGAGATTGTAGCACGAGAGCATAAATATTTACATGAAACGGGTGGAGGTTCGGCTCTTGACAGTTTCGATCCTGTGTTATACTTAACGGTTCTCTACTCTAAGGTATACTGTTAAAGTCCCGGCGCGTAATTTATAAGAGCCACTACGACAGTTGGTAACACAATAAATATTTGACTAATAATGCGCAATAAGGTCATTATTACACCACAAATTATTATCACATACAAAGAAAAAAGATAAAGGTACTCACGTAAAATGTAGAACTCATCACGGCTTTGCAGCTATTCTCCCGTCAGGCTCTCCGCGTTGGTTGAGCGTTGTGGGCGTGGGTCGTTCTTTGCCCCCTTGTCGAAGTCAAATTAATTTGTCTTCTCTCTTCTGTAGCGGTACGGTAAAGGATACAGGTAGAGGTACGATAATCAGGTACGAGATAAAGAAACCTACATATCTGCAAGAGAAGACCAAATAAACGCCCACAGATAACCATACGGTTCGACGATTCGTTGACGCGTCCCTGACATGACGGAAATCACCACTTCCTTTCCACTCTGCGTCTGCGCAATCTCGAGCGCCAACGCAACTATCTAAAGTGACGGAAATGCACGCACAAGTCTTTTAAATTATTGGCGCGAATTCACTTACAAATTAAGAACTTACAGAAATATTTACATAGCCGATTTTCGGCATGTAACACCTGTACTTGAAGCAATATTAAAAATCATAAACTACCCAACTATAGCAGCTCTACCATCAAAATTCGACTCTGATTATGTAATGATCCTTATAAATATTTGTGTTTGTGAAAAAGGATGTAAATTTTAGGAAACTGGAACCGTAAGTGATTTAATGGAAGTACCTTATTGTTCCAGTGAACCCTTCAAGGAAACACTGAACATACACTTACAGTTAATGTAAATTTTGTTTTTACACATGTTTCAGTGCATATAATTAGTTATCTAGGCCAAATACAGCAACGATTAAGTGTTCGTAATTGAATATATAACTAGAAGTCCAAGGGAAGTTGTTTCTAAGGCTATCGGAGGTACTTAGTTTTTATAAAACGAATTAGTATTGATTATTTAAAGGTATCAACCTGTCAGAATGGCAACCACTCAACAGTTTCTCAACTGGTGAAGGAAATACAAGCTGTAGGTAAACAACTTGTACGTATATATGTATATGCTAATATAATACATTTTGTAGGACAATAATGCTACCGATCGGAGCAATTATACACCTTCAAACTAAAGCAAAAACTCCATAACAGCTTCGTTTTACTGTTACCAATACCTTATACTTAGCTAAGCAAGAATGTTATCAATTGATAATAGAACTAACTGCTAAAGAGAAAAGATGAAAGGAAACAAATGTAATTTGAAAGAAAGCAAGAAAATGAGAAAGAAGAGCACAAACAAAAAATGATTTTATTAAATTGACAGATTGTAGAAATGAAAAAGAAACAGCAAAAAGAATACTAAAATTAAGTGTAACATGATTTATTGTAACCTCAATAAATAATACATAATCATTGATTTCCTTTTATAAAATGATACCTTTCCATAATACATCACACCAGACGTGCAAAGTGTTGATTAATTAGTAATTGTCTAAAATGTCGGCCTAAATTAACACCGTCATTGTTGTACAATTCTGGTAAAGCATTCCCATCATCCTCTTCAGGTTCCAGTCATTCATGAGGTATACTTTCATTCATCTCTATTGCAATATTATGCAAAACTGCAGTTGCTACAATGATGCTCATGATCATTTCAAGCTATAATCGCATTCCAAATCTTAATATTGGAAATCTAGACACCCTACCAGACACCATACTAATGTTCTACAGTATTGCGAGTTCTTATAATTGATTCATTATATAAATTCTCACCTGCAGTTCGAGACTCTGATAATTTGATCATTAAATATTTTTGCACTGAATAACTCTTAAAAATGCCTTTGATAATGATAAATGTTAATTAAAACACTTGTACATAGCAGACTGTATATAAAACTTTTTTATTTGTTTTTAGTACAAAACATACGAGTACAAAATTGTAAAGCGTGTCATGCTTACTAGCACACAACCATCACTTTACAGTGCTAATGCAATACTGTCTTTCTGGACGCGAGGGTTGTTGCGTTACCATTCAAAGTAGGATTGTAGACGGTACTGTCTGATCATAGAAAATTTGCACAATATAAAAATATTCAATTGCAAGTTAAATATAAAGTACTTAACATAAAGTGAGCCCCGAAAGGAAGGCATATTATTCAAACAACAAAACTTACAAAATGAAAATGCCTGTAACAAATTAATTTCTTACACTAAATCAAACATTTTGTAAGTAATAAGTCTAATCTATAAACACTACACGCAGACAAACGCAACATAAAACAAACTCGAACTAAACACTTTCACACTCACATTCAGGTAAAGGGCAAATCTTCGCAAAGGAGCGCTTAACAAGCCCGCTGCTGGTCCGTATTGTTGCAATACGACTACTCCATCTCCACCACCATGAGTTTCTATTATACCACCAAGCTTCCACGAAGAAACAGGCGCGTTGTCGTCTTTAAGGATAATCAATTGTCCAGGTTTAAGCATACCACAATTCGCTCGCCACTTGACGCGATGTTGCAATTCACAGATGTACTGCAACTTCCACCTTTTCCAAAATAGTTGCTGCGATTTCTTAATAAGAGCAAAGTTTTTTGAGCGAGATGCAGCAGTATCAGTGACATCAGGATGTGGAATTGTATCCATGTGCCGTCCAATTATAAAATGTGCAGGTGTGAGGGGGGTGAGGTCATGAGGGTCAGAGGACAAAGGATGAAGCGATCTTGAATTTAGGATTGGTTCAATTTGAGCCAATAAAGTATAAAATTCTTCGAAAGTCAGTAGAGTATTTCCGATAGATGTTTTAAGTGATGCTTTATGCTTTTAACACCGGCTTCCCAAAGGCCGCCGAAGTGCGGAGATTGGGGAGGTATAAAATGCCATTCAATGCCTAAATTTGATGCAATATCAGTGAGAGAATCTTTGTTCAATTTAACAAATTTATACAATTCTTTCAATGTGGAGTGTGCACCAAAAAATTGGTGGCGTTGTCAGAATATATTTTCGCTGGCTTGCCACAACGAGCAACAAATTTTCTTAAACACATTAAAAATGCTTGGATGGAAGATCGCTAACAAGTTCAACATGAATTGCTTTTGTGGAGAAACATAAATAAACAAATGTAACTTTTGGTAGTTGTACAACCTTGTCTGGTTTTGCTTTTAATTAAAATGGGTCCGGCATAATCTGTACCTACAACAGCAAACGGAAAAGAAATTCTGTCGCGGGGTAAGTTACCCATTATTGGATTAATAGTATTGGGAGAGCACTTAAAACATTTGATACAATTGTGTACTATTTTTCGAACTAAATTCCTACCATTTGTGAAGCAAAATTGTTCTCTTATGCAAGAAATGAGTAATTGAGGACCAAAATGAAGAAGTCTAATGTGTTCGCGTGAAGCTAGTAGATTTGAAAGGTGATGTCGACTATCCAGAAGAATAGGATGTTTCTTATCGAATTCGTAATCAGAATTTTGAATGCGTCCTCCTACACGAAGAAATCCATCATTGTCAGGAAATGGGGATAGATTTAGTAGCTTACTACGGGAGGAGATGCTTTTTTGAGAACTTAGCAATTTTATTTCTTCCCAAAAAGATTCTAGTTGAGAAATTTTCACTAAACACATAAGAGCAGAGTTAATTTCTTTAAAGGTCAAAGAGCCAAACTTTCTCAATTCGGGTTTAACAGAGGAGTTATGTCTGAAACGCAAGCAATAAGCGATTATTCTTTCGAGTTTGCTTAAGCTAGAGTACTTTTCAAATGGAAAATTTTTGTTTTCGCTAACCACAAGAGTGTCGATTTTTTCTTTGATTTCGGGAAGGTTATCCTGTAACGGCATCGTTTCAGAGTGTTCGATTTGAGTTTTGTAAAGAAAATCTGGAGCATTCCACCAAACATTACACGTTTTCAATTGGGATGGCATTAAACCACGAGACAATATGTCGGCCACGTTGTTATGGGTTGAAATGTGAGACCAAGTCCAATCACAAGTAATATGCTGAATTTCCGCTACTCTATGAGACACAAACGTTTTTAAGAGATGCGGTGACGTTTTCAGCCAGCCAAGTACAATCGTAGAGTCTGTCCATAAATAGCAATTATCAATTTTGTACCTTATAGCACTGATTACCGTGGACATTAGTTTTGATAAAAGTAGGGCTCCACAGAGCTCCAATTTGGGAATAGTGAGCGTCTTCAATGGAGCTACTTTGCTCTTTGAACAAAGAAGCTGGCAAGAGATAACACCATCATAAGTAATTGATCTTATATAAATGCAAGCACCGTAGGCTTGCGAACTCGCGTTGCAAAAACCATGAGCTTCAATAATTTCAGGATTGATGCATATAGCAAAGCGAGGGATTTCCAATTGTTTTAATTTATCAAGTTCAGAGCGAAACCAGGTCCACTTATGATGTAGGTCGAGAGATACGGATTCGTCCCACCCAGTTTTATTTAACCACAATTGTTGAAGTAAAAGTTTAGGGATTATAACACATGGGCCCAGCAATCCGAGAGGGTCAAAAATTTGACCAATTTCTAAAAGGATTGACCTTTTCGTGATACGTTTACTTTCAGAAGAGGAAATTAAGAATGCTAAATTGACGTGTTTAAAATTCCAATATAAACCAAGAGTTTTTGTGTGGTTTTTGTTGCCAATTTGCATAAAATCAGGATGCGTATCGCAAGGATTAATGCTCTGCAAAACAAAAGGCTCATTTGACATCCATTTCTTTAAGGGAAAATATCCAGAGGAGAGAACTTTTGGTAAGTTTCACATATTTTTTGCGCATCTTCTAGAGAATTGGCCCCAGTGAGTAAATCGTCCACATAAAAATCTTCCATAATTATGGTGGATAGTTCTGGGTGCGTGTCTTTGCATTCAATGCCTAATTCGTGCAAACAACGAATTGCTAAAAATGAGGCTGAAGCTGTACCATAAGTAACAGTTTTTAAATTATAAGCTTGAAGTTCTCTATTAGAACTGTTTCTCCATAATATTTGTTGGAGAGGCCATTGTGAAGGCTTAATGAGCCATATACATTTTTTGAATGTCGGCCGATATTGCATATATATGTGAGCGAAAAACTAAGCAAAATAGAGAGTAACTCTCGTTGAATTACAGGTCCGACCATTTGAAGATCGTTCAGCGAGTAACCGGTAGTTGAAGGAGCACTACCATTAAAAACAACACGAAGCTTAGTTGTGTAACTTTGTTCGCGAAGAACAGCATGGTGAGGTAAAAAATAAGAAATTTCTGAGTTAGCATTTTCTGTCTTGGCCAAAGACATATGAGAGAGAGTTTGATATTCTTCCATAAAATCAGAATAACTATTGCGAAGAGAATCGTTTGACTTCAAACGCCTCTCGAGAGAAAAAAAGGATCGCGTAGCAAAATTATAAGAATCTCCTAATTTTGAGAGGGGTTCCTTGGTGGGAATAGTGACAACGAAACGACCATCGGTATTTCTGTACGTATTTTCTACGAAGTGCTTTTCACACTCACTTTCTTCTATGGATATGGGTTTCTTGAAAGAGCACTCTTCAGTGTCCCAAAACTTTGCAAGTTGATCTTGAACAAGTGTAATCTCTGAAGAGAAATTGCACCGAACTACATTTGAAATAGAGTTTGAAAGCAACATTGGGCCACTGACGACCCAACCAAAAAGAGTTTTTTGAAGTTTAGGTTGACCTGTGCCTAAGGAGATTTGTCCAACACACAGTAAGTCGTAAAAACAACTTGCACCTAGCAATAAGTCTATTTTACCTGGGCGATTGAAATGGGGATCTGCCAATTTCACATTGGGTGGGAGCACCAAATGAGTCGTGTCAATTAGTGTACTGGGAATGCTACCAGTAATTGTGGATATCACCAAACAAGAAGTTTTTAAAGTGTAAGGATTATGCTTTGCTTTTAAAGAAACATTGCATTTTGCTTTAATTTCAGAGTTAAAGTTGGCCAAACCAGTGACATTAATTTGAATGTTGTCACGTCGGAGCTTTAACCTGCTACACAATTCGCTAGTAATGAAGTTGCTTTGACAATCCAACAGTAAGCGGGCGTCGTGCAATTTTCCATCAATGTCTAATATTGAAACTGTAGCGGTTGAGAGAAAAACATTAGTGTTATGATTCAACAAAGATGAAAGAGCAACATTTTTTTCAAGTGTAGAAATACGATTTTTTTGAGGAGCATTTGAAGTGCTTGGAACACTTTCGTCAGAAGAGCAGAGCTTAGACTCAACAATGTGTAGTAAAGAATTGTGTTTGGACTTGCAAGTCCGGCATGTAAACTGGGACTTTTCCAATGTGACCACGAGCAACACAATTCTAACATAACTTAAGTGCTTTTGTCTTAGAGATTCTGTCTTCTACTTTCAAAGATTTGAAGCTATCGCACGTGTATATTGAATGAGAACCATTACAGTAGTTACAATGAGCGTTATTAGTCACAAAGGATTTAATATTTCTAGATTTAAGAACACGGTTATGATCACGACTTGTATTGTTTTTTTGGGATTTATTTTCACTTTCTAGTGCTTCCAATACGCTTGCTTTTTGTTCTAGAAATAACATAAATTCGGATAAAGCCGGCAATTCGTCATTATTTTTTTGAGTTTTCCAATCGCGTTTTGTTATTGGGTTTAAAAACGATACTAGATTTTGTGTTATGATGACTTCACCAAGTTTTTCGGGAGGTACTAAGGAGCTTAAGAATTTTGAATGTTCTAGAGTGTTGTCAATTATTTTCCTTATATGCAAGGAGGATTCTTTTTGAGCGTTTTCGAAAGAGAATAGAGCGTTGACGTGATTTCTGATAAAACCTCGTTTATCATTGTATCCTTTGCATATCATTTTCCAGGCCGTCCCGTAATGATCGGCGCTGAAAGATTGTGTTCTGAGAACATCAGCAGCCTTTTCAGTTAATGAGGATTTTAAATAGCAATACCTTTGTATGTCACTGAGGTTTGTATTAGAATTAATTAGACTTTCGAAAGTATCTCGAAATTCTATCCATGAGGTTTGAGATACACCATTAAAACGTGGTAGTTCCAGAACTGGTAATCGGACAAAGGGGGAACTATGTTCTGACTTGGGTGCATTGTTCGGGCTGGATCCATTAGAATCGAGTGGTTCGGGCGATTGCCTTGGCGGGGCATTGGCTATTGAGGGGTTACGGCTAGAACAGGAATTCGCATAAGAGAGCTTTTTTACGTTACGACTTAACAAAGTTTCAGTTTCCGCAACCAAAGAGTAATAATTGTTTTCAAAAGAGTCACGTTGATTAAGCTCGCTGTCAAAATCTTCAGCGCTAGCTTCAATTTCAGTTTGAATGTCATCGAATGCGCTCGGCAAACACATAAAGTCATCTAACCGTTTGCGCAATTCGAATATTTGAGTATCAGTGAGAGAGCTACTTGCATGTAAATCGTCAAAGTATTTTCGAAAATTTGTTACTTTTCGTTTGAGCACAGCCCGTTTTCTTATAAGGGTTTGGTTTTCTGTTGCCATCGCTGAGAGTAGTAATTAATAAAAAAAAAAAATTTATTAAATCCAAGAGCTTAAATATGCTATAATTGCACCATAATAACAGAGAAGCGTTGGCATTCAGAATCAAATTACAACCACTTTTGCATCAAGAGAGAGAAGTTGAGTAACAAAACACAATATTTGAGAGCTTGGCAAAAGTATCTGGTAATGAGAGAGTAATTTGTTCAAATTTGTGAACACAGAGCGAGCATAACGAAATTTTTAAACTTGTTTTTTCGTCAAACACAATAAATTTTAAAAGCATTAAGCATCACTGACAACAATTTCATTATTTTGCATTTCAGTTTATGCCCGAAATTAATATTTTTATAGCACATTTAAATTCAATAACATTGAAAACAATACAATTTACACACATAGATTTGAGCTTAGGTACAAAAAATGTAAACACTTACAGTTTTGTTGGCCTTAGGATAGGATTGAGGGTTAATATCTTGTTACGTACACTTTGGGCCAGGAGGCTTGCAGTGTACGACAAGCTGAAATGTTTCCGGCTAGACAGTGGGAGGTCGTGGTCCAATAGCGGCTTGACGAGGGCTGCTGCGACCTAATCTGGAAGAAAATGGTAGTCGAGAGAATTTTTGGGCACCACCTAGTTCTCTATCGCCTGGAAACTGAAGCTAAAAACTAGGAAAATCGCTTCGGATGACCTAAATCAAATGTAGAACCAAACAAAAATACTTGCACAACCTGATGCAACCTAACTGTACCAATAATTTATATACCTCCCGTCAGCTCGATCACTACACCAAACTGTGGCCAATCGCCTGTTAAAAATTAAATGCTGGTCAGATTGAACCTTTTGTTACATCGGTAGTTTGGATTTTACCTTTTGCTTTTGATATATATATATATATATATATATATATATATATATATATATATATATATATATGAAAAAAATTAGTACACTCTTTAAATCTGATAAACACTTTCTATTAAGAACTTCCAAAATTTGTTCACGATTACATAATCATTACTTTGGAGAAAATTCTACAATTCTTAAATGTGAAACTAACTGTCAAATGAGAAGCTTTCTTACTATTTAGGACGTCTAAGTAATTTCATATCTTAAAATTAGATTGGCTACACAGCCAAGTTTATTACTTTGATAACCCACCAAACGGGCAGATTAAGTAGAATCAAAAGAGTTCAATCATAAAATCAAAACAAAAATAAAGTGTGAATTCGGTACCTGGTTTCTGAGGTGTATTCGTGTAGTGGCCAGCTGACACTTCTCTTATCTCTACTGCTGATGCACTAAGGGTATTTTTGAACTGACATTACACCCGCGTGTACTTCCAGTGAAATATTTCCAATTAAGTACTGAGCTATGCGTAATTCTAGATCGAGACCATGCGGACGTGTTGACCTTCCAAATCCTTCTTTTGATTTATGTGATGCGGATTTCTTTCCAGAAAAAAAAATACTGAACTTCCTGCCTCGTTACGGCGCCGGAATTGTACAAGTATCAATTTCAAAATTAACCAATAACCGAGAGTTGTCTTACTGTACGGCCTATTTTAAATTCTTGACCGCAAGAATAACTTGAATGAAATTGTACTTCGCACCTCACATAAATCTTTTCGCGAAAGTTATTTAGAAACGCAACCCGAAGCACTCTCTACATAAGAACTATCCGTTTTTAAAGAAGCATCATAACCCCTTCCATTTATCCAAAAGTAAGAGGACTTCCATAATAATTTAACCTTCGACCCAGCACGTGCAAGTCAAAACCATTTACGACGTAATTTGACCGGGTGTATAATGATGACTCAACTGAATCTCACGAAAAGTTATTTGTTTGATTATACATAAAACCAACAGTGCTTTAAACAGAGTAGGCGTTAATATAATACGTTGATTATATTGAAATGACAGGATGTTATGACTATATCCTTTAAAATATCTGTGAGAACCTAAGGGCATGACGTGTGGTTTATTTAATTGGCAGACTTTTGATATGATAATAAAATCCCCGGGCATAAAATTAAAAACAAGTTGCACGGTAAAGTACAGAACTTAAATGAATATTACAATCTGCAGCTTTCAGAAACAATTTACCGATCGATATTGTTCCTCGCGCTACTCAAACTTTCCATTCCAGGTATGCCAGTGCGTTGTACGTAAATTCTAAAGAATTTGAAGGCTTGTTATTGCTGATTCACATCCGGTGAGAAGGCCATCTTTGAAATGGTGCCTTTGATAATGATAAATGTTAATTAAAACACTTGTACATAGCAGACTGTATATAAAACTTTTTTATTTGTTTTTAGTATAAAACATACGAGTACAAAATTGCAAAGCGTGTCATGCTTACTAGCACACAACCATCACTTTACATTGCTAATGCTATACTGTCTTTCTGGACGTGAGGGTTGTTGCGTTACCATTCAAAGTAGGGTTGTAGACGGTACAGTCTGATCATAGAAAATTTGCACAATATAAAAATATTCAATTGCAAGTTAAATATAAAGTACTTAACAATAACCACTATCACCAACCACCATAATTTCCTTGCTCAAAATATGTTTATAAATTGCTACTGCTGGAAATGGTTTGATCATGCATAGATCTAGACCATCTGGTTACTATATTGCATATTCTTAGTTTTGCATCACTTACTGTTTGCACATTCAATGCAAAATCCTTTGCGAGAGCAAAACACTTCGGCATCGTGACCACCACGAGAATCAATTTTTATTAATGTACAGTCGATAGCACCTACTGTACGTGGAAACGATGCAATTGCATAAAATTCTTCAGCAGCTTTTTTCATTTATTCTTCACTTAAATACATTTTTCTATATCTCTGTCGCAAGAATGCAATTGCAATTGACACTTCTTATAATACGACAAGTGGAAGCCTTAGAAATACCAATAAAATCTGCAACGCTTATCTGTATATTTCCTGATGCGTAAAACCTTAAAGTTAGTAACAGATGTAACATACATCTTATATAACCACCCCTGCAATTGTTACAATTAAGCCTTGTAAGCAATACAAAACACAATTTTAAGCATACCTAATTTGTTGGCAAAGCAATTTGATGTTCGATCTGGTGCAGTACCTTAAGTAGTGTTTTTTTTTTAAACGAAATCGATTAAAAAAATCCAAATCGTCATATATTTCTAAATGGTTTTTCCGTATTCTGTAAATTTTTGGTCGACTCTTCTTCTGAGGAACTTGAACTTGATGATGTATCATTTAGGTTCATTGCAATACACAAAAATAATAAATATGAGATTAGAATATGGCAAACCAGAAGAAAGAAAATAAAAATTGACAGTTTGCGATTTTCTAAAGTTGCTTTAAGACCTTAAATGTCAGGTTTGGTTCTTTAAGTATAAAGTAATTTTAACTTTAAAGCTCGTTTAAAACATTGTTATGAAAGTAGATTTTATTTTAAATGACTTTTTATAGTTAAAGTTGACTTTAAATTAATTATGAAATTGGCCGTAAGATTTAACTAGCTGCAAAAGACATTACCCCTTGCTTTAAACGATAAACTAAAACAACCAGCTTGTCAATATTAATTTAGCTTCATAATAATCTACGAACTTTTCTTTTGATGCTCAACACAAATTGACTTGATTATAAGAATGCACTTTTGTAAATGGGCATTCCTCTGATGCAAGTGCACTGGTATGTAAATGAACATTCGTTAGTATTCCTCTGAGGAACTTGAGCTTGCTGATGTATCATTTAGATTCATTGCAATGCACAAACAAAATAAATATGATATGAAAGTATTGCAAACCAGAAGAAAGAAAATGAAAATTGACAGTTTGCGATTTTCTAAAGTTGCTTTAAGATCTTTAAATGTCAGGTTTTGGAGCTCTAAGTATAAAGTAACTTTAATTCTAAAGTTCCTTTAAAACATTATAGGGTTATTACAAACTCATTTCAAACATACTTTATTAAAAGAATCTTTAAATAAAGTATACTGTATTAAAATTTTGCATCTAATTTTAGGGAGTGTTATTGCAAGTATTTTCCCTTTATTCATTATTTGACATATACCGTGTTTTCTCGAATCTAATGCGCATCTTTTCTGTCCATTTTCAGTTTCAATATTCAGGATGCGCATTAGAATCGATGGCGCACTAAAATCGCATATTTTCTGCAGATTTGATTGAAACCATATTTAATGCGTACGTTAGAATAGGTAATTAACATACCTATCTGTTAGTATACCTAGTAAAACGATACTATTTATTTATAATTTTAATTAATTTATTTATTTATAGATAACAGACAGACAGATAGACAGACAGATATTTATTTTATGTAACGAACTACATTGGCTGTTTGTTGACATTAACTATAAGTACTGAGTATTGATACATGGTATTAGTAAAAATCAACAAATATGAGTAATTGACCCAACATCAAAACTAAACTAAAAAAGTCTAGTGCCAAATTTTTGGCACGTAACAGGTTCAGGGGGGGGGATAGATATTAAAAATTTAAACTAAATATTGAGCGCCACTACATTCAGAAGAAAAGGGGAATGTAGAACCCATAAGTTAAATACAACGATGAAATACCTGAAATAAATTACAAGATTAAAAATATAACATATGCGGCAGCAGTTTGATCCTCCAATATATTTCAAAATAACATGATATTGTAAGTATTTTTATATATTGTTGTTATATAATTTTTACTTTTTGGTTAATATAATGCAGATGATGGCTTCAATTAAGATCACATAGAGCCAAGCAGTGTTGCCAAAAAGAATTATCTAAGCTCGCGGACTAGTCTCGGGGTCTATCCTTGCGGAGGCATGAAATGGGGAGTAGGGTCTTTTCCATTAATTAACCTGTCTTTGTACAATTTTAGGGCGCCACTATGTCAATCACATATGCAAAAAACAATCTTCTTAAGGAAAGACGTAGATAAACTTTAAGGGAAATAACTTAAGCCTGAGGATAGATACTCAACAACATAACTGTGTTTCTTTTACACTTAAACATTGTAACTAGAATTTCTAGAAATAAAACTATTGCCTTAATTTGCAGATATGTAATAAAGTTATTTGAAGTTCTTGTATATACAAAAAAATAAATAAAATAAATTAAAGACAATCAAAATTATAAGAACATGAAGTGGAAAGGTCTTATCGATCGATGCTGAATTGACAAATTAGCAGTTGCTAGTGGGTGAAGCACATCATAAAAATAATATCTCATTACATTAAGTGAACGCTTCAAACCTAGCAATTGTTAATGGGTGAAGCCCATCAAAGAAAATTATTTCATTACATTAAACAAATGCTTCAAGCAAAGATCTTTGTTTTCGGCACACAAGGATAAGTCAAAGATTAGCTTATCATACAATTCATTTGTACAACATACATTTAACTTGTTTGAGTAAACATGCAAGTCCAGATGTTTATCTGGCAGATGTTAAACCAAGATGTGCCCTAATCGACTATTTAAATTTAACAAGTAATACAAAAAAAATTTAGCCAGATTATCTAACATATTCTAAATAAAGTGATTTTGTTTTTACTGGAAAACTTTCTAATTCTGTATTCAAAAACACTAAAACTATTTTAAATCGTTAAGCAAATTATCTTTTATATATTCAGTGGCACATAATTTATTTTAATAAGAAAGCTTTTATACCTTAATATATGAAAATATGCTACAATTTTAAAATCGTTTAACAGAAAACTTTAATATATTTAATTATCAGAAATGTATTGAATTTTTTAAAAAAACATTTAGAAAATTATTTATCCTCTAAGTCGCACAATAAGCTTAATTCTTGTTTGGGTCGGTGACAACAAATAATAGCGTACTCACCGAACGGAAATGTTCACACACTTACAACACCTGCAGATTGCAACCACGTGCCAGTGTAGCTACATTACCAACGAATGGATCAACATCTCCAAAGTTTATCGACTTCCACACGGCCCAAAATTATGCTAATCAATTCAGAAATGCATTATATATTTATTATTAAAGGTGAAACTTATTGAAACTGCTTGCATTTTATAGACCTTGTTAATCTTGCTGATTGTCTTCAATAAATCTATGCCCTCTTCATACACCAAGCGACGTGTCTCCCCCACGAATTGAATTTTATTCGACCCATCTTGGTAGGGAAACTTCCTACCACTTTTCTTTTAGTATTCTACTTTATCTGACTACATCTGATACCAGAATGGATCAAGTACATCGGGCAGACGCCTTGAACCCCATGCGCATGACGGCGCGGATCGTTAAACAAGTCTACTACATATTCACGCTTGGATCGCGGTAATCCATCAAACATATAGCAATTTGGTAATTGCCTATATGTGAAATGTTACACTGTAATATTAACCTTTATGAAAGTATCTTTATATACTTAAAAATTTTATACCCTTCTGTTTTAAATAAAAATGTTCTAGGTTTCTTAGAAAAGTATAATGTAGCATAATATCCTTTAACAAATCATATGTCATCACAAAAAATTGAACGTATTTATAATTCAGGTACAAAAAAATGTTTGTGCAAAAGTGACTTAGCTTTCTTTAAATATCTTTTATAAATTGAAAATATAACTCTCTTGATTTTAAATTTCACGTTAATAATGGAATTTAACGTTTGGTTCTAATAAAAATGCAACGATATTTATAACATGTAGAAATCGAATCTGTTAACTACTTACAATTGGAATGAATAGATTTTAAAATTCATTAATATAGTAAGTAAATGAACAACGTTTTCTACTCAGATGATAAAAGAGGCAAAATTATACTTAGACAAAAAATTTAAATCAGTAGCATGATTTATACAAGTCACATATCTAAGTAAGTGGAAGTATAGAATTTTGATAAACAAAAACAACACATTTCTGTAAACTTATAGGAGTATTAAAATGTCGTTCTTTAATCATAATAAGAAGTAGACAATATAAAACTTTACTTGATAACTGTAATATCAAATTATGTTTAATTTAGTAAGAACTATGTTTAGGTTTAAATGTATTGATCAATATTGTCTAATTATTCAATCAATGTGAATACACCCTGTTCCTAAGTTTTAAATTCACTTTAACTTTATGAAATATTCATAGTCAAATTAGGTTTTATTATACCATTGTTATAATATAAACAAATGTAGTTGACAAGTGGCATCTGTCGAATAAAAGTATAACTATAGTCCATTCCAGCTAAGATTAAAGCGATGAAAGGTATAGGGAAAGTTTAGCCTTCGATTTGATTGGTTAAAACATGATGCTGATTTACACAGCTTAATACTTAAAATTTGTATTTAAAATATATGTAATGCGCCCTTGTCGGATTTGCAATAAAAACGAGTTATTGAAATTAATTTAGGCTAGTCACAATTTATAATCACTCAAATATGGAATTACTAATTATTCTGTATGTATACATAGAAATTATAATTAATTTGCTATGTAAATCCACCTTGCGTACAAGGTCATCTACTTTATTCTTATTTGGAATGAACTAAAGTACGCACCTTGAGTATCCAGTTTGACACCTGTAATATCAACCAAGATAAGTATTGATGTCGTGCTGTTTACGTAGCAAATTATTGTCGCTTGAACTTTGACCAAGCCTCTTTGCAGATAATTAAAACATTTATTTAATTTAACTAAGTTGAAATCTTGTGATCTTGTGCCAAGCAATTGTAGTACTTTGAAATTCTGTACATCCTAGATAGACGTAAATATATATAACACGGCGATTCCTAAAATACCCAAAGCTGACAATCTTGAGTGTGCACCTTAAACGAATTATGATATTAGATGATGAACTAACGTACCGAAAAATTTCTTTGCATTGTGAATACAAATAAAAATCATCACGTCGACCATTCTTGACTCTATATTCAATTCTCTGCACTATTGCGATTCTTAGGTCCGAGGACGCTAAACGAGCTATGTTGGTGTGATAAACAGCGACCTTAGACTGCCTTTTCGATTACGAACAAGTTTACTCGACATCTTCATCTTCGTATATTTTCGGCAGGTGGCTGTGCATATTACCACGTATTTCATAATGATGTTAATTAAGAATGTATTTATTTATCTACATTATAAATGTAATAATATATTTTTATTAAATCACCTAAGAATATAAATTAAATGTTGTAAACAACAACTGGCTCAGTTGTTGTGATATAATTATTTTGTCCCAACGTATTAGCCATAGCTAATTAGATATATCTACTGTATAGTGGGCACTACAAGGTGTATTGCATATATTAGCGTTTACTTATGATTACATAATAAAATTTTATTGAGGTTATATTGACAAACGTAACATTTGAAAATGTTACAAAACTTGTATAAACGAAAACGTTATAATTTATTCTTTGATTTCCAATTATTCATTTTTGGCTGCACATATATCATTTGAAGAAATTCTTGATGATAAAATTTTCCACAGCCGTAAACTACAACAAAACAAATAATTGTCAATGCCATTGATATAATATCGACCTATTTTCACAATTTTTGAAAGCTTCAACTGCTAAATTTAGATGAGAACCAAATTAATAAAAAAAATTAAAATTGAGTATTTGCTTGATATATAGTTTACAGTTATTAATCAGCCTGCAGTGCCTTAAAATGTTTTGTTACATAATAAACCTTATAGACAAAAAAGCTCCTGCCATGTCACAACAATATGTTATACTACAAAAAATGTAATAAGGGAAACACAACATGTTTATTATCAAAAGGAAGCAACACCATTTTTCCCATAATATTAACAACAGGTTGTTCCTGAAGGATTGATAAATTTGAAACGACAAATATGCTTAAAGTGGAACTGCTAATCAAAGGATCGCTATAAAAATTTGCTTTTTCTACAAATTCTCTATAAATAATGACCATATCTTGCACTTTATTAGAAAATACAATATTCTCAACTTCAACTATGCTTCCATTTTTCAAAAGGCAACAAGAGTTAGGATGCGATGTTAAAATATTAAACGTAGGAAATTGAACACTAGAATATTGTTTCGATTCTGTAGAGCTTGGAAGAAGTGGGCCACAAACATGAGGTTTAGTAAATTTAGGAAAAGTAATATCAATTAAGTTATTAGATAACCAAACTCTTGATAGCATCATTCCACCTAACCTCTTTACAATCTGCTGTAAAGGTTGATTCCCTTTTCTCACAACTTTTTTGAAAAATTGCAGAAAATTTTCAAAAGGAAATGCACTTGCGGCATCAAGACAACCAAAATCTTTAGCAGTATCGGTTAAATGAATTAAACCATGAAAATTGTGTGTTATATATTGTTGGCCATATAAACTTATGGTGGTTTGTACAAAATGAGTTAATAATTTTTCGACATAACTGCAATTATCTTCTATATAAAATTTCGAACTAATAAGAATGGAAATTGAAATAGACAAACTAAGAAAATGCTCATATAATGGTTCATATTCAGATTTGAATATTTTTTTCAATACTACGGGTCCTGTATATAACAAAAACTGGCGAAATTCTGTAGCCTTCCATCTTTTAACTTCATTGAGTGAACGTGGTTTTCTATTAAATTCTAAGAGTAGTGAGTTCTTTAAGGCATTACATGTGATTTTCCAATGCTCCACCCGAAGGTACTACATTGGCCAGGAAGCGAGTTTTTTTTACCTGGAAAATTTTGAATTTTGCCGAATACTTGCTGTTCTAAGCAAGGTAGGGATCTTTAACGTGCGTGACAACACTCACACACGGGACCTCCATTTTACCTCTCATCCGAACGAGGGTGTATTTTTGCGAAAAATGCTCGCCTAACATTTTTCAAGCGGACCGTGTCGGGATTCGAACCCGGGACCTAGGGCGTAGTAGTCACACACATACCACTACGCCACGGAGCCGCCTAGTTCTTTAAGGCAACAAGTTCTTCAGATTTGGCATTAACAATGCGAATTGGAAGCTTTGAAGAAACAGGTCCAAACATCCATAAATAAATTAAAGTGCGAGTCACTCCCAGACAAACCAAATGCATGAAAAATTATGTACAAAATCAATCTTTGGAATTGCAGATAAGCAAGTTTTACCAGCGTGAAAATCTTCATCATTTTGGCTCAAAAAAGCTTCATGTGTTCGTTTAGAGGCATTACATTGTAGCATACTAAATTCCTCAAAAGGTAAATAGTATGTATACTCTACCATATAGGCGGCAGAGCCTCGATAGATTACGAGGGGTTCCTGTTTGACAGTTAAGCCCAGGGTAAAAATGATGTTAAATGGCTTTGAGAGAAAAAGGTCCCTCTAAAGAGATCTTCCAGCCAGCTAAGCTTCTTCAACTTAGGGCAGAGCTATGAGCTAGGGTCGTAGGATGGTATACGATAAAACGAAAGAAATTTTATTGGACGCCACCGTATCTCAATGAATGTTATAATACGAAACTATCCGAAGATCAGATACGGAAATCTTCGAAAGAAAAAAAACTTAAGATGAGTAACATAAAAAATACTTACTTTTGTCTCTGTAATCTGGAATGGGAACGACGATCTCGTACTATCTGTAAATTTAACCACATCTAAACATTCTCAAACTAGGGCTTCGTTAGAGCCTAGTCACTTTATCACCAAAATAATTATAAATAGATCCACTAGTCAAAATTATACTTCAAGAAACTTTTAAATTTAACACCAATAATATCTTTCTTCAGTACCAAAATTTCATATTTGTAAAATGTTTGCTTCTATAGGACAATTACTGCTAACTTCAAAGAAAGAAAGTTTTACGCCAACTTATTATTTTTTCTATTTATTTAAAAAATATATATATATATATATATACATTGTCAATATAAAGCTATCTGTACGGAGACTTTCAAAACAGTTTCTTTATTACGATTTAACATTAATCTCTGAATCATCATGGGATATTTTTTAATTGCATAATTTACATTAATTCTCTATAAGAAATATGATTTTCATTTTTTATGTTACAGTTTATTCATGGTACTTGAATAGAATCCTGTTCAGTTTACAAGAAACAAATTAAATGCTCAAAATTTTTTTTTGTAGATTATAGAACTATGTTTTTAATAGACATCTTTAATGGCATCAAAGGTCAAAGAAAAATACTTATTGTCGGCATTAAGCTGTACTTCAGGTGTACTGTCAAAATGTGTTATACACAATAATTCGGCAAACAATTCTTATTGTATCACATGTTTAGTTATGCAAACATTTTAATACAACTTTGTAACTTCAAAATTATCGTATAGAAATACCTTAAAAATAATAATGTCATTTATGCATTATTCAAATACTAAATTTTGAACTAAATTTTACGTGTATCAATTTAAATGATCATCAAACCTACACAAAATTTCGAGTATTAACTTTAAATAAACGTATATAGAATCTTCGGAAATTATTTGTACATCTTAAATGAATGTTCCTTGAAAAGAATATAGGTATAAAATGGAGGATGACTCACCGCTGGCTATCTGCTTGGCGGCTGATTTTTTTTTAAAACATCTGCGTTCTTACTCTCGTAGTTGTGCGCTGCTGATGCAGGGGTCTGGATTTGACTTTCATACTAACCAATCATATGTGGGGATTTCCACTCTTTTGCCTAGCAACAATTGAAATTGCATCCAAAGCTCAACCAATTTCCAAAAGAATTTAAAACGTCTCTTTACTTTACTTCAGTCTCGTACTTGCCATACGGTTAACAATTGTTTAATATAATACATAATTTCCATTACTTTAATACTTGAAACTTGAAATTAATATTTTAAAACTCGGAATTAATACTTTAAAATTTGCAACTTGCATAACACGGGCGTAATACTTCGTACTTTAAAAAACTTGCTTCATATTAATACTTGGTACTTTAAAAATTGCGCGTAGAAATGTATTTACAACTATCTTAGGTCGATGCTACAATTAAAACTGAACCCATGGTATACGTTGACTCCACTTTACTACTTGCTGGGACGGCATGTTTAATTCTAACCTGCAGGCCCTCGATAACACTTCTATACGGATTACATGCTGATATCAAAATGGAGCTTGGCCACGAGGCAATATTAACTATTCAAGCATGCGCCGGGAAAAGGGATATTGAATCAAGATACAAGCAAATAGAAGAGCGCTTAAAGTTTACTTTGTCTATTCAAATGTAGATGCGGCACGATGTATGAATTCGTAATATAAGGTTTCAATAGAAGTTTAATATTTATTGAATAGGCGTATTGAACAAAAGCGTATGTTTAAATAGCAGAAAATCGTAATTGTTACAACATTCTAAAAACGTCATACGGTTAAGAATCCATGTTCCTGACTGTATGTATTTGGTACAAGAACTATAACCAGTGTGACCTTTGATATTTAAAATAAATGATTTTGTCGGAGAATCACATATAAAACCTTTAATCAAGAAAGGCAAACATCTATCTTTTATCACTAGTCCTTCGTTTAGTAACCTTGTAACATCACCTACAAATTCCTTTAAATACACATTACAATTTTTCGGTTTACCTTCACCACAATAAATACCAACAGGAAAAATAATAGATTTAATAGAAGGAATGTTTGCTACCAAAGCTAAAATTGGCCATAACTGAGTGGAACTGTTCTTAAAAAGAGGTAAGCCATCAATACCTATAAGTACTTCAATGTTTGAAATGTTTTCTTTAACTTTTTCTAAAATCCTTCTTAAACTACTTTCAAAACCCAAATGCGAATAATAACCTGGCTCAACAGGAGTTACGGGAACTTGAATCATTGTACCAAGCAAAGTTCTGGCATTTGTAGGAAAATTATTAAAAAAACATTTATGCAAGTTGATAATAGATAGCAAAGAGCTTACAGCAATGAGACTGATGTTAAAACGAACAGCCCAATCCCTTAAATTTTCCTTTATTTCATCGCAATGATCCAGAGATTCAATAAAAGGTGTGTTTAACTCATCATCGTCAGAATCTGAAAAGGATTGCTGGTGTAAAATACCGTTGGCTGCAAAATCGTCCATACAAGAAATTTTAGAGTTTTGATCAGATTCGTTGAAAAAAGAATTAACTGTATCGGAAATTTCACGGTTTACAGTAAGATCACTACACATTTCTAAAAAATTATACTCTCCTTTAGCGTGCTGATATTCCCCCAAATTTCTTGCTATATCGTCTGCTTCCTCAGCCACATTGGTAATAAATAAAGTTTTGCGCCTTTTGGATTTTCCTTGGCGAGTCAACTCAATATATGGCTTGCGAAACATTTTACCTTCACTATGTATTATCCTGTGCATAGGTGTAATACTAGATCTCCCACAGGTAGAAATTATCAACTAAAATGTATATAAATTCTATTAAGCTCAGTTAACCTAACCACACTCGTATGCATACACTGAACTACTGCTATTACGTTACAAAACTTGTAATCAACAACTTATTAACTCTACTTTGCAGAATTTCCTTTTTAACAAGAAACAAATTAAATCAGATGAATTTTAAATCATAACTTATCTACATGAAAAGTTCACGGGTGGGTGGGTGCGTGTGCGCGTGCGTGCGGGTATGTGTGTGGGGTGCGTGTGTGAGTGTGTGCGTGTGTGCGTGCACGCATGTGTGCGCGCGCGTGTGCGTATGTGCGCGCGCGCGTGCGCGTATGTGCGCGCGTGTGTGCGCGTGCGCGCGTGTTTGCACGTGTGTGCGCGCGTGTGTGTGCGTGTGGAGGAGGGGTGTGTGAGTGTGCGTGTGGGTGGGCATGTGGGTGGGCGTGTGCGTGTGGGAGCGTGGTAGCGTGGGTGCGTGCGTGCGTGTGGGTGTTCGTGTGTGTGTATGTACGTGCATGTTTATGTATATAATTATGTTTGTAATGTGTATTTGTATTTATATTTGTGTATGCATGTTTGAATATTTATGTACGTACTTACATGCATGTATTTGTGTATATTTATGTTTGTTTGTTCTACACTTGTACATGCATGTATTTATTTATGATTATGTGAATGTGTACATATGCGTACATTCCTTTTATGTATGTGTACGTACATGATGATTATAAAAATAAAATCAAAATCAAGCAATTTTGGAAACTTCAAAAAGACATTTTAAAAATACTTTTATAATTTATACACACTTTTATTTCTACAAAATACCAATTTAAGAAGCGAAGAAACAACTATATTATACATATAAAAATAAAAAATGTTATTGTAGATGTCAGTAAGATATCCTCATATTGTAAGTTATAATTAATGTTTAATTTATATCCCAGTTATGTATTATTCATTTTGGAAGCCTTTGAAAAAGGATTAAAAATATCAGAAAATTTAGGCATTAATAAAGAGATTTTTTTACCATCAGCAGAACTCAATCCCATTATTTAAGAAAAATAATTATTATAAAAAAAGGTCGTTATTGTAGAAACTTCATACAAAAAAAAATGGGTTTTTATCGAAGAACATCACATAAATATGGAGCAATATGAACCTCTCTCCTGAAACGCTGGGCTACCTTAAACACCAAAATGGCATCTATGAGTAATCGTAAATTTTTTTTGTTACAATGCAGAAAACACGATATTTTACCTAATCATATTTCAAACGCTTCAAAAAGTTTGTATAATTTATTTAAGTATGATAACTACGAAAACTCTCCAAAAACGATACGATTTATAAGTAAAGTATCTAAAAAAATTTTAAATTTAGAAATTAAGTTTACTCACAAAAGTTTACAAAACTTACATACAGAATTGAAAAACATTAAATGCTCGATTTTAGATATTATTCCCAACCATATTTTTGTTGAATATCAATACAGGCAAGATATTTTGTATAATAGAAAATTCCGAAAAATTAAACTTATCAACCTAAGAAAATTTGACAAGTTGTCAAAATTTAACAAGATAGAATTTTCTCAAACTAATAACTGGTTTAAAAATATCAGCAACCTAGACATACCTCCCAATGTACAAACAATTCTTTCATTAGGTCCAAAATTCAGTATTCATCCACCGCTTAATAATAATCTCATTGTAAAATTACTAACAGATATTATAGAAAGTATTTTATTAGATACTAATGAAGTACATCGGAATTTAAACAGAGCTTATGTCAGTAATGTCCTAACAAATTATATACACCAGCACTCAAAAACTAAATCAAAATTATGGCAAGACTACAAATATTGCAAAATATTCCTTAAAGAACATAAAGATTTACTTATAACGAAAGCAGATAAAGGTAATGTTACTGTAGCAATGTCTAAAACTGATTACATAAAAAGGATGACAGATTTGTTAAAAGATGATACCGTTTATAACGAAATTAATAATGATCCAACATCAAAATTCCAAAGAAAGACTTTAGATTTGATTAAAAAATTAAAGAGAAAAGTAATGATTAGTGATTTAGACGCAAAAACATTTAATAATTTTAGTAGTACAATTCCAAAATTATACGGACTTCCAAAAATACATAAACCTAATAACCCATTCTGCCCTATTGTTTCTACAAATAATTGTGCAACTGAAAAACTTTCAAAATTTATTGCTGAAATTTTATCAAAATCTATTCGATTTAATAATTACAATGTAAAAGATTCTTTTGAATTTGCGGAATTCATAAATAATTTTCAATGTTTTAATAAGTTTGGATGTTACATCACTTTTTACAAATATTCCTAAAGAACTAGTTCTTGATAATATAAATAATATTTGGAACAACATTAAATCAAATTGTAAATTTTCAAAAGAAATGTTTTTAGAAACGATAGAATTTTTCTTTAATAACTATTATTTCTCTTTCAATAATAAATTTTATATACAAACCTTTGGATGTCCAATGAGATCCAACCTTAGTCACATTATAGCACAAATTGTTATGGATGAATTATTGGATACTGTTATATCAAAATTACCGTTTAAACTTCCATTTATGAAAAAGTTTGTAGACGATTTGGTAACTGCTGTCCCCCATGATAAAATAAATGAAACCGCAAACATATTTAATGAATATAACAATTACATAAAATTTTGCTTTGAAACAGAAGAAAACAGATCAATACCATTTTTGGATACTTTATTAATAAGGAATGATAGAAACCAAATTATTCTACACTGGTACCAAAAGCCCACAAATTCCAATAGATATTTAAATTATCATTCTTATCACCCCTTTAATACTAAAATAAATTTCATTTTAGGTTTAAAAAATAGAATAAAAAAAATTTCCCATTCAACACTTGACAACAAAAATATTCAAAAACTGAAAATTATTTTAATAAACAACAATTATCATCATCATCATTTTGTTTTCGACCTTACTTAAGGTCGGTTTGACGCAGCTCTAACTTCTTTTCTATTCTGTGCCAACCTAAAAAGCTCTACATACCCTTCACAACCTAAATTTCTAATAATTTGACTAATATAGCTTGGTCTAGGTCTTCCTATACTCTTCTATCTTTTTCCTATCTATCTGGCTTTACATAGATATTAGCAACCTGTTGGTTGTTAAAGAACTCTAACATGTTTACATGATTACCATTTATAAGGAAATGAAATATAACCTAGTTATCCCCTTCAAAAAAGGAAAAGTGTTAAATTATATGTTATGGTAAAGCTTAAGCAACGAATCGCTGCCAACATGCCAGACCGCTAACTAATTGTGAGTTATGTCCTGGTGACATTTAGTTAACTGATTTTTTTTTGTTTTGTTTTCGAACTTACTTATAGTCGGTTTGACGCAGCTCTAAATTCTTTCCTATTCTGAGCTAGTCTAAAACGGTCTACATACCCTTCACAACCTAAATCTCTAATAATTTGACTAATATAGCTTTGTCTAGGCCTTCCTACTCTATTTTTATTTGGTAGTCTATAATCTAAGACCTTGCTAAATAGTCCCTCATGTCTTAACTGGTGCGCTATCATTCTATCTCTTCTGCCCTTTAATTGTTTCCACATACAGGGTTCCTCACTTATCCTTTTATAAACTTCATCGTTTGTTACTCCATCTGTCCAACTAATCTCTAACATTCTCCTATAACACCAAGTTTCAAAAGCTTCTATCTTTTTCTTATCTACTTCTTTAATTGTCCAAGTCTCACTACTGTATAGTAGAAGGCTCCATACGTACGACTTTAAGAAACTTTTTCTATTATCTAAACTAATTTCTATTAGCTATTAGTAAGTTTTTCTTTTTTAAAAACATTTTTCTAGCTTGAGCTATTCTAGCTACTATATCCCTTGTGCTACGTCCATCCTTTGTAATTATACTACCTAAATAGCAAAATTCATCTACCTCCTCTAACTCGGTATTACCTATTTTTAATTTTGGTTTAGAACTAGGCTGTAACTCACTTGTCATTATCTTTGTCTTTCCTGAGTTAATTCTCGTACTATAGTTACTCTGTAGTATCTTATCTAAAATATTTAAAAACTCTCCTAACTCTTTTCTAGACTCTGCTATAATGGTTATATCATCTGCAAAACGTAACATGTCTATTTTCTGTCCCTGTACACTAATACCTATCTCTTTTCTCTCTCTAGCCAAGTTTAAAGCTTCCTCAATATAAACATTAAAAATCAAGGGAGACAGTATACAACCCTGTCTAACACCATTTCTAATCTTAGCTTCCTTTTCTATTTCATCAACTCCAATTACTATGCTTTGGTTTTTATATAGACTGTAAATAATTTTTCTATCCATATGAGAGATTCCTATTTTTCGCAAAACCCTGAACATAACAATCCAATTAACCCTATCAAATGCTTTTTCTAAATCTACAAATGCGAAATGAGTTTTTATTTTTTTGTAACCTTTTTTCGATAATTACCATAATCATTAGTATCGGTTCTCTAGTCCCTCTGTCTTTACGAAAACCATATTGGTCTTCGCCTAAATAATTCTCAGTCAAAGCTTGTACTCTATTTTTAATTATTATTGTTAGTATTTTGGAAGCATGAGAAGTTAAACTAACCGTTCTAAAATTCTCACACCTATCAGCTTCTGACTTTTTTGGGATTGGGATAATAATATTTTTTTCGAAATCCATTGGAACCTCACCTATGTCATATATTACTTTTACTAGTTCATATAATCTGTCTAAAGTTTTCTGACTTGCATATTTTATTAATTCTGCGGGTATATCGTCTATCCCTTGCGCTTTATTTAGTTTAAGATTCCGAACAGCTCTATCAAATTCCTCTTTTAATATTGAAAACCCTATTTCTACATCCTCTTCTTGGTCGTTCTCTAACTCATCCATATTGTCTCCCTTATATAAATCTTCTAAATATCTTTTCCATCTATCTGCTACCTCAACTTTATTTATTAGAAGCTCATTATTCTCGTCTCTAATACCATTATATTTTTTCCTATCTTCCCCAAAAAACTTTTTAACTGCCCTGTAAGCCCTGTCTGTCTTACCTACTCTCAAATCATCTTGTATTCCCTTACAATTCTCCTCCATTCATTTATTTCTTGCAAGACACTACCATGTCGTTATTTAGTTTAGTGGTTTTGTCGAATGTCAAATCGTTCTTAACAAGCTTGGTTTCAATTAATTATTGCTTTATTTTATTCAAGTGGACTAAGTCAATGTTATTAAATAACAATGATTCAGACAACGATAATCAAATACACCTTGACTGTATTAATTATCTGAATATTGAACTTTGTTAGTGCCGACCTTCAACTAGGAATTTACTTGTTAGGTTCAACCATATATTGTTATTGTGATACCGGTTGTTCTTATCAACAAGATATAAAATGTATTATATACATTACATCGATCTTGTTTGGTGCAGCATACTTTGTGCAAGTCTCAGAAGAGGCATGCCCTATTATAATTTTCGTGGAGTGGTTCTGAAAATAAAGTTAATTATACAAATTAGTTTGGGACACCCTTTTCTCATCCAGGAGAATTTTATAAAGAATATTAGAGAAATTTCCTGGCTTAAGAAATTTATTTTGTGGAGGACATTTAGCGCTTGGTAAGTACTTAGTTACCAGTAAGGATTGAAATCTAAAATATAAAACTTTTTAGCATTATTGATTATTGGTCGTGTGACTTGTGGTTACAAATAATTGTGTTGATTATTATAAAGTGGAACCACTTAGAAAAGTGTAAGTAATTGCAGCAATAACCTTAAAATTTTAATTTGTGTGTACAGGGTTCTTTGGTACGGAGTATTCTTTCGGTACGGAATATTCTTTATGCGTGGGAGATTCTTTATTTCTGTTGGGAATCATATGGAGCTTCCTGTCCAACGTTGTAGCTGGTGATACAAGAACAGACTCATCTTGCAGCAAACTGGTTTGGTCGTTGAGGACGCAATCCAGCAGACTTAGACATCTGGCACTTTTATCACAGGTTTTTATTGATTAAGACCCATATGGTTGTTTGTCTATTTAATGTTTTTTTTTTGGTGCATATTGTGCATGTTTAATTAATTTGTTTTTGGGGGAATGTACTATAGTACCAAATTATATATACTATAATGATTAATTGAGTAAAACAGGGTTTAGGGAATTTATGTCTTATATGATAGTCACTTACAATATCAAATTATATATCTACTTGTATGCAGTAAGGTCTAGCTTTCAGCAGATGCTTGGACCACTGTCTTTTTTTTGTATAACAATATTATAACCTGATACCGGGGTTGCAAACCGGATGGACATATTGGCTAACATACAAGGGAAAGTGTACTACCCCTGAATAATAATATCTGCGTTAATCTTGATTAATATATTCATAGTGTGGTACAAGTACTCCCTGAATAATTTCTCTGCTTTCAGTAAATATATTTTTAGTGTTAATTAAATGTGATTTTGGGCTCAAGCCAAGTTGATTGGGAGTGTAAATATTTTTTTGTGAGCATATATATTGATTCATGAATATAGATATAATAATTGGATATAGAATTGTGTTTTGATTGAGTCGGATCTACTTGAACATTTATAGTATCAGGGACAATTAAGTTTGATTGCAGAGACTAAGTTGTTCTCTCTTAAGATATGGTGTTTAGTGGCCTTTTACTGCAATTGGCGCCCCTCTTATTTTCAGCGGTAACCATCAACTACCTACGGCCTACTACTGTTGCTAGTTCGGACATTGCACTATATTCTACGCTAACCGTTCAGGGATGATTTCGTGTGGGACTCCTAAATTAATCGGAGCGAACTAACGAATATATCAAACTTTAATTTTGTTTCATATACTTATTAGCGAGTGCCTGAAGTATACGTTACAAAATTTTTGGCGCCCAACGTGGCCTCGATGACGTTACAAAATTTTTGGCGCCCAACGTGAAGCCTAGAAGTGTGTTAATGTTCTTGTTAAATACAATGAAAGCTAGGGGTGATCTTGATCTCACAAATTATTTAGAACTTTCTGCTGTTTTCAATAAATTTAAAATTCCATTAAAATTGTTACAGTTTTGGATGAATGGAGAGGAAATCCTGCACTTTATAGAAAATGCCATCATGCTACATGTGTGAAGATTTTTTATTCAAATTTCATGTTCTCATATAAATAATATTTTCAGTTACATATTTTTTATATTGAATTTTTTTATTTGTGATTTTATTTCTTAATTCTTAACTACAGAATTTGAAGTTGATACAAGAGATGTATTAATATGTGGCAAATGCCACTCAGCATGGCATCACATCAATGAATTTCAACTGCATCGTTCAGAAGACAAATGCATACAAGAATCAATTGTACCCAAAAACGAAAAGGTTGAACGTAAAGAACAAATATGGGGTTATAATTTATGGCACAATGCAATATTACAGTGGGGAGTAAAACAAAAACAGCCCATAAATGCATGGTCATTATTTAAACGGTGGTGTGCTTTAGATGAATCAGAAAAGAAAATATGGATTATTGCTGGACATACTCTTCGAAAATATATAAAATTAAATACGATTAAGGTACAAGAAGTGAGGGATAAGGCACCTGCTGCTGTCAAGAAAGCAAATTCAAATTTATTTTTTGCTCCTGAAGAAAACATACAAAATAATGACACTTTAGAGGAAGGCAAAGTGTGTAAGTGTTTCTATTTTTAATACAACTTTTGTGAACAATTTTTGTAAGGTTTGTCACAATTAACGGATGTTCAAAAAGCTACAATAGGAACCGAAATTGCTGCAGCTAGTAAACATAATAAAGAAAATGCTAAAACTTAAATTAATGTAAGACATCCACAGCTTCCACAACTTCATGCAGGCTTAATTAAGGTTAGTAATCATTGCAGTTATAATTATCTTTTACATTAATAGTTTATAGAAACATCCAGAAATACGAATAGCATTACATACTGGAAAAAACAAAACGTAATTGAAGAAGCTATTTTTGAAAAAGTATTAAGTCGACGTTTTCATCCTAAAAAGAATCGTGTAGAATATTTTGTTAAATGGAAAAACTCGAAAGAGTATGTTTGTCCTCTACAAGTTCTATATTATTTAACTATTTTTTTAACTCCAGAAATACATGGGAACCGGAGGCACATTTCGAAAACTACACTACCATAACGGTGGCAGACAATAAAATTTTTAATAAACTAAGTACCAAACCAATAGAGTATGTTGCTGAAGTGAGGGATAAGGCACCTGCTGCTGTCAAGAAAGCAAATTCAAATTTATTTTGTGCTCCTGAAGAAAACATACAAAATAATGAAACTTTAGAGGAAGGCAAATTGTGTTTCTATTTTTAATAAAACTTTTTGTGAACAATTTTTGTAAGGTTTGTCACAATTAACGGATGTTCAAAAAGCTACAATAGGAACTGAAATTGCTGCAGTTAGTAACCATAATAAAGAAAATGCCACAACTGAAATTACTGCAAAACATCCACAGTTTCCACAAATTCATGCAGGCTTAATTAAGGTTAGTAATCATTGCAGTTATAATTATGTTTTTACATTAATAGTTTATAGAAACGTCCAGAAATACGAATAGCATTACATACTGGAAAAAACAAAACGTAATTGAAGAAGATATTTTTGAAAAAGTATTGTCGACGTTTTCATCCTAAAAAGAATTGTGTAGAATATTTTGTTAAATGGAAAAACTCGAAAGAGTATGTTTGTCCTCTACAAGTTCTATATTATTTAACAATTTTTTTTAACAATTATCCGATACAGTTAATAAATAAACTTTTACATAACATTCCAACAAATACTGTTTACTCCAACATGCATCATACAAGCATAAATGATAATAACATCACTGAAAATTCAAAAACATACAAGACGTTACCCCATATACATCCTCTAACTCCAAAATTATCACAAGTATTCAAAAAATATAATTTGAAGTTTGCTAAAAAGAATGTATTAACAGTTGGAAAACTTTTTACAAAACTAAAAGATAAAACACCAACATTATTTCAAAGAAATATTGTATACCAAATTAATTGCTCAGAATGCAATAACGTATATATAGGACAAACTTCCCAAACTTTAAAACAAAGAATAACTCAACATAAAAGTGATATCAAAATTAAACCAAATTCTTGTGCTTTATCAAATCATTCAGTCAAATTTAACCATAAAATAGATATTCAAAATCCAAAAATTTTAGAAATAGAAACATCAACGAAAAAGAATATTTTTAGAAATGTATCACATTTACGAATCCAACCACACTATGAATAAAAAAACGGACATTAATGACTTAAGTACTATTTACACTTATTTACTTACTTTTAAAATTTAAGCTATATCATGAAAGAGTTGTTTGTATATATATTTATTTCTATATTTATATTTAACATGTACATAATTTGTCAATGTATGTTTATTTTTTTGTGTATATTTATGTTTGTGTATGTCTATGTATCTATGTGTCGGTGTGTTTTATGTATGCATGTGTATATATATATATATGTGTGTGTGTGTGTATGTGTATGTGTATGTGATGTGTGTGTATGTGTATGTGTATGTGTATGTGTGTGTATGTGTATGTGTATGTGTATGTGTATGTGTATGTGTATGTGTATGTGTATGTGTGTGTGTGTGTGTGTGTGTGCGTGAGTGCGTGCGTGCGTGCGTGCGTGCGTGTTTGTGTGCGTGTCTGTGTGTGTGTCTGTGTGTGTCTGTGTGTTTGTTTGTCTGAGTGTCTGTGTCTATGTGAATGTGTACATATGCGTACATTCTTTTTATGTATGTGTACGTATATGATGATTATCAAAATAAAATCAAAATCAAGCAATTTCAGAAACTTCAAAAACTTGTGTGTGTGTTATGTGTATGTGTATGTGTATGTGTATGTGTATGTGTATGTGTATGTGTATGTGTATGTGTATGTGTATGTGTATGTGTATGTGTGTGTGTTGTGTATGTGTGTGTGTGTATGTGTATGTGTGTGTGTGTATGTGTGTGTGTGCGTGTGTGTGTGTGTGTCTGTGTGTCTGTGTCTATGTGAATGTGTACATATGCGTACATTCTTTTTATGTATGTGTACGTATATGATGATTATAAAAATAAAATCAAAATCAAGCAATTTCGAAACTTCAAAACTTGTGTGTGTGTTATGTGTATTATGTAGTGTGTGTGTGTGTGTGTATGTGTATGTGTGTGTGTGTGTGTGCGTGTGTGTCTGTGTGTGTGTCCGTGTGTCTGTGTGTCTGCGTGGTGCGTGCGTGTGTGTGTGGTGTGCGTGCGTGCTGCTGTGTGCGTGTGTGTGTAGTGCATGTATGTATGTTTATGTATATAATTTATGTTTGTAACGTTATTTGTATTTATATTTATGTAATGCAAATAGTTTGAATATTTATTTTGTGTATTTAATGATGTATTTGTGTATGTTTATGTTTATGTGTGGTGTGTTTATTGTATGCATGTGTATTATTTATGATTTGTGTGTGTGTATATGCTGTACTGTTGTTGTGTATGTATGTGTACTGTATGTGTATGATGTATGTATGTATATGTTATGAATTTATGTATGTGTAGTGTATGTAGTATATGTGTATGTGTGTGTGTGTGTGTGTGTGTGTGTGCTGCTGTGTGTGTGTTTGTGTGGTGTTGTGTGTGTGTGTTCTGTGTGTGTGTTGTCTGAGTGTCTGTGTTATGTGAATGTGTACATATGCGTACATTCTTTTATGTATGTGTACGTATATGATGATTATCAAAATAAAATCAAAATAAGCAATTTCAGAAACTTCAAACTTGTGTGTGTGTGTAGTGCATGTATGTATGTGTATGTGTATGTGTATGTTGTGTATGTGTATGTTGTATGTGTATGTGTATGTGTATGTGTATGTGTGTGAATGTGTTATGTAGTATGTATGCATGAATGTGTGTGTATGTTATGTTTGTGTTGTGTTCATGTGTACATGCATGTATTTATTTATGATTATGTGAATGTGTACATATGCGTACATTCTTTTTATGTATGTGTACGTATATGATGATTATAAAAATAAAATCAAAATTAAGGAATTTCGGAAACTTCAAAACTTGTGTGTGTGTGTATGTGTATATGTATGTATGTGTGCGTGTGTATGTGTGTGTGTGTGTGTGTGTGTGTGTGTGTGTGTGTGTGTGTGTGTCTCTGTGTGTTGTGTGTGTCCGTGTGTCTGTGTGGGTGCGTGCGTGCGTGGTGTGTGGTGTGCGTGCGTGCGTGCTGCGTGCGTGCGTGTGTGTGTACGTGCATGTATGTATGTTTATGTATATAATTATGTTTGTAACGTGTATTTGTATTTATATTTGTGTATGCATGTTTGAATATTTATGTACGTACTTACATGCATGTATTTGTGTATATTTATGTTTGTTTGTTCTACACTTGTACATGCATGTATTTATTTATGATTATGTGAATGTGTACATATGCGTACATTCTTTTTATGTATGTGTACGTATATGATGATTATAAAAATAAAATCAAAATCAAGCAATTTCGGAAACTTCAAAGACATTTTAAAAATACTTTTATAATTTATACACACTTTTATTTCTACAAAATACCAATTTAAGAAGCGAAGAAACAACTATATTATACATATAAAAATAAAAAATGGTATTCTAAATGTCAGTAAGATATCCTCATATTGTAAGTTATAATTTGTTTAATTTATATCCCAGTTATGTATTATTCATTTTAGAAGCTTTTGAAAAAAGATTAAAAATATCCGAAAATTTAGGCATTAATAAAGAAATTACTTTACCATCAGCAGACCTCAATCCCATTATTTAAGAAAAATTATATATATATATATAATATATATATATATATATATATATATATATATATATATTGTAACAGTTTTTTTTGACCACAGTTGAACACCAACGAATTTTTAGTCCTAATAACTCTAGTATAGTCATTAAAATCATGCGAACCAATTTTAAACAAATAAATACAAGTATTGATATTGTATGTGCTAACCGCCATACAGAAATGCTAGTTAATACAACTATTATCAAGGCCAAACAGCTTTCCTGTTTAATGCATAGCACATTTGCGCTCACATTAGCTAGAGCTCTTGTAGAGAAGATAATGGAACGAATAAGGGTTCTGGCGTGTAACTTGCGCCTGGCTTTTTGTGCGGTAGTTGAACCCTAGTGCGCTCGACACTAGGCCTTGATGTTTTAACGATGGTAAGAATTAAAATAATAATTAATTAGACCAACTAAATAATTTGTTGTAGCGCTCTTTTCGTAATTTAACTTTTAGAAGATTTTCTTTTCGTAAATTTCCCTTCTCATAATTGCACTCTTCGTAATTTTGCTTTTAGTAATCTTCCATTTTTTTGTTATAACGTTCCTTTTAAAAGACGTTTTTAAATGACTTTTAATAAATAACTTCGTTTCGATAATTCCTGAGATAAATTCATTTAATAATTCTTTGGACATTTGCGTAATTAACACAGAAAATATTCCTTTAATGATTTCGTAAAAGTACGATAAGATATGTTTTTCAACGCTTCGTAGAAGTCCTCAATTAGATTTTTATATTATAATTATCAATTTTAAGAAGTCGTTTTGTATTATCTGGTTTTACAAAGCTAAAGCAGCGAGTAGGCTGTGGTTAAATGAAGATAAAATTCTACTTTTGCATCTGTGAATATCAAATTATGGTTCATTTATGTCAACTTTGCGATAAGTGATTGATCCAATACGAACGTCCTTCAACCGTACGATGGATAGTTGGATTTTGTGTAATGTTATGGGAAAAGCAATAAGTTCCAATGTAAAGGAAACGTCCTACAAAGTAGGTAGAAATTTTTATGGTTTGTAAATTGAGTCCGACAATGATTGGAATGGTACTATTGAATCTTTCATTCAAGATCTACACACAATAGCACGTATATGTCTAGTATTGAAATTTGGTTGGTCCAGTGCATGCGTATAACAAAAACGCATAGAAGTTAGCGTGGTCCAGTCCAAGGGTCAAGCAGCTGTTTGCGTCTTGTGGAACATGTGGATTTTGCGTCACTTGTTTTCTGAAAAATGTATGTATTAACACCTGTTCGAACATGTTGTGACGACAACATGTAAAGAACACCTGCAGAGCCAAGGTAAGAGATTAGAATTATTGTTGCATCACGTCTACATTTGGTGACCTTTGATACAAGGCTGTTTCAGAAAATATTTTTGTAACTATCTATTCTGATAAACCCGTTTCGCATATTAAGAAGGACCTTAGTAAATTTTTGTTGTTAATACTAGTCCAGTATAATTAATACTAAATTTTATGAAATTAAGCAAACTTAAAGAGTTCCTATTGATGTTTTTACTCACAATTTTTAAATAATGAATTAATAGACAAAGTTGTTAAAGTTTTATAAATATGTAAACAGAAAAAGCAGATCTGACATTTCTGGTATAAATTCAAGTTAAACTTTTGTAACTAAATTAACATTTGAAGTTTTGATATTTTTCTTTGAATATATAATCCTACCCTATGAGTAGATGAAACTTGTATTATCTTTTCTTAAACATGAATTTTATATTTACAATTTTTATGAAAGGACAATTTTAATTAAAGAAACAACATTTAATTTTCTTAATTAATTGTTTTATTCTGAACAAGTACGTTCAGAAGTAGCGTAACAAAGAATAAGATCAAATAGAGTAAACTGATGAACCCAATTTAACAAGAAGCTTTAATAGCCTTTTCAGTATTTGAAGCATAAAACCTGTGTTCATATTATTGTTGCCTGATTAATCTGTGTTGTTTTTTTATATGAGGTAGCAAGAGAATTTCCTTTACAGCTCCTGCGTTATCAGTTAATACAGTATTCCTCCCTAAGGACGCCCAAGTCCCCCTTAGGGAAACCCTGTGTTTAAAGTTAATGACTTGGTGGCGCCCTATTCAAACCCCTGTTTTGTCGAGAATCTAGCTCTAGTAATAAAATAATGCTTTGTAAAAAGAACCACGACCAATCAATCCTCGTAAGCTTTGCCCAAGGAATAGGCCCCTAGCATAGCCGGAAGATATTTGCGTTCCATCGTTTTAAGGAAATCCCTCTTTAAAGGGTACTGGCCACATTTGGGGATATAAAAATAACCCCTAACTATTTAACCCTAACAGTAGATGATAAGATTGTGTTATAATATATATATGTGTATATATATATATATATATATATATATATATATATATACTGGGTGCTTCAAAAAAATGTATACATACTTGAACTTCCATAGAAAATTTATTTACCGTTCTACAAAGTTAAATTTCAGGAAAATAGAAAGCTGAAAGTCCAATGTAAATGAAACATAAATAACAAATGTTAATACTGTTCAAATTGGTGACCTGCAGCATCAATACAATTCTGAGTACGAGTCACTACAGATTCTGTACATCGTATCAAAACGTCCAATGAGATTTCTCTACACACTGCTTGAATCTCATTCCAAAAATGTCTAGGTTACGTGGTTTACGTTTGTACACCTCATCTTTTACTGTGCCCCACAAGAAGAAATCCAGTGGTGTAAGGTCTGGAGAGCGTGCTGGAAACTCGATTGGCCCCTGCGTCCTATCCACTGGCCCGACAAATTTTGATCCAGGTGAGCTCGTACGTCCCTGTGATAGTGCGGCGGAGCACCATCTTGTTGAAAATAAAATCATCATTACCGTATAATGCACGAATGGCAGGAAATATGGAATCAGCAAGCATTGTTAGGTAATTAATACCAGTTACAGTGCCTTCAAATCGAAAAGGTCCAATGAGTCCCCTTGAAGACAAACCGCACCACACATTTACACCAGGCAAATTTACAGCTTTTTCAATTGTAATGTGAGGATTTTCTTCACACCAGTAAACACAATTGTGCCTATTGACAGTTCCATTAAGTTTGAATTGGGCTTCATCCGACCAAATGATGCTACCCATAAATCCCGGTTCACGTATCACCATCTCCTGAATCCATTCACAAAATTGCAACCTTCGATCTGGATCGTCGTCATTTAGCTGTTGCACCAGCCTTGGAATGTAAACACGATACTTGCCTCTCTTCAGAATGCGTAGCACGCTGCTAGCACTTACATCACTTTCACGTGCCCCTTGCCTTGAAGATTTGTTAGGAGAGCGTTGAAACAGTTCCAAGACTGTCGTTGATGACTCATCACTTGTAGCTGTTCGAGGCCGACCTGAATGACCTTTATGCACATCACACACTGTTCCATGAACTTCGAATTTGTCTCGTATGCGTGTAATTGTTAATCTTGAAGGTGGTTCTGTATCATACTCCCTTCTCCACTGTCTTTGAACTTCATTTACATTCTCAAACTTCCAGTACCACTTAATAACCTGCTTACGTTCTTCAAAACTCAAACGTACGTCCGCCATGTTGATATTACAAATTCCAACTGATAATATAACATAGAGGGACGATTATGCTGGCACCTGGCGAAGAAATATAACATTAGCCTTGTAGTGCGGGAAAACTACAATAGTTTAAAGTGTGTATACATTTTTTTAAAGCACCCAGTATATATATATATATATATATATATATATATATATAATTATTTTTCTTAAATAATGGGATTGAGGTCTGTTGATGGTAAAGTAATCTCTTTATTAGTGCCTAAATTTTCGGATATTTTTAATTCTTTTTCAAAGGCTTCTAAAATAAATAATACATAACTGGGATATAAATTAAAAATCAATTCTAACTTACAATATGAGGATATCTAACTGACATCTAGAATAACACATCTAGAATAATATTTTTTATTTTTATATGTATAATATAGTTGTTTCTTCGCTTCTTAAATTGGTATTTTGTAGAAATAAAAGTGTGTATAAATTATAAAAGTATTTTTAAAATGTCTTTGAAGTTTCCGAAATTGCTTGATTTTGATTTTATTTTTATAATCATCATGTACGTACACATACATAAAAGGCATGTACTCATATGTACACATTCACATAATCATAATCATAAATAAATACATGCATGTACAAGTGTAGAACAAACAAACATAAATATACACAAATTCATGCATGTAAGTACGTACATAAATATTCAAACATACATACACAAATATAAATACAAATACACATTACAAACATAATTAAATACATAAACATACACACACACGCACGCACGCACGCACAGTAATTTCAGTTGTGGCATTTTCTTTATTATGTTTACTAGCTGCAGCAATTTCAGTTCCTATTGTAGCTTTCTGAACATCCGTTAATGGTGACAAACCTTACAAAAATTATCACAAAAAGTTTTATTAAAAATAGAAACACTTACACACTTTGACTTCCTCTAAAGTGTCATTATTTTGTATGTTTTCTTCAGGAGCAAAAAATAAATTTGAATTTGCTTTCTTGACAGCAGCAGCCCAGCTAACATGCGGACGTCATTTTCACGTCATTTTTTGGTCATGAGTTACGTCATTTTAACCTAGAAAATGACGTAATATTGACGTCGCCACGACGTCAATATGTCGCGGCACAATGACGTTATTTTATTACGTCATTTTGTATGTTTTCTTCAGGAGCAAAAAATAAATTTGAATTTGCTTTCTTGACAGCAGCAGCCCAGTTAACATGCTGACGTCATTTTCACGACATTTTTTTGGTCATGAGTTACGTCATTTTAACCTAGAAAATGACGTAATATTGACGTCGCCACGACGTCGATATGTCGCGGCACAATGACGTTATTTTATTACGTCATTTTGACGTCATTTTATTACGTTATTTTGACGTCATTTTATTACGTTATTTTGACGTCATTTCTTAGACGTGAATAAAACTTCACTAAATCACCTCAACACAATTTAGAAATATGTACATTAATTTTTAGAGTTGATAGTAAAATAAAAATCAATAGGTATAGTCAAAATCAAGAAAGAATGCATTCACGTCATAAGTTTCTGCATACAAAACCGACATACTTTTAAATGATCTATCGGAGTATGCGTATAGTGCATAAGATTTGAAAGTATGTGAGTTTTTAATTCAGAAACTTACAACGTGAATGCATTCTTTTGCAATTTCGACTGAACCTCCAATTTTCATTGCATTATAGCTCTAAAAATTAATGTACATATTTCAGAATTACATTTAATAGAACATAGATCAGTAGAAAGGGTAACATCTGCACTAGTTTTCAGAATCAACTGTAGACATTATGCTTGAAAATTTTTAAAAATTAAAATGAAAAAAAAAGCACGAAATGAAAGAATCAGGTATTTTAAACCTTTATTGTTGTATTGAGTGGGTAACAAAGTTTACGACATTAAAGTATGGGTTCTCCATAAATTTCTTAATCACTAAAAAATCAGAATTCATTTTTATTTGTTTTCAACTGCAAACAAATCAATTCTTACAAAAAAAAAATAAATGTAATCGCTAATACACAAAAAGTATTTAATTTAGATTTAAAATACAATAATTATTTTCAAAATACTATTGTACCTATTGGCACGCCCTTAAATAGTATATTTCATAAAAAACAAAAATTTAATTATACCCACACTGTTTAGGTATACATCTATATTGCTACTACAAAATACTACCCAAAACAACTTAAAAATAGTAATTTGAACAAACATCAATTAATTTTACACGTTCATATCAGTTAGTATTGCTTATTTTATGCTCTGATAATTATATCTAAATAATTATATATTGCACAATAGTCAATGTAATCAAATGATATCATATAAGTGCACCTAGTGAGCATGCAGCATTACAAATTTTTGCACCAATGTGTTATTTCACAAGTTGTGAAGTTACAGTTACAATATCAATGCAGCATATGTTCAATTTGCAATGTATTTTCTGCAACTTTGGCATAACATCTTATCTTGAACATTGCATCGTTATTGCAACTGTAATGTACAACATACTGATACAAATATTTCAAATTCTACATTATATTTTTCATGTTTCCATAATTTAATATCATTTAAAGGATGTTAATCAAGGCTAATATTTAAGGTTTAGGCAATACTGCGAATAAATTTTCTACATATTAAGATGTGAGAATTCAAATGGCCCACAGTGATGCTGAGCGATTGAATCTTGCATTCCAATCAGCACCATGTTATGCTATACGTAGGCTACTGTTAGAAATGTCTTACTACTAAGAAAAAATGATTAATGCAACATTCGTTAGCCGTTACATTATTTTTTCTTAGTAGTAAAACGTTTCTAACAGTAGCCTATCTTCAATACAATTTTTCGTACATGTACCCGGTGCAAAATATTAAACGCTGTGTCGATGTGAGCATGTAGCTCGAGTGACTGCACAGATGCAATAGACAATAGCAGAATCATCTGGATCTGTCTGTATCCACAACCCGATGTTTACATCATTTAACCCCAGAATACAATATACCAGAAAGTGACACTCTCAATTTAGAATTTTTGTATGGCAATGTTCTTGGTGGTCATTTACTTTTGCTATATATCTAAAAATAATGTTGAGGTTATATGTAATTTATGAATAAAATAAAAAAATTAGAAGAAGGTACAATGCAAAATGCGTTGTGTTTTAGAATAATTGGGATTATATTTACAAAGTTGAAATTCAAACTTCACATCAAAATAACCATCAAGAATATGATGATAGTCTCCCGAGGTCACCCGGTGTTGAACATGAACATCAAACGCATCAACCGAGAGTGTCACTTCTGGTATGTGCTATTCTGAGATTTAACAATAAAACCACATAGTTTCTATAATAACCAAATTGATAAAAAATATTATTGGTTTGAATTTTGGTTTATAAAGTATGAATAATTGGTATGAATATCCAGAAATCTTGATATTGTACAACTATGCATTTTGCCATAATGAGTTTTACATTCACTAAATCAAATTCAATTGATAAATTCCTCAAAACGTAAATTGATAGTTCTTTGGAATCCATTGGATACAAATACAAAGAATCATATGAACAAAACTGTTTGCCTAAAATCATAATTTCGTTATTGGCATTTATGAGAACATTCTGAATCTGAACAACTCTACCATCTCCACACATACAATAACAGTCTGCTTTAGATCTTATGTTAGTTTTAAATAAAAATTCTTTATATATCAGTGTTTCAAACTGCTTGTATGTTCTATTATCGTTTGGTAGGGGTCCTAAATTATGTGAATGGGTTGGCAAAATACTTTGAACACTAGTTTTAACAATGAATGAATTAGCTTCAGCTAACCTACGATATATTTGTTGCAGTGGATTTTTGTTGATTTTATTATACGTTTTAGTTGTCCCAAGTAATTTTCATATGGAAAAGTTGAGATTGTATCTAAGCAGGTACCATATATTTCTACATCAGATGCTAAATGCGATAAAACATGGATGTTATACACATAATATTCAATTACATAAATTTTTTTGCTATGATGTACAAATGCACGTAATATTGTATCAGCTTTAGCACATCCAAAACTAGAAATATGCTTATTTGACACCAACAAGGTAATACCACAATGCAACAACTAAAAAATGTTCATAAACAGCTATGTCGGTTAAATCTTTAAGTACCCAAGGATCCAAATATAGCAAAAATGTTCGAAACTCTGTGGCTTTCCAACGTTGCAACTCAGATATTGCTCTAGGTTTTCTATTGAATTCCGCTGGAATGTGATCCTTTACTAAAAGTAAACGTTCTGATATGAGTTGTACCATTCGGCTACATAATTTAATTGGTGGACGACCACCTGTCCATGAATTCAAAAGCTTTCGCATTACACCTAAACAAACACAGTGCATATAATCAATAGCCACTTGTGTCACTAATACAACAGAAAGTTTCAATAATGGCGATATACCTATATGGTGAGTTTCATCAGTTTGCAATAAAAATGATTCATTAGTTCTTTTATGGGCAGAAATCCCTTGCATTATCACCCTACCATTAACATATTCACCGTATTCAGTACACTTGTCACACGCAGAATATCCGCCGTGTGATTTTGTCTGTTTTATAAATGCACGTGCCGGTGCATCACATAGAAAACTATGAACCTTTATAAAGTAAGTTTCCTTATTAAAAATAAAACCATTTTTCAACAAATTGGAAAGTTCATTTACAAAGTCATCTAAATATAAAGATAGAGGTGCGGGTTTCGAACTGCCACAAAAAATTCCAATAACAAATGGCGCACTGTCTACGTTTTTAACACGACCTAATATTGGCCAAAACTGCGTATTACTGCTATTGAACAAAGGTAAACCATCAATATTAAAACTGATTTCAAGTGTATTGTTTGGAATATCTTTATAATGGTTCAAAAAAGTGTTTAGAAAATTAACTAATCCGCAATGCCAATAATTCCCATTTTGTAATTGTCTTGTAACAGTATTAATAGGAGTGTGTAACAGTGTTCTACTGTCTACAGGTAACTCTGTATGAATCGGAGATAAAATTTTTAATAAACCAGTTTAACATATTAAATTCCTCAGAAGGAAAATAATATGTCTGCTCTACCATACAGGCGGCAGAGCCTTGATAGATTACGAGGGGTTCCTGTTTGACGGTCAAGCCCAGGGTAAAAACGATGTTGAATGGATTTGAGAAAAAAAGGGTCCCTCTAAAGATATCTTCCAGCCAGCTAAGCTTCTTCAACTTAGGGCAGAGCTATGAGCTAGGGTCGTAGGATGGTTCTACGATAAAACAAAAGAAATTTTATTGGACACCACCGTATCTTAATGAGTGTTTGATAAGAAACTATCCGAAGATCAGATACGAAAATCTTCGAAAGAAAAAAATTTAAGACGAGCAACATAAACAAAAATACTTACTTTGTCCTCTGCAATCTGGAATGGGAACGACGATCTTGTGCTATCTGAAAATTTAACCACACCTAAACATGTTCAAACTAGGGCTTCGTTAGAGCCTAGTTACTTTATCACAAAAAAAATTATAAGTAAATCCACAAGTCAAAATTATACTTTCAAAAAAAACTTTTAACTTTAACACCAATGATACCTTTCTTTAATACTAAGATTTCATATTTATAAACTGTTTGCTTCCGTAGGACAATTACTGTTGACTTCAAAGAAAGAAAATTTTGAGACAACTTAATATTTTTTCTATTGATTTTAAAAAAAAATATGTATATATACATCGTTTATACAAACTTATCTATAGGGAGACTTTAGAAACAGTTCCGTTATTACTATTTAATATTAATCTCTAAGCATTCTTGGAATATTTTTTCTTTATTGCATAAATTACTTCAAATCTCTTTAAGAAATATTTGACTTTCATTTTATGTTACAGTGACTTCATGCTACTTGAATAGGATCCTGTTCAGTGTACAAGAAACAAATTACATATTCAAAAAAATTTCGCTTGTTATGGCTCTACATTTTAATAGCTATCTTTAATAAAAATCAAAGGTCAAAGAAAAATACTTATTGTCGATATTGAACTATGCTTCAGGTGAATTATCACAATGTGTTATACACAATAAGTCGGCAAACAATTCTTATCATATCACATGTTTAGTAAAGCAAACCTTTTAACAGAACTTTGTAACTTAATCTTACCTTGAAAATATTAAGGTCAAATATGCCGTATCCAAATACTAAATTTTCAAACTAAATTTTACGTTAAACAAATTAATTGATCTATGAACCTTAGCAAAATTTCGAGAATTAATTTTAAACAAACTTATGTATAGCTTCTTCGAAAATTATTTGAGCATTTTAAATGAAAGTTGCTTGAAAAGAATATAAGTATAAAAATGGAGGATGACTCACCGCTGGCTATCTGTTTGACGGCTGGTTTTCCTTCTTTTAAATTTTTTTTAAACATCTGCGTCCTTACTCTTATAGTTGAGCATGATTGATGCAGGGGTCCGGATTTGACCTTCATACAAACCAATCCCATGTGGGGGTTTCCACTTTCCTGCCTAGCAACAATTGAAGCTGCCTCTCAGTCTCGTGCTTGCCTCATGGTTAACGATTGTTTTTTTATAATACTTAATTTCCATTGCTTCATTACGTGTGACTTGAATTTACTATTTTAAAACTCGGAATTAAAATTATCTTCATATACAATAATTGGTAGTTTAATCTTTAAAACTGTAAACTAAAAAAAAGAACTTGCGCTGAAATCAAACGAGAGAATAGAATTTTGGGGCAAGCTTGCGAAATATTTTCTTACCGTAAAAATATATTTACAACCCTTTTTAGGTCGATGCTGCCATCAAAACTAAACTTATGGTACACGTCGACTCCACTTAACTAACTGTTGGTAAGGCATGTTTAATTAAAAACCTGCAGGCCTTGGATAATACTGGTATTCGGATTACATCTGATATCAAAATGGCTTATTCCACGAGGCAATCTTAGCTATACAAGCATGCGCCGGAAAGGGAGATATTGAATCAAGATACAAACAACAAGAAGTTCACTTAAAGTTCACTTTTGCTATTCTAATGTAGATGGCGTACTATGTATGAATTCAGAATAAAAGGTTTCAATAGAAATTTAATATTTATTGACTAGGTGTATTGAATAAAATTGTATATTTGAATAACAGAAAATTGTAATTGTTACACCAGTAACAGCAGAACGTGAAACGTTGTACGTTACTTTAGTGCCCAATCTCTTAATTGAGACTGTAAATTTAAATGATCAGTAACAGCTAATAATGGATTACTGCCTGAACAACTTTGTGGTATACCACTATCGTCAGAGTCAGAAGAATATACATGTAAATGATGTACGTGAGAAATGTTTGTTTGTGAAACATTAGAAAGCATATGAGAAAATGGTTTTATGGGTACACTTCTATTGCCCACTGCATCTGGCGATATTACAGAATTACTACAAGTTACTGCATCAGATTCACAGCAAGCTTGCTCACTTATTTCATCGAGTGTGTTATTAACTGAATCTAAAATTCTTCGCTGCATTTGCCTTTTACCAACAGAATTTTGAAGGTTATATTTTATTTTAAGCATATTTGCTTATATTTAAAATTCATCAATAAAAAAATATTTTGATAGAAAACAACTAACTTATTATCTACCAACCGGTTTATTAGAAACTTCAAACAGCATAGGCATGCAAAATTACTAATTAAATCTAACAGGTATGTATAATGTAATAAAAGTAAATCACCGCTCCCATTATTGTGCAAGTCTTCGTTTTTGAGATTGCTTTAAACGCTGTGGGCCCTGTTTAAGCCATATTTTCATCGCAGCTTCAATATTTTTTTCAAACGCATCAGGTGATCTGTTTTTGATAGCATCTACAAAACTAATGCATATAAACAGCATTAGAAAATTTTCCTTACCAACAATAACTTTCTTCGACCGCAATTCACAGAATGGCTGCTTCTCTGAACGCTTTCCATAAAAGCTGTAGTTGCATGCGATAGCATCAGTTATTAAAGTTTTGAGAGCAATATTGACTTTTGTAACCAAATCATATCCCCACCAAGGAACTCACATGCGAACTCTAAAACAAATAAATTCACTACACATTTCTAACAATATACTAATTAGAGACAAAATAAGGACTTAAATGGCTAAACTAAATGTTATATTGGTATAACATTTCAGAATGGTTATTAATTTTAATAGAACGATGTAACATACTGTTTCAGTACAGTCGGTTGTGTAAAATAACTCTCTATGTATTTCTCAAATTGGTTTATTTTGCCATATCGACTGTATAAATACATTCGTTTAGCATCACCAATTATTATGATAACGGTTTATGTAGCATAAATATGTCTGCGATTAAATAAACGACTAAAGCAACATTAGCTTCATTCGCCAAGTAGCCAGAGCAGGGTTATTGGAAAATACACTCTTAACAGCCACCTTACCATTAACGTAATTACGAACCAAGGTAAACGAAAGCTTTACTTCGATAGGCACTTTTAACAGTGATCAGATTAGTAGTATCTACATTAATTAGATGTCAATCAAGTTTTAACTAAGTTACCTAGTAATGTGATAAAGCTAGACGAGTTGTTACTTCGCAGTAATTTAAAATTAGTGTATGGGTACTTAACTAAAATTTACAAGTGTTCAGGAGTTCAAATATCTTGATGAGGAAAGTAAGAGTCAACATTATGTGATATCCTAACAGGACTACAATTGACTGATAGTTAGTTAATTACGTATTGTTTCATAAGATTCTGCTCGCCATGATTCAGGCAAATAAAATATACTCTAATAATTTTCCTGAATATGAGAGCTAAACTGGACTGGGTATTTTCAATTAACTTATATAGGTATATAAGGAGTTCAGCAAAGTGGGATGGAACAGGACAATTATTTATTTCGATACTTCCAACAGACAGGTAGTTTGTTTCTGTACTTCTGAAAGTAAAGTGATGTGTTTTTATTTTATTCTGAGTAAGTACTTTGTAATATTTACCTAATCAACCGTCCGTCGAGGGTCTGTAAAGACCAGTCAAGACGGTTAATTAAGGCCAGGCAGACTAAACTCAGCGGCGTAGGTCGTGGTTCAAACTCTTAACTAAAACCTTGCTTGTACTTACCAAATATGCGATAGGGATAAAAATCATCAATACATATATTAACACTTTATAATAAACATGGGCGCCAATCAGCGGAAAGGCACTGATACCTAATAAAAGTAATCATGAAATAAACTCGTAGTTTAGAAAAAGCAATAACATTTTATTATACCATCGACTGCCAGGAAAAGCATGTATAAACAAATAAATAAACAGTCTGGAACTCGAAATGCAATAAGGCCTACAGGGCCCACTATTCCGACATAAAATAACGTAACTCTATCTAACCTAATTGTTATCTTGGGACGTGCACGTCGTCATATATACCTAACCTTAGCCTAACTATGATTAACTCACCACAAAAGCAAACCGGCCTATTGATCGCAACCACAGCTCCCGCACCCCGTCGTTAGCGTCTATGTAAAATTAATTAACGGGGGTTGCTTTGTTCAATTCATATAACTGTAACCGAATGGTGAAACAGCCATCACAAAATAAACTCAGTCTTTCCTTACAATTCAATAATGGTCTACATAAATCGATGTAGTATCAAAATGTAATTTATAGCAAAGGGTTACTTGCATTATTAAAAATAAACGTCCTTTCAAACAAAATAAGTACTTACGTGTTCTAAGCAACACTCAAACACGTCTTCACCCAAAGACACACATAAAAAAAGCCCGGAATCCTTGCCGTTTCTTTACATCTCCCACATTCCTGCAAACCCCCAATGAATTCGTCCGGCCCTGCGGCCGCACCATATGTTTAAATACCAGAAACTAACCCTCTCAATACATTGTATTGTAAATATTATGCGATCCCAGGTACCGTAGATGTAAAACGAAAGCTTTTTAAAATATAGAAGCATTCGCTTGTATGAGATTATTCCACCACGGTCTATGCAGGCTTTGTAACCCGTACATATAATAATTCAACCACGGTTCGTGAAATATACAAGTAATAATTAAATTGTGTCAACTGATAATAATCTAAGTTTTGGTACGCAGTAGCGTAACATTATATAAGAAATAATGATACAATTTTATGCTCAACAAAGCGATTGAAAATCGGGTTGTGACAACTTTCCCAGTTACTAAAACAGAGTGTATGGTATTTTGTTAAATAATGAACTCAAGGGTTGTGTTATGAATTATGTATCCGTAATTGTTTAACTAAATTGTGCCGACATTCTGTAAAAATACCGATGTTCAGATTAAAGCTCTCAGCTTAGGCTTAAGTTGAACGCGTTGAAATTTTATTCCCTGTGTACTTATTTAGGCAGACAGGGAGGCTTCAGCAGGGTACACCGCTTCATTGTTCTTTCGACGGTAGCCTGGGGGCTCACGCAATAACTTAGCAACGAAACCTGCCTGATTACGCAATTTTCAGGTCGGGTATAGTACTAAAGGACCCCCGTAGTGATAATCTTTGTTGTACTTGAACGAGTTCCGTTACAGTAATAGTTGACCGGTGAAAAGGTCGTTTCATGTTCCGTTAGTTGGAGACACCCTTGGTAACTGAGAGCGTGGGTCAGAGTAGGTAGCTTTATTAGAATACTGTATATATAATTAATTATTGTATTTGGGTGTTTGAGCCCGAAATTGTTTCTTATATCCTTAAAAAGTAGACTAGCCCTAAGGAATTTAGACATTAATTTGGTTTAGTCGTATAGTGTTTAGCTAGCCGGGGACTATAAAGCTCCACAGTAGTGCAGTGTTAACATTTTCTGCGTGCGTATTTGTGACAATCTTTTCCCATTCTCAAGAACAAAGTGCAACGAGTGATAATACCTTGATAAGGTCCGTAAGCCTTCCCTTCCCTTACGGTGGCGCCCTATTGTATATAACGGCAAATATTGTATATATTTTGTACTCACATGTCATTAGGTTGAGGTTTAATTAGTTGTACAGTTAATAAAACAATCTAAATTTATATCTTAGTGTGTTGTAGCTTAATGAACCTCACCCTCTCACCGACTGTAGCAAGCTTGCGAGGCAATATTCCGAAGCGTTTGGGCACTTTAGGTTTAGGGGTCATGCCCTATTATTTTATTGTTAATTTGATACCCTCAAGAGGCAGGAATGTATATTTAGTTACAACGACATTTAGCAAATAACATACATGATTGAAGTTTTAAAATTACCTTTGTACATTATTTGTTATATCGCCATATCGACTGTATAAAAATACATTCGTTTCGCTACACCAAAATATTTTTATTAAGAATAGTTCGTTAAATAAAAATAAAGCAACATTACTTTATTCGCCAAGCAATACATAACATTATTGAAATCACTCTTAACAGCCACCTACCATAACGTAATTACGAACCAATAAATGAAAGTTATCGATATCACTTTTCAGTATGATGTGATGGAAATAACATATTATTATATTAATGAGTTTTTAACAGTTACTGTAATGTGAAATGACGATTTTTACTTCGCAGCTTTAAAATTTGTGTATTGGTTTCAATTTTACAAGTGTCAGGTTCAAATATCTTGATAGGAAAGTAAGAGTCAACATTATGTGATTCCAACAGGACTACAATTGACTGATATTAGTTTATTACGTATTGTTTCATAAGTTCTGCTCGCCATATTCCAACAAATAAAATATACTCTAATAATTTTTTCTCCTTGCATAACGTATCTAACTAAACCGTGATTTTATTTTAAAATTAACTGTTACTTGTTAGGTGTTATAATAAAAAAATCTAAACGCCTAAAATATGGTGTGTCTGAACACTCCAAAACAAATTAATAAAATTTAAATTTGACTGGTCTTCAATTGAAAAAAATAACCTGCTACTTACATAAAGATATTCAAATCAACTACTTACAAATATTGCAAAGTTTTCTTTATTCTTCAAAAAATCTTCCAAGGCAATAATCTCGTTATAGTTCTGTATTGGTAATGCAACTAGCATATTTTGTGGCAAATGAACTTCCATATAAAAATAATTCCCTGTTGTTATGTATCCAGTTTATTAAGGATCAGTTTATTTTGCTCCTCAATTTTATGCAGAAGAGTAAATAATTTTCGGTGAAACGCTGTAATAAAACTGATACATAAGTAACTCTTTACTAAAGGCGAAAGTATCTACCTGAATTATCTACACTGTCATGTTTTGTGTTAGTATTACTAGGTGATAAAACTGGAGGTGTACCTACACACAAATCCTTATTGGTATAAAAAGTTGAATCATCGAAACAGGTTCTGCTATTGGTTTGAGACTGACTATCATTAGAAACATCTGAAAATTATAAAGATTCAATTAGAAATTGGATAACAGCAAATTCATAGTAGTCTAAATTACAGCATGGGTTCCAAGTTTAAAATAATCTATGAGCAGGTGATTATTTTAATTGAGTCAATTATTGCATAATCTAATAACATTATACTTTTCTCTATAGTGGCATAGGGTCCAAGCTCTAGAGCTTCACACACTTAAAAGGAAACCACAGAAAATGTAGATGCACATCACTAACCTGAAGTTTATGGTATACTGAATTTTAAAGGCGGTGGCCGCTGCAAAAGTGTTGATGTAACTTGCTTATGTGAACGACTGTTTTCATCATCGCCACTGCCATAGGATAAGCGACATGGTTTTACACGCTTTCTCTTAGCTTGTGGTTCCTCCAACTCACTTTGTATGTCTGATGTAATTTCAGCCTGTTTAATTTTATATTGTGCCTTATCATAATCATCTAAAGAAATACACAATAACAAAAAACCATGTTAGGATTTCTACTTACCACATTAAAAAAAAGCAGCGAACAATTGGATATAATTGCCAGGAATCTTCTGGTGCTATGTGACTTCGAACAGCTTTCTCAAATTGTACCCGCAGTTTAAAGGGTGGCCAGAACACTTCTTTATATAAAGGTGTCAACCAAGCTCGGCTTACAAGTGCGACACTGTTACCATCACCACCTTCACTTGGAAATTCGACTCCTACGAACGCCATAGTGTTACATAGTATACAATATCTAAAAATGAGAATTTAAAAATGTGTTAACAAGGGAATATATATGTGAGGTTAGAGAAACACTGTGAAATATAATTACCTTGTAGGTTAGAAAAATATAATTGCCGCTAAGAATTATCTTCTCTGGTGACGTTGACCGTATATTTACTACACTTTAGAGCTATTAAAGCTATAAAAACCAAATACATAGATTATACTATAAATGTGCGTCATAAAATTAAAGCCACCATTAACAGGTATAACAAACAGGCAATATGAAGTTGAAGAGGAATAAACGCTATTGTTGGCGTTGCTGCGCACTGCACAGGTGCGTCTTAATCCGAAAGCTATAACTAAGAATATTGTATCGGCGCACAGGATGTAATACCAAAAACGTACCTACAGAAATATGTAATCAATTTTCAAAACTGTATTTTTTCTAAAGCAAATTATTAATTTTCATAAGTACATAAATAATCCATAACTGCATAGAATTAGTTAAATAACTTGAATTATATAAAGTTACGCGTAGTTGTAGTTTGTAGCGTTATAAACTACAACGAATATACATCAACGTCTGTAAATACGAGATAAAGAAATATATACACCCAAACTCGTGGAATTATGAAAGAACGCGTAGAGTGGGTTACCTATCTTCCCGCATTAAAATTATAAAAACGTAACATAAACCATTTAATATATAAAGCAAAAAAAAAGTTTTAATATTTACCACGGTTACTTATACATGTGAACTATTTCTCAACGTAGTCGCATCGACATTGACGCTTTTATTGTAAGGGACACAAGTATTTTGTATACCTTTTCCATACCACGTTGCCGCCTGGATTTTCAGCAGACTTGCACACTGGTTTTTAGCTCCTTGTTACAATTTTCTCTTATAAATTCCTCCTTTCTTTCTGCAAGCAACACGTCAATATGACCACCGAGCATCCATGGTCAACCTAACGTAACCTGGACAAAAATAGTTTTTGTAGAGAAATTTTTATAGAATGTACACAACTAGTTATTCATTACAACTAAATGCTGTAATGAGCTTCGTTTAATTCTTTGACTGAACTTAAACCTGTTTGCCCGCAAATACCATACTGATAATAGTTCGTTACGATGTATTGAGATGACGCTAACCATTTGAGCTGATGACAATTATTATAAGTTAATCATTAACATTGTTTACTGCACTAATTTAGTTTTTAACTCGACAATTAACTACTTCGTCACTAAGTTGGACTATGTAAATTAATCTACACTAACACTTAATTTAAATGTACATTAAACGTATTTATATCATGACCGCGACTTCCCACTTTGATTGAAACCAAAACTTCTGTCGTATCCCACGATTTATATAAGACGTTAAACGGGGCCAGATACTACCAGACTAGAATGTCATTGATTCATCAATTTGGATACTTTACATTAGTCTTTAAGTGCATTCTTGTAATTTAATACCAGGGCGTTTGGTGGTATCTAGCAGGACACACTATTGTAACATATACGTCTGTATGGACACAAGCAAAAAACATATATTTATAATTTTGACAATTAATATACGACACTATGACCAATTATTTACAATATTAATACGTGTGCTTGTTAATGAGCACAAACGGGATCAAATACCTATATATAAAAGCACAGATATATACACTTACAACAAATGCTTAAATTAAATATTGACAAGTACAGTGGAATATTCACAGGATTAACACGAGTTCGTGTTAATGAGCACAAACAAGAACTAACGTTTATATATTCCTATATATAAGAAAACACAAACATATATACACATAAAAACCGTCTTAAGGCCGTAAATGAGAAAATATAGCATGCATATTTACAGGATTAACATGAGTGCGCGTTAATGAGCACAAACAAGATCAAATGTTCAAATATTCCTTATATCTACAAAGCAAATTAATTTAGTTAATAAAATATGAATATTTACATGATTAACACACGGCGTGTTAATGAACACAAACAAGAACGAACGGTTGTCTATTCTTATATAAAATATAAGCACAACGTACAGGTAATGTCAGTTGAGGGCAAATGCAGTATGAACAGGATTAACACGGGTGCGTTTTAATAAGCACAAACGAGAACCAACGTTAAGTTAGTTAAGGGAAATACAATATGAATACAAGATTAACACGAGTGCATGTTAATAAGTACAAATAAGAACAAATTCTAAATTAATTAAAACTAATGTAATATGAATACAGGATTAACTCGAGGGCGTGTTAGTAAGTACAAACAAGAACAAATGCTAATTTAATTAAGGCAACTACAATATAAATATAAGATTAACACGGATGCGTATTAATAAGCACAATGAAAACAAACTGGAAATAGACGTGGAATGTATTTCGCAATAAATATACAAACTTAACCTAAGGAAATGTTTTTATGGACTAATAAAGAATTATTATTAGCCAAAAAGAATATTACAGGCAGTCAGGAAGTGAGTGTTGGCGACGGTGACAGAACTGGTGCGTCCCCGGCACATTGTGGTACGATGTGGATTCACTGTCAAGACCTAGCTGACGGGGTGGTGCTTTGGTGCAAGTAAGGTGAGGTCAGATTGCAATTACTGACCGTGTAAAAGAATAGAATGATTTTGTGCTACCAGGACACCAATCACTGGCTGTGTAATGATGAAGTAATAGGGTGCTGCCGGGATAAAAATTACCGACGGTGTAGTGTTAGAACCGGTTTGATGAGAGAGTAGTGTGTGTTGACCAGGATAACAATTGCGAGTTGTGTGTAGTGTGATTTAATTACTGTGAGCTTGTACGCAGTGTAGTACTAGATTATTGGATGCCAAGCACAAGCATGCTAATAGGTACTATTCCGTGGATAAAAATTGGCAAGGACTGAATTTCTGGTTGATTCGGTACTGTTTTTTATGTCTGATACTAAACTCAATTACTCTATTGTTAGTTTAATGGCATTGTCTTTTTTGATTCGAGACTCTAGCGTCTATGTTACACTATTTTTACCACCTACTTCTATATGTACAACTTCAAATTACTTTATATGCTCTTATAATTTGATAAATATCCAATTCTTAAGTAAATTTTGTATCATTGTGTAACTTATTAAAAGACCAACGTAACCAACTAATTAGTTGTAGCAACCCTTAGGGATTTTAAAGTCGTTTTTTATCTCAAAATTTAAATATGTGTTCACATTTTTCCATTTTTCAGATTGCTTCTTTCAAAAGTTGGGTAAAACACGGGATTATAAATTTATAATAAAATTCAATAAAACATCGTCTATGCTTACTGTATCCACCTTCAAACTCAGATATACCGTAAAATTTTCGTAGAAATAGGAAAATTCTTGTGAGCACGTAGTAAATAAAGATTACTAACAACGTAGGAGCGTACTGGATTAAACGGGATTTTCTTATCCAGCACAAAGATCGGAAAAATTTATTGTCCCCGTGTGCAACGTTATGAACTCAAAGGTATGAGATTCTCCACATTGCTTACTGACACACAGAATAATATTTTTGTTTAATCTGTTTCGCTGTTTAAAACGAAATTGTAATAAATTCTGGATTAAAGAGGCATCAGCGGAGCTCGTTTCAGCAAACAAGTTGCGGTTGTAGATCAGCGAAAGATGTAATTGCAGGATTTAAAGATAATCCTTGGCTGATAAAATGTTTCATAAATTATGGCCCATGCGTTTAACCAACCGTTCAACTGCAATAACTAACTGGTTTTCTATTTTTTCGCGATGCGCGGTTTAATCGTTTTTCGAATATTCTTTGTAATTACAATAGATTTACAGTTAGGTGTTCATTCTATAATCTTATATAGGACAAATAAAAAGTCTGTAAGTTATATATTCCCCAAGTATAAGGAAAATGTATAATTAATAATGCTATCCGACGTATTTTGGAAGTCGATGTAAAGTTCTGAATATATGATAAAGGAGGTCATTTCTCATTTGCGACTATGTTAAAGTTGCGGTTGAGCGATGGTAAAGTCACGTACAATTTTTTTAACTACATGGACTTTAATCCAAAACTTAACAGCTTTGGGAATATTAAATTGTAAATTGTTTTTCATTTCCAAACCTTGATAGTTAAGCATTAAATACGGCACATACTAGCTTTTGCCACAAGAATATTTATGATTTCCTAAATACGCTTTCTAAAGTTATGGGACCATCAATAGTACGAATTGACTTCTAAAATATTACTGACGATTGGAAATGCTTTTAACAATATTCGTTTCATCACACAAGATGAAGCGAATTCTTACAAAAGTAGAAATCAAAGTAAAATTGAAACTAAATTTTTCATATATACTCAAATGCATCATGCTTGAAGAGGTATGGTATCCACCAGACTACTCCCAAATCCAGGTTTACGATCAAGTTCCAAGCGAATGATTTAGTAGAGGCAGTAACTAGATTCCCTGCGGGTTCTTTATCGGTATTTGTGACTCTAATTTCTTTGCTATGTTGATACTTTTATTCGCATTCGACTGTCTATGTAGATACCAATCGCCTTAATAATTTAACATTTATTTATCTTTATCTAGTGGTAGTTTTGAAGAGTATTTTGGCTTACCTGCGATTTTTAATGTTAACATTTCTAAAGGGAGAGATTTGTCCTCTAAATCTGATTGTTATATTTCCGTTTATTTGTTCATGCGTTTGATTACCGTTTCAGCAATCAATTTCATAAATGCCAATCTTCTGTAATAATTTTATTTAATCTTTGTGGTTAACCTAGAGATCTTTAAGTCTATTTCAATTGTGATATTCAACTTTGCGATATATTGGTTTTAAAAAAACATACTTGAAAGTTTTTGTTGCTTGACGATATAATATTTTAATATATGTTAAATATTCTTTTCCCTATAGTAGGGGATAAAGAATACTACTATAGTAAGCCTGCTTATCGTAAAAGGCGATTAAAAGGCGCAGCAAGGGGCAGCAGCCTTACTGGCTAAAAGATATTGGAGGAGGGTCGGTTGGTCTCGGGCGATCCTCAATAATTTACAAGCTTGTTGGGGGTTGGCCGTGACGGATACGGCTTTTTGCTAAAATCTTTAAAAACTGCGTTGTGGAAAGATATGGGAGCCTACCACAATATTTCCCAGGTGTGCGTGGCCTAAAACACGAAATACATATGATGGAGAGCTCACAAGTAAAATTCTTGTCCGGAGGTACAATACTCCCTCATTCGGCTCTCCGGGAGGGGGTACTTGGGGCTCGTCATCGTAAGAATATAAAACAACAGTTCGATTTAGTGATAGGGACTTGGAATGTAAGGTCATTACTTATAGTAGATAAGTTAACGAATTTATTAGTCGAAATGAGAAAGGAAAAGCTGGGCATTTTAGGTATTAGTGAGGTGAGATGGCCAGATAGTAATGACTTTTGGAAAGATAATTATAGAATAATTACAACTTCTTCAACTAATGGACAGGCAGGCGTAGTAATAGTGTTAGGTAAAAGATTAGGGCATAAAGTTAAAGAGTACTTACAATTTAGTGATAGAATAATTATGGTTAGATTGAGTACAAAACCCACAGACATTGTTTTAGTACAGGTTTACATGCCAACAACTCAGTACGAGGATGAGGAAGTAGAAAAGGTATACGAGGATATAAATAGTATAGTGAGAAAAGTAAAAGGAGATGAGAATTTAATAGTTATGGGCGATTTTAATGCGTCAGTGGGAGAAGGTAGTGAGGGAAAAATGGTAGGAAAATTTGGGTATAGCAGACGAAATGATAGAGGAGAAAGATTAGTTGAGTTTTGCCAGGAACATAGATTAGTAACTGTAAACACCCTATTCGAACAACATGTTAGGAGAAGATATACCTGGAAAGCGCCAGGTGATAGGGCTAGATACCAAATAGATTATATTTTAGTTAAACAAAGATTTAGAAACCAAGTTAAAAACTGTCGTAGTTATCTAGGGGCTGACATAGATAGCGAAAATTGAGAAAGATTAAAAGAGAGGGATGGGATCTAGGTAAGCTTAATGATAGTAGGGTAAAAGAGGAGTATAAACAAGTATTAGATATTAAGAGCAAAGAGATAGCTGTAGGAGGGAACGTAGAAAATAGATGGAAAGAAATAAAACTGACTGTACATGATACAGCAACACAGACTATAGGTAAGAAAAAAATAGAAGCGAGAAAACCGTGGGTAACAAAGGAGATATTAGATTTAATAGAGAATAGAAGAAAGCTTAAACCATTCAGAGAAGTGGATAGTGAAAGTAAGCAAAAATATAATACAGTTAGAAATAAGATAGTACATGAGTGTAGAAAAGCTAGAAATAAATGGATGGAGGAGAATTGTAAGGGAATACAAGATGATTTGAGAGTAGGTAAGACAGACAGGGCTTACAGGACAGTTAAAAAGTTTTTTGGGGAAGATAGGAAAAAATATAATGGCATTAGAGACGAGAATAATGAGTTTCTAATAAATAAAGTTGAGGTAGCAGATAGATGGAAAAGATATTTAGAAGATTTATATAAGGGAGACGATATGGATGAGTTAGAGAACGACCAAGAAGAGGATGTAGAAATAGGGTTCTCAATATTAAGAGAGGAATTTGATAGAGCTGTTACGGATCTTAAACTAAATAAAGCGCCAGGGATAGACGATATTCCCGCAGAATTAATAAAATATGCAAGTCAGAAAACTTTAGACAGATTATATGAACTAGTAAAAGTAATATATGACACAGGTGAGGTTCCAATAGATTTCGAAAAAAATATTATTATCCCAATCCCAAAAAAGTCAGAAGCTGATAGGTGTGAGAATTTTAGGCATAAATGACACGTTACAAAAGAGATAGCTGTAGGAGGGAACGTAGAAGATAGATGGAAAGAAATAAAAATGACTGTGATACAGCAACACAGACTATAGGTAAGAAAAAAATAGAAGCGAGAAAACCGTGGGTAACAAAGGAGATATTAGATTTAATAGAGAATAGAAGAAAGCTTAAACCATTCAGAGAAGTGGATAGTGAAAGTAAGCAAAAATATAATACAGTTAGAAATAAGATAGTACATGAGTGTAGAAAAGCTAGAAATAAATGGATGGAGGAGAATTGTAAGGGAATACAAGATGATTTGAGAGTAGGTAAGACAGACAGGGCTTACAGGACAGTTAAAAAGTTTTTTGGGGAAGATAGGAAAAAATATAATGGTATTAGAGACGGGAATAATGAGCTTCTAATAAATAAAGTTGAGGTAGCAGATAGATGGAAAAGATATTTCGAAGATTTATATAAGGGAGACGATATGGATGAGTTAGAGAACGACCAAGAAGAGGATGTAGAAATAGGGTTGTCAATATTAAGAGAGGAATTTGATAGAGCTGTTAGGGATCTTAAACTAAATAAACCGCCAGGGATAGACGATATTCCCGCAGAATTAATAAAATATGCAAGTCAGAAAACTTTAGACAGATTATATGAACTAGTAAAAGTAATATATGACATAGGTGAGGTTCCAATGGATTTCGAAAAAAATATTATTATCCCAATCCAAAAAAAGTCAGGAGCTGATAGGTGTGAGAATTTTAGAACGATTAGTTTAACTTCTCATGCTTCCAAAATACTAACAATAATAATTATAAATAGAGTAGAAGTTTTGACTGAGAATTATTTAGGTGAAGACCAATATGGTTTTCGTAAAGACAGAGGGACTAGAGAACCGATACTAATGATTTGGCTAATTATCGAAAAAATGTTACAAAAAAATAAAAAGACTCATTTCGCGTTTGTAGATTTAGAAAAAGTATTTGATAGGGTTAATTGGATTGTTATGTTCAGGGTTCTGCAAAAAATAGGAATCTCTCATAGAGATAGAAAAATTATTTACAGTCTATATAAAAACCAAAGCGTAGTAATTAGATTTGATGAAATAGAAAAGGAAGCTAAGATTAGAAATGGTGTTAGACAGGGTTGTATGCTGTCTCCCTTGATTTTTAATGTTTATATTGAGGAAGCTTTAAACTTAGCTAGAGAGAGAAAAGAGATAGGTATTAGTGTACAGGGACAGAAAATAGACATGTTACGTTTTGCAGATGATATAGCCATTATAGCAGAGTCTAGGAAAGAGTTAGGAGAGTTTTTAAATATTTTAGATGAGATACTACAGAGTAACTATAGTATGAGAATTAACTCAGTAAAGACAAAGATAATGACAAGTGAGTTACAACCTAGTTCTAAACCAAAATTAAAAATAGGTAATACCGAGTTAGAGGAGGTAGATGAATTTTGCTATTTAGGTAGTATAATTACAAACGATGGACGTAGCAGAAGGGATATAGTAGCTAGAATAGCTCAAGCTAGAAAAATGTTTTTAAAAAAGAAAAACTTACTAATAGTATTAGTTTAGATAATAGAAAAAGTTTCTTAAAGTCGTACGTATGGAGCGTTCTACTATACGGTAGTGAGACTTGGACAATTAAAGAAGTAGATAAGAAAAAGATAGAAGCTTTTGAAACTTGGTGTTATAGGAGAATGTTAAAGATTAGTTGGACAGATAGAGTAACAAACGAGGAAGTTTATAGAAGGATAGGTGAGGATCCCTGTATGTGGAAACAATTGAAGGTCAGCAGAGATAGAATGATAGGGCACCAGTTAAGACATGAGGGACTATTTAGTAAAGTCTTAGATTATAGACTACCAAATAAAAATAGAGTAGGAAGGCCTAGACAAAGCTATATTAGTCAAATTATTAGAGATTTAGGTTGTGAAGGATATGTAGACCTTTTTAGACTAGATCAGATTAGAAAAGAATTTAGAGCTGCGTCAAACCGACTTTAAGTAAGTTCGAAAACAAAACAAAAAAAAATAAAAATCAGTTAACTAAATGTCACCAGGACATAACTCACAATTAGTTAGCGGTCTGGCATGTTGGTAGCGTTTCGTTGCTTAAGCCTTACCATAACATATAATTTAATAAACGTCACCATGACATAACCCACAATTAGGTAGCGGTCTGGCATGTTGGCAGCGATTCGTTGCTTAAGCCTTACCATAACATATAATTTAACACTTTTCCTTTTTGAAGCGGATAACCAGGTTATATTTCATTTCTTTATAAATGGTAATCATGTAAACATGTTAGAGTTCTTTAACAACCATCAGGTTGCTAATATCTATGTAGAGCCAGCTGAATAGGAAAAAGATAGAAGGATATAGGAAGACCTAGACCAAACTATATTAGTCAAATTATTAGAAATTTAGGTTGTGAAGGGTATGTAGAGCTTTTTAGATTAGCACAGAATAGAAAAGAAGTTAGAGCTGCGTCAAACCGACCTTAAGTAAGGTCGAAAACAAAATGATGATGACGAGTAGTTAAATAAAGAATACAGTGATCACATCAAAATCAATATGATTAAAGAAAATATATACTTATTGCCATAAAGCTTTTAACTACACAAGCTGACCTGTATTCAACGTCAAATTGGCGTAAAAAAATGATGTTCTTAAGACGTCACGAAAATCACGTCATGTTGACGTCATTTTATGGCCAACTGACTTCTTGGTCACAAATTTACTCATTATCGACGTCAGTATGTTAGCTGGGAGGTGCCTTATCCCTCACTTTAGCAACATACTCTATTGGTTTGGTACTTAGTTTATTAAAAATTTTATCGTCTTCCACCGTTATGGTAGTGTAGTTTTTGAAATATATATATATATATATATATATATATATATATATATATATATTTGCTGTGTTTCCCTTAAATTAGAATCGAGCCTCACGAATTGGGCGTCAAGAATGCTGTGAATCCTACAAAAAGCTATTCATTACCTTAACTGTGTTGGTCCATTGACTTTCTTCTGTTAATCGCCTCGGCTGCTCCTCTAGATAACTTACATCCTCAATCATAAAAAAAAACAAACACATTCCTATCACAAACATCAACGTTAACTCTATTTACATCAATATTCACAATACATTAAAATTTCAAAATTAAAATTCAGCATAAATTTCAGTATCAGAAAATTTCAAGATTAAATTTATTATCATTTTAATGTGCATCCAGAATTAAAGTCCTTGTAGGATGCCTACTAATTAATGTAACAATATATGCAGACCTGAGCCTGAGTACAAAGGGAGCATCTACCACCCTTTTACGTTAATTAACCAGGTTCGTCTAATTGAGCTCAAAGACATACCCAAATTTTCATCATAATCCAGAACATCAATACTAAATACCCCTTTCTACTTAAACAAGCAAATTTCACCTTAAAATTAAAATTTTATTGTTGGTACAATTTCACTACTGTCCATTTTAAGTAAATCAATTATAAAGTTATTCAACACACACCAAAATATCAAAATCCACCAACAAAGCATAAGTTACCTGAAGGTTACTGCACTAGTGGCTTCAATGTACATCGTCCTCTGTTAATCACACCAATCCAACTGGGTTATGTTTAGGTCCTCGTATCGCTGGTCGCCTTTAAAATTTTCTACATCACCATTCATCTAAAGTAGTTTCAGTGCTTTTCCGGAACTCATTTGTGTATATCTGAAGCTTGTTTTGTGGATCCAGACACGTTTACGAACCATTTAATTATTAACACCCCCGAAAAATAGCAAAGAAATTCATACTTCTTTCACAAATATACGCCAAAACTGCCTACTTTTGTGTATTCATTTGTCGTTGCAAATTAGACTAATTGGTACTGTGATACTAAACTTTATTACCTTGTATCTTCTTTTCTAAGTGCACTAAATTACTTGCATTGTAGCACGTAAAGAATAAACTGTTTTAAATCACCAAAATATACGAGCAAACTTTAAATTATTCTATCAAACTCGGAAAACTAAAAAGCACTGTTTAACGCATTGAATCAAGTCGCAGATCTAAGAGAGCTTGTTCATATTAACCTGGGTATATATAGAGGTTAGCCTGTCTGTCGGTCTAGTCCCCAAAACGGCCAGTTTCTAGAATTTCGTATACGATGTTCCCATCTCGACAGCCTGTGTGTCGGTTCTTATTAAATTTGCACTCGCACCAGTTAAATCTCAGAAATTTTGACACGGCTCGCAACGTCTGGGAATAACTAATTAATTTTTATACAGAAATGTTATTTTTACCTCTCAAGTTTGCCTCTTATTTTCAACCAATCGCAACCCAGTGACATTGCTCAACCCACGCCTTTTACTATAAGTGTCTCTGTCTTGCGCATATTATCTGTCTCTATCTACCCTGTTCTTATTGGTGCAAATTGATATTCTTTATTATCGATTATTTCAGTCCATGTGGACTGTGAAATAACCCACCTTATTAGCATTTCCCGTAACTATTATGCGACGGTTTCTCCAACATTCTCTGTAACCATTTGTTATCTGCAAATTTTACTCAGAACGATACTTTTAAAAATACGCAGGTGTTCAAACATCCTACTTCTAACTACCACTTCTACGATTTGAATATTATTGGGTTTTTACAAGCTTTGATGCGTATTATATGTTCCTAATGGTTTTATTAACTTCAATTAAAATTAATACCCTTTAATTTTTAGTGACTCCTAATCAAATATTAATTATTATCTGTACATTTTGTTTAATACCGGTTACTTAAAATAGAGTTAATTAATATAAATTTTGCACGTAATTTCTCTTTGTTTGTTTACTCGGAATAATCAAATTACACGTAGAGCATTTTACTACTGCTTCTTTTTATATAAAGCGTCTTGTAAATAATTTGAATCTCTTATTTTTAATGAACACGAATGAAATTTTATGCTTCACGGTTTTAATAATGCGTACCTTTTCCCAAAGCTTCTACACGGTGATTAAAATTATTTTATGTGATGATTTAATTTTCTACCCTGGTCTAAATATGAGTAATATATAAATTTTGCTGTGATACCACCAAAATCCGGGTACTCCTCTTTTCGAATCAAGCCCCTTCGAATTGGATGTCCAGAATGCTGTGAATCCTACGAAAAGCTATTCATTACTTTAACTGTGTTGGTCCATTGACTTTCTTCTGTTAATCGCCTCGGCTGCTCCCCTAGATAACTTTCATCCTCATTCATAAAAAAAACAAACACATTCCTACCACAAACACGAACGTTAACTCTATTTACATCAATATTCACAATACATTAAAATTTCAAAATTAAATTTTGGCATAAATTTCAGTATCAGAAATTTTCAAGATTACATTTATTATCATTTAAATGTGCATCCTGAATTAAAGTCCTTGTTGGATGCCTACTAATTAATATAACAATATATGCAGACCGGAGTCTGAGTACAAAGGAGCATCTACCACCCCTTTACGTTAATTAACCAGGTTCGTCTAATTGAGCTCAAAGACATACCCAAATTTTCATCATAATCCAGAACATCAATACTAAATACCCCTTTCTACTTAAACAAGCAAATTTCACCTTAACATTAAAATTTTATGGTTAGTACAATTTCACTAATGTCATTTAAAGTAAATCAATTATAAAGTAATTCAACACACACAAAATATCAAAGTTCAAACAAAATAGTATAAATTACCTGAAGGTTACTGCACTCGTAGCTTCAACGTACATCGTCCCTTTGTTAATCACACCATTCCAACTGGGTTATATTTACAGCTTCTGATTCTCAACGCTTTTCAAATTTTCTCCATCACCATTTATTTAAAGTTGTTTCTGGGCTTTTCCAGAACTCATCTGTGTATATCTGACCCTTGTTTTGTGGATCCAGACACATTTATGAACCATTTAATCATTAACACCCCCGAAAAATAGCAAAGAAATTCATACTTCTTTCACCAATATACGCCAAAACTGCCTACTTTTGGTGTATTCATTTGTCGTTGTAAATTTTACTAATTGGTACAGTGATACTAAATTTTATTACCTTGTATCTAAGTGCACTCAAGTACATTCATGTTAGCACGTAAATAACAAACTGTTTTAAATCACCAAAATATACGAGCAAACTTTAAATTATTCTATCAAACTAAAATGCACTGTTTAACGTATTGAATCAAGTCGCGGATGTAAGAGAGCTTGTTTATATTCACCTGGGTATATATAGAAGTTAGCCCGTCTGTCGGTCGAATCCTCAAAACGGACCATTCTAAAGAATTTCGCATTCTCGGTTCCCATTCCGTAGCCCGCGCGTCGGTTTTTACGAATTTTGTACTCGCCCCAGTTAAATCTCAGAAATTTCAACACGGCACGCAACGTCTGGAAATAACTAATTGACTTTTATTCAGAAATGTTATTTTCACCTCTCAAATTTTGCCTTTTACTTTCAACCAATCGCAACCCCATGACGTTGCTCTACTCACGCCTTTTACTATATGTGTCTCGGTCTTGTGCATATTATCTGTCTCTATCTAACCCGTTCTTATTGATGCAAATTGATATTCTTTACTATCGATTATTTTAGTCCATGTGGAGTGTGAAATATCCCACCTTTAGCATTTCTCGTAACTATTAAGCTACGGTTTCTCCAAGATTCTTTGAAACCATTTGTTATCTACAAAATTTTCGCCGTACGTGACATTTAAACTACGCAGGTGTTCAAACATAATATTAATTCTCAGAGCTTTATTTTCTGGTATTTTAATCTTGGATTTTCACAGGCTTTTATGCTTATTATTAATAATGGTTTAATTAACTTCAATTAAAATTGACTTCTATCCTTTCATTTTTAGCGAATACAAATTAAATATTAATTATTATGTGTACACTTTGTTTAATACCGGTTACTTAAAATAGGGTTAATTAATATAAATTTTGCACGTAATTTCCATTTGTTTCTTTATTAGGAATAATTAAATTACACGTAGAGCTTTTTAATACTGTTTCTTTTGATATAAAGCGTCTTGTACATGATTTAAATCTCTTATTTTTACTGAAACTAATAAATTTTTATGCTTCACGGTTTTAATAACGCGTATTATCTAATAATATTCATTATACACGGTGATTAAAATTATTTGATGTGATTATTTAATTTTCTACGCTGGTCTAAATATGAGTAATATATATATATATATATATATATATATATATATATATATATATATTATAATGTGTGAGGGAGCTACCAAGGGTTCTAAGGGTTGTTTAGTACAAGGTAGTGTATGCCAAGCAAAATAATCCATATATTTGACCACATAAGTTAAAAAGGTATGTTTGCCGTATTTTACATATACTAAAGTACCATTCAAAATGGTAGTTGAAACATAAGTGCCAAAAGGTAAATTAAAATGACTAAATGACGTAGTAAGATGTACAGTGCTCTAGGGTTTATACAGAGTTTGAATTTTATAGGCCATTGAAAGTACATTTGCCGTCCAAAAACCGGATGCGTCTATGGATGTTCACTATCAACCACGCATCCAGGTTCAAGTGTGATTTATTTTGGTTTTTTATTTTTATAGAATCAACTTTTGGACAGAATTTGTAAGCTCAAAATTAGTAGTTATAACAACGTCAAATGTGATTGAAGGACTGTAAATATTTAGGACCAATACTAGAATTTTATGTGAATTATGAAAGTGTAAAAAGACTTGAATTATGGTATGTGCGACACAAACGAAATGTTTGGATATTATTGGACGATTTTAGTTATGTATTTTATGATTTAGTAGGCAAGAAATGTTATAATGGTCGCCTTGGAAAGAAAACAAAGGGAGATTAATTCGAAAGTTTGTTGTAAAAAGACGTGTTTTGTATAGAACCGCGCTAATTTGTGTACGATTTAGAGATTATTTCGATATTTTTTTGTAAAAAGACGTGTTTTCATAGAACTGTGCTAATTTGTGTAACGATTTTTAAAAAGTTAATAAAAGTGTTTGATTTTGAATAGTTTTTGATTGAATAAAGAAGGGTAAAGAGCAGCAGCGAAATATAAATAAGCAACGACGACGATAATAAAAAGTGTAAAGATTGATAATAGTGCGACGGCGAAGCGACGAATAATTGAATAGATTTGGAACGATATTGGGAAAGGCGGAAGGCAAATAGAGTGGTTATATATAGGGACGAAGTTGGATTTGGATAGAGATTAAAAGGCGGAAGGACATAGAGTGGTTATATAAGCGACGGCGAAGCAACGAATATTTAAATAGATTTGGGATTGATTTGGATAGCGATTTAAAAGCAGAAGGACATAGGGTGGTTATTTAAAGGAACGAAGATCGATTTGGATAGCGATTTAAAGGCAGCAGGACATCGAGAGGATATACAAAGGAACGGAGATTGATTTGGATATAGATTTGTAGCGGGGCATCGAGTAATTGGAAACAGGACGGCGATTAGATTTGGATTGAATACGAAAAGGCGGACGGATTAAAATAGAACACAAGGAGCGAAATTAGGAGAGCAATAATTGGTAGTGGAGGATTCAAAGCAGAAATTAGGACAGAAGAATTAGCACAGGGGAAGTAACATAACCGGGTATTCCAAATTCTAAATTAGGGTTAATTATTTCAGATATTGGGGAGCAGCTAAAAATTAAGAACGACACCTGGAGGCGATACGAAAATTCTATCAGATAGTACAACCGTGTAAAGACGCATACGGCTACTAGGATCTTGAGCCAGCAGTTAGTGAGGCCGAGGACGAAGTATAATCCAGGTGAGTGCTGAAATATCTTAAAACGTCAAAAAAGTCAAAAATTTGTGGTAGTAATTTAATTTGGCACAAGGCAACGTTGATCGTAGTAAAAATTTGGCATATACAAAAGTAGCTTAAAAATTTAGTACTAAAACAAAAGAGTGTGCAGTTTGGTTGGGCATTGCACATCTACTTATAACAGAACTCACTATAAGTAGGTGAACACCCTGAGAATTAAGAGCTCAAATAGTCGAGGCATAATAATAGTAATACACAGTTTAATTAAAGAACCAACCAAACGTTGCAAGTACGGGGCGTGCATTAGGTGTGCACATTATATAAAAGGCGCGACAAAAAGTGTAAAATAAAATAAAGAATTAAAGTAAAGTAAAGAAAGGGAGGGAGGGTAGAGAGATTAGAGATCAGTAAAATATATATATATATATATATATATATATATATATATATAACAAAGACAAGTTATTTGCAGTCCGCAATAAGAAAATTGAATATAAAGTAAGATGTATCTGTAAACAAACTCTTATGAAAATAATAAGAGCCATTGACAAATACAAATCTTACTTTATATTCAATTTTCTTATTGCGGACTGCAAATAACTTGTCTTTGTTTATTTGAATTGCCTATGGGGCATGAACCCGGGTGTCGCCACGAGAAGGTTTGTTACGTTAGCAAATAAATTTTGCTGTAACATTCCGCAAATCTCAAAGGCCCAACGTACTTTTATAGTCATTTTTAAAATTTATTATGTAGTTTCGGTTCAATTCTGTACTTCCACACTTTAGTAGTGTTGGTGTTTTATCACCTGATGGCGGTTTTATTTACTTTTGCCATAGTACAGTGATTGTTTCGAAATTATATCATTATAATAGCTTCGATTACTTCATAGGGTTCTTGGGAACAGTCCACTCTGATGAGGCTAACAAGCCGAAACCATTGGTCAGTGGATGTTTCCTCCCCTATGAATTAATAAAGCTAATGTTTTGTTAATGGCTATATAACTACCAGCCCGATTTGTATTTGTCAATGGCTCTTATTATTTTCATAAGAGTTTGTTTACAGATACATCTTACTTTATATATATATATATATATATATATATATATATATACAGGGTGAGTGTTTAGAATGGCAACGGTCGATAACTCCGTTATTATAAAAGCTACGTAAACCAAATTTGGAGGCATCTTAGGCATGCCTAAAGTGCACATTTTAAAAATATTTGGAAGCATACAGGGTGTTTCATAATTCCAGGGCATATTAAACTTATATTTTTTAAATGGAGTACCCTATATATTATTAAATTTTTGAAAAGCCCATGAAGAGAGCTTTAATTTGATATCAAATTGTATCTGTCTATTCCTTTTAGTTTTTGAGATATTCAACTGTTTTTAGAAAAAATGACCCCAATTGGATACATTGCCACTGCACTAATACACAACTTATGTTAATTTTCAAGATGCAGAAAATTTTACCATATACCATAGTATATTTGTAAATATCACTTTTTTGAAATTTCTTCCCAGTATACAGGGTGTGTCAGGTTTCGCAAAATGCAATTTTAAATTTTTTTAAATGGCACCCTACCAATTTTATTGCTACAATGGATAGCTTCATTAAGTGTCCTTTATTTTGTTAAGCATTCTCTATCTAAATCCATTACTTTCTGAGATATTTTGATTTTCTTCGAATTTTATGAATGTTTTAATTTACATAACTAAAATAACTTACTATTGGAGAATATTATAAAACAATTAATAACATTTTGATAAACAATCAACTACACTTATCCAATAACAATTTTCACTAAAGATATAACAACCTACAATAATACGCTATCAACAGAATTCTGCCAGATCAACAATATGCATTTTATAGAAAATATTCAAACAGGAAATCAGGCAGGCTTTGAAAAAAATAACTATTACATGTAAAGTGTCATTTAGGTTTATTAATTGTAGTGTGTTGTCATTTAACAGGATATCTCTCTTGGTATATTCTTGATGCAAGTAGGAAGTTTTTTAAACTTGCTCTCAATACCCAAATCATATTTATTTGTTCTTCCACTGTAAAATTCATTTTGAAAACTCCTTCAGAGATTACATTTAAAACAGAACTGATAATGTGTTAAATGACAACACACTACAATTAATAAACCTAAATAACATTTTGATTGTAATTGTTATTTTTTTTAAAGACTGCCTGATTTCCTGTTTGAACATTTTCTATAAAATGCATATTGTTGATCTGGCAGAGTTCTGTTGATAGCGTATTATTGTAGGTTGTTCTATCTATAATGAAAATTGTTATTGGATAACTGTAGTTGATTGTTAATCAAAATGTATTAATTGTTTTATAATATTCTCCAATAGTAAGTTATTTTTAGTTATGTAAATTAAAACATTCATAAAATTTGAAGAAAATCAAAATATCTCAGAAAGTAATGGATTTAGGTATAGGAATGCTTAACAAAATGAAAGGACACTTAATGAACTATCCATTGTAGCAATAAAATTGGTAGGGTGCCATTTAAAAAATTTTAAAATTGCATTTTGCGAAACCTGACACACCTGTATACTGGGAAGAAATTTCAAAAGTGATATTTACAAATATACTATGGTATATGGTAAAATTTTCTGCATCTTGAAAATTAACATAAGTTGTGTATTAGTGCAGTGGCAATGTATCCAATTGGGGTCATTTTTTCTAAAAACAGTTGAATATCTCAAAAACTAAAAGCAATAGACAGATACAATTTTACATCAAATTAAAGCTCTTTTTATGGGCTTTTCAAAAATGTAATAATATATAGGGTGTTCTATTTAAAAAAATATAAGTCTAATATGCCCTGGAATTATGAAACACCCTGTATGCTTCCAAATATTTTTAAAATGTGCACTTTAGGCATGCCTAATATGCCTCCAAATTTGGTTTACGTAGCTTTTATAATAACGGAGTTATCGACCGTTGCCATACTAAAAACTCACCCTGTATATATATATTTATATATATTACCGTGGCACTCGGGTAAAATCCTCACCTATAAAAAATTATATTCGAATTTTTTATTAAATTTTCAAATTCGAAAATAGAAAAATTTTCAAAAATTAAATAATTCAAAAATAATCCTTACCCGTTTTCCGCTCTTCCTCGGTAGAATTGCCAATTTTCTGCACCTGCTTCCGGCTAGCTCATTTGAACCTCCTCTTGGGTATCTATATTCACTCTCATATTCTCAATCGTACACACACACTCGCAATAAAACCACAAAATACAACCAAAATACAATCTTTTATTTATTACTATTTACAAATGAAATTCAATATTGTCCATATTTCCGTGATCACGTTACACTGCAGGACTGCTTCCAGTATTCCCATATAAAAGACCGTTTGATTGGGACCCAAAAATCTTGTTATCGCCGTGAAATGACAAACCTCTTTTAAGTACTTCTATCCAATAAGCCTTTTCTTTTGCAAATGTTTCACAAATATTTGTATATACTCTACTTTTGGAATTACTCCTTGAAAGAACCATATTCATAGCCTTTCTATGATCAGTGCTGTTTTCGCGTGATGCGATTTTTTCAATGCCTTTTTTCCAATCCGAAAATCCACAGTTAAATGGAACGCTTTTGCTTCGATTGAAAAGCTTGCAAGCAAAACAGAAATTGTTGCCATTGCTAGGGGAATATAACAACCACTGGCGTTTAATAGTTTCTCCGTTCACCAGAGTTTTGTACAACATTGTATCAGAAAACTTTCTATTTTGTGATTTATATGATCTTAATGAGGCCTTATATTGTTTAACACATTCACAATTTTGAAAATACTCGGCTCATTTTTCTAGGTAACTATCAATTAAATTATCGTTGACTATCTCAGGTCATAAAGCTGGATCGCTGTTTGGTAGGCAATAATCATCCCAATTAGGAGAGTTCCTTGTAAATCCTACTAAAAATAAATTCAGAACTAAATATGAATTATACCCGCAACTAGAAACAGTACCTTCGCATGGTTGCGAATTTTGCGTACTCGCTAAACTATGTAGATTATCACTGCTACTTATGTTGTCACTTGTATTTTCTAGAAAAATTAATACCTCTTTTCTAAATATATGAAAAGAATATTAGATAGAATACCTTCAATTGCTACGTTGTCATCATAACTAAAATTTGCAAACTCAACTATTTCCGCATTCGGATTACTTGACGTAGAAGTAGAAGTCGCTACTGAATCAATCACGGTAGTACGAGCGTTAAAAAACCAGTAATTTTGTGCAGTTTATTTACATCTTCTAATTTCTCATCAGCCGCTTATAATCATTTTAGCAAAATATTGTAGCAGTGGCATGAAAAAGGTTAAACTTACTTTTCTTTTCTGAAAGCTGCTCTGGTAGCGATTGTTTTTTATTCATGCTAGTAAATTTCAAACTGTTTATAAACGCAAACACGCAATAAGCTAAATAACGCAGTGTAGTGTTCAATTAACCGCACTATAGTAACAGTAGTAGTAGTAAATATGCTTTCAATTACAGCTTTTGGGCAACTGAATAAGAATAAGAATATAAAAAAGAAAAAGAAGCTTTTAACTGTAACATTTTCTTACCAGGTTCAAATTCAAGTATACTGTACCGCCAGACAACAAAAACGAACCGAAAAATGTGGACAGTGCACTATTATATCTGCCACACACATGATTAGATTGGTTTTGAGTTACCTATTGAAACGACTATCAGCAGAATAATAAAACATAATGGTGTGCATTTAAAGCAAGGAAGATTAGTCCTTTTATTTTAAATAAAAATCTAAGTGAATTGAAACGGCGGGGTTTTGTCTTGCTTACTACTAAATAACAACTAGATGATAATGCTGCCCAGGTATATAAAAAATCAGTAAAATACAAATTACCTTCATTGACGTGGGACCCCTAAATAGCCCCCCCCCCATAATCCAGGCCCGCCTGGGTATAATCTAGAGAAGGAACCTAAATACGTAATATATTATCCACTGAACGTATCCGAAATTGACAACATACCCATACGATTTATTGATCATTTGATGGAATTGGTGAATTTTTCACCGGAAACATACACTTGCGTTAGACTAGAAATAAAAAGCATTCAAAGAAAATGCCTATAGATTTTGTATATAAAACTGTGTAACATATAAATTTTCTGTAAATTTGTTCATTGACTTTAGCGCAGTGCATCTGTTATGTTAGTTGTTATCTAACAACATTTATATAATTCATTCAGTCATTATTGCATATTTCATAACCAATAAACTCCAATAGCACACTTTAATTCTAATTACACTTAAAATCTACTACATACTACATATTCCTTACTGATAACACTTATATATACAAACTTGTTAACGTGTTCCTACATCTTAAAGTATCTAAGATTTCAAATTGTTCTGACGATTGGTGATCGTTTGTCACTTTTCGTTTCTTAGTTGAACTGGAAGGTCGTTTTGTGTTGAAAACATTCAACATGTGCAGGAAAATCAAGTTTTCCTGGCGAAGACGTCGTAAAAGACGGACAGAATGTTAAAAGTTGTCCAAGACAATTAATGTAGAAATGTAGTGTACACATCCCTTGGCGAACGGTTTGTATAAATGAGTAAGCATATGAAATTAATTATTTTATTATAGTGCAACCGTGAGATTATGAAATTTTGAAACCATGAGATTCTGAAATTATGAAACCATGAAACCGTAAAATTTTGAAACTTTGAAAACTTTGAAATGTTAAAACTTCTATAACTCTGGAAATGTGGATGGTCTTGTAATAATTTTGATGTAATTTCACGTAATTTCGATGCAGTCTTAAATCAACGAAAATATTTTATTTGGTATGATTTAATTAAATTTATGGAACTCGTTTAGAAGGTAAATGAGTAAACTGCTGTGATCTACACGTGGCCGACGTCGCTATGTAACCAGCGTGTTCTACTGATGCACAGGTCGTTTGAAGGTTACAGGTCATTGCCGCTGTCGGTAAGAAAGTATTAGTTTCTAAAATAATGCTGACGTTACAAAGTCCATTACGTAAATTTTGCATGTAATGATTTCCTTTTGAAACTTGTTTTACTTCAGGTTGCTGTATGCAATTTATTATGACTTGTATAAATATTTTTGTCAATTAATTTTCAAAAGATCCTTTTGTAAAGTATAAAGTACAATGAGTACTATAACCTATTTCTAATTAATAGTGTGTTCAACTTAAGATATCGTATCTCATCGATTGTACAAGTGTAGATATACTTCGTCAGTTATCTTGTTTATGACGAATTGAAATACTAATATGTTAAGTTATAACACCTGAATGCTATATGATGAAAATTGGAACTTAAAGTAATCTGTCAATTTTTGATTTTTGCCAAAAGTTAAATAAGGAATATTTAAACATTGTGAGGTCGCGTAGCGCTACAATGACTACCTTATAAAAAAATATAATGTCCATAATTAAATATCTGATTTAAAAATCACTTTCATAAGAATTGAATTTTATTAAGTACTCTTATTTATTATGATGTTATTTACTTTTCTTAAAAGAGAATACAGAATTATTTTTATTGGACTTCAGTTCATTTTTCAGTAATATTAAATTTTCCAAATTTTGTTCGGTGTTTACAAAGTAAACTTATCCGAAAGAGTATCACGATAGTAGAGACATTGAACTTAATTTAAAGATTACATATTCCTACTGATCCGTAATATATATATATATATATATATATATATATATATATATATATATACACGTACTAACGTCCTTTACGAAGCCCAAAAAGACATATTCCGCGGATGATACGAAGCCCTCTGCTGTTTTACGAAGCCCGAAACGGGCTTCCTAAAAATTTGTGTGTATTAAATTTTATTTCCATAGATATGGCCATAAATAGCGTTTTTACAAAATTTACCTGGGCTTCATAAGTCTGTAAAGTATCGCAACTTATACACCTATAGTTGATGGCATTGTCCTTAAGGGGGCGCGTTAGTTCTGTCGTATATACACTGTATATACTATACAGTCTTTACGAGCCAAATATGTTTGATACCTTTTAAGAAGCCCGTAAGTCTGGCACCCGTGTGCTGCTCAGATTAATGTATGTCTCAGGCAAATACTTACTTCTTAATTAGCAGATTACATTTTAAAGCCACAATCAGTATTTAAATAAAATACAGCATTAAAAGTTTATTTTTTAACACTTCTTGTAGCAGTAAAAATTTCATACACATTCTTGACTTTCGAGATTTATATTTGCAATTAATTAAAGATCTTCAACAACTGAGCAGTAAATTTGTACAATTGTTTAAAGATGCTACATTCTCATTATATTTATTTCATTATAGTAATAAGCATCCTCTCCTGTTACGCAAAAGGACACATTTCTCTAATAGTCCAAGAGGCAGCATCACCGAAATATCGGCCATTTCATCATTGTTTGTATTTTGTATATATCTGCAGGCTAAAATAAAAAGATTGCCGTAAGTCTGCCGGTCTTTCAGTGGTGGAGATGAGGACAATTACACCATGATTGTAGTAAAATCAGCAAATTTTTTAAGTGATTTTATCATGTGAGAGACCATGTGCAAATGCAAATTTATCAACTATAATTAATGAAATAATGGTCTACCACCACTTCAATGATGGACTACTTTTTGTTGTGATTATTATCTAAACATGCGAATTTTAGAAAAAACTTTAAACTTTTTTCAGTAACAGCTGAAGTATATGGAGCTATTTCGTTTGGCAGCAAAATGCACTCCATTTTACTAATTTAAGTTTGCTGAAGGTCACAACTTAATTGGCCGACTACAAAAACCATGATGTAATTGTATATTTTATTTGTGACCTAGTCAACATTGCAGTGGTTTTAAAGAAATTTTAATACTTTTTGTGTGTCTATTTGTAGCTAAATTGTTTGCTTTAGACCCCAGGTGTATTAACAATTTTTGTTTGTCTTATCGGTCTCTACACCCACTTTAAATTAATGACATAAAACTTATGCCACCATGTATAACACAACATAGTAATACAGGATGGCATTAGTTATATGTCTGGTGGTGGATATTGATAAGCTAAACAAAAAAACCTATAATTACAGTTATCTCACAACACTACATTTAAGTATATTACCCAAGCAGGTGATGGAATTGCATCATTCGACACTAATAACAAAAGCAAACAGTTAAAGCAAGTTTGCAAAACGTTTAATATGTTCAATGAAAAAGTACAATTGACTTAAAGTGAATTATTGCTGAATTGCTAGAATATTCAGACTACGAGATCAGAAACCTAATACAGTCGACCAAATCAGCATAAAGAAATTTTATTTTTTTGATTACCATCAGAACTTCAGTTTTAAATGACTTTAGTAGAAGGTATGGTGCATGGGTTATTTCGGTTTACAGTTCACAGGTATCATACTTCAATAAGTTTTGTTTGCATATGTCACAACTTTGTTGGTCGACTCTAAGGAATGATATTATTGTGTATTTGATTCATGGCATAGCTAAACATTACAGAGGCTCTATAACAATTTAGATAATGTTTTTTGTGTGTCCGTTATTAGCTTAACCATTCATTTTAGACCACAAGTTAATAAACAATTTTTGTCTGTCTTATTGGGCTCTCTACACCCTCTCTAATGACACCTTGTATAAATTTAAGCCAATCTCGAGTATAAAATCTAAATAATACATACAAGGATACCTACACAATGTTTCCAGCCCTAAATATATACAAAAAGAAAATTAGACAATTGTGTACAGCATTTTTACATGCTCTGTGAAGTGCACTTCCTAAAAAAAATAACGTAACCCTAACTGATATAAACAAAGTGTTAACTTACTCTAGTTTATAATTTAATAAACTGGTTGTTGACTTTAGTATTTCCTAATATTAATTATAAAACAAGTGAAAATCGTCCTAACAAGCTTCGGTTTATATGAATGTGACTTGGAAAATAATTACGGAATCACGTGCACTGAGATAAGAAAATCAATTTTAACACGCAATCTCTAATTTATTGTGTCATAACCAGGAGTACGAAAACTACATCACTTACGTGGTTATCAACCAACCAAAGACGTAGCTTTCATAGTAGCATCAAGAAGAAGAAAACTGAATAAATGTTCTTCAAGAAGTGTAGTTCTCTACTTCGGGTACTATCGTAGTGGACCTACAAGTGTGTATTACACTTGCCGACGGATTGGATAGTATATGAAACAATTGCACTAGACAGTAACACTAAGTAGAACAACTTAACAAGAAGGTGTCTTAATTAGCAACATGACTTACAGGGCTCCTTTATGGAAAAAGGGCTCTATATAGAAACAGATTGCCTCCAAAGTTTATTCTGAATTTATAAGATTTGAAAAATTGAAAATGCAAAGCAAAGGACATTATTATAGAATAAATGCTACTTATTTAACCATGTACTAAGAATTATGAGGAAATTTTACAGTATGTTTAAATACGTACTCGTTTAATTAAAAGGAAGAAACGCTTGTTGATTGCTAATATATATGATTTGAAATAACATAAAAAGCGTAAGGTAGTTTAATTTAGAAATTTTAGGGTGTTTTAAATAAATATAGTTTGAATTTAATATTCATGCAGAAATAGATCCCTTGCAGGGATTTAACGTAACAACTTTGCTAGGAAATTAAATGATTGATTATTACTCAAAAACCATGGTTACAAACCCACGATAACGTGTCTAAGCCTATATTAAATAATTTTTTCGCCAGTCAAATCTGCAAATCTAATTTACCGCTTTCATATTAGGTTAGTAAATTAGATATACCCCCTTCGGCGGTAAATGTTTTTCTTTATGCTTTATTTCCTTAAGTAAATACAAAAATAACAATTTAGCTGTTTTTTTAGTTTTTTTTTTGAATAAATTTTCTTCGAGTGCTCTGCAATCAGACTCGACGAAATTGCCATTAATAATCGAAGACTTAAGTGCTCGAGTATTAGTCAGAAAACGGCGATTTGGTATTGTCGGTTTGACAAACATCACATTCAAGATAAATTAATCACAATAAAATAACCGACTATTTATCAAGGTCTTACGATATTACCTATGTCGACGTCGACTGTCCTTTTTATCCAAACACAAATGTACCAAACGCATATTTTTAAATAACCGGGGAGGGGGCTCGGCGAAAAACAGCCATAACCACCACGGGCGGTGAAGTACACATTGAAGCCCTTTTCCGCCAGTCGCCCTTGTTTCGCTTGAGCGGCTAACACCGGCAGGCTTCAAAATTTAATACGATTTTTAATGGCACAGAGATAGAAATAAAATAATGTACATATACTGCGGGAGTAAGGGAGTTACGGCAACTCGAATTTGCAGCCCCGTGCCAAAAGAAAATCGCTCATTTTAATGATACCTATTAATGAATAAGTTCTTAATCATTTGCTATTAATAAAAATTTACGTGCTGCTTCACAGCGTCCTAGGAAATTTAACTTATGCAAGGGTGTTTTAATGTTGTAAATTATTACTACAACTCATAATAGAATTTCATAAAATTTGAATTCTACAGCGTGTTAATGCGCTTCTCAGGTCAAACCAGCTGCCATGCAGCGTTTAACCTTCGGTGTGGTTTGAGGATGTCCACCCGTGGATGACGATCTTTTATGTACATTGTATGTTTAATACTTCCTCCAAGAAAGTAAAGTTTCAAGCACATTTGAATGGTGTACTGTGTGATCTGGCCTAAGTCAGTTCGTGATTGTGCATGTTATTTTCATATTTTAAACTGTTAATTTGTATAGTTAAAGTTTCTTATTTTCAATAGGGATAAGTTGGTTTTCCTTTTGCATTTATATTAACACTTAATATTTTGTAACTCATGTCATCGAACGCAGTTATTAACATGTATGCTCTTTGTAGACATCACTCTAACTAAAGTACAAATTATTCGGTAAAATCTTTAAAAGTCAACAATTTTAGAAGTGATCTAGAATTGCATGGGTTCTAGTGTGCATCTACAAAACGATAGAAAGTTACAAAAAAAGTTAGCTTGAACTTAGGGTTATTAATTTAGATGAAGCACTCAAAATTTAGACATTTTATAGAATCAAAACACCACCCTCTTTTCCTCTCGCAAATTGGAGATATTCTATTTATATATGGGAAACATTATGTTAAATAGGAAAGTTAATATACAACAGACTTTTATCCAAAGTCTGCTTTATATACTAATACTCTAGTCTTCTTTGCACACTAACTCTTACAAAAAACTTTTAATCCATTTCAGGATTCCATGAACAGAAATGTGGATATACATTATAACCATAGCAACATCACATAGAACCACCACCATCTTAGTTATTTTAAAATCTAGACTGACATTAAAATTATTATCAACTGATTTAAAATTGTAGTTATTTTTAACAATGCTGGCAAAAATTGCAGGCAGAACTATATATGTCATATAGGTATAAAAGATATTCACGACATTAAAAACGAAACGTTTGGTTTCGTTTCTATACTTTTGTTACGTGATACCAAGCTGGAAATTTGAAGATTATATTGGAACAATATCTAGAATCTGCACAAAATATAGCAAAATTCACTCAACAGCATTAAAACTTGGTTTAGTATTAAAGCAAATATAAGCAGATGCCTCATTCGGAAGACGAACATGAGACCTTTAGATGTGAAATTTTAAAAATTGTAACTTTAACTGCAGCATCTCTTTCAGTGTCATAACTGAAACGGTCTGTGTAAAGTCTAAATATCCAAGATACTGGGTGAAAGACCGAATTAAAAACTTTGAGTACGAATATACGATTGAGCTTAAAAAAAAACTAGAATTTAGTTGATTAACCTGTGATAAACTAGAAAATCGAATTCACTTAGTGCTTATTTTGAGCTTTTGGATCTCTTGTTGAATTTTAACATATTCGTTGTTTTAGGTTAATCACCTTTAACATAATATACTTTTAAATTCACTTGATTAAAATAAGGAAGGCTGTTTAAAAATATCAAAATACAAGGAGAGGAACAGGTGTTCGGCTTCGATTACTAAACAGTATTAAGTTACAAATCTATATCTTTACATCCATAAAAAGTCGACAGTAAACGTAATTTTAAATACATATAGCATAAACAATTTTAATCACCAGCCTCTTTTATAATATTTTCCACAACATAGTTGTAGAACCAACACCCCAATAAATAACACAAGTCTGAAATATAAAGTAAATGAGGATCACCAGCAGGAGAAATAAGCTTTTTTAAATGACAACATTGGCGGGCTTCATAAAGGTGCTTAGTTGTAATAATTATACACATTTATTCTAATATGATGTTGCTGCCGTTTTTTTTTTCTCTTCTCCAACTTTATAATTACCACGCTCCAAGTTAGGTGTCTGCAAAACAAAGTCTTCCGACGTAACTAGGGGTCTATTCCTTGGGTAGAGCTATGAGAAATGGGGGTAAGTCGAAATCTGTGGGGGGTCACACTCAAACTAAAACAAACAGGCGCCACCAAGTCTAGATTGATTCATGTTAATGGCATGGCAAATTTCTAAGGGCGGACGTGGAGACCCAAAGAAAAAAAAGATCGCCTTCGCTGACAAAAACCTGTCTTAACAGAATAAGACGCTGTTCCTGTAAGGAAGAATAATAATTAAGTCACATAGAAAATGGGAGCACTGTTTGTGTCCCTCAAATATGCCTAAAAATGCAAAAAGGATATTTTCTACATAAGGGTAGCATCAAAATTTAATTCTTATTGCTTTTTGGTTGTCAGGTCTGATCAAACTAGATCAGAATAAAAAGACTTTAAGCGTGGATTATTAATTTACTAGAAAGATTTTTTTGTTTCTGTAAATAAAATTCAATGCAATAAAATTAAATGAATACTTGAATTACTTGAAAAATTAACGTAAGGTTTATCAACTTGATTCTTACTCAAATATATTACAACACAATGTGACTGGTTACACTAATGTTTTCTAACCCATTCAGATCTGTTTAGGTCAGTTACAAATTAATATACAAAATTTCTCGTTAAGTTAAAAGTACTAAAATCGATTTGAAGTCGAAATGTTCACGAAGATATTCTCTTTTTTTATCAAAGGTGGTAGTAATGTAATACTAAACATCTGCTTGCAATGGTGCAATTGTTGACAGCATATTTCAAACAAACAAGTGATGTAGCCGCAGCTGTTATTTTATGCTGAAGCCACGTGTTGTCACATATCTACTAAACTAAGTGAAATTTAAATTTGATACTGGAGAAAACCAGCTCAGCAACAAATAAACTGAATAACAAATTCGTACTTCTATGTAACAAAACAAAATAACGTGCTTTCAGAAGGAAGCACAGAAGAATTCTTAAAGCTACTACGAACCAAACCCCGGGCTGCTTTCCTTGGCTAGATTGGGAACTGCATCGCCGTGCGGAATCTGCAACTAATTATTCCTGCTTTCCATCCTCTAAATACAGGTGTTGAAGTGAAGTGGGTTTCTTAACATTGATTCAAATTCGTCTAATCTTAGTTGTAACTTTAAGTTTGCGTTCCTAAGCCTTGCGTGTAGCTAATTTTCTTTACGTAGTTTTATAAGTTTTCGTTGCGTAGTTTGTAAGTCTTCGTTGCGCTAAACAAATTTTCAAATTAGATACTATGATAATGAGTATACATTACCAACCGTTACTCAGAAAGTGTGTCTCACAATTAATGCGACCCGCAGGTCACTCGCCATTGTCTTCGTAAACATGTTGTTGCTGCTTTTACCTATCGACGAGTGCCTCTCCGCGTTCTTGCATGGTGGGAGGGTCCCGAGGGGGGTTGTCAATCCTCTCAACGCGCGTGCAAGTGGCTGTGGAATACACCGACATCCAAAACAAATAGACTAACGAATCTAGATACTGTTTTAATGTAAAAATTTGATTGTTACCCGTATTACTACTTTAGTTAATAAAGGTGTTTTAATATTCGTTGTACCTTTAATGAAGAGATTTATTAATTCGAAAATAAAATTGTTACACTACCCTTTCCTAAAAGAAAAAATTTTTTTAAGGAATAAACTTCAAATATAACAAATACAAAAAAAATTTTTTTATTTTTTTATTATAATTATACTAGCCTTTTCTATCTTCCTAATTATCAATGCAATTTTTTATGAATTTATTCAAATGGGGGAGACAAATATTTACAAATGCGAGTGTGTTGGTAACTACGTGTACCTGACGTCCATCGGGAGACAAAATCGGGGAGTCACAATCGGTATTAATCAAAATTGGGAGGGGGTCAAATTAGAAAGTCAAACACTCCACGGAACAAAAAAATTCAAATTCACAATAATTCGTTAACTTGAGGTTCTTACTTCTAACAAGGCTAATATTTACTACCTGTAACCAAACATTTTACAATTTATTTCAAATTCCACAAAAAAACTTCACTTCCTGGAGCCCAATTAGCTCTCCCTCTACAAAAAAAGGAATGCTTGCTCATCAAAACAGCATAACTATTCAAAATATTATCACTATAAGGTGACAATCAAAGCTAAGGTAACCTAACCATAAGGCTACTTAACAAATTCAAATACAAAGTATTATCACTTTAGTACAAAGAGATAATCAAAACGAAGGTAACCTAACCATAAGGTTACTTAACAAATTCAAATACAAAGTATTATCACTTTAGTACAAAGAGATAATCAAAAGGAAGGTAACCTAACCATAAGGTTACTTAACAAATTCAAATACAAAGTATTATCACTTGATTACAAAGAGATAATCAAAACGAAGGTAACCTAACCATAAGGTTACTTAACAAATTCAAATACAAAATTGAGCCAGATAGGGCTGTAATCTCCTACGCCCTACTGATTATCCTATCACTAAGTTCCAACAAACAACAGATCTCATTAGTGATGGACTAAATGGTGAGACTCACCAAGCCAACTTTTGACCTTATCAAACCAAAGAATTTCGAACGGTCAAAAAAAACAAGGGAAAGAATAAACTAATATTCTCTCTACCTAGATATGTAGAAATCAGGACTAACAATTAAATAGCCCACCTACTTCTACATTGTAAAGATATCTGTTAAAGACATCTTCTAAACACATCTCTGAATAACGCGCGAGCAAAACGACCAGCGTGCACACCAAGGCACACCTTAAACCTACAAAACCTACAAAACCTACAAAATCTCTAACCACTTATTTCACTTTTCAAACAAAATACTCAAAATTAGTGAAACGACACTAAATCAAAAATCGGAATAAAACAAAACAAACCACTACTGTATTACTTAACATCAAAGAGATGACCGGACCGGAACTAATCGTCAGGATCATCATTTTCATTTGGATACGATGCTTCAACTGGTTTCAAGTCCTTTACGTGCCATTTCCCCTGCTCTAGTTCCATCTTCGTTCTCTAACTCGTACACTAAATTGGAATGTTTTTTTCGAACTCTACTCAAAGCAAACTTCGGCGCTAACTTAGCGGAGAATTTATCACTAGCACTCGAGAGGACCTTATTAGCTCTCCAAACACACTCTCCGACTCGGAATGAAATGTCTCTTCTCCTAAGATTGTAGCGTTTACTCGAACGTTGATAAGCTACATGCAAATTTTCACGGACATTTCCAAAAATATCAAACAAAAGTTGACGATCCAGAACATAAGACGGTCTACTGCTGGAGACGACATCAACATCCTCACCAGGTTTAAAATTATCATTATAAGCTTTTCCACTTAAGGGTATCTGACGACCAAAGACTAAAAAATTTGGAGAATAGTTGGTGGACTCATGTTTTGCTGAGTTGATTGCGTATTGGATCTTTGATATCTCATTATCCCACGTATCATGTCCTTCTACGTATGAACGGATTGCTGTACCAACTGTCTTATTGATTCTTTCCACAAAATTGCATTGGGGAGCATAAACAGCATTATACCAAATCTTTTGAATTTCGTACCTTTCACACAAAGCTTTAAAAATACGTCCAATTAATTGTGGACCATTATCACAAATAACAAACTGTGGTACACCGTAGACAAGAAATACTTTTTCCTCCAAAAATTTCTCAATCAAATGTGCCGTGGCACTACGCAAAGATTGCAAAATCGAATATTTCGAGAACCAATCACCAACAACTAAAAGCCATTTATGTCCGCGTTTGGAACGAGGAAACGGACCCATCAAATCTAAGGCAATGGTTTGGAACGGTAGTCCAACCTCTTTCTCCTTTCCCATCATCCCAAGGGGGCCTTTATTGGGTGGTTTTTGAGCACCACAAATCAAACATTTCCTACAAAATTTACGTACGTCAAAGATCATCTTTGGCCAATAATATAATTCTTGGACACGAGACAAAGTTTTAAAGAACCAAAATGTCCTGCTGAAGGGGGTCATGACATGATTTAATGACATCTATACGCTGAGATTTTGGCACTAAGTACTTCCACTCTACAACATTCGCCGAATGCGGTAATAGGAAGGTATAAACTTATAAATAAATCCATCTTCCACTTTCCATTGTGGGTAGCTTTTGGGCGACAACAAAATTTTCTTTCTCAAAGATTCATACCACAAGTCTACACCATCAAGTTTAATCTCTACTAAATTAACTTCTAGATTTTCTAAGGGAACACCACGACTAAGACAATCTGGGACTATATTAAACTTTCCTTTCCTATGCACCAAATCAAATGAATGTTGCCTTAATCGAACTGACCATCTGGCAAGTTTTCCAGTTGGATTCTGAAGATTACTCAACCAAAGTAACGAAAATGATCAGTGACAACTGTGAAGCGAACTCCTTCCACCCACGGACGAAATTTCTCAATTGCAAAGATAACTGCTAAACACTCTCTTTCTGTGGTGGAATAATTGCGCTCTGTACGGCTCAGGGTTTTACTTGCGTACGAAATTACACGCTCTTCTCCTTTTACATTTTGTATCAAAACAGCTCCTAACCCAGTGTTGCTTGCGTCACACTCAACAATAAAGGGTGCCGAGTAGTCTGGCTGCGAAAGAAGAGGTGCAGAAACTAATGCTTGCTTGATCCGCACAAATGAATTTTCTGCTTCCGCACTCCAGTTTACAGTTTGACCTTTTTTCTTACTCTTAATGAGGTCATTGATAGGCGAAACTAATGACGAAAAATTCTTTATAAAGCGACGGTACCAACTGCACATTCCTATAAACCTTTTAATCTCCGTTGTGGTTTTCGGACGAGGAAAGTTAACCATTGCCGACACCTTATCGGGATCTGTACGAAGTGAGTTAGAACCTACTATATAACCCAAAAATTTAAGTGTCTTTTTAAAAAATTCACATTTACTTATGTTTATAGTAAGGTTAGCTTCTTTTAAACGTTGCTTAACCTCTACCAATAACTTTAGGTGTTCTTCAAAAGATGACGAACATAATATTATGTCGTCCAAATAGCAAAATACATGGGGTTCAAAACGTGGACCAAAAATTGCATCTACTAAACGCTGTTGTGTCTGCGCAGCATTCTTCAATCCAAATGGCATGCATGTAAATCTAAATTGTCCTCGTGAAATAACACTGAAGGCAGTCTTATCCTTAGACGACTCACTAAGAGGGATTTGCCAAAACGATTTTCTCAAATCAAGTGATGAAATGTAGTTCGCACCTCTCAACATATTGAGAATTCTATCTACGTTCGCAAGGGGGTACGAATCATGAACAGTTAAGTCGTTCAGGGTTCTACCATCAAAACAGAAACGATATTCTCCATCTGCTTTCTTAACCAACAAAACTGGAGAGGACCACGGACTAGTGCACGGTTCTATAACTTTAAGTCTAAGCATGTTGTCCAACTCCTCATTCAATATCTTACTCATATATGGTGACATGACATATGGTTTCTTATGGAAGGGTTTGGCATTGCCTGTGTCTATGTCCATTTCAATTAGGTGAGTTCGTCCCAATCTATCGTCGCTGCGAATCTCACTAAATGAGCTTATCAACTCTTGTGCTTGCACACATTGAGCATCTGAAAGGTCATGTAAACCAAATAAGGAATCTTTAGTGTTCAAAGGGGTGGAAGACGAACCTATATACCCAATGTCGTTCCCAATGTTACTTTGGATAAACCAATTATTACTTCTAAAATCAGCAACTACACCAAATAATTTTGCAAAGTCACTACCGAAGATAAAGGTGTGAGGTAGGGACGGAACCACTAATGCATTAAGGATACGGCAGTCATTACCTATACAAATTGGCAAATCAACTGAGCCTACAACAGACTTTATTGAACCATCAGCTGTAGTGATACCTGTTTTTGCTGAACTAAAAATTTTAAGTCTAATTTCCTAATAATTGAAAGAGCTAAGGATCCTACCACTGAGGTAGTGCATCCCGAATCTAGAAGACCGGTAATGTCTCTATCCATTAACTTCACCATAATGTAAGGTCGATTATCACACTGCTTCTCAATGAACAAAGTATTATTTCTAGGCTTCGGAGAGTCCTGACAAAAATTTTAACAACTGTAAGCCATCTCGACCACTCGTCTTTACAAAAGTATTTTTCTTGTTTACAAATCATAACCATGGCCTTATTACGCGGAACAGGATGCCGACCACTACGCGCCTGCCGCCTTACTGGTTTTTGAGCATTGTGGACATGACGTAGCCTTAACGCCTTTTCGACCACATCCAAAACAAAAATCTTTCTGGTTGCTCTACAATCTCTAAACCAATGTCCACTACGGGAGCAATTCCAACAAACAAAATTATTTCTCTTGTCGGGACTAAGGAATGACAAACTGAGGACTCCAAAGAGCTCTTATCCGCTACTGTTACTTGGGGATTAACTAATTTATTCTGAAACACCCTACTCTTAACAGCACAAACTTTTCATTCAACCTAGGATGTTTGTTCTCAAATGGATGCTTAGAGGGTTGCAAATCTTGTTAGGTTTACTAGAAGATGCTGAAACCAAGTTTAGTTTCATCAAAGAAGCTTCTTCTAACCTTTTACACAAATTTACTAAGGTAGACAAATCTTGAATGTCCGACAATGCAAGTGCTGAAATATATTCAGGAACCAAATTTCTCCTTATCATCTTAACTTTAGTAACTTCTGCTGGCTCGTTGGTCAGTCTACTAAACAAGGTTTGCATATGCGCGACAAATAAAATAATCTTTTCGTCTTTACCTTGACGACGATTTCTGATCTTTTCCCAAATGTCATCATCTGAAGAACCGGGTAGAAAATCTTCCTTAAACGTTCTAACAAGGAGTTCCAGTCTCTCAATGAATTTTTACTGTTCTAAACCAAACTAAAGCGTCACCCACAAAAGTTCACATGCGGATCCAAATAAATCAGCATCGGATACCTTACGAGATTGTGCTAAATCACTAACTCTATCTAAAAATGAATATAGTTGTTTTGGGATCACCTGAGAATTTTACAGGCCATGAACCTATAGGAGCGGAAGGCGTTACATACGAAGTCGAATGAATAGGTGCACTAGCAACTGAAGGAGATACTACAACGGACCGATCCAAATAGGTGGACTCTGTACTTTTATTGATTTTATCGTATAACTCAGCTTCAAGGGTTAATATCGTTGCTACCGTCTCATTTCTGAACTTACTTGCTTCCTCGGAATTTATTGAAGGAATTTTCATGCGCTTAACTCGCCCCGAAAGGTGGTTTAACCTTGAACAAGCTCTCCTAAAAATTGAGTCTGATGAGTCACCTTCAAATTCGGACACAACATTACGAACTGACTCGACTGAAACTGAAATTTCTTTACTTTCCGTTGCAAGGTCTACTTCATAACACGAAAGATCAATCAAACAACCAGGCTTATCTATTTCTTTAGCTAACAATCTACCTAAAATTTTCCTTTTCTCCAACACTGGTCTCTCACTCACCACTCCTCTGATTCTCAGCTCATACTCCAATTCTTCTTTAAGTAGACAAACAATTTGGAATTTTTCCGACATGATTACTCAAGCCTAATGGAATCAAACCGATAAATCTAACTGATCTGAACCTTACAAAAGTTATCAAAACAAATTCGTACTACTAAAGGCAAAAATCAAAAGGTGTTTTTGGTAAAATAATTTTGCCAAAACAATATCAAAAAATTATATGGGGTCAAAATAGAACGAAAGTCAAAAATAAATTCGACCAAGTTAATCAACTGACTGTATGGGGGTTAATGTTACAACCAATCTTTCAAACAACCAAACTTCAGTGCAAGACAGACTTTGAACTAACCATTTTCAACGCAACCAAATTTTAAGTAAACTAATTTCGAAATACATTAAATTATGAACAAACAAATTTTGAAGTAAATCAAATTATGAACAAACAAATTTCGAGGTAAATCAAATTATGAACAAACAAATTTCGAGGCCCCAAACGTTGCCGGCGCCAGTGCTGCCGTTTTTTTTTTCTTCTCCAACTTTATAATTACCACGCTCCAAGTTAGGTGTCTGCAAAACAAAGTCTTCCGACGTAACTAGGGTCTATTCCTTGGGTAGAGCTATGAGCAATGGGGGTAAGTCGAAATCTATGGGGGGGGGGTCACACTCAAACTAAAACAAACAGGCGCCACCAAGTCTAGATTGATTCATGTTAATGGCATGGCAAATTTCTAAGGGCGGACGTGGAGACCCAAAGAAAAAAAAGATCGCCTTCGCTGACAAAAACCTGTCTTAACAGAATAAGACGCTGTTCCTGTAAGGAAGAATAATAATTAAGTCACATAGAAAATGGGAGCACTGTTTGTGTCCTCAAATATGCCTAAAATGCAAAAGGATATTTTCTACATAAGGGTAGCATCAAAATTTAATTCTTATTGCTTTTTGGTTGTCAGGTCTGATCAAACTAGATCAGAATAAAAAGACTTTAAGCGTGGATTATTAATTTACTAGAAAGAATTTTTTTTGTTTCTGTAAATAAAATTCAATGCAATAAAATTAAATGAATACTTGAATTACTTGAAAAATTAACGTAAGGTTTATCAACTTGATTCTTACTCAAATATATTACAACACAATGTGACTGGTTACACTAATGTTTTCTAACCCATTCAGATCTGTTTAGGTCAGTTACAAATTAATATACAAAAATTTCTCGTTAAGTTAAAAGTACTAAAATCGATTTGAAGTCGAAATGTTCACGAAGATATTCTCTTTTTTTTTTTTATCAAAGGTGGTAGTAATGTAATACTAAACATCTGCTTGCAATGGTGCAATTGTTGACAGCATATTTCAAACAAACAAGTGATGTAGCCGCAGCTGTTATTTTATGCTGAAGCCACGTGTTGTCACATATCTACTAAACTAAGTGAAATTTAAATTTGATACTGGAGAAAACCAGCTCAGCAACAAATAAACTGAATAACAAATTCGTACTTCTATGTAACAAAACAAAATAACGTGCTTTCAGAAGGAAGCACAGAAGAATTCCTTAAAGCTACTACGAACCAAACCCCGGGCTGCTTTCCTTGGCTAGATTGGGAACTGCATCGCCGTGCGGAATCTGCAACTAATTATTCCTGCTTTCCATCCTCTAAATACAGGTGTTGAAGTGAAGTGGGTTTCTTAACATTGATGCAAATTCGTCTAATCTTAGTTGTAACTTTAAGTTTGCGTTCCTAAGCCTTGCGTGTAGCTAATTTTCTTTACGTAGTTTTATAAGTTTTCGTTGCGTAGTTTGTAAGTCTTCGTTGCGCTAAACAAATTTTCAAATTAGATACTATGATAATGAGTATACATTACCAACCGTTACTCAGAAAGTGTGTCTCACAATTAATGCGACCCGCAGGTCACTCGCCATTGTCTTCGTAAACATGTTGTTGCTGCTTTTACCTATCGACGAGTGCCTCTCCCGCGTTCTTGCATGGTGGGAGGGTCCCGAGGGGGGTTGTCAATCCTCTCAACGCGCGTGCAAGTGGCTGTGGAATACACCGACATCCAAAACAAATAGACTAACGAATCTAGATACTGTTTTAATGTAAAAATTTGATTGTTACCCGTATTACTACTTTAGTTAATAAAGGTGTTTTAATATTCGTTGTACCTTTAATGAAGAGATTTATTAATTCGAAAATAAAATTGTTACAATGTACCAGAGTAAAAATTAAAGTATTCTACCACTCCCCTCGACCCGGGCTTCGTCTAATCTGCAGTACATAGCGGGCTTCGTATGATATGTGAGGTACGTATATATATATATATATATATATATATATATATATATAGGGTGTCTATGTTGGTAGAAATTATGTTTCAGAGTCACCCCACTCATCGTTAGATCCTTGAAGAAGACGATCAGATGTAAGTATGATATGTGTGACAATCAAACTTTGTATTTAAAGTGGTTTATGATAATATAGGTTTCCAAATTTTCCTTTAAGCAAATTCATTTAGTCAGTTGCTTTATAAAAAATTTAGGTGGCGTCCTTTATTCTGTTTCTTTCAACTCAAATATACCCACTGACCCAATCTCATGTGACCGTGGGCCAAAAAACTCAGTTAGCTAAATGTCTTAAGAGTGTTCTTTTACTATAAACCAATTTCCATCCAAACTTTACCTTGGGCTTGATACAGTTACATAAGAATTCTCGATAGGTAATGTTAATTTACCACAATTTTATCGTGGAATAAATTGATAGAAAAAATATAGATAATAACACGTTACCACACACCTCGACGAGCAGAAGTGAATACAATGTCAAAGTGTCAGTTGTCAAGAGACTTACAGCCGAATAAATACGTTTCTTAAAATCCTTGGGATTAAATGTTATAAATGATGGGTGGCAGGAATAAGCGCAGCCTAGATCTCCACGGTGATGAAAACGTCAAACTTGGAAGACTCAAGTTTGATGATGTGCCCAAATTGGATGTGTTTGGAAGTTATAAATTAGACGAAACAATAATAAAAGAAGATTTTTATATGGATCTACCATTTACCTTAAATGCAGAAAACAACGATCGAATTTCCATAGAAATTCAGAGTAGTGGTAACATCACATACCTCCATGAAAGTTTCATATTTATCAGGGATACCTATAAGCCTATGGAAAAATTAAGAGAAGCAACAACAACTGTAGATCTGATTAGGATAGCAGAACCAGATTCTAAAGCATACGAATTTACTAGAAATTCACCGTACTTTCTGTTCGAGGAAAAACAATACAAATTGGGGAATTTATTTATTTATTTATTTCATACCAACAGCAACATCCAATTACAGGTATAAATATTCAATAAAACACATTTATCATACAAGTCCTAGCATCTAATAACAGAATTTGTTCTATTAACACCGGTCAACTGTTTTTAGGTGTTCTTCAATTGATTTCAAGTCTCTGGAGTATATGTCTATGTAAATTTTGTTCATTGTTGCACAGGTTCTTAATAATGGACTATTGCGATATGTATTTGTTGTTGGAACATTTACTGCATAAAACATAAGATGAGCATCTTGTATTTATTGATGAACAATGTAAAGATAACATTGCAAGAAACTTATTATTGTCTATCGTTCCTAATAAAAGTTTAATAATGTAGATAGCATCTAAGTATTTCCTTCTGTTTCTTAAGCTTTTAAATTCAAGTATAGTTTCTAATAGTTGCTGATCATATCCTCTTGGTGGGTATAGTCTGTGCTTTTTATAGTGTAAATACTTCAAAAGTTTTCTTTGTATTTTCTCAATAGCAACAATGCCCAACTCCATACTGTGGATTCCAAATTACTGGTGCATACTCAAGTTTAGGAACAACAAGTGAATTATATAATGATGTAATTGCTGAAGAGTGTTTGAAATATTTTGTATTTCTTACAACAAATCCTAGTATCTTATAGGCTTCGCTTGTTATAGCTGAAATATGTTGATTAAATAGTAATTTACTATTATATATAATTCCAAGATCTTTATGACTAGCCTTTCTACTCAATACTGCATCTTCTATTTTATAGTCATATGTTGTAATATATCTACCTGTTGTAAATGACACCACCACACACTTGTTTATATTAAATGTAAAGTGGTGTCGGTCACACCAGCGTACCACATTATTTAAGTCATTCTGCAATGACATACAATCCTGCATGCTGTGTATGGCCTTAAAAGTTTTAAATTCATCAACATACATTAATCCTTCAGAACTTATAAGGTTACTTATTATTGGATTTATTACAATTAGAAAAAGTAATGGGCCAAGATTGGACCCTTGCGGGACTCCAGATGTTGCAATGTAGGTATCTGATTTGCATCCCTTAATTTCAACATATCTTACATTTAAGGTGTGATTCTTACATAACCGTCGACGCGGTATACGCGACGCAACGGCAGTTGGTAACGCTAATCTATAATACAGAAGTTAGCGCGCCCATCTGTCAATGACGTCACACAATATGCAAATTATTACACGTAATGACGAAATATTCAAAATTCATAAAATTGGGTATAAACACATAGTACTCACATGAATAGGTCCAGCTTCCTACCGAATCATGTCCTTCCGGGTTGCTCGTAGCTCCCTTTCGGATTATTTACAGATGGGGGCTGCGACCTCCGGGATTGCTCCGGCTAGCGACTGCGGGGTGTGGGCTGCTCCCAGGTTGTATCCAGATTTATCTTCTACCTATGTAGCGGTAATGACAGGAACAGGTTATAAGGAACGATAAAAAAGATAAGCAAAAAGGAAATCTACATACTAGAGATAAGATACGATACCAGACACGACCACGTTTCCTAAGCGTCTTCCGGAAACTTCCCCACTTTTTCTTCCCCCACACGCGTCGACGCGAAGTTCGTCCAACGCACTTCTGACGTGACGGAAATACACGCCCAAGTCTTTCAAATTTAAAGCGGAAACTCCCGCACATCAAAATTAAACTAGAAGGATGTCTAGTGCCAAATTTTGGCACGTAACACATAATTTTCTTTCCTTTAGATATGAGATTAATAATAATATCAATGACTCATCCACGTCTGATTTATGTAAAGCTTGGATTATTTCAGTGTGATAGACAGTGTCAAAAGCTTTTTCCAAATATGTATAAATAATATCAAACTGTTTTCCACATCTAAAAGAATTATGTACAAATTGGATAAAATTAATAAGATTGGTTGTAGTTGACCTTTGTGGATAAAAGCCATGTTGTTGAACACTAATAAAAGTTTTTATTTGAGAAAAAAGTCTTGCTTGAATAATTATTTCAAAAACTTTTGAAAAAGCGGAACTGATACAAATGGATCTGTAATTTTTTACATCTGTTTTGTTTCCTGCTTTATATATAGAGATAACTTTACTAGCTTTCCATATTGTGGGAAATATACTATTTTTTAAGCAATAATTAAAAATATATTTCAGTGGTTCAAGAAAAGCATTTGCGCATCCCTTTACAATATATGTCAGAACCTTATCCGGCCCACTGCCCTTGTATTACTTAGCCTTTTAATACATTCATTAATTTCATATGTAGTAATTTGTTTAAAGCAGAAATAACTTTTTGTCATCTGCTTAATATTGAAATCAATATTCACCCGAGCCTTAAAATAATCTGAAAATGCCTTAACCACATTCTGAAATCCTTCTGATGACTCCCCATTAACATTTAGTACTACCTCAAGTACACCTGGTGTTCATTTTAGGCCTTTAATGAAATCCCAAAAAACAAATGGGTTAGATTTTACTTCTTTTTGTAAGTTTTCTATGTAAGTTGTATAAGCTTTTTTGATTTTATTTTTAAAGAACTTCGTAAAGAATCCCATTTTAATTTCCAAGCTTCATCATTTAACCTTTTGTGATACTTTCGGTACCTACTTTTTTCTCTAATATTCTTTATGATTTCATTATTGTACCACACTGGGTACTTTACTTTGTTGTGTCTTGCTATGGGGATACATTTTCGAAAAACATCATAAACTTTAATATAGAACTTGTTTAGTGCATCATTTATAGAATGGTCCAGTTCTAGTACTGTGTAAATCTCTTGCCAATTTATTTCCATCATGTTGAAGTATAATTTTTCAAAGTTTGCCTTCTTAAAATTAAAATATAAGGACATGTGGCTCGACCACATGGCACCGCACGGAAATGTGGTGCTTATGATTTATAGTCACCGTCAATAAATATGTTGAGGCATCACCAGATTGGAATAGCCTGCCATCTTTTTATCAACACATAGGGGTTTTACCGCTTAATTAAATAACTAATCAAAATTCTATTCAGGAAGTTTTGTATATCCACGATTTTTAGAGTAATTTGATAATAAGTCCGTGTGAGGGGGAGTTAAATTACGTTAGTTAATAGTAATAAATATTTGCATAAATTTATTGCCAACATGTTTAAGTAGGTCAAGTTTAAACGTAGTTTGCAAATAAGGAAGTAATAGTAGGATATTATGTAGGAAACTGGACCTTAGCCCACCAATAAGGGTGCTTTCGAAAGAAAATTAATAGGTTAAGAGTACCCCGAAGTTCTTTATGAACACTTTAAAGCTCCAGAAAGCCTAGCAAAGAACCGAAAATTGATAAATACCAGCGTGTATTCAGTTTAAGATTATTATTATTTTTGAGTCTCAGATAGGGTAGTACGAAACTATTCGCTAGTAATCGTTGGTTACTATAATATTAGAAAGAAGAAAAAAAGCTTTTAACTCGAGGTGAGCCTTGATTAAATACAAAGTGTAATTAATATTTCGTTGACCACATCGAGAACGATTCATTTCCAATTTTAAGCGATTTATCATCCCAAGTGTAACTGATTAAATAAATTGTGGGCGCGATTAACGGTCCAGATAAACAGATTGCACTAAATTAGATTGGAGAGCGGGTACGGATTGTTAAACATCCAAGGACACCGGTCTTTTCACTTTCAATGTACGAAAGTGAAGGTATTTATAAACTCAACTAAACACCGTTAACCCGACAAAGCAACCCTGCGGTGCGACTTTAGCAGGTAGTTGTTGGCATAGCCACTATTTACGTTTTTAGCATAGAAAGTGAAAGTGTTTCGTGCGAGGACAATAAACTACCCAAATACCGCGAGTATATTACCACCAACGGCGACACACGCCAACCAGGACGCCGACCCAAGCTCTGGAATTTGCACCTGATTGTATACGCAACGCTGGTAGCAAAAAAGCGGCGCATGTAATGTAAGTAATTCTAATGTTAAATTGAACCTTAAGGCGATTTATGACATACGTGTCTGTAGTATACAAAATAACTAGGTTAAGAGTTTTTAGTTAGGGAATTAGGTATACATAAAAAGTAGATCCGTGGTGTATTTTGTTTTTACATCCTAGTAGAGAAGTTGTTTGTAAAGACTTATTTTTTTATTTGAATAAGGTTGACTACAGTTAGGTAAAAGCTTGTAAGTGGCTCACGAACAAGTACTGGAAGTCAGGGTAAAGTTTTTAAAAAACAATTAAATTCTGGAAAATTTAGGGGGTTAGAAGCATTCCCTACCGTGTTTAATAAGAGATAATGATTATCTTTTAGAAATACTCTGTTGCAGGATTATCATAAAAGAAAGAGAAATAGGCTCGAGAGCTTATTTTTAGATTGAAACTAAGTACCCGTTTTAAGTGTTTTATTTGTCACCATTACAAATAAAATAAACCAAGATATTAAAAAAAAAAGGGGGAAACGTTACAACATGTAAAACTGATTCTTAGGGATGGATGATACTTATCTTCAGTAACAAGACTGTTATTTTCGCGTTCTATAGAAACTGAAATGATTTTACTAATCACTAAGTCTAATAGGACATTGTTAGAATTTAATATACAGTTATGTTGTTTATAATCGTTATATGCTATAAAGTCATTGAGTTCTTTAGCCTCATCTGAAATTACTATACAATTAAATGACTGATAGTCATATTACTTAGGGATGTTAAAGTCTCCCAATATGATACATTGTTTCCCATAGAGCCTTTTCAATTGTTTTAAAGATTTTCTTAAGAAGCTGGAGTTTATTTCGTGGTGGAATATATACCATGACTATGTGCACACTGCTGATGCCGAAATTGACTCTTACACATACTCCTTCTATGTTGTAATCAAAAATGGAAACTTGACTAGCTATGTGCTGTTTACCAATAGCTAGGAAAACCCATCCTGCTTAAGATTTACCCGATACCAATTTATCTTGGTCATGTCTATATACATTATAATTTTGACAAAATTCAGATGTAAGAATAGACGAATTTAACCAGGTTTCTGACACTGCTACACAATCATAGTTACATGCTAATAGGGCTAATTTTAGATCATTAAGCTTAGTTTTTATCCCTCTCATATTTTGGTAGTATATATTCCATTTAATTTGGGATTTTGGATTCTCTACTACACTGGCTCTGTTTGGAGAATATGGTTTTTAAAATCCTGTTCGGACTGAGTAATAACAGTCTTATTTGCAATATTTGTTTTATTAAAAACTTTTCTAATTGCAATTCCAATTGCCCAGAATTCAGGATTCATAAGAGTTGAAAATTGCTGTGAATCTACTGTGATCTTAAATGAACTATATTCTCAAATATGATTTATCATTGTCAGAGTCAGATAAGTTTGGTTTTGCTTCTACATATTTTGTTATTTTATTTATATCGACTGCTGGGTTGACTCTCGTTAAGTGCAAATTAGTATTTCTACACCTCCGTGGAACTGCAACAAAGCCATCTTTCTGCATCAGTTGGATTCCTACAAGCTGTTCCTATTATCATTTTTTCTTTGCTCACAATTCACAATTTAAGATGTACTAGATTTTGAAACGGTACTTATGTAATCACTACTATGTTTATTTATTATTGATGTATCCTTAGTTACACTTGCATATGTTGATAGTGTTTACTAAGTTATCAGTATGTGGAGAGATTCCAACACAGGTTTTAGAAACTACAGTTTTATTGTTGTTGGTATTTACAAAAACTGGTTTGCTTAGTGTTTTATCTTTTATCATGGCAGTATTACTACCAGCATGTGGCATTTTAGATATTTGGACATTTTTTGTAAGTAGTGTAATTAAAAATCTTTGTTACTATCAGTAAGATTCTTAACCTTAGTTTTCAAATCTTGTATTGCCTTAAGCAATAACTGTGTTTCTTGTTGAATTAAAGTTTAAACCATTTGTTCTAGATTGCTATTTTCAGTAGAAAGTACTGCAATTTTGTTATCACTACATACATTTCCATCTACATTTTGGACATCACTAACTTTATCAGAACTTTTATTACCATTTAATTTTTCAAGCTTATAGCAAACATCACACAAAAACTTTTTTCACCATCTTTCACTACATCAACTATGACATTTTGCTTTACATTTACCATATTCAATGAATTTATTTACATTTTTATTACAATAGTTACACAATTTTAGATCATCACTTTGAACATGCTGTTGTTTGGCAGCCATGTCGATGTCTGCAGAAATCCGAGAATTACTCGAAACATCAACGGTTTGATATCACTAGAAGAAGTAGAAACAAAGTCTATTGTACACACTGGTTGGAAATCCTATGCCATATTTCAAGATGGGCGGTTTAGTTGTGCTCTACCGCTTAAAACCATTTTTGGGTTTTTCGAAGATTACAAGAAAACTATCGTCAACATGCCTCAAGAACTGATTTTAATCAGATCCAAATCTGATGTAAACTGCTACAAGTCGATTGGAAATACAGTGACTTTCAAAATACAACGTATTTCATGGGAGGTGCCCCACATTACATTAAGCGACTGTGCCAGAAATTCGTTGCTGTCAGAGATGCAGGATCAATCAAGCATAATGATATCATTCAGAAAATGGCATCTGCACGAATTACCATCGCTATCTCAATCAAAGTCGCAAGTGTGACGAATTAAAGTATCGAGCGGAACGGAAAAGGCCCGATGGATAATATTAACGACAAGAAAGAAGAAACTGCGACAAGCTTTACGACTGCCTACATAACGATCGTCAAAGTGTATTTGAACTCTCGGGCGTTTCCTCAAAATCGCATGCATTTGGACTTTGAACAGAATGACTACTTACTGGCATACATATCATACTCAACTTTCTTGGAAAGATACTATCCGAACAAGACCTCTAATAAACATTTAATGGACTACAACAAATTTAAGGAATCGCCCGTCTTTGTAATCGACTGTCATCATCAATTTGAAAGCATCAAGGATGCAACGGTTGATGTAAGAATAGAATTGGTAACATCTAGAAATTTTGAAACGTCAATGACGGCTTATGCTTTAATTATACAAGACTTTGTTTGAGTACAATCCTTTCACAGAAGTTGTTAATAGATATATTTACAATTAAATATTTTTGGTATCTGTGTGTAGCTGATCAACAGGTCTATATACTGAGTTTAGTGTAATTGGTTAAGTGAATAAAAAAATTGCAAAAACAATAAAATCACCTTATAATAATTGATATTCAATACAGCATAACAAAAGTTTGACCTTTACCTTTGATAAGATATACTTAATTCAATTCTATAAACAACAATACTCTGATAACATCAAGAACAGCTGTGTATACAAGAAATTCCACTACAATAGATTACCTATCTGAAATGATTTTCACATCATGGAGTGCAACTTATGTAAGGTAATTAAACAGCCTCCAAAGGATACAAAGACTCCATGTAACCAATGTGATAATTGTAGGAAACTAATATGTACAGAGTGTTCTGATTTATCAGCATCAGAATTGAAATGTTTACCATTACAAAAACGTGTTCTCAAGTTTTATTGCAAAAAATGTAGAAACAATGATTATACAGAAAGTCTAAAATTAATCATTAAAGACAAAGACATAATAATAAATGATAAACAGGAAATCATACAATTATTACAGGAAAAACTTTCCCAATATGAACAAAAGCAATTAAGTGAACCGTCTAGTCCAACATATGCAGGGGTAATGAAGAGAACTATTGAAACCTCTACCTTAAAAAACCAACACAACATTCCTGACATAATAATTAAACCAAGAAACACGCAAAACCCTGAACAAAGAAAGAAAGAAATTATTGGTAACATTAATCCAGCAACAATAAATGTAAGAATCAAGAATATAATTACCTCTAAAACTGGGTCAGTTATAATTAAATGCAACAGTAGGAAAGAAGCAGGAGTATTGGAAACAGCTGCAAAAGATATACTGAAAGACACGTACATCATTGAAACTTCAAAACTACGTAAACCTCGATTTAAGCTGCTAAACTATTCACAGAAACGGTCTAAGGAAGACATAGCAACATCCTTACTTCAGCAAAATGACACTGTAGAAGATTTAAATATAACATACATAAAAAATAACAGGAATGGTCTTTATACCATATTTGGGGAATGCTCACCTAAGTTATTTAACGAACTAATGCGCCTCAGACATATTTATATTGGATGGGAACGCCTACCTGTTTTTGAAGATTTATCGATTCCACGGTGCTATAAATGTCAAGAATATTACCACAAAAGTCAAGATTGTATAAACAAGTTACACTGTCCTCATTGTAGTGAAGAACACGAACAGAAAGATTGCCCCCAACAAAAAAATCTGTATTAACTGTGTTAATTCTAATAATAAATATGGTCTTAAGAATGTGATTAATCACTGCTCAACCGATTTAAATTGCCAGACACTGCAATTTCATATCGAGCGACTTAGAAATAAATTGATTACTCTCCCTGATGATTATTCTTGATCAGGATATTGTTTTAAGCAACATTAATCAATTAGAGCAGGATCATTGTGACTACTATTTGGAACGTAATAAATATTCAACTGTACTAATAGATCAAGATTATCCCATTAATATAATGCACTTGAATATTCGTAGCATTAACAGAAACTTTGATGAATTCCTTGCTTTGTATGAAACTTACAAACTAACTTGTGATATATTTGTTTTAAGTGAAAGTTTTCAAGGTGCTGCCATAAGCAATATAAATCTCTACCGCTATACAACTTTATATAGTGAAGGAGATTTTAACAAAAATGATGGTGTTATCATCTTCATTAGATCGAACAGTAATTTTAATCACAAGCTAATTGAATGTGGTGTTACTCTAAGCATTGTTGACTTAATCATTGAAACTATCTCAATTAGATTAATTGCATTGTATAGACCCAACCCTAGTAACTTGATTAATTTTATTAATGAACTTGATGATTATCTCGACAAGAACAGGAAAAGATCAACTATTGAAATACTAACAGGAGATGTAAACATTGACCTGTTAATTGAAAACGACGTTTATGTAAATAAATACCTTTCTAGTCTTGCAAGACATGGTCTTGTACCCTACATTAGTAAACCCACCCGCATAACATCTCAATCACAATCTTGCATTGATCACATATTTATAAAAAGTCCTATCAGACATAATTTTCAGTTAAGGATTTGTATTCTTACCTGCCATGTTACTGACCACTATTCATTGCTGTTAAGTATAAAATCTAAAACACTAACTATACCGAAAGTTGATAAACCCTATACTTCAAAAATCCAGGTGATAGACTATAAAAAATTAGAAATTTTTCTCAAACAGGAAAATTGGGACAGCATAATGACCCAAGATGACCTGCAAAATCCAACAAATACATTTGAAATTGTGATTAATAATTTCATAAAAATCTCAACAAAAATCATGACATATACAAGAAAAGTCCAGAAAATAAAGCCCTGGATTACTGTCGGTCTTATAAGCTCAATAAAAACGAGAGATAAACTTAAAAAAAAATTAAACCAACATTTTTCGCCAGCACTGGAGAATGATTACAAAATATACAGAAACGTATTAAATAAACTGCTAAAAAACAAAAAATGACTACTATAAGACAAACATTGACCAAAATAAAAATAACCTTAAAAAAATATACCAGCTAATTTCAGATGCTACCAATGAGAAAGTATATCATACAAACATGCTTACAATCTTAAAGGAAGATAATGAACCTTTTGATAACAACAAAAATGCTGCAAACTACTGTAACAACTACTTTGCTAATGTGGCATTAAAATTAGTCAAAAACATCGAGAAAACAGTGAATGCAAACAATGACAATTTACAAAGAATCCGTGAATCTATGTTCTTATATCCAGTAACGAAAAATGAAATTATTACACACGTATCTTCCCTAAAGACGAACAGTTCACCAGGACCGGATAAAATAACTGCAGACTTAATTAAAAGAAACCATAAATACTTGATAAAGCCTTTAATTCACATAGTTAACTTGATTTTTGAAAAGGGTAAGGTACCCAGTCAATTTAAATCATCAATAATCACTCCTATATATAAAAGTGGTGACAAAACCAAAATTAATAACTATAGGCCTATTAGCGTGATAAAATAATTTTGGTAAAATTTTTGAAAAATGTTTGAAGTCACGTTTAATGAAATTCTTTGCTAAAAATAAAATACTACATGATTTACAATTTGGCTTTCAAGAAAGTAAATCTACAAATGATGAGGCACGTTTTTTAGGGCTTCTGATCCAGGAAAACCACTGCAATTTTATGGCGCCCAACGTGAGCATGATTCTAATATAGGTACAGAGCATATTTATTACGTCCAAAGTGTGGGGCACGATTTTTAGGGCTTCTGATCCAGGAAAACCACTGCAATATATATGTATATATATATATATATATATATATATACAGGGTGTCCACGTCCTCCGTGAAAGTTCTATAACTTATTCAAGATATCAACTTCCGGTTTTTAAACGATAGCCACGATTACGCTGCACATTCTAGAAATAATTTCACGTATATACAGGGTGTACCAATATGGTTTCCAACCCAAAAGTATGATTTTTAAATGAAACACCCTAGATTTGATACCATATTCTAAAAGTTCTTTTGATGCTGATCAAAATCATTCAGAGGTACTATAGGTCTACAATGGACTGTTTGCTTTTTATGTGTCATTTTATGTCAAAAGCGTGTCAACTTTGAAAAATTGCAGTTTTCGTATTGAACTTGGAGAGTTGATTCTTTTACGACATAAGTTTCCACATCCTGTTGTATTATTATACATAACGCGATGTGCACGTTTTTACTTTTTATTGTACAAAGTGAAGCAAAACGCAAAATGAACAAAAAGTCAATTTTTTGTAATAACACACGCCATATTGGATTTTGCCATTAAATAGCGTTTTGTGGAGCTTTCTATTGACACATAATATTTTATAGGTTACATGGGAAAACATTCTGAAAAATTGAGTAAACAGATTTCTTTTAGGTAGTTTTCATTATTTAAAAAACAAACAGGCTATTGTCATCAAATCTGATATCAAATATTCAGTGCCAAAAGGGCACAACAATAAATAAACTTTTATTCATTAGTGGCAGACAAAAACAAGCTTTAACAATAACTAAGCGTGGAAAAACAGTGTAATAACGTAACCAACAGGAGTAAATTGACTACAAGTGTTCAAAAATATTACCATTTTGTTCGATGCAGACTGCTAGTCTTCTGATGAACGAAATTCGTACTTGGGTCAACATTGCTTCGTCAATTGAACGAAATGCTTCCCTTATTCTATCCTTCATTTCATCAGGAGTTGTTGGACGAATTTTATAAACTTTTTCCTTAACAAAATCCCATAAAAATTAATTCATTGGGGTTTAGTCAGGAGAACGTACTGGCCAAGCAATAGCTCCATCTCTGCCAATCCACCGATGAGGATAGTTTTCATTTAAAAAACGACATACGGTTGTATGATTATGTACGGGAGCACCATCGTGTTGTATCCACATGTTCCTTCTTGTATTTAAATCGACATCTGCAAAAAAACATCATTATTGTAAATTTTGTTGATTACTAAAGCAACGTCTTTTATGCAAATATTATGATTAATTACCAAGCATTTTATTTCACAATAAAAATGTATCAATTTGATATACAAATAAGAAACTCAACAACGTGGTACCACTATTTTGTGGCAAATCTTCTATAATAATCCACAGCACACCAGAAAATACTAATTAAGCTTAATTAAATACCAGACTTTTAAAACAGTTTTTACGTATCAACAAAACATTAAACAAGATTCCCTTAAACACATGTCGACTAATCTTTTTCTGCGTGCGTACATCTTCTAACAGTCTAAAATGTCACAATACACATGTTGAATAATTAGTAATATAACAACCATTAAATCTGTTTGACTCCACTGTGAGAACTAAACTACTCAGAAAAGTTGTAGTTGCAACAAACAATCAACTTGTCCGAGTAAGCAATTATAACTGCAAACAAACTGCTTGCATTGTTATCGTTCACAGGAAATCCGCATGTGCATATCTTAAATCTTCAATAATGATAAATGACTATGTCACGGCATAGGCGATTTTATTCACATAAATTATAAACTGGAATGTCCAAGTCGACTTAGGCAGTTTTTGCATAAAATATTAGATATTTACAGTAACCTAAGTCTACTTAGGCATATTTAGCAAATTATTTTGAAGACCACGGGAAGTGGCATTGGTATTTTGTGTTGGGTAAAAATGTGTTTACAAGTTGAGAAAGACCTAGGCACTTCTTCCAGTAAAAATATGCGTGTTTATATTGTACTTGGTATAGTAAACTCAATAATGCCAAAAACTGACTTAGGCACTTTTTGTACCAAACCACAGATATATATTATTATTGTGTTTTGCCTGGAAAGAAGCCCTAAAAATCGAGCCTCAATGTTGGGTGCCATAATTATTTACTGTAGTATCCTTTGGAATCGGCTCGCTAATTCGTGCCCCTCACTTTGGCTGTCATAAAAATTACTGTGGATCCTCTCTGTCTATAGCACCACTTACCTTCGGAAGTGCCCCTTTTATGAATTTCTACTTACCCTAGCTGAATTCAAAACCAAACTCCTCGAATCTGTACCTAAATAAAACAATTTATTCTTCCCCATGCTAGTCTTCCACGGCTACTCATTCTCTCAAGTTTATATTAAATAATTTAAAAAAATCAAAATAAAATCTTTCGACCAAAACTTACACCCTTTTATTCATATGACATAAATTATGCTTCACACAATTTTAATATTTACAATTTATTTACGGTAAAACATTTCACACTTTAGTTCAATGTAAAAGTCTTGTGACTTTTATGGTTTTCAATACTTCAACATTTCATTTAGAAGTAGATGGGCCTATCCTGAAACCCTAAATTTACTCTTCCCAGGTCTATGATGAGCTCAGTATGAACCCTTTTATCCTGCATTATCAAACTACACTAGAGACCCGTTTACTCCTTACATCAAATAAAAATATTATTCATGTATTTACACCCTTAGATTTAAAATAGAAAAGTGTCTTTCCATATGTTAATCAAATTAATGTTCAGTTCATAAAATTTATCACCAAGTAACTCAAATCACTCATAGTTTTTATAATTCAATACCAGCACAGCAGTTCAATAAAAAATATTCGTTACCTGGAGTGTTCTTCGGAATCACCACCTCTGTAGATGACCTCCACCAAGCTCACGCTCCTGGACTACACTTCAATTTCTGCTTTCTAACTAGGACAACCATTCCATCGCGACTCGTTCATCCAATTTCCCAACTATCTATGGATGTCTTCCATACAGCTACTCATCCAGAGTCCAAACTCCACTTAACGTACAACCAGCACTCTCATTCAAGGTGTAATTTAATCGCTTATCTCAGTAACATAACTCGTTATAATTATTTATACAAATATGTTCGGCCCGTTTACTTCAATTGCACTTACTTGTGCTTTATAATACTGAAAAATACAGTCGACGGACTGCACTATCACCCTGTTTTTAAGCTAGGATGTCTTCTCAACAGTACTCAATGTGAGCGAAGTGAATCTGAAAATAAGCGAGAAATAAGAGAGCCTTGCCACCTCCGGCAAGGTTTATATAAGCTTAAAACCCCTCTTTTGTGACGTATTTTCACTCAACTTTCCATGAATTGTAGCAACCGCCACACCGTTCCTCAAAATTCTCCCGTACAAACATCATAACGAGCTTTCAAAACTACGAATTTCCTCACTCCAACGACACATTACTTCGAAAAATTAATTAAACTGGTCAACCGTCCGTGTTTTCCATGTAAAACCGTCCCTCTACTATATCTTCTAACGAATCCTGAAAACACCTCTTATGTCCGCGTTCTGTATTGTTATTGCACTCATGGTCTAATAATCACATTGTCTTGTCTCCGTCTTGTCTTCCTACTTACAAAGTCGACGTTATTTCCACTCTACTGCCATCTTTATCCCCCGCATATTTTCCTTCCTTATAGTCCCACTATTGCTCTGTCGTCTACGGTTAATGTTCCCTTCCTACACGAGTTATGTATCCCCCAATTACCTATATATATTGATATATTGAATCTAATAGGAATTATTAGAAATTATTAAGTAAAAGTATAAGTTCAATGCAACATTGTAACACAAGGATAACCCAGAGAGGTTATCGATAGTTCATGAGAACGGAATGCAGCTTTGCATCCGTGAGGGCAGTGATACTGCAGGTGGCAGGTCACAGGCGGTCAACAGACCGCAATTACTTAGAATTAAGTTGTTACATTGTATTAAAGTGTGCAATTAAAGAGAAATGCAGACATGAGATCTGCAAGTTCTCACAGCCGTGTGAGGGGCAGGTTATTATAAAAAGCCCGGGAGCTCAATGCCCGGCAGTCAGTCTTCAAACTCCATACTTCGTTGTTTGAGCTACTCAACCGAGTCAGTCTTCGAACTCCATACTTCGTTGTTCAAGCTACTCACTAGTACAATAATTATTTTAGTATTATGTACAAGTTATCCAAATTTTAACTAATAAAAATTTGTTAAAGTCAAAGTGTTTTTAAAAAACCAGCTCCAAAGGCCCGAACTTTAACTGGCGCAGTCGTAACGGATGTCAAAAGGGCACTGAAAATCCAAAAATCGGAAGATTGGTGACCAAGAATTTTTATTCGAAATTTTGGCAGAACCCAAACCAAGTTGGAGGAAGAACAAGCATAGTCTGAATCCAGCAACAAACCAAGTTGGACAAGGAACAAAAATCGTCTAAGGCCAACAAACAAACCAAGGTGGACAAGATACAGAATCGATCGAACCCACCAAAGAAACAGATGAAACTAATGTAAGTTCATTTCCATAAAAATTTTTTTAAACCAACAACTATAATTGATATATGCTAGTATTATAACTATTGATTACTATTGTTTTATGTATTTTATTATTATGAATATTTTTTTTGAAAATAGTTCAAAGTGAATTATTTTCAAAACGAGACTGTATAACAACTTATGAGACAAATGTTAAAGAGATAAATTTTTCTTTAAAAAGCAAATGAGACTTGAAAGAAATTTTCTTTTAAAGTAAATGAGAATTAATATTAAGAGATCCTTACCATAATAAATAGAATGAACTCAAAAATAATCCAAAAATAAACGGGCGCACATTCACTAAAACACCAAAAATAAGAAACATCAACCACCGCGATTCAACGCACGCTATAAACCGGTAAAATAAAAACACAGAACGCAAACTTAAGTTCAAAGCTAATTCGAACAAGCAGTGCAGAACGTTTAATTAAACCATTGACCTCTATAATACTGAATAAATCACAACACGAACTCTGCATTAACTAAAAATACGGTAACTTAAAACCACCTAAGAAAACAAAGCTCGCATCTTTTATACACTTAGAACATCAGAGAAGTGCAATAACTTTCAACTTTCAGTAATAAAGTATAGCTTAACAACGCAATATCATTATTAAAATCGCTTTCAGAATCCTTGCACAGTACTAAAGAAATAACTTTCAACTTTCAGTATAATTTCAATTCGCATCATAAGTATTAATCTATCACGGAATTATAGAAGCGCATGAAAATTACACCACAACACTCTATAAATAATTTGCAGTACAAACACGGTATAAACTCTAAACGTTTTTCAACTAATTAATCAGCATTATAAAGTGCAGTAAAACGGTCATCATAAGAAGCTTTAATTAAAACGCTGAAAACCTAGATTACGGAGAGATTCAATTACCAACAAGCATTATAATACCAAGAGATCTAAAAATAAAACAGACGTGACACTTTATGCGAAAGCATTAGCAAGTAAATTATCTAATTCTTATAAACTGAAAACTAACACCTGTAAGTGCAATTAACTCAACGTACGTGACAAAGTAACGAAGATTACATCCTTTAGTATTCAATTTCAACAGGAAAGCACAAAAGTAAGTAACCTCAGGTCATAACTACGTAACTCAGTAAAACCCACGGAAGAGTATTAATTACGAGTTAAACGAACTGAACTAAAACAACGCTAAACGAGAATAAATCCATACATTTAAGATTCCTTAAGAAACAGGAACTCAAGACGAACTAAAAGCTGCATTAAAAACAGACAAATCCCAGACTACGGTAATTAATCTAACATTATTGAAATAAATCTCACAAGTACATCATCGCATTGTGTAATTAAATATAAACAAACAACGACTACGATTTTAAAAATAACTCGACGCAATATAAACTTAAAATTAATAAATCCAATACTACAAGTACGAAATTAATTTCAAAATTTTACCAAATTTTTATCCACCCAATCCAAACTGAAAATTAACAAATTCAAATCAAAAATAACGCCGAAAAATAACAAAATAAACCTCAACCCTTACCAAATTTTTATTTACCTAATCTAATTGAAAAATTAACAAACCAAAACCGAAGTTAACGTTTCAAATAGCTAAATCAACATCAATTTTTACAAAACTCTAAGTTATCCGATCTAAAAAGGAAAATAAAAAAAAACCAAACCAAAATTAACGTCACAAAAAGCAAAACCAACCCCAATTTTTACAAAATTCGAAATTATTTCATCCAAAAGAAAAATTAATACATCCAAAGCATAATAAACGCTACAAATAACAAAACCAACCCCAATTTCTACAAAATTTGAATTTTTACAACCTAAACGGAAAATTAATAAATCCGAAGCAAAAGTAACAATACAAATAGCGAAATAAAGCTTAATTAAAAAAAAAAAAAATTTTTTTTGAAATTTTCCAAAAATCGAAAACAACCCTTAACCAACATGAGTAACACAGACTTACGTCTCTATTTAGAGACAATACAGACGTTTGATGGCACGCAGGCCCATCTCTCGAATTTCATTGGAGCATGTGAAATGTTCCTAAAACCTTTACAAACCCGGAGATGACGCAAGAAATTCATTGCTTATACGCTTAGTAGTAAGTAAACTAGCCGGAAGGGCACTAACCTTAATCGCCAGTAGGGACGACTTATCGGAATGGGACCAGTTTAAACAGCTACTAATTGCATATTTTGGAGACCAACGTAATATAAAATGCCTGGTACGAGACCTGATAAACCTTAGAATGGAACACAATCAATCCCCCTACCAATTCGGAATGAAATGCCAAGACGTGAGAAGTTTAATTTTAACCAAATTAAAAATCGAAGAACCCGATCAAAACGTTAGACATTTAAAAACAAAAATGTATGACGAAATGGCACTAGACACATACATAAACGCTTTACCAGAACGACTATCGGATAAAATCAGATTCCAACGACCCCAAAATCTAGAAGAAGCTATGAGCCTAGTAATAGAAGAAGAAAATGTAATGTATTACCGCAACAGACTATACAACCCCAACGCGAATAAAAGCTATTCACCAATAAAAACTATACAAGCTACAAGACAAACAACCCCTCAACAAAAATTCACACTCTTTAACGCACAAACAAATCAACCGCGAAGTAACAACCCAAGTTTTAACAATACAAATTTTAATAATCAGTTTAAAAACTTTTCAAGACCAACATTCAACCCAACTTTTACGAAACCAGCATTCCAACCGAGATTTAATCAAAACCTAAACCAACAAAGACCAGTATTCAACGCAAACCCCAACAGAAATACACCAATGACTAATACTCATAACAACCCTAACAATTATTACAAACCAACACCAATGGACACCTCATCTGGTAACACCAGACAAAACACGAAAATAACACATATCCGACCAAACCCTCATCAGAAACGCAATTTTACATCAGAAGAATTATTTCATCAAGAAATCGAAAAATTTGACACTGACCAGAATAATGACATTGAGACACCTACGAACAATGAAACAAACCATGCAGAAACTTACGAACGTGACGAACAATACGAAACTTACGAGGAGTATGATGAAGAAAACTCGAACTCAAATTTTCAAATGGACCCATTCATAGACAACCAAACTTAATAAACTTAAATAACATAAATCATTTAGTATTACCATACATAGAAATACCCCACGCCAAATTCAAACTATTAATCGACACCGGATCATCAAAAACATTAATTAGCCCCAGAACCGTACAAAAACACTATTTAGATTACGTAGAAAGAGAACCATTTAAAATTAAAACAGCTCATCAAACGACACTACACCAATTCGTAGCAAATATACCCTTACCGAGAACATTTAATGTTAAAATGAAACATAAATTTTGTGTATTCGAATTTAACGACAAATATGACGGATTAATCGGAATGGACCTTCTAAGAAAATTAGGAGCCAACATTGACATTAAAAATCGCTTATTAAGGACAAAATACGGAAAAATCCCAATTAAATTTCAAAACACACAAATTGAACAAAAATACACTATAGAACCCCGAACGGAAAGAAAAATAAAAATCCCAGTAAAATCTAACAAAAATTTAGGAATAATAAATCATATGACATTTCAGCAAGGAGTAGAAACCCCAACCGCCTTAGTTCAAATAAAAGATGATTATGCAACCACAACAATATTAAATTCAAACGACTATCCCGTAGAATTATCACTGACAGACCCAATTAACGTAGAAGAACTAAATTTTAACGAAATGGAAATAGACGAAAATTTAGAAAACGATTACAACCCAATAGAACATGACGAAATGTTAAGAGAAAATTTAACTAACATCCGCTTTAATACCGATATCAATCAAGAAGAAGAAAGAGCAATTAAGAACTTATGTTTCGAATACCGCGACATATTCCATTGTGAAGGAATACCATTAACATTCACCAACACAGTAAAACATAATATCGAGTTAACAGACAATAAACCAATTTTTACAAAAGCATACAGACTACCTCATGCAAGCCAAGAAGAAGCTGACAGACAAGTAGCAGACTTATTAGACCAAGACATAATCCAGCACTCCAATTCACCATGGAGCAGCCCCGTGTTAATAGTACCTAAGAAATTAGACGCAACCGGAAAGAGAAAGTACAGAATGGTAATAGACTATAGAAAGTTAAATGAAAAACGGTAGATGACAAATATCCACTACCAAATATTACCGAAATTTTAGACAAATTAGGCAAATGCCAATATTTTACAACATTAGACCTAGCATCAGGATACCATCAGGTAGAGATGGAAGAAAAGACATATCAAAACAGCCTTCAGCACACCTAGAGGACATTACGAATACAAACGAATGCCATTTGGACTAAAGAACGCACCCGCTACTTTCCAGAGAGTCATGGACAATATACTACGAGGAATACACAATGAGAAATGCCTTGTATACCTTGACGACATCATAGTTTATTCCACATCACTGGTAGAACACATAGAAAGATTGAAGGAAGTATTCGAAAGACTTAGACAAGCACATTTTAAAGTACAATTAGACAAAAGTGAATTTTACAAAACAAATATCATTTTTAGGACATGTAATAACACCCCAAGGAGTAATGCCAAACCCAGACAAAACAAACGCAGTTCTAAATTACCCATTACCAAAAACAAACAAAGAAATTAAAGGATTTCTAGGACTTAGTGGTTACTACCGCAAATTCATTAAAGGTTACGCTCAGATAACCAAACCCCTGACAAATTGTTTAAAAAGGAAACAAAATTGAACACACCCGGAATTTATTAAAGCCGTAGACAAAATTAAAACATATTAACAAATCACCCTGTATTAGAATACCCAGACTTTACAAAACCATTTATACTGACGACAGACGCATCAAATGTAGCATTAGGCGCAGTATTGAGCCAAGGAAAAGTAGGTAGCGATAAACCCATCAGCTACGCATCCAGAACCCTAAATGAAACCGAACAAAAATATAGCACTATAGAAAACGAATTATTAGCCATAATTTGGGCAACAAAATATTTTAGACCTTACTTATACGGAAGAAAATTTTACATATACACCGATCATAGACCACTAGTATGGTTATGCAAACTGAAAGAACCAAATTCAAAATTACAAAGATGGAGAATCAGACTCGAAGAGTACGATTACGAAATTATATATAAAAAGGGAATTTATAACAACAACGCAGACGCTTTAAGCCGAATCCAACTCAATGCATTAGAAACGGAATCCATTATAGGAAACGTAGACGAAGAAGAAATAAGGGAAGATCCAGACGAGAGCGACACAATACATTCGACACAAAACGAAGAACCAAAAAACGCGATTAAAATTTTAAACGGAGCAATCGATATGAAACCCAACCAATTTATAATAACAGAAGTTTTAAATAACACCAACCCAGTAAAATATACAAAAGTAGACAATAAAAAAATATATCAAATTCAGATAACTAAAGACGACAACGAGGAACAAATAATTAAAATTCTAAAAGAATACACCCCCGAGAAAAAACGATTTTATTTTTATTTCAATACCGAACAATTATACCAAAGATTTTCAGAATTATACATTAAACTATTTAATAACTCTGGACCTGAACTCATCAGATGTACTAGAAAACTAATAACACTAGACGACCCTGACGAAATAAACGATGTAATTAGAAATCAACACGAAGGAAAAACCAACCATCGTGGAATTAACGAAACAATAAAACAACGCATAAGACGTTATTATTTTAAAGACATGAAGGACTTGACCACAGATTTCATTAACCAATGCGAACTATGTGACAGAGCGAAATACGATAGGAAACCCCCAAAGATACCCTTAATGTTAACCAAAACACCCGACAAACCATTTCAAAAACTACATGCCGATACTCTAGTAGTAGAAGCGCAAAACTATTTAACAATTATAGACGCATTCACAAAAATAGGCCAAGCCATACCAATCACATCCAAAAATAGCATTGACGTGACCCAAGGATTTTTACAATATTTCACATTTTACGGAACACCCGAATCAATCACTTTAGACAATGGTAGCGAATTTAAAAATGAGACAATTCAAAACACTTTAGAACTACACAAAATAAACATTCATTTCATAACGGAAAACCACCCTGAGTCAAACGGACTAATCGAACGATTACATTTAACCCTGTTAGAACAAATTCGATTATTAAGAATAAATTATAAAAAGGAACATATAACCAATTTAATGTCATACGCACTAATCGCCTATAATAACACAATTCACTCATCAACAAATTTTACACCCTTAGAATTAACCTTAGGACATTCAGATTCACGAAATCCCTATGACATACACTACAATAAAGAAGTATATCAACAATATGCGAAAGACCACAAACAAAAATTAAAAATAACTTATGACAAGGTAAAAGATAAATTAGAAAACGATAAAGAACGTATCACCACAACCCGAAACAAAAATACCGACTCAAATAAATTTTCAATAGGACAAACCGTATATGAGAAAAACTTTCAAAGCAAGCGACATAAAACGGCACCCAGAATTTTAGGACCATTTAAAATTAAGAAAATATCAGATAAAAACATAGCAGTAGTAGACAACGGTAAAATAACTAAATACATTCATTTGAAAAACCTAAGACACCCTGTAATTTCAGATGGACAGTCATCACCCTTACCGTCAACCTCCACCCAGGTAGAACGGACAACCAAGTAATAACAATATATAAAGAACAACCCCGGTATACTACCAAATAAACTAGGCAGTATACAAAAATACAATATTTACTCAAATAATATCCAACCTTACTTTAACGCAACAACTTTTAGCAACATTAAGAATAACGAAATAATATTTTTGATAGAAATCTAGATAGTAGAAAGTAACAATTATCAATATTATCATTTATTTGCTTTTCCAACAAAGGTTACTAGCACATACCAAGTAATCATACCCAAAACCAAATTCCTATCCCTAAATGAACTGAGATATGGTTATACAAACGAAAAATGTACTGAAGTAACACCAAATCAATATTTATGTCAATCGATGACGACAACAACCATTCAAGAAGACAGCCCTTGTGAAGTACAACTATTAAAATTCTCAAATCATTACGAAAACTGTGAAACCAAACAAGTGCAAATAACTAATATGAAAATTCAAAAAGTTACAGATAACAAATGGATAGCCATTTTCCCAACAGAAGTAATAGCAACCATCCACTGCAACCAAGATGAAAATAACCAAGCATTAATCGGAAGCAAACTAATTACCCTCAAAGAAGACTGTTATGTGAAATTGAAAGATGAAGTAATCAGAGTTTATCAAGATCCCATAGCAACAAAGAAACTTGCAAACCTACCGGAACTACAATTCAAAATACAACAAGAAGACGAAGAAATAATCAAGAAACCTATGAAGCTAGAGCATCTAGACTTAGACGATCTCAACCACGCCGTAAAATTAGTGGAAAGTTATAAAGAACAATTAAATGAACTCAAAACGCCAAAGTTACATTATAATAATATAAGTGTTTGGACAATTGTATTGATCGTTTTAATAATTTTTGTAATCATGTATGTATTATACAAAATGTACCTTAGATATAAGAATGAAAGAAACAGTTCTAGATTTAAGGAAACAAAGAAAAATAAAGAAACGACAAGTATACCATTAGAAACAATGAATTTTAAATGAATTTAAATAATGTATTTATGTATTTAAAAATTAAGAAAAACCTTAATTTTTCATTTACGGTGGGAGGAGTTATGTATCCCCCAATTACCTATATATATTGATATATTGAATCTAATAGGAATTATTAGAAATTATTAAGTAAAAGTATAAGTTCAATGCAACATTGTAACACAAGGATAACCCAGAGAGGTTATCGATAGTTCATGAGAACGGAATGCAGCTTTGCATCCGTGAGGGCAGTGATACTGCAGGTGGCAGGTCACAGGCGGTCAACAGACCGCAATTACTTAGAATTAAGTTGTTACATTGTATTAAAGTGTACAATTAAAGAGAAATGCAGACATGAGATCTGCAAGTTCTCACAGCCGTGTGAGGGGCAGGTTATTATAAAAAGCCCGGGAGCTCAATGCCCGGCAGTCAGTCTTCAAACTCCATACTTCGTTGTTTGAGCTACTCAACCGAGTCAGTCTTCGAACTCCACACTTCGTTGTTCAAGCTACTCACTAGTACAATAATTATTTTAGTATTATGTACAAGTTATCCAAATTTTAACTAATAAAAATTTGTTAAAGTCAAAGTGTTTTTAAAAAACCAGCTCCAAAGGCCCGAACTTTAACTCACGTGCGCCTTGAAAACTCAATAACGTTCACCAAAATGTTGCATCTCTGTCCCACCCATTTATTTTTAAACTACACTCTTCTGTCACGCTATTGAAACCGTTTGTCATATCGCCACCTGCTATCTTTCATCTTTCTTTGTTATGTATTTGATATAGTCTGTTTCGGGATTATATCGATTTGTTTTTAACTAGTCAAGTGCTGTCGTTAGCCTTGAGTCGTTCGTTAGTATAAACTACCAAGAATTATTTTCAACGTAAACTGGCTTTTCTATAAACGTTTATCTACCCCAAGTTTGTTCCATGAAATACTTGACGGTTTTAAACGTGTTTTCGATATTCAAGCTTGAGCATTCTACGAAAGGTTTTAACATATGCTATATTAAATAAACGTACCTTGCATAAATTATTGATATTTCTACTGCAAAGCTTAGATATTATCAATTAATGTACACGATTTTTGACCTTGTCGTCGATCTTAATTGTTATCTTTGTCTTATATTAACGTTTACCAATTAAACCTGCACTATAAACTGTAAGTTAATTCCAATCCAATTATTGAAGCTTTTAAATAAATAAATGATTGATTTTTATTTACAGGGTACTTACATAACTACATGCTTGACCTATTTACACATGGTTAACCTTATCCATTACCGCAATGTGTATATATATATATATATATATATATATATATATATGTATATATCATATATCATATATCATATTACTGAGGTTAAGAGCATAAAATAATATTCTATGTTATTCTGTATAAAACTAAACAGATTTACATTTCTCTTATCTATGGTGCAAAGACCTAAGGTATTCGCGACGTATCACTATTGACTTATTCGTTAGTGGACTAACAACTGACTAGTAACCAAACCTTGACTGAGACTTCAACTGATACTAATCAATACTAATACTAAGACTAATCCTCTTTTCCAGCATCCACCGAATATAGAATATAGATTTATTGAAGAATATTAGAATGAGTGCAGCTCTGATTTGGAACGTACTATCAAAGACTTGGTAAACCGCTAGTCTTGATCGTGGCCTCTGTAACATAGATAATCTAATTCACAGATGTTAAACTAGAACAACTTAAATGTAAAAGGAAACCATATTGAAACTAGGTTGTGGTAAATCCTAAGAATATTAAGACATCAATACAATGTAATTCAAGATATTAGTTCAAATGTATACAAAGTAGTACACTTCATAATTTTTTGTTCACAACAATATTTTTAAACGCAAGCCACAATGGATATATTATTTAAATACCTAAACGTGCGCACATTTACACGGCGTCATTTCAACATCATAAATATGAAATTTATTAAATCATTTATCAAATAAATTAAAATTTAAAGGTTGTCGAAAGGTATCGATTTGAAACAATAGTGGACAAAATTTCCATCACAATACTGCAGAACTGTTTCAACATTTAGAAGATTTCTATATGGTATACAAAGGTTAATTAAATGATTTTCAGAAATGTGATCAAATAAACCTGTAGTTTCATTATCATCATCATCATTAGGTCTTCAGTCCTAGAACTGGTTAGACGCGTACCATCATTGTTTCCTATTCTGAACTAACCTACAGATTTCCCTGAAATTTGCACAGTCTGCATCTATCACTATCTGATCTAGGTCTACATCTACCTCTTTTTTTTCCTATCTCTGCTTGTAATATATCCCATACTATTCCCCAAAAATGCCTTAGAACGTATTCCGCCCTTCTATTTCTCATTTTCCCCAGATATCCTTGTTCCCCTACTATTTCTATAACTTATTTGTTATTATCTTTGTCTGTCCATGCTATCGTCCTCATACATCTGAAGCACAGCATTTCAAAAGGCTGCTACCGTTTTTCTGTCTGCGTTTCAGACTGCCCGTATTTCATAGGCATATTGTGCTTTGTTCCACACATATGCTTTCAACAATTTTCTTCTTGTTCTATGTTTGTTGCCTTTCCTCATAGGCGCTGTTATTTCTTGTTAGATGCAGTTCGATCACCTTCAATTGTTTCATTATATGAAATATTTATTCTATTTCCAACAAAACAGAAATCGCAAAAATTTTCTCGCAACAAGCAGAAATTCTATTTTGCATAAAACATATTAGCCATATTCGCATTTTTCAAAACATACTGCCATTCCGGGTTTATAGTTTATCCCTCTAAAAAATTAAGTCGCAGCTAACATGTTTATATTCCTCTAAAATACAAAAAGATCGTATCATAGCAATGGTTTCATTTGAATAATTGTTTTCATTAAATGTTTGTAAATTATTACAAACTATATTAGGGGGAAAACTTTGAGGTTTTGATAAATGCAATGCCTGAAGTAATTGATGCTTTTTCAACAAAGAACATAAAACATTCTTATAGTTCGAGGTATGCTTATTTACATTTTTGAAATATTGATGCTTACTTTCAAAACGCAAAGTCCATAAAAAGCATAATGATCCAAATTTTTTTATTAATTGTGGATAGTGAATTAAATAATGATGTTTGGGCCGAATACTGGTATCATTAAAAAGCATTGTCCGATAAAAAAGATATTCAGAAATTAGATTATTTAGTAACGCAATTTGACCAATAGATATTTTGAAACCTAATAAAATTTGTTATTTTTGCTTAAACACAAAATCAGTTTTCAAGCTTCGTTACATTTTCATCATTGAATATTGCAAACGGAAGAAGAATAGCTATCCACATATTTTGAGTGGCTGTACCATATAATTTGTCACTTTTCTTTAAATTAGGAAGGTGATATTTTTATTCTTTGACAAACTATAAATTTTGCAGTTTTACATATAAGGCTTCGTAATATATTTCAGTCTCGGACACAAATTTATTTAACGCTAACATATTATCATACTGAAAAATTCCTTCATATAAGTCATGCGCCATGCAAGATACAAGGCCGGGATTACAGACATGAAAATATTTCAGATCATTTAAAATTGATTCCATTTTAACACCTCTACACGGTCCGTCACCTGCTGCTATAATATTAATATCGAAGATATAAGAATCCTTTGTTCTTAAAGCAAACTTTTTAAATATATTATACATTATTGGCAAAACAGTAGCAGTAGAAGTATCCACCAAAATTAAAATTTTCCAAAATCCTCCAATGTGATGACAACAAAGATTGTCACCAGTGACACATATTACACTTCCTTTTATCACAGTGCCATCTACCGTAATACTTTCAAGGTCTAAATGTTTTAAATCTTTAATTAATACCTCTAGAACTTTTGAAAACCCAATTTGTTTAACATGCTTTTTGTAAACTAAAGCTACCAATTAAATGTTATCAACTTGAATTCGACTCCATGAGAACATATTTGCCAGAGTACAATATATACCAATAAACCTCAGTTTGTACCCGTTTATGCCGCTTTTTATTTCGTTCGTACCTCAAGGGGTGAAAGATACCAGGGAGGATTATCAGCACCTGGCTTGGAGATACAGAAATTTTCTAAATGACATAGGATTAAGCATCGTTTGTACCAGTTTGTGCCCGTTTGTACCACCACCAGTTTTGTCTGTACCCTTAAGGGGGTGTTTGTGACGAATTTTCAAAATAGGGGTAGCACCCAACTATGCCATTTTTGGCGATATCTTAAATGCGCAAGCGGGTACTGTTTCGTAATCGTTTGTGCCCGTGTGTACCATCGCCAGTTTAGTTTGTACCGTTTAGGGGGGTGTTTGTACCGAATTTTCAAAATAGTGGTAACATCTAACTCCACCATTTTTAGAAATATCTTAAATGCGCTAGCGGGTGCTGTTTCGGAATCGTTTGTGCCACCGTCAGTTTCGTTTGTACTCTTGAGGGGTGTTTGTACCGAATTTTCAAAATAGAGGTAACACAACTCCGCCATTTTTAGAGATATCTTAAATGTGCAAGAGGGTGTTGTTTCTTAATCGTTTGTGCCACCGGCAGTTTCGTTTGTACCCTTAAGGGGGTGCTAGTACAGAATTTTCAGAATAGGGGTAACACCTAACTCCGCCATTTTTTAGAGATATCTTAAGTGCGCAAGCGGGTGCTGTTTCGGAATCGTTTGTACCAAAGGCAGTTTAGTTTGTACCCTCACGGGGGTGTTTGTACCGAATTTTCAAAATAGGGGTAACACTTAACTCCGCTATTTTTAGAGATATCTTAAATGTGGTAGTGGGTGCTGTTTCGTAATCGTTTCTATTCGTTTGTGCGACCGCCATTTTCGTTTGTACCATTAAGGGTGTGTTTGTACCGAATTTTCAAAATAAGGGTAACGCCTAAGTCCGCCATTTTTAGAGATATCTTAAATGCGCAAGTAGGTGCTGTTTCGTAATCGTTTGGACCCGTTTGTGCGACCACCAGTTTTGTTTGTGTCCCTAAGGGGGTGTTTGTACAGAATTTTCAAAATAGGGGTAACACCTAACTCCGCCATTTTAGAGATATCTTAAATGCGCTAGCTGGTGCTGTTTCGTAATCGTTTGTATACGTTTGTGCCATCGTCAGTTTCGTTTGTACCATTAAGGGTGTGTTTGTACCGAATTTTCAAAATAAGGGTAAGCCTAAGTCCGCCATTTTTAGAGATATCTTAAATGCGCAAGTAGGTGCTGTTTCGTAATCGTTTGGACCCGTTTGTGCGACCACCAGTTTTGTTTGTGTCCCTAAGGGGGTGTTTGTACAGAATTTTCAAAATAGGGGTAACACCTAACTCCGCCATTTTAGAGATATCTTAAATGCGCTAGCTGGTGCTGTTTCGTAATCGTTTGTATACGTTTGTGCCATCGTCAGTTTCGTTTGTACCATTAAGGGTGTGTTTGTACCGAATTTTCAAAATAAGGGTAAGCCTAAGTCCGCCATTTTTAGAGATATCTTAAATGCGCAAGTAGGTGCTGTTTCGTAATCGTTTGAACCCGTTTGTACCACCACCAGTTTTGTTTGTGCCCTTAATGGGGTGTTTGTACCGAATTTTCAAAATAGGGTTAACACCTAACTCTGTCATTTTTAAAGATATCTTAAATGCGCAAGCCGGTGCTGTTTCGGAATCGTTTGTGCCACCGGCAGTTTCGTTTGTGCCCTTAAGGGGGTGTTTGTACCGAATTTTCAAAATAGGGGTAACACCTAACACCACCATTTTAGAGATATCTTAAATCCGTAAGCGCCATTTTTAGAGATATCTTAAATTCCCAAGCGGGTGCTGTTTCGGAATCATTTGTACCCGTTTGTACCACCGCCAGCTTCGTTTGTACCCTTAATGGGGTGTTTGTACCGAATTTTCAAAATAGGGGTAACACCTAACTCCGCCATTTTTAGAGATATCTTAAGTCCGCAAGCGGGTGCTGTTTCGGGATCGTTTGTACCACCGTCAGTTTCGTAGCGTGGGAAGAAATTGCATCGAATGCTGCAGTTCTTACATATTCGAATTTTTGTTATATTTTTTATATGCTAAATTTTTTTTGCTATATTTATTTGTATGATAGTATACTTTTATGTTTTTATGTAGTATATACAGGATCCGCCAAAAGTGTCGGCACCCTTAAATATTTCGAAAAATATGCATTTTCGTGAAAAATATTTCAAACAAAAATTATAGAGCTTTAAGTTTTTGTATTTTTGTTTGTTTTTTATTTTTTTGGATTTTTTTGTTTTATATTTTTTATTATTTATATTATTTATTATTATAGATATTTCTTATATTTTTTATATACATCAATAGTGATATTTTCCTTTTTGTAGGAGCACCCTTTTTGTCGCGGTTAACGGTTTTTTATCTCGAGAAATGTCCATGTATTTCCCATTTTCCAGATAATCTTTGAATATGCGCTATATAATGACCCACTGTGTTTTTGTTATGTGTGCCTTCGTATTCTATTGCAGCAAGAAGTTGAAGTGGGCACATTACTATCTAGGCAGGTAGTTTAAGCTTCGGTGCGACAGCGACGCGAAAGCAGCCAGTTGTTACGCGGCGTGCATGCGATGAGCATTGAGGCTCATGAAGGCTCTTAGTACTTAGTATTAATTATAATCTAGTATTTTAGAGATTAATAGTTTGATGACAGTATAGTTTACGTAGTGTGGTTTTAGTTACATTGTTCATACTCGTTATATGAGAATTCACGTTCACTTCAATAAAATTAAGCGTTTAGCCCTGAGATCTTCGTGTATTATTGTATGAGTAGCTGTGGCATTTTAATCTAACGAATATGAACTAAAAGGGTATCATCCCAAAGTCTGTGTACGTAATTATGAAATTTAATTTCATTCAGTATTTGACTTATTACAAATTCTCCTTCCTAGTTAAATATATTAAAGTTTGTGACTAGATTTGGCCATTGTAAGCATTCTATGTCTATAAGTAAAAACTGACTGCAGACAATAGAATGTACGATTTTGTCATCATAACGAGTGCATTTTTTGTTGCTGTAAAAATATTGGTCATTCATGGTACGTTCTAAAGCATTCATGTATTCTGTATAAAATAGTTTTGGATTAATTTCTATAACGTTATACTTGTCTTCTCGCGTATATTGACAACGATGACAGTTGATATTTATTTTGCATGACAATTCATTCTTTAATAAATGCTTACCAACTAAAGCAGATATGTTGTATTTGCAATTCATTGTTCCACATAGAGGCGTAATAAATTTATGCAATATTAATGCTCTCTCTTTATATATTTTTACGGTCAGTCCACATACTGATAGTTCTTTTATGAAACGGAATATGTCGTTTTCTCTTTGGTCAAAATAATCATGAATATTTGCCCAGTCGTAATATGCAACCAGTAGTGTCTGCGCAATGGCATCGAAAGGACATGTATTTGTTAACAAAATAGGTTTCTTTTCGAGCATCACTGGGCCTAAAATACCACCATTTTTTAATAATGGTACGGTTCTGGTAAATTTTGGATTCGCGTGAATCCTTTCAACATCTGGACAAATAGTTAAAGACTTACCACGATTTTTAGGACTTTTGTTTTTGCCTTTCCAATTTTCTTTTTCTTTTAGATAAATATGACTTGTTAAATTAGGGTCTCTCTCTTCTTCAATGGTTGTACTCTTTGTCTCAGATATATCCTCTTTGTCAATATCTTTTATATCAATAGGTGAAATGTTAGCATTTGTTATAATTTTTTTGTCCTGATTGATTAAAGACATCTCTAAATTTGTTGTTGCTGAATTCTCGCTATTTATGGCATAGCAATCGTCATCGTCAGTTGTGATATTACATGAAACAGGGGAATTATTATTTAAATTGATTTGATCATTAGAATTTTCAACATTACTAGACTCATTATTTAAATCAGCAGTGTATAACATTTTTATAGCACCTGTAAGTGTTCTGATATGCGTAACCAAAAATTTGTCAACACGTATGCATTTAGTTTTAAAAAGTAATTGTTTTAATTCTCTAAAATATCGTTCGCTACAAGCAGAAAATGCTGTTTGTGCCGACATTACTCCTGTCCATATGGGAAAATGTTTCAAAATTTTAAGTAAATTGTTAGCAAATTGAGGGCACAAATACGGATTTAGTCTTTCTCCTTCAATGCTACTAGTTTTACTTTTCGATTGAATACATTGCAAAAAGTTCATCATCTTTGTACCGCATTCATCATTATCTAGTTAATGCACTAAGTTATCATCAGAAATATTTATTTCGCGATCAGTATCGTATAAACTTTCGTCACTCTTAATTAATCGAATTAATCTCTGTTGTGCATTAAAGCAATTATTTTTTTCCCTTGATAATTATACTTTTGGTATCGGAAATTCTTGTGATTAAAAGATCTTGACAAATTTGGCGAAACTAATTAATATCTGTACATTTTGTTAAAAGACCTACGCACCGTGCATAAAAATCTTTAATCCGCATATGTTTATTCTTGAAACATTTCTATCGACATACTAATTTTATTAAATGCGCGATGTCAATGCATATGATACATTTGGGTTTCTGCACACAGTCAGTAACTTCTAAAAATGTCATATATTGTTCGACATATGTACTTAAATTTACATCGTTGAAAGCAAGACTAATTGCATTTAGTAACGGCATATTGGTAATATTTTGCCATGAAAAGGAGCTACAATTTGATATAAAAATATTGTATGTGATGAACTATCTGGTCTTTTAATGTGTTTTATCAATGAACCAGTAGCATCTATACTTAAAGTACCCGTTTTATTTTGTTGTTTATTAAATTTTTGTATAAAAATACCTGTTCATCACTCCAGTACATAATAAAAAATTTATCCATGCCTATTTCTCTTATAAAACCGGCGAACTCGGCTTTATATTTTAATTCAGCAAAATCCTAACACTTGATCATTATGTAACTGTTTAGCTTTACGTAAGACACTTTCATTGTACAAATGTGCTGGTTCTGCGTCTCCAAATGTCATTATTTCATTCGCTTTCTTTCTTCTCCATGCATGATGATGCACATCATTCTTTTACAACACTTGCTCTATGAGCACCACGTAGTTGTCGTTTTTTGGTATGTTTTACGTCCGAAGTATCACTAGTAGATATCTAAATATCAAGACCGTCTGTTGTTGGTTTGTTAGTACTATATGCATTAATAATCGACCCGCATTCGGAACATTTTCACCATAATTTCAGAAATATTTCACCAATATTATCATTGATTTTTGCATTTTTGAATGAAAAACAAAAGGGAAGCTTTAAGACGTTCCATAATTCTGCGGCGATTACATCTGTCCAGCCCTTGTTTAAAACCTTATAGGAACGATTTTTGTATTTAACACCCACTGGTGCTATTTTTATCCATGTTTTATGTGATAAATGGATGGTAGTGCGTAAGGATGGGAAAATTTCACTTGACGATTGCATAGACCAATTACTTTGGTTACTATCTTCACTTGATGAAGAAATGTCACGAATTCTAATACTGTGATAATCACACAAGTTATTTAATAAACCGTGTATGTTTTTCGATACATATAAGTATAGGTATTTTTTGCTCATCACATTGTCTAATTTAATACACGCTTCTCCCCAAACGGAATACGTTCAACTTAACGGTTTACCTTTAAGATCTAAGAGATGTAAATTTTTAACAGCCTCGAATATCTTGGACGAGGATTTTGCGGCTTTTCGGGGCATATTGAAACTAATATCAATTTGATTAAAAATCTTGAAAAGCTTAAGTCGGAATTTTCTTGACATACAAATCCTTTACAAATTTGTTCAGTGCTAAAAAAATCGATATTATTCGATATACTTTATGCGACGACTAGTCAGCAAAACGCGTCCCGTGAGTCTCGCCGAAACAGAGAAAAGTCGCGAGGGAGTGAGAGAAGATAGCCCGTCGCAAGTCTTCGAAGATAGCCTCCACGCTCCACTTAGGCTAGATGGTGGGGGGACAGCGCACATGCGCTCAGCAGCCTAGGGTACAAGGGTACAAACGAAACTGGCGGTGGCACAAACGGGTACAAACGATTACAAAACGGCACCCGCTTGCGCATTTAAGATATCTCTAAAAATGGCGGAGTTAGGTGTGGCCCCTATTTTGAAAATTCGATACAAATACCCACTTAAGGGTACAAACAAAACTAGCGGTGGTACAAACGGGTACAAACCATTCCAAAACAGCACCCGCTTGCGCATTTAAGATATCTCTAAAAATGGCGGAGTTAGGTGTTACCCATATTTTGAAAATTCGGCACAAACACGCCCGAACGGGTACATATGAAACTGGCGGTGGTACAAACTGATGCAAACGATTCCGAAACAGCATACGCTTGCGCATTTAAGATATCTCTAAAAAAGGTGGACTTAGGTGTTACCCCTATTGTGAAAATTCGGTACAAACATTCCCTTACGGGTACAAACGAAACTGACTGGCACAAGCGGGTACAAACGATTCCGATATAGACCCCCTTACGCATTTAAGATATCTCTAAAAATGGCGGAGTTAGGTGTTATACATATTTTGAAAATACGGTACAAACACCCTTAAGGGTACAAACGAAACTGGCGGTGACACAAACGCGTACAAACGATTCTGAAACAACGCCCGCTTGCGGATTTAAGATATCTCTAAAAATGACAGAGTTAAGTGTCACCCCTATTTTGAAAATTCGGTACAAATACCCCTTAAGGGTACAAACGAAACTGGCGGTGGTACAAGCGGGTACAAACCATTCCAAAACAGCACCCGCTTGCGCATTTAACATGTCTCTAAAAATGTCGGAGTTAGGTGTTACCCATATTTTGAAAATTTGGTACAAACACCCCATTAAGGTAAAAACGAAACTGGAGGTGGCACAAACGGGAACAAACGACTACAAACAGCACCCGCTTGTGCATTTAAGATATCTCTAAAAATGGCGGAGTTAGGTGTGACCCCTATTTTGAAAATTCGGTACAAATACCCCCTTAAGGGTACAAACGGGTACAAACCATTCCGAAACAGCATCCGCTTGCGCATTTAAGATATCTCTGAAAATGGCAGAGTTAGGTGTTGCCCATATTTTGAAAATTCGGCACAAACACGCCCGAACGGGTACATACGAAACTAGCGGTGGTACAAACGGATACAAACGATTCCGATCAGCATTCGCTTGCGCATTTAAGATATCTCTAAAAATGGTGGAGTTAGGTGTTACCCCTATTGTGAAAATTCGGTTCAAACACTCCCTTACGGGTACAAATGAAACTGACTGGTAGAAACGATTCCGATACAGACCCCCTTACGCATTTAAGATATTTCTAAAAATGGTGGAGTTACGTGTTATGCATATTTTGAAAAATCGGTACAAACACCCTTAAGGGTACAAACGAAACTGGCGCTGGCACAAACGCATACAAACGATTCTGAAACAACGCCCGCGTGCGGATTTAAGATATCTCTAAAAATGACAGAGTTAGGTTTCGCCCCTATTTTGAAAATTCGGTACAAATACCCCCAATAAGGGTACAAACGAAACTGGCGGTGGTACAAGCGGGTACAAACCATTCCGAAACAGCACCCGCTTGCGCATTTAACATGTCGGAGTTAGGTGTTACCCATATTTTGAAAATTCGGCACAAACACCCCCTTATGGGTACAAACGAAATTAGTGGTGGTGCAAACTGATACAAACGATTCCGAAACAGCATCCGCTTGCGCATTTAAGATATCTCTAACTATGGCAGAGTTAGGTGTTATATTTTGAAAATTCGGTACAAATACCCCATTAAGCTTGTTACGTGCCAAAATTTTGGCACTAGACATTTTTAAATAAGTGTTAATATGAGAGGATTGCGCGCCATAAATTTAAAAGACTTGATGCGCGTATTTCTGTCACTTCAAAAGTGCGTTGCGCGAATTTCGCGCCGACGTGCGTGGGGGAAGAGGAAAGTGGGGAATTTCCGGAAGACGCTTAGGGACTTGCCTTGGAAACGTGTATAAGAGTGGTTGGTCTGGTATCTTATCGTGTCTTTTTGTTATGTAGATCCCTTTTTCTCTCTTATCTTTGATTATCGTTCCTTATAAACCCGTTTCCGTCGTTCACGCTACATAGGAAGAAGACCAGCGAATTTGGACGCAACCTGGCCTAACAGCATCCCACGACCCGAGATATATTAGCGAATTCACGGAGCCCCGCAGCCGCTGGCATGGAGTAGTCCGGAGGCACGCCGCCGCCATCATGAAATGATTCTGAGGGAGGTCACGAGCGACCATCAGGAAGTAATTCCGAAGAAAGCTTCACCTATTCACGTAAGTACCGCCTAGGGGCTGTGTAAAATTTGTATACTTTGTAAATTACGTGCCATAATTTGCATATTGTGTGACGTCATTGACAATTGGCGCGGTAATTTCCACATCATGTAATATCGCTACCAACTGCCTTTTGTGTCGCATATACCGCGTCGGCGAGGCTATAATAAGGGCTGTTTTGAAAATTCGGTATAAACACTCCCTTAAGGGCACAAACGAATCTGCCGGTGGCACAAACGATTCCGAAACAGCACCCGCGTGCGCATTTAAGATATCTCTAAAAATGGCGTGGTTAGGTGTTATCCATATTTTGAAAAATCAGCACAAACACCCCCTTACGGGTACAAAAGAAACTGACGGTGGTACACGCGGGTACAAACGATTCTGAAACAGCACCCGCTTGCGCATTTAAGATATCTCTAAAAATGGTGGAGTTAGGTGTTATCCATATTTTAAAAATTCGGTACAAACACCCCCTTAAGGGTACAAACGAAACTGCGGTGGCACAAACGCGTACAAACGATTCCGAAACAATACCCGCTTATGGATTTAAGATATCTCTAAAAATGGCGGAATTAGTTGTTACCCCTATTTTGAAAACGAAAAAACGAAACTGGCGGTGGTACAAACGATGCTTAATCGAATGTCATTTAGAAAATTTCTGTATCTCCAAGCCGGGTGCTGATGATTTTTTGCCCCCCTGTAACTTTCGCCCCTTTGAGGTAGAAACGAAATAAAAAGCGGTACAAATGGGTACAAACTGAGCTTAATCGAATGCATATATGAAAAAAATTTGCGAATCATAGTCGGGTGCTAAGTTCTCGCTTAGGTTACTAACAACCTTATGTTTTGTCTGGAAGACCCAGCGGATTACATATTTGAAACTCATCTTGGTATAAAATAATTTTTATAGATTCGGCATTCAGTTTAAAAAATTTGTTGTCCTTGCAAATAGACCCGGAGTTACCATCTTGAAATACTAAACCGTCATATACACCCCTATTACTCTTGTATTGATTGGCACCGTATTCGTACTTCAAAAGTATGCGTATAGTTTCCAAAATAGAAATATAAAAGAAGCTTGCTTGATTGTTATTTATTTGGCCCAGTGAAATGCAAACAGGTTCAACATAGTTAAAATGTTCTTTATAATACCGTTACCTAGAAAAGTTGGATCGCAATACGCCTGTTCGATCATTATGTGCTTTATTGAATAAGTTATTAACTAATATTGGTTGTAGTAATTGACATTCGGCATTGTTTACTTGCGATAATATATAGTCTGCATTCAAACAGTTAATCTCGCGAATTCCGTCAATTAACGTTTGCAAAGACCGATTAGTCACAAAATGTTTTGCTTGCAAAGTTAAATAAAGTGAACAGAATAAGCTGACACTTATTTCTTCGTAATTATTATTTACTGTCTGACAATCATCAGGTTCACCATCTTCGTTGTCTATATTTGCATTAGCCGGTATTTCATCAGCAGTGCCGAGAGGCACTTTTATTAGTTTCGAATTTAAAATTACATAGCTATGTTGTCTCATGATATGATTTCGCAAGTTATGTTCAATCGTATAAATAATGGCAACCTTACAACATACATTATAATAAGGGCACATTACAGAAGCACCGTCTTTTAAATGTGAATAGACATGTTTATGAAACTCTTTTTTATTATCAATTTGAAACGTACAATTTGAAACAGCTTTGCAGATAAAATTTACGTTATTTGTTTGAGATTGATGGCTGGGGATGTATATGAGATTTTTAAATTTTGAATAATTATTTAGGACCGCATGACAATTATCGTGCACGCAGTGAAAAGTAACATTTAAATTTCGATGGTGCAAGTTGTACTTTTTTACAGAAGGAACCTTTGTTCTACATATTGTGCAACTAAACATTTTAATAACAAGTGCGATGTACTTACCTCCGGCAGTTACAAACCCCAGAAACTCACTAATTGGACCCTGAACACTGAAACCAATTTAATGTATAGACTGGACCCGACCAAAACCACGCTTAAGAATGGAGCACGTTGGCGTTACAGCACAATATTGCTGAACCGGCTAAACAAGATGATGCACGTTTACACAGGAAGTGCTGTAGCATTACATTAATCAGTACTATTACAAAATATTACACAGAATTAGGTGAATTCACAATGTACGCTGTAGAATTAATACCTAAAAATACATATTCACGTAAAATCACATGTTTCCTATATAATTACACAAAACTGTAAGGACACTTTACATGAATATGTGAATTCTTTCGATATTCGTTGTAAAATACAAATTACATTCTAAAACATGTAGTAATTACCACAAAAGTTATGTAGAAAGTCTGTATTTTCATACGCGGTTTTTTCAGTGTACGTATTGTAACAGGCATTTTTGTAATTTTAACCTTTTCCGCTATCCTAAATTCATAAATACATTTCTACAAATTACTATTTTTATATTTGATATTTATTAACTCCTTAGGCGAGTGCATCGTATTAATTATAGATTGCATCGTCCTTGTCTTGCCGTAAATATAAATTGTGTTGCTTATGTGAATATACAAGCCTAGATAAGAGACGATAAGAAGTTGTAATAGAACGAGTTGAATAAACAGATTAGGTAATGAATATCTTTTACCTCTGTAGGTTAACATTTCTTCTTTAACCCAAAATATTTGGTTGGAACTAACCTCCTTTGTTTCATAAACACGTATATTACATTTTCGATTGCTTTTTTCGGCACTGCTTAAAATTTGTGAGTAATAATAATCACTTCTTTCAGGATTATGACCTTCCATATTAGACTGCACTTGACAAGCTTTGTGTGTTAATGATTTGGTTTCTCTCAGTGTTAAATTTTGAGTATCGTTACTCAGAGCAATACTTGAAATAGATTTTCTTGCATTTGCATTATAAAGTGGTTTTATTTCAAATAAATTTTCTTTAAAATCCATTTTTAATTGGCATGCATTTAAATTTTATTATTGTTAAGTTTCTCCCACAACTTAACAATAATATAATTTAAATACATGCCAATTAAAAATGGATTTTAAAGAAAACAGATTAGGAGTCGGAGTTCGTTCTTTGTTCCGATATATTAAGTACGTTTAAAAATACTGCTTCTTTCTGCTTTTGAATAGTGAGAATTAATGCGCGATGAATTTTCGTATTGTTCCTGAACAAGTGCGGCACGATTTTTAGTTGTCTTTCTTGTGAAATATTAACTGTAGCAGTGTGTAGTTCTATTTCCTTTTTGAAGAAAGTATGCTGTATATGTAACGTGTTTGGTTGACCACAACTGTTGTGGTAAGGTCATTGACGGACGGTTTTCGTGATGCGCGTTGCTCTACTAATTGGTTTTTTTTGGTTGCTTTTCTGTTGTAAATAAAAGTGATAGAACTTGTCGTGCGTTTTACGGAACATTGAATTAGTGATACGCGTTGTTTTACTGATTGTGTTTTTCTTAGTGGATTTGTCATTCTATACTTAAACTGTGTGTGCGATCTAGTCTAGTGTCCCTTTGTTTTATCAGATTAGTGCATACTTTGGATTATTTAAATACAGTTGATACTGTAGTTTCTGAATTTTCTAACCCCAACGAATCTAAAATAGATCGTTGTTTGCGCGAATTTTCGTTATTCAAAAGCATTAGATTTTTCTTTGTTACCATAGGTGGCAAATAAAACACCTCACGTTACTGTTAACTTAATGCATTACATCGTACTTTGAAAGGCCGTGATTCTAAATTTTTATTACAATTTTTACGATTTGTGCTACAAAATATTTCGAAATTATTGTCTCAGGAAATAGAATTAACCAGAAATTTATCAATGCTACATAGTTCCATCGCGTGATAATGTCTGCTGAACACCAGTGAAATACGTAGGTGTGATTAGTGTAACGTGGAATAAATTCCATCAACACCCTCACAGTCAAGGGTGAAGTGCTTCGTTAGTGCAGGACATCGTGAATCTCACACTTCCGTTGCAAGGAAGCGTTGCTGAAGGACTTTTGTAAGTTGAACTATTTCCTACTTGTTATTACTTTAAATATCTATCCGTTGCTTTACCAAATCTTTGTCGTTCTGATACCTTTTACAAAAGACTTGCATGATATTTTAAAACATAAGAAAAAAAAAGAAAGAAAGAAAGAAAGATCAATACTACTGAATTACTCATATCAATTGTGTCATACCTATTTATTTTTTTTAACATTTTGTCTGACTTATGTTTAATTGGTGTGTGAGGAAACGTTTCTGCTACTCCCCAATATTACCTCACTTTGTACTAAAAATTTTTTGTATTGCTTTTATCGTGATTATATTATATAGTTTATCTAAACAGTTTTATTTACATTCTACAAAGTGCTGAATAACTTAGACTTTTCATTGCTGCTATGCTTTTTCTTTATTTCAGGTTGGCAGGACTAATTTTTTTTTATTGCAGGTTTGCTATTCTAACTTTTTTTATTGCAGGTATTGTTACTAATTCCTTACAGCCCCGTACGTTATATGTTGGTCTGCTTTCTACAACCCCCCTAATCTCCGATTGAGCCCGGTCACTTCTATGATTTTCTTTATGTTACGCACGGCTACGAGCCAACGTAGCATAACTTTGGCGCCCAACGTGGCTGCCACGAATTACGTAACGTAACATTTTTGGCGCCCAACGTGGTGCCGCGAAAAAAAAACGTAACAAAATTTGGCGCCCAACGTGGCTGCCACGAGAAAAAAAAACGTAACAGTATATCTATTATTATTTTGTGTTGATTAAAGTTGCGATCGATCCGAATACAGTTTTTATTGAAATTTCCGGTTATATCTCATGTTATATAGTACATGTCATAACAATAATTACATTTAATATATTTGGACATTTCTTGCTCCTGTCTATTTGGACTTATCACTATAGTATTTATTTTTTGGTTTGACATCCTTCTATGCTTGATGAGCTCATAATTTCTAAAATTATTTAAGGTAGTTGCAGTTTATATTGTAATAATTATTGTGGTGTTCGAGGAGGAAAAGCTTTTTGAAAAACCTGCTTTTAGACATTTGCTGTTTAGCACTTAATTTTTGTTTTCAGTAGATATTGGAAGGTTTTGATATGTAAGTCTGTGTTTTATTCAAAACGGAGTCTTATTGCTTTTGATGTCTGTAATTTTTTTGAGTAGGTGGTTGGCATTCAGTTGTGTTGGGTAAAAGTTTTCAGATATTCTATTGATATATGTTGATATATGACTTCTATTTTGGTTATCTCGCGTAAGTTGTGCACCCTTGTATATCTACTCTTTCCAGTGATTAATCTGAGACATTTATTCTGGATACGCTGTAAGGGAATAAGTGTTGTTTTACTTATATTCCACCACACGGGGGCTGCGTATATAATGGCAGGCCTGATTATGGTGGGGTATATGTCCTTTATTTTTCTCAGATAATTTGCTATCTTTTGTTAACAAGTGATATAAGGATTTGGTAATTGCGTAGCCTTTGATGATGCTTTGTTTTATGTGGTGTTGAAAATTTAATCTTTTATCTAACTGCACTCCAAGGTATTTTACTTTTTATGCTAATTTTATATTTGTGCTGTACATTTTTAAAGGTTTTTGAGTTGGTAAATTTCTTGCTGAAGATGATTACTTCTGTTTTATCAGGGTCTACTTGTACTTTCTATTTTTATAGTAGTCCTCCGGTATATTGAGATGGAATTGAATTTGCTGACTGCTAACTACTGCTAGGTCGGAATGTGCATATACCACTGTATCGTCAACGAAAAGGGAAGTTTTTGTTTTTGCAAATTTTGGGAAGTCCTGTATGTATATGTTAAATATTTTAGGCCTTAGAATAAATCCTTTTGATATGCATGCACTGTTTAGTTAGGTCTCTGATAAGTTGCAGCCTACTTTAACAATAGTTTTTCTGTTATTAAGGTATCAATTTAATAAACGAATAAGATAATTTGGCATTTTTAATTTAATGAGTTTAAATGTTTTAAGCGTGTGATTCAAACTTTATCAAAGGCTTTCTGAATGTCCAATAGAGCCATTATTGCGACCTTCTTTTTTAAAATTTATAATTACGTCGTTGACAATGTTAACTATCTGTTGAACAGTGTTGTGTTTTGATTTGAACCCAAACTGCGTAATTTCTGGTCCTGTTGTCTATTCGTCTTAATATGACCTTTTCTGCGATCTTACTTAACGTTGTTAGCAGGTTAATACGACGGTATTCACTTGGATCTTTGGGTCGCTCACCCGATTTTTTGATGGGCACTATGATGGCGGTTTGCCAGTTTTGTGGAAAATGTTGTAGCTTTACTTAGTTTCACAAATTCTATCAACTGACCTACCTTACTGTAAAGTTCGTTTGTGTTCCACTGTATCACATTTATATTATATGCCATAATTGGGAAGATTCACGGTAAAGTAGTTAAACGCTATGAATTTTTCATATGCGGAGTTGTCTGTGCATAACGAGTTGTTTAAGTCTTTGACAGCCTTAAGCATTGAACTCATGTTTATTAGAGAGTTTAACTTACCCATTTCTTCGACGAGCTTTTGGAACTCCTCACACTGTACATTTTGGACGTTTTGTGGCGCTTTTGATGACTGTTGTGCATTTTGATGTTTTATCCAAGGGTTAATTGAAAGTGCTGGATTAGGTTTACGAATTTCTAGGAACTGTTTGTGGCTTCCTAAGTCGGTTACTTTAGGTTTTGTAGTATTTCTGGTGATTACTTTTGATATTTTATTGGAGAGCTTTTGTTGGATTTTTACATAGATTGGACATTCTACATTGCTCGCAGGATGAGACCCTTCACAATTTCACAGGTTGCTGGGTGTGCTTTGGGTTGGTGCATTGATATGCCCAATGTTTCCCAGTGCACTTTACGCACTTGATACTTCCCCTACAATTTCCCGTCACATGGGAGAATTGTTGGCATCTTCTACATTGTGCGAGTCGTTTTTTGTTGTATTGTGTGTATGCAATACTTTTTATTTTTTGTGGTAACCTTTTAGGTTTTTGAAATGGTTACAAGGTACAACGGAATTTTTTTAGTCTTCATTCTGTAAGTGTTATTAACAGGGACATTTTTGGTTTTCAGGTCATCACTAATTTTGTCAGTAGTAACGTTTTCGCTTAGTACGCGTATGACAAAGGCATGCGTTTTCTCGTTACTATTTGCATAGGTATGAAATTTACAGTTGTCCTGTTCCGTATACTGGATAAATTGTTTGCGTTCTTTATGGTCTGCTATGAAAATGTTTGTGTTAACTGCTGTATACTTAACAGAGAAACTTTTATTAAGTTTGCTGCTTATATTGTCGATCAGCTTTTTATGATTTTTGCTTTGCCATGAACAACAACTGGTGGCGTAGCTTTAAGTTTGCGGGTGTTTCTATGTTTTTTGGTATTTGGCAGCTTAAGTCTGCATTGTCGATATATATATATATATATATATATATATATATATATATAAATATTGAATAAGATGTTGGTATTTTTGGGCGAATTGCTTATATAACTAAAGGTTTCAATCAATTTTACTTTATTTACTTTACTAGTTTCGGAGAATTTGTCCCCTTCATCAGAAGCTAAAATAGTACATAACAGTTAAATTAATAATTGGACAATAGTTACTTACTTTAGTAAATGCGTAAAAATACCTTAAAAGTAACTAGCAATGAATATAAAACCATATCAAGCGTAAGACTAACATTTTAAAAGTGTACATTCTTTTGACATTTAGAAATTTGGAAATCATGATGACATATGTCATATATTTAGAATGTTGTTGCTAGATAATTTTTGGAACTGTAATACTATTAATAAAACTATTTATAATTAGATTGAGTAATGTTTGGTAACTATATAAACTATATATTTAATATTATAAAGATAAAATAAATTTTAGAATTAAGAATTCTTTAAAATTTAAAAAAAAAAATTAAAAATGTTTAATATTGGTATAATAAAGAATAAATGTTACTTAAATTATCTATGTCGGTTTTTGAGTTTAAACTGTTTTTAATTTTGTTAATATAATATGATTCTAAAAATAATCTTCTTTTATAGTTTGGTTCAATTTCGAAAATGGTAACTTCTTCAAAATTTGGTTGATGGCCAGTTGTATATATATATGAGAAGACTCAGTATATATATATATATATATATATATATATATATATATTATTAATAGAGAATAATCCACATTTGGAATGCAAATGAATGCTTAATATATATTAATAGTTATTAAGATGAAATAAAAACCCAACTTTGTATTTAAAGTTGAATTACCATTTCAAATCGAACTAGTAATTGAAAACCACTAAAAGAACGGCTACAGCAGGATTTGAACCTGCAACCTCTGATTCACCGGATCAGTGCTCTAACCAATTGAGCTATCTAGCCTAATTGTTTAGATGATGTTGTACTTAATACTACTGAAGCTTGGCTCTTGTTAACGATTTTCAATTACGTCTTGCATTTAAGGAAATTGAATCTAGTTATATACATAATTCATGTACTAATAACTTGATCCTCCCATTTTTGCAGCGTTCGGAATAATACAAACATATAATTATATTATTATTAATAGAGAATAATCCACATTTGGAATGCAAATGTTAACAAGAGCCAAGCTTCAGTAGTATTAAGTACAACATCATCTAAACAATTAGGCTAGATAGCTCATTTGGTTAGAGCACTGATCCGGTGAATCAGAGGTTGCAGGTTCAAATCCTGCTGTAGCCGTTCTTTTAGTGGTTTTCAATTACTAGTTCGATTTGAAATGGTAATTCAACTTTAAATACAAAGTTGGTTTTTCATTTCATCTTAATAACTATTAATATATATATATATATATATATATATATTTATATATATATTTATATATATATATATATATATATATATATATTGCTGTGGATCGGGGACTCAAGTTTAAGAATTGAGAATGAGTCATTTGCCAAATACTTTTCAAACAAATAAAAATTTCACAAAAAAATTTTTTACCCGGATTCTTTCTGCTGCAACAAAATATCTTCAGCAGCTTTCCTGGCTAGCTCAGCTGTGCCTCTTCTCAGATACCTAAATTTACAATCATTCTTCCTTCCCATTCACACACCATTCAATAAAATCACAGAATAATACAACAATCATACAATCTTTATTTACCGCTATTTACAACAATTATTCACAGATATGTATAGTTCGGTACTCTAGTTACAACTCAATAAGTGCTATTTTGTAAAGTCCTTGTTTTAAACTTTTCATTGCAAACACATTTAATACAATAGGAGTAAATGGGCCCCCAAATAATTCCCTATATTTATTATTGCACACTGGAGTATGGTGAGCTCATAATAACCCAGTTTTTTAATGTATGCTTTTCACCTTGCATAAAATTACTACAAAATTAATAACCCATATACCCTTAACAATCTAATTTAAATTCGTAATGAAATTTAGTAAACTTTACATACACCTTTTTCTTTTAATATTTAAAACAAGTTGAAAATGCAAGGCATTGTCGCAACGAACTTCCAAATGTAGATTTACTTTAAAACAATTTAAAGAAATTAAAATTATTATGTTGTAATAATTATAAGTATTCAGATAAAATACAAAAATTTATAAACAACAAAAGAGACATTTTAATATATTTTATTTTATTGAATAAATATTTTAAAAGCTATATATGTGTGTGTGTGTATGTATGTATGTGTGTTTGTGTGTGTGTGTGTGTAAATAAGGGGGCATCATATTTCGATTCAGTTTTTTTAGAGGATTCTAAATATGTATCGCACATTAATTTTGGACCTATTTGAAATTTTGATAAAAATTAATTCCCCGGGGGGGTCAGGTATCCGTGGTCAGATTTTGTGGGGGGTGCCATATTTCGACTCAGCTATGTTAGGGGAGTCCAAATATGTATCGCACATTAATTTTGGACCTATTTGAAATTTTAATTTTCCCGACGGAATATCGCGGGGGCACGGCATCCCCGTGGCCCGATTTCAACTGACATCAAAACTTAAGCTCAGGACACCGAGCTGAATCGATTGATGTATCACACATTGATGTCCGACCATTAGAAAGGCCTCGGACGGACAGACGGACGGACGACAAATCGATTTCATAAACGAACGAAGTTCGTTGATACCCTCATCATAGTCAAGTACACGTATCTTTTCCAATACGTTAAAAAAACCATAAATAACCCCCAAAGTTCACTCACACATCACAAATAATTCCAACAGTTTATCAAATAACAGCAAATTCAAATGAGTTACCTGGAAAGTGCTTCAAGGCTCCATCTCCGTCGATGACGCTGTCCTCCAGAACCCGTTGGCTTCGTGACTATGCGCTCTTATCCACCAGATATTTATAGATGATAACTCCGTCTACGCCGAGCTACATGCTACCAATTACCATACCATCCCAGCATCCAAATTCACGTATATTATACTTGTGTTTATTGCTTTAGTAATTTACTAACTTGGTGTGGTATTTGTTGGACCTCAGTTAATTTAAATCACTCGCCACTACTTCCGTTAATAACTATAAGGCCCCAAATACCAAGTTATAAGAGCTAGTACTACCTTACTATATTACAAATAAATTTTAATACTCACAAAAACTCTACTATAACGTCGGTTTATTGCTATACGTAGTTAAAGCGATACGAAAATAAAAAGAATAAAGAGAAACTTAATAACTTCACTCCCGTATTTATACGGTTAAAAATGTAACCTTCCGGACACACTTAACGCGAAATACTCAATTTAAAATAATATTTCTGCAAATTTTGGATATAACCGCCTTGAAACTTCCAGAAATTTATATCGTAAACATTGCTATATAATCCGAACAACCGCATTCACCTGTCGCGTGTTCGTCTGTTTATAAACTACTCGTTTCAACCAATGATACAGTCCCGTGTCGTCATAAAACTCCGCCTGCGTTATTGTTATCTCCGTCGTATGCATATTTGATGTCGTGTTCCAACCCTACTTGAGTGGTAGAAAATCGATATTGCTGATCGCGTCTTATGGACTCCACGTAGATTAAATACGTGCGTTTGAAATCGAATGCTTTTATACCCGTCTCTATCTGTAGTATCTTATTGATCGTGCATTCCTTCTGCTCTTTAAGAAATTTTTGTTAGCTTTTATTCGAAGCCACTGACGGTTGGAAAATATATTCTATGAAACCCGCTTTATTATGTTTATAAATACGAAGAAGGTAACCTTTTCAAACATGCAGGTGTTCTTAATTATTCATCGTTTAAAATAACACTTCTTGGAGTCTAAATTTCACGGTATTCGACACAACTGACGTCCGTTTGACTGTTACCAAGAACCTTTTGGTTTGAGATTATTGATTTTATATACGCTGATGCGTTTTCTGACGTTATTACACGTTGAATTAAAATAAATTAAATTAATTATGCGTTTCTATTTGTTTTTAGAACTGGTTTTCTTTATGAACCTATTACTTTTCAATCCCTAATTATATAATACGTGAATACTTGTTCGTTTAAATTAAATACATGAAATAAATTTTGCGCGTAAATAAATTGTTCGTTTCTCTATACAGGGTGTTTGAAATTGCATTGCTTGCCCCAAATTTAACCCTTTGAATCCATAACAATATATATATATATATATATATATATACTTTTCTTGGGTATTAGGTCAAATTAAAATCGCTAACTCAATCCATTTATTTTATCACTTCAAACGGGTCTTTTTCAATGACATAGTTCTATAAAAACATTACATTAAAAGTTTAAAAACTTAGCAGTTATCATCCCACCATTTGAATGGAAACATACAACTTTTGGTCATTCATGTAAACTAAATTCCTATTTCAGTTGCATATGTAATCAACTTGCTATTGGTCAATAACTTAAATTAAAAAGCTTAGATAATAAATTAAACATATACAATTAAAATCTTTCAAACTCATACATGTTGCTATTGGTTAATAACATAAATTAAAAGGCTTAAATAATAAATTAAAAATATACATTTAAAATCTCTCAAACCATACATGTTTATTGTACAAGCCTTTAAAAATGTCTGTATGAACCTAGAAATAACTACTTGTCTTCAGAAAACCAGAATTATTATATCTAAATTTACTCTAAATTACTATAAATTTGTTTTAAAAATTATTCCTTTTGTATTGAATTGTGATAAATTTTGCTTAGATTTTTAATGTCAGTTTTATCATTAACCGCTTTTGGATGTTTGGCAATAAAAATCATTTCAAGTAATTCCTTTTTTTTTAAAATTAATTTCCGTTTTTATTATCACAGTTTTATCAAAATTAAACTTATGCCCGGTTTTATTTGAATGTTTTGTTAAAGCTGTACAATTACCCTTATCATATTTATGACTTCTGAGCCTCTTTTCCAAATGCTGTATACTTTGGTCAATATAAACGCCATTACATCTTTCTTGACAAGGTATTTTATATACTGTGTGTGTTTTTTTGGATCTTTCCGTTTTATCCTCTAAACCGCTGAATAAATTCTGTGTTAAATTATATCTCGTGTGTGCTATAGTAATGTCGTGCTTTTTATAGAAACTTTGTAATTTTTCGGACAGACCTGTCACATATGGCATTTATATGTATACCTTGTTTTCCATTTTAATTTTATCATTACTATTAACATAATTATTGTATTGTATTATATTATATAATCTTATATTATATTATTGTATTGTATTTGATTTTTAAATACATTGTTTATGAGATACGGGGGATAATTGTTTTACAACACGGCTTTTTTTGCCTTATTAATAGCATTAGGCCTGAATTCTGGGCTGGACAGTCTAATTGTCCTATCGACAAGACTATTTATAACACCTTTTTTTCTGTGCGCTTGGATGTTGTGATAGATAATTTAAATATCTTCCAGACCATATGCTTTTAATATATCATTCAGTTTTAATTGTTTGGTTAATTTTATGCAATTTCATGTCCAAGAAAGTTATGGTGCCTTCAATTTCCATAGTAAATTGTACAATAAAAATTATTCCACAAACTTATAAAAAGTCAGTTATTGTACTTCAAACACAGCATTAGCACAGGTAATTCCATAACACTGGAACACCTAATGCCTAGGGCTGGCAAAATTCGAAAAAAGTTGTATTTCATTAATCGAATTTTGAAGTATTCGCAAACCGATTAAACCGATTAATCGATTTTCTATCGAATATTTGATTAATCGAATAATCGGTTAATCGAATATTCGAATAATCGATTATTCGATTAATCGAATATTCGGTTAATCGAATATTCGAGTAATCAATAGATTATTCGGATAATCGATTAACCGATTATTCGATTGTTAACAAATTTTTTAGTTAACTAATTGGTTAGTCCTTTAATCGGTTAATCAATCAATCGTATGGTTGTCTAGTTAGTCTATTAATCGAGTAACCGTTTAATCGCTTAATCAATTAGTCAAACAAATTATTTCTAACCCAATAATCGTTTGCCTGATTAATTCACTATCGTGTGGGGTAGTCAATTACAAAATCAATTAAGCCGTGTTTCATTTCATTTTCAAGTATCCTCCATCCAATAGCAAGATCTTGTCCTGCACTTGTACTATGTATGGTTGTATTTTTTGTTTTCTCTCACGGTATATCTTGCAAATGCAAACATAGGACAAAGAGAACTTAGGCTCTGTATACGTAATACAAATAATACGGCTATAATTTATTTAGGTATTATAATTTCAAGTTAGAATTTAGAGATCGTTTAAAGAATTCTATTAATCAAAGCAATTTTGGGTTAGTCTTTAAAAATAACAACAAATGCAGTAAGAGTACGACTAGTATTTCTTATAGTATTCTTGATTAGAATTTGGGCACATTATATTTAATACAAATTACACACATGCACATAGATTAGATTAGATTAGATATATTTGAACCCATTATCAATGGTAGTTAAATATTACAAAATCACACATTAAAAATCTACATACAAGTAACATACACATATAATTAAATTTCAATTAATTTATTATGTCCAAATTTACTCAGATGAAAGGTTGTCATCTAGGAATTCATCAACTGTGTAATAGCAGCGTTCAACGAGCAAGGTAAATAATGCAGCTTTAAATTTTTTCAGTGGTGCTAATGATCTAATTGTATATGGTAGTTTATTATAAAATGTCGGAGCCATAAATATTATAGAGTTTTTAGAACGAGTAGAATTTGGTTTTAGTATATACTTTTGGTAACAGTATCTTGTATCATGACTATGAACAGAACTGGCTGAAACGTAATTATTAGAATTTTTATAAAACAGAATGAGGGTCTCATATATGAACATGGAATATAAAGTTAATACATTAAGTTTCTTAAAAAGAGGTCTGCAATGAGCATCCATCTCTGCCCCAAGCACAATACGAATGGCTCTCTTTTGCAATTTAAAAACTATGGATGTGTTAATGAGGCATGAGTTACCCCAGAGAGCAATTCCGTATCTCATTCTTGATTCGAATAATGCCAAGTAACATTTCTTTGAGCAAACCACAGGCAACTCTCTGGACACTGATTTAAGTGCATAGCATGCCGAAGACAATTTAGATGATAAATGAGAAATATGCTTGGACCAGTTTAGGTCCCTATAAACTATAAGTCCAAGGAATTTAGTGAAAGTAACTAAATTTAGAGTCGATCCTAATGTAATGTTGTTAGGCAAAGATAAAGGTTTAAAAATTATACAGCAGGTTTTCTGTTCATTTACCGATAATTTATTAATATAAAACCAGTTTTTTATCAACATTTTTTATTAGCAAATTCAATAAAGTACAAATATGTTATAATATAATTATTTACTTAGTAAGATTGTTGGACAAAAATATTAGAGCGCTGGCTACTTTTCCTGACAAACAATTTCGTTTAGCGTTGATTATATTTCCCGCTTTAGAAAACACTTTTTCAGCAGGTGTTGACGTTGCGGGAATTGCTAGATACCTTTGTGCTAGCGAAGCGAGTCCATAGTATTTTGTGCTGTTAACACGCCACCATGTTAAAGGTGAAAGATTTTTATTCAAAATTTGTTCGTGTTCGTATTTATCCGTTTCTTTTCCTTGTCTATGAGCATGTAATGTTGATCCGGAAAAAAGTTTATCGAGTGCCGTCGGGGCAGTAGTTTCCGTTGTATTATTTGGCATATCGAAGTTTTCTTGAAGCATTCTTTCAATGTGGTGTTTAACCTTTGCATTGAGTAGAAGTGCTCGTTCCGTATTTCTATATCTGGGATCTAAGTAGGTACAAATGTCTAAAATATGTACTGCAGTTTCTACACCTTTCCCTGTTAAACTTGTAGGATTAATTTTGTATCTACTTCTTAAATCAGTTTCAACCGCTTGTTTGAAACTTTTAATTTCCATAGAGTCATCGACATTAATTTTTAAAAAATTGGTATTGATGCTTTGAACAATAGGTAGGACCACTGATATAGTCGTGTAACTTTCAGAAGACATCACTTTTGTGATTAAATCAAAAGGTTCTAAAGTTCTAGTAAGATTTTCTATAAAAATCTAATCTGTCTCGGAAATTTCCAGAAGGATAGCGGTTGCCTTCGAAGTTACCTTTCAGTCGTTTATAACATACGACACACCCATTCTTTCTTCAAGAAGCCTCTTTATCATGTGAAACGTTGAGTTCCATCTAGCTTTGCTGGACTGAATTAATTTGTGTTCAGGAACACCATGCTCTTTTTGAAAGCTCAAAAGAGCTGCTGATGCAACAGTACTGTGTTTAAAATGGGCAACGACGGCACTAAACTTTTTTAATATAGATTGAATGTAATCACCTGATAAACCTTTGTTCAGGCATAGTTGTAGTGTGTGCGCAAAGCATGTGACGCTTTCTTCAACATGTGGACAAATTTTTACTGCATTGATTATATTAGCAGCGTTATCCGTTACGACCGCAAGAACTTTGTTGTGAAGGCTCCATTCCTCTATAGTTTTTTCAATGATTGATGAAATATTGTCGGCAGTGTGGCGTTCATAAATAGCATTTGTGCTTAGGGTGTAGTTAATTGGTTCCCAGTCACTATCTATTGCATGAAGAGTTATTGTTATGTATTGATCATTGTTTCGCGCTGTCCAGAGATCAGCAGTTAAAGAAACACTGGTCAATTTATTTATTTCAACCTGAATCCTTTTTTTTTCTGTTTCATATAGCAACATTAGTCGCGATTTAATAGTGTTCCTGGAAGGTATTTTGATAATAGGAAGGTTGGTTTGTATAAATTTTTGGAAATCTTTTCCTTCCACAAAAGAAAGGGGTAACATGTCCTGGGCAATCATGTATGCAATAGACTCTGAAAACAACTCCTGTCTATTTCTGTTCATTTTCTTCGTAAAAAATACTTCTGTAATTTTTCTTTGTCGGGAAACTATGTTACTGCACGATGGATTTGACACTTGGTAATCAGTGTCCGACTCCGAGCGACCGCCAGCCATATTTTCTAGTGAAGCAATATCAGAAATTGTTGCAGGACTTCTGTAAACATTAAAAAACTAGAATTAATAAAAGTCATCACTTGGTATATACGGCACGTCGCAATGCTTTTGAAAGGCAGGTTTTAATAATTTATTGTTTTCAGATGCTTCTGAACAACTTGTCTTACGAAAAAGATACAAAATCAAAATTCTAGGGCGATATCGTACTGTATATACTTTGTAGCTTGTACTCGTATGATATATCTTTACTCACAAAACATTAAATATACAATTGTTTATTAATATGTAAGGTATTATGTACCTGCTTCTAGATCGAGAGTGAAAGTAGGGAGACCTTGAGGTACCAGCGACAGCGATGCACTCATTTGATTCTACGTCCAATTCTACAACGGCACTCGAATTATGTGAATATAAAACAATATTATGCTGGTGCTTTTTTTTGGTATGATTCCACATGCAGGATGTACTTCTGTAATATTTAAGCTTTGTTTTTCAAATGTTACATGTCACATATTTTCCATTCTCCGATTTAACGAAAAACTTCCAAATCTCGCTCATAATGAACTTTTCAATCGCAGACTAAAATGGAAAACACACTCTACAACATCTCAACTCAATCTTAACTTGACCTCAAGCAGCATTTGTTGCCATATACGTTATGATGTGAAAGAAGTGAATGTGAAGTTGAAATACATAAGGAAGGGGAAACTAGTCGACCAACAGGCGGCGGGTTTTATGAGTAATGCGGTTGGAATTTCCAACGATCTAGCTAACGAAGAGCCAAAGGGATTTGATTTAACCTCTTCCTAGAAAAACTTATAAAATAATTTTAAAATTAGGAGCTTGCAATTTAATAAGCAACAACTAAATTGTAAACTATAACAGTGGACCCACTCTGGTAATCGGAAATCGAACAGCTATTAATACGGCGTTTCCTTACTATATTATTGTATACTCACGTAGGTAGTTGATTTTAATCTACTAGGTAATCAAACTGAATTACATATACGTCACAAATCATGATAGTCAATTAACACAATAAAAAATTAATCTTCCAATTGATTCAAGTCAGTTAATCAAATAACAGTGATTATAGGTGTAGTTGGATGTATTTCCAATTTAAATGACAAAAATATATCGTTTGTAATTTTGTATACAAGTCCGGTTCCTGTACATAGGTCAGAGCACCCTTAAGTTTTATTAGTTCTTGGAAGGTTGTATCGGGCATTTTTGTAATTTTAACATTTTACGCTATCCTCAATTCATGAATACATTATTACAAATTACTATTTTTATATTTGATATTTATTAACTCCTTAGGCGAGTGCATCGTATTAATTATAGATTGCATCGTCCTTGTCTTGCCGTAAATATAAACTTTGTTCCTTATGTGGATATACGAGTCTAGATAAGAGACGATAAGCGATTGTAATAGCGACGAATTGAATAAACAGATTGGGAGTTGTAGTTCGTTCTTGGTTCCTATATACTAATTACGTTGAAAATACTGTTTCTTTTTGCTTTGACAATAGTGAGAATTAATGCGGTCTCAATTTTGGAATTGTTATGAACAAGCGCGGCACGATTTTAATTGTTTTTCTTGTGAAATAAAACTTGTACATTAACTGTAAAAAAGTGGAGTTCTAATTCCTTATTGAAGGAAGTATGCTTTTATAGGCGAACGTGCGGTTTTAAGGTCGTTGACTGTCGGACTTATTGTTTACGCGTACCTTACTCATTGTGTTTTTAGTTGATTTTCTGTTGGAAATAAAACTTGTTAAACTCGACCGCACGTGTGTTTTACGGGACATTTGACGGACTTACTTAGTGTTTTACACGTGCTTTATTAATTGTGTTTTTTTGTTGATTTGTCTTTTTATATTCAAACTGTGTGTGCGATCTAGTTTTTGTGGTCCTTTTGTTATCAGAGTAGTGCATACTTTGGATTATCCAAATTCAGTTTTAAGCTTGAGTGCTTCAAAAACAAATGATGATACAGTTGTAGCAGGTTTAGTAGGAAAAAGGTTGCTTCTTATAAACAGGTATCTCATTCACATGTAAAGACAGTTGATACTGTAGTTTCTGAATTTTCTAACCCCAACGAATCTAAAATAGATCGTTGTTTGAGCAAATTTTCGTTATTCGAAAGCATTAGATTTTTCTTTGTTACCATAGGTAGCAAATAAAACACCTCGCGTTACTGTTAGTTTAATGCATTGCATCGTGCCTTGAAAGCGTGATTCTAAATTTTTATTACCAGTTTTTTTTTTCGATTTGTGTTACAAAAGATTTCGAAATTATTGTCTCAGGAAATAGAGTTAACAAGAATTTATCAATGCTATATAGTTCCATCAGTATGATAATTTCTGCTGCTAACGCCAGTGAAATACATAGGTGTGATTAGTGTAAAGTGTAAGAAATTCCATCAACACCCTCACAGTCAAGGGTAAAGTGCTTCGTTAGTGCAGGACATCGTGAATCTCACACTTCCATTGCAAGGAAGCGTTGCTGAAGGACTTTTGTAAGTTGAACTATTTCCTACTTGTTATTACTTTAAATATCTATCCGTTGCTTTACCATATCTTTGTCGTTCTGATACCTTTTACAATAGACTTGCCTGCTATTAAGAAAAAAAAAGAAAGAAAAAAAAATCAATACTACTGAATTACTCATATCTATTGTGTCTTACTTATTTATCTTTTGTTAACATTTTGTCTGATTTATGTTTAATTGGTGTGTGAGGAAACGTTTCTGCTACTCCCCAATATTACCTCACTTTGTAATAAAAATTTTTATAATGCTGTTATCGTGATTATATGATATAGTTTATCTAAACAGTTTTATTTACATTCTACAAAGTACTGAATAACTGAGACTTTTCATTGCTGCTATGCTTTTTCTTTATTTCAGGTTTGCTTAACTATTTTTTTTTCTTGCAGGTAGTATCACTAACTCGTTACAGCCGCGTACATTGTATGTTGGTCTGCTTTCTACAACCCCCCCTATCCCCGATTGAGCCCGGTCATTTCTATGATTTTCTTTATGTTACGCACGGCTACGAGCCAACGTAGCATAACTTTGGCGCCCGAACAGGGACTGCCCCGAATAACGTAACAAGGTTTAGTTTAAAGTAGAATTGAGGGTTTTCCTTTGTATTATAAAACGGACGTTGCTCCTTTTAGGATAAATCTTTTACAACATGTTTGTCTTTGTACTGTTATATTTTTAATTTTACTAGAACTTTCGTTCTGTAACAACTTGTCTCTTAGTAGAAATAAAAGCAAACCATTTTTCTTTTAACTGTATTTTATTTACCTATAATTTCTAATAGGTGTCTATTGATAGACTAATCGATTGTTCGAATATTCGAATTCGATTAATCAAATAATCGATTTGTTAATTTTTAAAAACCGCGATTTTCGATTAATCGAATATTCGATTAATCGAATAATCGGTTTGTTAATTTTTAAAAACCGCGATTTTCGATTAATCGATTAATCGGATAATCGATTAATCGAATTTAATTGCCAGCACTTTGCTCTTGTAAAAAGTTGGGCATTACTAATGCCCAACTTTTTACAAGAGCAATTTCGTCTACACACACTTTCTTTACAATTACAAAAAACTTGTTTCATTAAATCTGGGGGTGCTATTTCTTGATTTGTTGTGATGGGAATTAGGTCACCATTGTCACTTCTTTTCCAGCCCCATGCTGTTGGGTCCAGATGATTATCCAGCCATTCTTGAAACTTAAAAATGCATGTTTAAAATGAACAATAATAATTTTTAAATACATTTTATTAATGTTGTTTTGTGGATGTTTCTGTAGGAGGCAAAATGGCTAAATTAAATTGACCTGACAGTACCTGTCTTGAAGTAATTCTATGATACATGAAGTACCGAAGTTAGTCTAAACTTGAGGTATTTTTGGCATTGTATAATTTTAGTAGAAACTTTACGCTGGCTTTACAAATTTCTGGTTTTAATGCATCTTTGGTATAAAATAAAGTTAGTACTGCAAACAATTGAGGACTTTTCTTTAAAATAGACAAACATGCTTTCTTGCTTTGGTTAAAGAGAAAGGACGTCGTGTCACATCTTGAAACCGCATGTAAAAATAAAATTTTGTCTTTAATTGAACCGAGGCAATTATGTAATTCCCAGATATTAGTATATCTATTGTTTGTTCCAGCTTTTCCAGGACGAAGCAATTATTTTTGTTGCAATAGTGTAGTACCAAAACCATTATATCAGTATCCTCTGAAACAAGGGTCACAAACTCATGCTTAGAGCATAGCTCTACAGCTGTCAATGAAATCAAAACGTCTGCATCTCTTTCAGCCTGATAAACAGTTACTCTTACTTGATGGAAAAAATCCTTTAGTAGGCTAATAAGTTTACATTTGTTTTCATTCAGGGGCGGTCCTAGTTAAACTTTTCGGTGGTGCGAGATCTTATGGTGACGCCCCAGTTTACATAGACACGAAAAAAATAACATACCTAATTAATTTTACATTTATGTTCTTTATTTCGTGTCAATTTTTTTGACGAGAAGAAGAGAATAAAGGAAAAAATATTAGTTTGACTATATTTATTTAATTAAGAACGTAGAAACTAGAAAATCATTTTTCTTGTCTTTGCGTTTGCGAATTTTTTTATTAAATCGCAATAATTTAATCCTTGGGCAATGTCATTTTCTATCGATACAATTGCAAGATCTGACAGTCTTTCTTGACACATTGTCGAACGTAAGTACGTTTTAATTAGTTTTAATTTACTAAAGCTTCGTTCAGCTTTGGCGACAGTTATAGGGATGGTCAGCAAAATTCGAAGCACTGTCCACACATTCGGGAAAATATCCTGCCAATCATTTTTTTTAATAAGTTGAAGAACTTTTATTGACTCTGCTGATTCAAGGTTTTTTAATAATGGATTCAGGTTCAAAAGTTCTTCAACCAATTCGCAACTAGACACATCACATTTTTCCCCATCGGTTAAAATCATTTGCAAATCTGCACAGGCTTTTTCTAATAAAGACTTATCAGGAATTATTTTGATGTTATACAAAAAAGACCATGTATCATTGAATTTGGATAATTGTCCAAACCGAGTTACCAATACATTTTCAATTGTATCTATCATAGGGTAAAAGACGTTAATTTTAAACAGTTCTTCGAGATCTGTTGGTGTTTCATCTGCAGCTTCATACTCAAATAATCGCTTCTTTCTCCGGGATCGGACTGGTTTAAACGTGGAATCTATACCAGCCTCAGAAGCTATTTCCTTAGCTGTTATTTGAGCAGATGAATCAGTCCGGTACTGCTTCACAAATTCCGAGCAGTTTTTCAGCAATTGCGATGCGTTTGATAAATCCATAGTTTCAGACTGCATAGCTTTACTTACAATGTTTACTTGAAACAGTATATCATACCAAGCCACCAATGTAACTAAGAATTCAAATTGCTCCATATACTGAATCAGTGAGAAAACCTCTGATGCAGCAACTGAATCATTCGTTTCTTCGTGAAGATTCAAAAGAGCATCACGAACTGAACAGTAATTGTAGCGAACAGAAGCAAGGCTAGAAACTCTCCCAGCGAGTTTCGCAAACTTTTTTCAGTGATAGTCCTTCTATGTGTTTGGATATGACTTCCCACTTCTTTGTTGATCCAGAAAATAATACAAATAGTCTTTGGAGAAATCCAAATAAAGAGACCGATTTAACGGATGATTTAGCTGCATCTGCTACCACCAAATTCAAGTTGTGACAGCCACATGGGTTAAAAAATGCTCGAGGATATTGTTTCAGAATTATGGTTTGGACACCTTTGTTTATTCCTACCATGTCGGCGCCATTATCGTACCCTTTACCTCGACAATCGTTCAGATCCAAGTCAACTTCATGCACAATTTCATCAAGAAAAAGGCCAGTGAGCCCTTCTCCTGAAGAGTCACTTACCGGCTTGTAAGCAACGAAACACTCTCGTACTTTCACTTCTTCTCTATTAGTGTCAACAAAACGGAAAGTTATTGATAATTGTTCAACGTGGCTTACATCAGGAGTGCAGTCCAGTATGATAGAGAAGTATTTGGATGACTTAATCATAGTCAAAATTGTATTTCGAACTTCACTTCCAAGTAAGCCAATTAACTCGTTTTAAATTCTTTTGCTGAAATAGTGGACATTAGTCTCCTTACCAACAATACGGCGAAGATGTTCCATCATCACAGGATCATATTTTCCTAGAAGTTGCACCAAACCCAGGAAGTTGCCATTATTATTAGTGTATCAAGTTTCAGATCCAGAGCTTCCTCTGAACGACAAATTATTTCCTGCTAAGAAAAAATACTATTGCCATCATTCGTTCCAGTATAGCGGTCCACCTTGATTTTTCGTCTTCAATCTGTTTTTGCAAGTGTTTGTCTATTCCACTGAAATTTTTCAGTCTAATCGAAGTTTCTATCCAATTGTTCATAGCACGTCGATGATCTGTAGATGTTTCGTGAGTTTTGAGACGTGTCAACAAGTGTCTCCAGTCGTCTAATCCATCTTTTCCCAAATTAGAGTGGACATTTCGATTAAATATACTGCAGCAAAAACAATATACCTTATCTGCTAATTTTGAGTATACAAGCCATCTTCTATTAAAAGTTTCCCCATTTGGCATTACTCTTTGAAAATGTATATTGGAAAAATGACGCCCATCATATGTTCTAGGATACTCTTCGTTGTTTATTTTTTTTGCGTACAGGTCCATGAATAATTATTTCGTCTCGTGTGGACGAATGAATAAGCGGCGGCCATTTTGAAATATCATCACTTTTATCTTGAAGGCATGCTGCATCTGAAGTTTGAGCGGCTCCGTGGCGTAGTGGTATGTGTGTGACTACTACGCCCAAGGTCCCGGGTTCAAATCCTGACACGGTCCGCTTGAAAAATGTTAGGCGAGCATTTTTCTCAAAAATACACCCTCGTTCGGATGAGAGGTAAAATGGAGGTCCCGTGTGTGAGTGTTGTCACGCACGTTAAAGATCCCTACCTTGCTTGGAACAGCAAGGATTCGGCAAAATTCAAAATTTTCCAGGTAAAAAAAACTCGCTTCCTGGCCAATGTAGTACCTTCGGGTGGAGCATTGGAAAATCACATGTAATGCATCTGAAGTTATTATAGAAGATGTGGATGGTATATGATGTATATCTTCTATAATAACTTCAGATGAGGTCTCAGGAGTAGCATCATCTTCAGTGTTTTTCTCTTCATGTTCATCAGCTTCTTTGTCTTCTCCTGTGTGTTGAACGCTTGATGATGATGATTTAAAAAAATGTTGCAAGTGCTTTTGCAGCTTTCTCAGTATCCTCTAGTTTTTGCTTTTTTCTTTTTAGGTTCCGAGATCCTGATAGGTTTTTTTTAAGCGCCATGTTTATTTTCTGTAAGAAATACATTTATATTATGTAAATAAATAGGATCTACTCCATGGCAGTTGTCGTAATTTATGATTTTTGATATTATTCGAACAGAATATCAGAATTAATAAATCTATCTCTAACACGCATAAATACTTACTTGAACCGAGTTGAACCGTGCTTGAAATGTGTCTGTAGTTTTATCGGTAGAAAAACAATAATTCTGGTAACATTTAAGGTAATAAATAACAATTTAATAATTACACGTTACACAAGTAAGTAGGTATATCAAAATCCAAATACACCCGTGCGCGAACAGACGATATTTGCGAGCGACTGTGACTGACGAAACAAATGTTCATTCACCCGTTCCCCTCACCGCCTCCACGTTCGTCGCTTGCGCGTAGAGCACTAGCAGGCCATAGGAGAATATGAAACAGTCATGTAAATAAATGTAGTTGGTATGTCGTACGTTTCAATTACTGCAGTAACCTATATTCTTCTTAAAAACACTTCTTTCTTTTATAAATCAAAACTGGAAACTGTAAAATACCTAATACAAAAAGAAAGCAATCGCAAACTTCTTACAAAAAATGACTGCTTTGAAGCAGCCTTATTATAAATTACCCGATGACTACGTGTAAAACATTCACTGAATTCTGTCTGCTTATAAAGTAATAATTGACCAATCTTGAGCAGCACAATAATCAATGTATTAAAACCTATAAGTGCCTGATACACTTAACTGCTATTAAACCTTCTTACAGTGCGACAGGTGTCCTGAAGTTCACATATCCTGAGCTCTGTTTAAAACATGTTGTTTTTTAGTTGTGAAAATATAAAACTAGGCGAGTGCTGTTTCGCTGTTTCACTGTTTCGGTATGGGGTTTCAGTACATTCTAGTGTTTCAGTATCATGTCTCATGAAACAGTATGCTGTTTCAGTTTGGTTACCTCTACTTGCGCGTAAGTCGATCGGTACCTAGTCGGGCGTTCAGCCGTTTTCGGCGCCCTCCATATGACGGCGCTCGGTGCGGTCGCACCGCTCGCACCGCCCTAGGGCCGCCGCTGTTTTCATTATTTCTCAAAAACTCCTCTTGTGTGCAAGGAATAGCGCTATATATATATTAATAAGATCAACAACACGACTTTGTTTAGCATGTAATTTTTGTAGTCGGACGTTAGTCGTAATATGTGTTTCGTCATATCCATCAAAAACTACAACGCAGCTTGTACCATAACAATATATTACGTAATTCACGTATTGTATACATATGTCTTTATAGGTAGCTGGCTTGTGCCACACTACTTTATGTAACAGTAGTCCACCGCCTACAACATACAAAGTGTTTTTAGGAGCGTATTGTTCTGGTGGCAATATAGAATCAAATTCCTTCAATAGCGGTGCTTTTGTACCACTTATTAATTCATTATCTTTAAAAATTGAGAGAGGGTATGGGGCCAGCTCAAAAGTGAAACAGTCTTAGTTCTTCAGGAAATTTGTTGGAACATACAATTCGGTTAAAAAGCTGCTTTGGATTTATAATCATTTCACGTTTATTCATAGTAATTTTGTTGCTTATATGTGCAAAGGTGTGATATCCTGGTTTTTTCTTTGACATTTAATATCTGTGTACTTCCTGTCGATATTTTTATTTAATATTTTTTTCCAACAGACTGCGCCTTGTCACAATTGACGGTATCATGTGCACCAACTTGAGAATACAGAGATATAAATTGTCTACACGTAAAAGGATTGTAAGCTTCTAATCAATCTAAAAATTTGTTGAAGTCTATTTCATCATGTTGTTGTCTGGAACGTCTGAGTTCAGCATGTTGTTCTGACGAGCAGGTCTTCACACCTAAAAATTCTTCGAGCATATTGGATATGGAGCTACACGATGCCATACTAGCAATCCACCGTGCTAACGTAACTTCCTTAAAACCTCGCCCATGTGTTAATCCGCTTTGAGTTTTTACTTATCTCATCAGATACTGTTCTATCACCATGTTGGTCCACGTCCCACACCAAAACTCTTCTGTTCTTTTAATGGCAAACATTCCTTGAACAACAAATTTACTATACTCATCTGAATCAAGCATTTTTAACTTTTTCATTTGCAAAACGTATAAATGCGCAGATTTGGCATAATTGTTATGTCCCGTGGCATAAAAAATTGGAATCATACGCTTGGTGCAGTGCAATTAGCTTCTCTTTCGGCCCATACGTACAGTTTCATTAAATAAAGTAAAGAATCCATACTTGCGCCGTTCTGCTGTTGTTGCTAATTTCGTCTGTTGTAGCATTAGCTAGAAGTAAGATGCGCTGCCTTAAGATGGTAGCAGTGTACCACACAAAGAGTGGGGAAAGCGAGTCTTCAGGAGACGAGGCGCTCGCTAGTCAGTTGGTTGTTAACCGTAGACATGTAAGCGTTGAATTGTAACTCAATGTACATATTATAAGATGTATAATAAACATATTCTTACAACACGACGCTGCGACAAAACAGACAACAGCAAATAAATTTACAGTAGAGCAACTCATTTCGAACAATTTATAAAGAAATGGCGAATAACGTACTTCCTCGGTTGGAATTAAATAATGGCCAAGCGGCAGAACAATGGACACAATGGAGAAACAGTTTGTACATATACTTAATACCGATGGAAGCAAACAAAAAAGATGATAAAATTCAAATTGTGCAACTCTTACACTTTGCAGGGCCTGAAATCCAGAAAATTTATGTTACATTCAAGTTCGAAGACGATGAAAAGGGCAAATTAGAACCAGTAATCGAAAATTTTAATAATCACTTCTCACCTAGAAAAAATTTAACATTTTTACGGTACAAGTTTTTCACGTCCAAACAGTCAAGTGACATGTCAATGGAACAATTTATTACTGATCTAAGGCGACAAGCAGCTAGTTGCAAATTCGATAAATTAAATGATGATCTCATAAAACTTATGCTAATCTGCGGAATAAATAATCAATAAATAAAGCATCGGTTACTCCAAGAAGATGACGCGGATTTGGAAAAAGCAATCCAGTTATGTTCCATCATAGAACAATCAAAATCACAGGCTGTAAGAATGGAAAAATACGTCGCAAATAATCAGGTAAATTCTCAAATTGACAGGATTTCACTGAAACCCATCAGCTCCATGGGAGTCGGCAGCCTGACCCAGGTAGACAGCAACCAAGCAAAAAACGTCGATTTACCGGTAACAAGGGAAGCTTCAGGACAACCCGAGGTCGAGCCAGGTCACAGTCTCAAGGTAGGAGGTCGCAAATTAATAATTGCGATGTGGTCTTAACCAGCAATTAATAAATGTCCCGCATATAATAAGCTTTGCGGAAAATATAAGAAATTTAATTATGTTGCAACTGTATGTAGAAATCAGGCACAAATTAGTAGCTTAACGTCCGAGAACTATGAACACGAAAATGTTGTTTATATAGGTACTCTTGACAGTATCGCAGGTAATAGCAATTCTAAGGGTTTCCTCATAAAAGATAAGGCTCCGTTGGGTAGAGTTAACAATAGAAGCAATTCAAATGTCATTTAAGATGGACACAGGTGCAATGGTAAATATTCTTCCCATAAAACATTTCATTCAATTAAATATTCCTTTTGATCAATTAGTAGAAGCAAAACCACATTAATGACGCATTCAATTTAAATTACGAGCACATAAAACTAATGTTTGGCGAGGTGTTTTCAAGTATAGGTTGTATTAACCTGCTATATAGTTTGCAAATTCTCCCTATTGCAGTTCCGTGTATAGCACCAATAAGAAAAGTTCCATCTGCCCTGATGGATAAGCTAAAGAATACTTTAGCAGAATTAGAAAAATTGAATATTATCGAAAAAGTATACGGGCTAGTGAGTGGGTTCACCCTCGCCGATGAGTGCTATGTCGATGTCGTAATGTTTTAAGAAGTGTCGTAGTTCTGTTATCTTGTTCGTGATACCGTTGGCGTTCCAGGAAAGGATGGTGATGTCACGTCTTGTGTGTTGTGTGTTAGACATTGCAGTGTCCGATGACGTCTGTGAGTGCAGTAAATATTAAAGGAATGATAGACTCTCCTGATGCATATGCAGTAATGAGACGTTGGATCCATGTAAAAATTTTGTTTAATATGTTCGTGAGTGATGGTGAAGTGTTTTCTGTGTTTTTAGATGTTGATAATGTAATGTCGGTGTTTCTTTTGGGTGGAGTTACTTATGTGTTTTGTGTTGTTTCGGTAGGTTTAGGTGTTGGTTGAGGTTGTGCTGTTTGTAAAAATTCTTGTTTGTTTATTTTGTGTTGTTCTATGTGTTTTTTCTTTTTGTGTGATTTCTTTTTGGGTGGTTGTTCATCATCGGAATTGGTGTCATCTGTAGATGTTTGAGTTTTAAAGAAGCGTGAAGTTGGTGGATTTGCAGTTGTTTCTGTTGGTGGTTATGGTTCGGGTGTGGGTGTTGGTAGGAGTGTTTTACGGGGTTCTGTTGTGGTAGGTAAGTTTTGTGTGTTTTCCGTGTTTGGTTTTCGTCCATCCTTCTTCAACGTCGCTGTCGGTGTATGAGGGGATTTGTAGGATGGGGGCGGACTGTGTGTTATTCTTTTTCAGTAGGAGTTCTTGGTAGGCAGGACATTTTTGGTAATTAGCGGAATGGGGACCTAAACAGTTAGTACATTTCGGTGGGTCTTCAGGTCGTTTTTTGCAGTCTGTGGCGTGGTGTGCGTTTGCGCATTTGACGCATCTAGGTTTGAATCCACAATTTGTGCTTGAATGGTTATAAAGCGTTGGCATGTGTAACATTGTGTAATCGTTTGTGTTTGTTCTTTTGCTGTGACTTTGATGCGTGTGCAGTAGTGTTGTTATGTCGTAAATGGAGCGGCTGATTTCTTGGTTTTTAAGTGGGACGAAGAATGCGTTGGAGTATATTTTGTCTTTCCCAATCATTTTGTTTACGTATGTCACTGGAAATCCTCGGTCTGTTAATTCTGTTTTGATGTCGTCTGCAGTGATGTTGTTTGCTAGTCCTTTTATGACAATTTTTAGTTCTCGTTCTGATGGTATGGTGTAGGTGTGGTATTCTATGTGATGTTGTATTAAGTATTGCTGTATGTATCTGTACTCACCTGGAGTAGTTGGATATATTTTTGCTCCTTATCCGTTGGTTCGTATGTCAGTAGATTTATTAAGTGCGGAGTTAATTGCTTTGGCGTGTGTGATGAAGTTTGGGAATGAGTTTATTATGATTGGCGGAATTCTATTTGATGTTCTATTTTCGGCGCTGGTGCTTGTAGACGGTGTATTTTGAGATGGCGTTGGATTTGGTTTTGGCGTTTTGAAGGCGGCTGTGGTGTATGGTGTGACGTTGTTAGTTGTCGCTGCTGCGCAAGCGTAGCTCGTAGATGGTGTTGATAGTAGTGTGTCGTTGATTCTTATTTTCTTGGTATCTTTGTCGGATGATGAGACGTCTTCGTGCGTTCGTCGGTATTTAATTTGTTCTGTTTCCATTTTGTCGGTTATCTTTATTGATGCGCGTGCCGTCTGTTGTTGTAGTATGTTGTTAGAGTTTGGTGCCTCAGGGTCTCCCATCTTGGCACCTTAGCATAGCACTAAAAGCTTTCTAAACTTATTAAAATGATTTTGTATGCTCTCTATACACGTGTGTGTTCACTTCGGTGTCTAGAAGAATACCTCCGAGAACTACGACTGCAGTAGCTGGACACGACGCTCTCAGTGTCGTTAAAAATGCCTTGTAACTCGAGAGTTTTTCGGCTTGTAGATATCGTTGTTTCTTGAGTTATTGTGATGTTTCTATCGGTTGATCTTCTTAATTGATAAATAAATATATAAATTTGTAGGACTGGATCCCAAAAGACCTGCTCCTAGAATCCTCTTAATTTTCTGCAGTGGGCAGTTTCCCGGATCTTCCCCTTAGTTGTCCCCCAACTACACAGTATTCCGGATCCTGGGTCCACTGGCCTGTGGTTTTCGCCTAACAGGACTGGCTACTCCCCACAGGCCGCTCCATCATCAGGTAGCTCGTCTAAACAGGACTGACGGATGTGCATCCCCGACGACTTCACTTGTGTACCCATTCCTCGGCACCTCGCATAGCTGGAGAACTCCTTCAGGACGTCACCGTTCCGCTGCCCACCTTTGAACGCCCGAAGGCGGTGGTCTGAATACGCGAGTTGTTACCCCATCGGCGTCTGGGCAACAACTGTCCGAGAACTTTTTTTTTTCTCCTTGTTGTGGAAATTTCAGGATATAATCCTATGATTTCCTGGCTTTACTTGATTCTTTTTTTGGCAATGTGGCCTTTGAAGAATGTTTCTTTTTGGGGAAGGGTGGGGTTGGGTTTGAGGCTAGACTGGTTCTTTTCACTCTTGGTCTATCAGTCTCCTTATTTTTGGGTCGTGGTGTTGTTTCCACGTTTCTATCATTTTTTCTCTCCTTTTGGTGGCTATCGTCTCTAATGACTCCATTCCTAACACCTTTTGGACTTCCTGGTTTGTGTGATATCTGTACGCGTCACTGGCCCTGCGATACATTCTCATGCGGAATTGTTGAAGGCTTTTGGTAGTGCTTGGTGTTGTCCGGTTTGCCCAGATTTGGCAGCCATAGAGCATCTGCGCCTCTAATAGTCCTTTGACTAGTGTAATTCTTGCCTTCTGACATAGTCGTTCTTCTTTTAGTATTTTGTAGATTCGGCTGGCGGTGCCTTTTGCGTTTGTTTTCCTTCGTTTCGCGTGTTCCGCGAAGTTTCCCAGTTTGTTAAAGCTTACTCCTAGGTATGTAATAGTTTTTTTTGCCTTAACTACTTGGTTGCCAATCTTTAAGCTGCCTTTCCAATAGTGCTTGCCGCTTAGCCTCGCAACTTCGGTTTTAGCGGTGTTTATATGCAGTCTCCAGAGCTCTGCCCATTTGATTACTTTATTTGCCATTTTTTCCGCTGTGGCAACAGTGTGGTGGATAGTTCTGCCTGTGGTAATGATTGCAATGTCATCCGCGAATTGTAGGATTTTCATGCCGGGTTCGGATGGGATGTCAGCTACCATGACATTGAATAAAATTGGGGATAAGGGGGACCCCTGTGGTACTCCTTTGCTTCAGTCACCTCTGAGTACGTGTTTTCTATTTTACTTGGAACTTTCTTTCTTCGAGAAAACTTTTAATGATGATGAGCAGGTGCGATGGTGTATTCATTCGTGCTAGTTTGATAAGGATGCCTGTTTCCCAGGTTCGGTCGTAGGCTTTCTCCATGTTTAATAGTGTTGTAATTTGTTGTCTTCGTTTCTTTTTGGCCATTTCAGCGCTCCTCGCCAGATTTTCGGCTTGTTTAACTGCGTCTAAATTTTTCCTGAATCCGAATTGCGAGCTAGGGATTTTGAAAGTCTTTTTCAGGAATTCTTGCAGGTCTTCTTGAATTAATTTTTCTAGTACTCTGGACATGGAGCACAGTAAACCTATCGGTTTTCGGTTTTCCGGTTTCGTGACGTCCTTGCCCTTTTTGGGGATCGTTATTACAATGGCTTTCTTCCACTGGTTCGGAAACTTTAGTTGTTGTTGAATTTTGCCGAATACTTTGAATAGCCCTTCTATCAGTTCTTGTGGTGCGTGAATTAAGGCTTCATTCGGAATCTTATCGGCTCCCGGTGCTTTTCTTCTGGCCAGTTTTTTAATTGTATTCTGTATTCTTTCTCGGGTCCATTTAATTTCCTCTGTTAGAATCAGTTGGTTTTTGCGACTTTCCCTTTTTCTTATTTGGTTTAATTCTTGTGAGTAAGTTTTGGCTGGTAGCGTGTTGTTGAATTGAGCGCTTAGATGTTGTGCCATGATTCTTGCTTTATCGATTTCCGAGAAGGCCCATATGTTGTTATAGAAAATCGCATGATTTTCTGTTGCGTTTTTTCTAAAGGCTTTTGTTATTTTCCATATTTTTTGCACAATTGGTTCTTCACTTTCATTTATTTCGTCGATTGTCTTCTCCCATCTCTTTTCCCTCTTCTCCTTAATCATCTTTTTGCACTTTTCCACTGCTTTGTTTAACGCCGCTTTGTCTTCTGCCGCTTTTATTTTGAAGTACCTTTGTTTGGCTCTATATTTCTGATTTAGTATCTCTTGCTCTTCTTGAGTGAGCCTGAGGCGGTGTGACTTTTCGCTGTATGTTTTGGTTGCCCTTTCTATGCCTTCTCTTATTTGTTGTGTTATGGCGGTTACTTCTTCTTCAACGGTTTCCTTTTCTACGTGTTTGTATTCCGCCATTATTTGGTTATATAAGGTCCAGTATGTTGTTTTATTGACTTTGTCATACTGGATGTTTGCTCCCTTCATTGGCATTTCAAATCTCACAGCGACGTGGTCCGATTCCAGGTTGTGATCTACTGCTACTTTGATGTTTTTGTTAATGTTTTTTGTCAGATAAAAGTCTATTGTGCTGTGGGATCCGTCCGATCCGTATCTTGTCGGGACTAGCGGGGCCTCGATGTTTGTGTTTGTTGTGTTTCTCAATTTGGACAATTTTCTTCCTCTCGAGTCTGTGGTATTACATCCCCATTCTCTGTTCTTGGAATTAAAGTCTCCACCAATTATTAGTGGTTCATTTTCGTTTTTTAGGTAGGTTTGTAGCTCTGCTTCTGGAAATGGTTTTGTAGGCGGTAGGTAGATGGAGATTATTCTGTATTTTTTCTGATTTATTTCTGTTTCCACTGCGGTATGTTCTTCGTCTTTTAATTCTTCGATTGTGAGCTGTCTTGCGCACAGGGAGTTTTGGATGTAGATTGCAGTGCCCCCTCCTCGTCCATTTGCCCGGTCTTTTCTGAACAGCGTGTAGCCTGCTATTCCGCCATTTTGGTTGAGAGGTTTTAGGTGTGTCTCGTTTATAAGTGGTATGTGTATGTTGTTGTCTGATAGGAATAGTTGTAGTTCTTGCTTTCTGTTGGCGTTCCACGTTATTATGTTTAGTGTATCTGCTTGGATGCTCTTTTTCCATTATATTGTTGGTTGCCCAGTCTTTTTGTTTTCAGTACCGGGATGCCTCTTTCTTCCAGTTCCTGTTTTACCTCTTCTTCGCTTATGCCTAACGGGACGCCTCGCAATACTACTCGCAGCTCCTTCTCGCTTTTCAATTGGAAGCTGTGGTGTTCGATATCCTGTATGGTGAGCTTCGCTCTTATTGCTCTAAATTCATTTTCATCTTCAGTGAATATTTTTACGCCGGATTGGCTTAATTGAGCTTTTATGTTGATTCCTAGTTCTGTTGCTATGCTTTTTACCTCATTGTATTTCTCCTGCCTTTTGAGTATGATTGGGGGTGGTTTGGGGTCTTTTCTCCACTGGAGCTGTGGGTGCTTGTTCGGAGTCTTTCGGTTTAAGTACTGTTGTTGTCCTTTCAGTTTTAATGTGCTTGGCTTCTTGCTCAAGCATCGCTATATCTTGCTCAGTTAGAGGTGCCTTTCCCTTATTATCGTTTTGTGTTTTCGTTTTGATTGTTGCTTGATTGTTTATAGTTTGTGATGTTGTGCTCTCTGCTTTGTTTTCTGCTCCCTTTTCAGTTTCCATATCTTCATCTAAGTTTCCTAAGATTTCAAATCTGTTTGCATTATTTGTCCGGTGCATCGAGTCCTTTGTTTGAGATTTTGGCGGTATTTTACGCTTTTTTTCTTTTCTCTCTGTTCCGGCATTCGTTATCATTGAATCTAGTCGTGCTTGGAGCATCTGAATTTGTTCTATTGCCGCACTATATTGTTCTTTTATGGCTGCGTTTTCAGCTATTAATTCATTGTATTTCACTGTTGCAGCATGCACTATTTGCAACTGCTCTTGCGTGAAATTTTGTCCGTCGAACTCCATTTCTGGGTTCGTTAACACTATGTCCTACTCTATTTTTAACTAACACGAGTATTTTGTAAGTCTAGCCCTTACACTTCCGGGGTGCAAGGTCGCGGTTTATTTACACTTATGTCTTATGCGAATTTGCTCCGGGAATATCTTTTATTTACATTTAAACTTAAAACTACTCACTATAATCAGCGTCTCTGTCGCGTCGGTGTTTCAGCCGCCAAAAGCAGCTTGTACACTCCCTTATACTGAAAATATTGTCCTACTTACTGCGTTGTTCGGGCTGTGCTTTACATCGTGAGATACTTGGACTCCATGTGTTAATCACTAGAATAAACCGAAACACGAACTTATTTTCATTTGTAGCGTAACTGAGCGTGGGTATGTTTCCGCGGTCGCGACGCAACTATTTTTTTTTTGCTGAAAAGGTGCGAGAACATGAATTTTTATATAACCACACATCGCATGTATATCGCGATCAACAAATGCTTCAGACAGCCTGGGAGGAAATTGGGAATGAACTACAAACACCCGGTACGTATTTCTTAACATATTTTTTTTTGTATTTAATGCTTAGTTAATATTAAACTAATGTCACAACTATAATATGCTAGCGTAATTATTTCTGGGTATATTTGGGATTAGTAAGTAATTTATTACAAATTATAAAAAAGACTTAATTGGCTTGGTTTAATTATAAAACTGAAATATGTTTAAAACTTAAATAAACAGTTAATTTGAACCAATTTTCTCAGTGGGCCATTATTACCTATGTATCGTCCCTTTCGCATACTCTTTATTTGCCAGGCAACACTACCAGCTTCCGAATTGAAGTATTCTTTAAAATTTGCTCGAACTTGACATGTTTCACGAGTGCTATTTCTTTTTATGGGGTCCAGATCTAATAAAGCACCTTCGGAAATTCGTTGTGATTCATCGTCTGGTTAAAACATATTGTCTGCACATTGCATATTGTGCAGACAGTGCAACAATTTTGTCAACAAAGTCTGGTTGTACTTCTAAGTACCTCCGAAAACATCTCCAACGCACTGCCAGTAACCCAAATGAATTAATCACGACTAGGGATGGACTCGGGCTCGGGCTTTCGCGCCGGCCCGGCCCGAGCCATGTCCGATTTTGGGCTCGAATCCGGGCCGGGCCGTTGACTACTTTATTCGGGCCGGGCCCGGGCCGGGCCTATCTTTTTTCGGGCCGGGCCGGGCCAAACGGCTCGGGCCGTCCCGAACGTTTCGGGCCGAAAAACGCACGAGTAGATACTCCATCGTCCCTTCACTTCTATCTCACATTGAGTAAGTAAACGTTCTTAATTATATTTTCAAGTAGTGTCTTCATGAACCCATTAATAATCAGTTTTTCGTCTTGTTTAGTGTAAAGGAGACGTGATATTATAACTCACTTCCTATACCGAATATTTTTTCTAGTCCTATTTAATGTTCCTCAGGTTGTACTTTAGGCAAGTTAAAGATGCCCAGGAACATCAAACTAGGTGATTTATTCATAATTCAAAAGTTTGCACGATTTATATTATGTATATATATATACTCCAAATCTCAATCATGCGGCGAACGTTGATATTATCAATCGCGTGTATAATTTATGTCTACCGCCTAAAACACTAGAGAGTTATTGCAAAGTTCATTTTACCAATTTTTTAATAAAGTTTTCCCTTATTTGACATTTACACATGCGCAATTACACCTTTAATGTTTGTACTTTATTAAAATACAGGACACCTTTATTTAATTTAAGTACAGGCAGGGAATGCTTTTATTTAAGGCGCCTTAATTTTGACATATGCCAAATACTTAACGTACAAACTTACATTTAATTGTCTGCTTTGTGTATAAATATAGCGAAATAAATGGTTTTTTGTAGTGTTGTTTCCATAATTAAATTTAGAAATATAATGTCCAAGTTTATAACACAAAAAAGATATAAAACTTCAACGCTTTAAATACGAGGATGCTGTTTTGTAATGCTTTTCCTAGAAGTAAACTGTAAAAATCCTTTTGAAAACATATATGCTATATGCTTGGAAAGGAGTAACAACAGTGTCTTGAAGTAAACTCAAAAAGTATTCCGTGAAAACACTTTGACAATACATACAAATGTTATCAAATCAGTGGGAAATAAAAGACTCAAATAATAAAAATGGTTCATCTTTGTGTGTATACAATCTCTTTGATTTTTTCCAATATAGTTAAACATGTATTATAGGTCACTTTAAACACAAAAGAGATTAATTCTTTATTCATTTTTAAAACATAACCTATAGATATAGAATACTAAACATATATGTCAGAATAAAGAGTAAGGGAAAAAACACTTGCACTAACATTCCTTTAGATTGGATGCAAACTTTTAAAAAAGGATACTTTATTTGAAGATTCTTTTAATAAATTCTGCTTGGAATAAGTTTGCAACAACTCTCTAATTTTAAATAGGTAATTTCAGTAAAATTCTTTGAAGTAGGAACGACAAAATAAAGCGGACGCAAATTTATTATAAAGGTTATAAGGTGCGTTAAGCGTACAAGTTCATAAACATTGAAAATTGCTAAACATTTTGTACCTTTGTTATCTATTTCTAAGATTTTTTAAAGAATTGCTACGTTTATTTTCAGCATAAATTAATTACCCTATTTTTCTCCCTTATTAATTCAATACCCGCTCGAATAAATTCTGTTTCTACTGTTAAATCCTTCAACATAAATAATAATAAACACGCTCTCGAATAAATTCCTCAACTTAAATCTAGTTGCTTTGAAACGACAAGTTTATGCAACAACTAAATAGTTATATCCTGTTTCAGGTACCCGTTATCTTGGTACACATTACGACCGCCTATAATGATTTTCTCTATTGTTTCAATGCAAAAACTTGTTGAAATAAGGTCGCACACTATCTGATAAAACCTGGGTTTTCTAGTTTTAATCGCGCTTCGATAAGCGAGGATTTGCAGTTGAATTCGTGTTATTTGAACCATTGTTAAATTTGCTTCTACAGCTTGTGCGTCGACATATTTTCTACATTATTCGTCACCGTATTTCAAAAGCAATGCACGTCTGTTTATTTTCTGTTCGACAACTAGGAGGTATCTTGCGTGGATTGCTTTTTTTAACTGGAGGCCAAATGGGTTCTTCCTTTCTGTAGACCAACTGCTTTTGTGCGTAGGATCCTGAATACCGCGGCGTTTCTGTGTTGACTCACCCCCGACGGTTTTCAAGCTAAGTATCCGGACACCTACAGGTATGCAACTCGTTTTCTTTTGTGTGTGTCAATGGGATATTTCGTATCAATATTTGGTGTACTTATGTGACAAGAAACGTCATATTGTAGAACTATTGTTCGTTGCTGCTAATCGATATTATCGCTCTACATGTGTGATGTACCTGTGTTAAAAGTATTGGACAGACACACGCTTATTCCTTTGTACTGATTAGTTTATTTTACAAACGGTACTATGTACGATTTAAAAGATATCTGACAAAAGCTCCCACACGTTAATTCTTTCCTACTAATTAGTTATTTTACAAAAAGTATTAGGTGAAACTTTAAAAATGCTTGACAAAAGCTCTCACAGGTTTATTTACTACTGATTAATTTTATTTTGTGTAAATACGGGATGCACACTTCGTATCTAATGTACTAAATTGTTCATATCACCTAACTGTTTGCTTTCAAATAGTAACGCTTAATTTATTGCTCTTGCTTGTTTGTACAGAATCCGTTATTTATTTTTATTTGTTAAGAGATCATCGTGGGTGATGTGTTTTTTGTTTCTTTTTGGTATGTAAGCGAATCCCCCCACTCTCCGCGTTTAATAGTTAGCCTGGTACTTACTTTTCTTCCGGCTACGTCTAGGTACGTAACAGAATCAAAAACCAAATGATATACTACGATATGTTCCACAAGTATCTTGATTGTAATTCAAAATCATTATACTCTTAAATTAAACAAAAGAGTGATAGTTACTTGTTGAACACAACAGAAAAAAATATCTTGTCATTCGCTGAATAAAAGTCGGGCCGGCCCGGCCCGGCGGGCCGGGCCGTCAATTTTCATTTCGGGCCGGGCCTCGAGCCGGGCCGGTTGCCTTTCTGCTTTTAATAAGCCCGACCCGGCCCGGCCCGGCCCAAGTCCATCCCTAATCACGACACATTTGGCCCTTGACAATCTATAATTAAATATTGCGTTTGGCTCATTGTTTCTTAAATTGTTCCTGCTATAGGGGCGAAGTAAGTAGGATTTTAGAGGAATAGCTTCATCTCCAACGACAACATATGGCTGCGGTCTTCCTTTTTCTACTAAAGGTGTCGATTCTGGCACATTGAACGTTTTACTACTTAACTTCATACTAATCTCTGATATAGAAAGAATTTCGCCGGCGCTGTTCCTTCCGTATGAGCCGACGTCAATTGCAACAAACTTATAATCAGCATCAACTAATGCAAGAAGTACAATGGAGAATGGCTTCCTTTGTAATTATAGTACGTAGTTCCGGCATTAATAGGGCACTGGATGTTAATATGCTTGCCGTCAATAGAACCAATGCAGTTTGGAAAATGTCACAATTTCTTGTACCTATCAGCAATATTTTTCCACATTTCTTCTGTAGGTTGTGGCATTACAATTGGTCGTAGATGTACCCAAATTGCATAACAAACTTCTTTAACGATTTCTTGAACGGTACTAAATCCCAATCTGTAGTTAAAGCCAATACTTCTAAAGGAATTACCAGTTGCGAGAAATCTGGAAAAAATGAGAATATAAACAAGCTTTAATGTTGAAATACTTTGTTTTAGCGGAAAAAGCCAAAGAACGTTGGGACAAATTAAAACAATGCTTTTGCAATCCACGAAGTAGACGCCGTGTTGAAACTAAAAGCGGTATGACTGCAAAAAAGAGATCTCCCTGGAAATATGAAAAGCTAATGTCGTTCATACTGCCGTTTTTAGACACTAGAAAGTAAGTCCAGTCAGGTTACATAATTATTGTTACCTTTGTTAAATGTTTTTTTTACAGAACACTTAGTAATTTAAATGGCTCGCAAACTTCTACTAAATTGGCGACTGAAGCAGAAGATCTATCCAATGCGTATGAGATAGAACAGTATGAAAAGACTACTACAACAACTGATCCCTTAAACATATCAAACGATGATATGGAAACAGGAAACGAGCGCGATTCTCAGACCAATAAAGTAGCACAAGTTCAATTATCTGTTAGTAACACTGAAAGTACCTGGTGCTTTAATATTCACCATATCTTTAGAAATAAAAATTTGATAAGTACAAAAAAACCGTATATTCCTCACTATCGGTATAAAAGACCGATTGCAAGTCGAACAATAAAAAAAATACATGAGTATTAAAAATACAAAATAGCGCTCAATGCACATACGTACATAATTCGGTACGTCGGCACGCTAAGCTACATTAACACGTCTACCTTCAACCGAAGCTAGTTTAATACTACTCTTTGCCTGGCGGGTTATGTGAGGAACCGCAGCCACAATAACCACAAGGTCAAAAGCGAACGCCGCAACTGAGGGTTGTAGCAGATCTACAAATTTAATAATTAAATAAAAGTGAAATATTATGGTTGCATGTCGCTACCATAAACTGCCAGCCGGCGAAAACTAAATAAATGCAAAAATTGTATAAAATATAAACAAGTGATATCAAAGAATTTTAAACACTAAACAATACTAAGATTCATCCGTATCAAGTGGCAGAACAGCAATTCTTGATACTGATGTCACTAACAATCCATTATTTGTCTTTAGATGCACTACCCTAACACGGTTATCACGTCCGCACACTACTTTAGTAACACGAGCAACGCCCCACTCTAAAGGAGGTAATTTATCATTTCGAATTAGCACTAGCGCACCTTCTTTTACATTTGATACTGTCTTTTTCCACTTTTTTCTACTTTGCAGTTGCCCTAGGTAGTCCCTAGACCAGGCCTTCCAAAAACAGTACTGCATTTTATTACACAATTTCCAAAATTTTACTTTACTAACTAGAGTGTCGGAACACTTTCCTTCTGGTATACAAGCCAAAGGACTCCCTATTAAAAAATGGCCTGGTGTCAAACAAGACAAGTCTGACACGTCGCTTGTTAGTGGGCACAGTGGCCTAGAATTTAACATGGACTCTATCTGAATAATGATAGTGTTAAACTCTTCATAAGTTAGACAAGTGAGACCCACTACTCTTTTAAAGTGATGCTTAAATATTTTAATATTCCCTTCCCATAGTCCCCCAAAGTTAGGGCTGTAAGCAGGGATGTACGACCATTGAATGCGAAGTGCACCAGCAAACGTTGCGATCTCCTGATTATTGTCTTTTGTAAAATCATTGTAAAATCTTTTTAAATCTTTATCGGCACCCTTAAAGGTACTAGCATTATCGCTGTAAATTATCCTAGGCACCCCACGTCTTCCAATGAAACGTTTTAGAGCAGCAATGAATGTCTCTGTTTTTAAGTCAGACACTGCTTCTAAATGCACAGCCTTAGTAACAAAGCAAACCAAAATGCAGATATAAGCCTTTGTTACCAATACTTTACGAATGCGTGACTGTTTTACGAAGAAATGTCCAGCAAAATCAATACCGATTTTCAACCAAACTTCGTTTGATTAATGAGATGGTCTAGTCTGTCGGTCGGTCTGTGTCTGTCCGTTGCACGGCTCCCGTGATGTTACAAGACATATAATATATGATTCTTATCAAGTTTTTTACGCTGAATACGAATACGCTATTCACTTTTCGATATTTCAATTATTAATCAAGATATTCGACTTTAAATACGAATTTTTACACATTACTATTTATTATTTTCGCGTACAATTAAATTTCAAATATTTAACACAAAGGTAAGTAATATTTGTTGAACTTAATGTCTAAGTTTGGTTGTGAGCCGTACATGCGGTTTAGATTTTTTTTCAAATGGTTTAGCTATGTTGACACGATCATAAGGTAAGCTTCCCATTATTTGTCTACACGGCTTAGCTTTAAGCTTAAAACAAACTATACATTTGTGAACAATACTTTTTATTTCTCTATTCGCATTAATAATCCAATATTTTTGACGTAACATCGATAAGGTTAATTTTGCTCCTGCATGAAGTAAGCGTATATGCTCGCCTTCAATTATAATTTTGGTAATGAAACTCTTTGTAGGTAATATTATTGGATATTTTCTATCAAATGACAATGCGCTGTTACGCAGCCTTCCGCCCACACGAATTAACCCTTTTATGTCAAGAAAAGGATCTAAAGATAACAGTTTGGTACAACTCTTACCCTCTTTTAATTCTAAAATTTCTTTCGAAAAATGTTCAGTTTGAACGTATTTTAAGATGACAATGACTGCGGCATCTAATTCGCCAATGGTCAAATTGCCCATAGTTTTATTATTTTTATTTACACAATTATAAGTGAAACGCACGCAATATGCAAGGATTCTAATCATTTTGCTAAAATTCGAAATTTTTTCAAATATTGGCAACCTATTAACACTTTGTACTGCAACTCTTACTACACGTTTTACTTCTGGCAAAGGTTCATTAAATTATTGCAGTTGAAAATTTTTATCAAGGTTGATTTCTTTAGCTCCTAAAAATTCTGGACCTTTCCACCACAAGGTGTTTCCCTGAATATTTTGCGGAAAAACTCCTTTTGATATCAAATCAGCAGGGTTGCTACTAGATTTTACGTATGACCAGCAAAAATCTGCAGTCATCTCTTGAATTAATTTAATTCGATTAGCGACGTAGGTATTAAGTTTAAAATATTCCGTTTTTAACCAAGCTAAAACTATTTGCGAATCACAAAAAAGATAAACCTCATTTATCTTATTCTTAAAAACTTTTAAAACTCTAACGCTGAGTTTAGCTAATATTACCGCCCCATTTAACTCTAAACGTGGGATACTTAACTCACTTTTTTTTGTTATTAATTTTAGATTTAGCACTCAACAAATTAATTTCTACATCACCATTAGCTTGCACTACCCGTAGGTAAATGCATGCTCCATGCGCCATCTGAGATGCATCGCAGAATCCAATTAATTGAATTAAGCGAGCCCCCTGCATTTTTAAATCTCTGTTTATCTCTATGGCAGGCATGTTAATCAATCCTTGGGAGAAACTTTCCCACTCTCTTTTTATATCATTAGGTATTTCATCATCCCATCCGATATTTAAATTCCATATTTTTTGCATTAACGCCTTTGCCGTAGTGATAACAGGTGCTATGAACCCAAATGGATCAAAAAGTCTTGCTATAAAACCTAACATAGTGCGTTTATTACACACCAAGGGAGGAGTAGTAATACTGCAACTCATGGTGAAATTATCGGTGGCTACGTTAAAAGATAAGCCTAGGGTTTTTAAAACTTCCCCATTCCCTTCAGAAATATTAATTTTTTCAAAATGATGTAACTCTTTAGGAATATTTTCTAAAATAGTTATTTCATTAGAACACCATTTGTGTAATTGAAATTTTGCTGATTTGAGTAGCTTGATCAGCTCGGATTGCGCTTGTGTTAGTTCCTATTTCTTATTAGAACCAAAAAGACAATCGTCAATATAAGTGTTATTTTTCAAAATGCTCGCGGCAAGGGGAAACTCCTGTTGACCCTCAACTGCTAACTGAAACAAGCTTCGAGTTGCCAAATGTGAGCTAGATTTAAGCCCAAAGGGCAATCGTTTAAATTGAATAATCTGAATTTGATTGGTAATCGGATCGATCTCAATTTGCAAATACATCTGCTTAATATCTGCAATGCAAATATATTTATAAGTTCGAAACAAAAGTAAAACATCAAATAATTCTGGTTGGGAAATAGCCCCGTTTCTTAAAATATCGTTTAAAGAAACTCCCTTTTTTGTTTTTGCGCTACCATCCATGACGACCCTTAATTTGGTGGTAATCTAATCATCACGAATGACGCAGTGGTGTGGTAAAAAATACCAATTGTCTTTGTGTGACTCAAACACACCAACACTAACTACTTCTGCAAAACCTTGACTTAAAAATTCTTTAATAAATTTGGAATATCCTAAAAACAACGTTTCGTCCCTTGCAAAGCGCCGTTCTAAACTTTGAAATCTTTTAATAGCCATTTGAGCAGAATCACCTAACTCAAAATTTTCTAGGTCGACCTTTAAAGGTAGTCGAACCTGGAACCGACCCTCAATTCTTTTAAATGTAGTCGAAAAACATTGCTCCGCCAGCATAAATTCTGACAGTTCTTCTTCGCTATTTTTATCGCTCACCTTCTCACATTCCCAAAACTTATTCATAAGATCTTCCATTTTTGCTTCGGGTTCTAAAAAGCTTGTTCCATGCAATGACACAGCATGCAATTGCACGGCATTCGTTGTTTTAATTTTTTGGTTAATCGTACCACTTGCAAAATATCCAAAATAGGAATTTTGTAAGTAAGGTTGACCTATACCCAAATTAATTCTTTGTGGTAATAGAATCGAAAAGAAAATGTCCGCTCCGAGAAGCATATCGATTCCGGCGGATTCGTAAAATTGTTCATCTGGTAACGGCAGACCTATTGGTATTTTAAAATTACTCAGATTAAAATTTACCTGCGGTATTTCAACTGTAATGTTTTTCATAACACCGAAATTATGAGAAAACTCATAATTGCCGTACCTTGAACGAATATGCAAGTTTAACCATTTTGAACATGGCGTGAATTTGCTAGAAATACCAGAAATTTGAACAGGTCGCTCAGAAACATTTGAATGTAGCCCTAATGTTTTGCTTAAACTAGTCGTAATAAAACTTGTCTGAGAACCCGAATCTAACAGAGCTCGAGCAGGCACTTGCTCCCCTTTTACATTTCTTAGTAATACAGTAGCCGTAGGTAACAAAACAAAATCTGAAACTTCGGAACGCACCTCAGTTACTCCTTGAGCGGCTACTAAATTTTCGGTTTCTTGTTTGGGAGCATCTCTGTGTAAAAATGTATGATGCTGTTTTGTATGACAGATAAAACATTTAATGTCCACTGAACATTGTTTACCCTCATGTTAATTTAAACAACTAGTACAAATTTTATTTTCAGAAACAAACTGTTCCCTCTTTGATAGCGTTGCATCTTTAAATACATCGCATCTAAAGATCTTATGTACACCCCTATTACAAAACTACAATTACCTGCATGGGAACCAGTTCGATCCCTTGCACCCGCTGCTTGACCTTAACCGCATTGGCTGAAATCGTGGCAGCGTTTGAAACAGCTTTAAAATTAGAATTACTATTTTTGAACGGGGTTTTATTATTGGAATTAGGAACTTTTAATCCGCAAGGTTTGCTAAGCTCCGCATTCAAAGCCCGCTTGTCCAAAAACTCTAATAATTCATCTAAATTAGCCCTAGAATTAGACTTTCTTTCATTTTGAAAAGCACGGTTACAAAAAATGTCTAACTTTCCTAAAATGAGATTTACGACCATCGCATCCCATATAGGCTCTCCTAAATTTTTTAGGTAAGCAATAGTTTGCCTTATTTTTGAAACAAGCTCCCTCATTAATACAGAATCATTACAATTAGAAATTGATAATTGCATTAGATCTTTTATGTGGCAATCAATGATTAAATAATCGTCATTGTACCTTTTTTGTAAAATGTTCAAAGCGGTATCGTAAGCATTATTTTCAACTGGTAATGCTGAAATTAATCTTATTGGCTCATCTGTGAGATGCTTGCGTAAATATAACATTTTTTCCATTTTCTCTAAATTTTGATTTTTATCAATCAAGGTGATGAATAACTCAAAAAGGACTTAAAATTTTGAATTTGGCCAGCAAAAATTGGCAATTGTAACGCTTCTAATTTTATATTACTTCTGGCGGCATTATTTTGAACTCTAGTTCCGCTATTCGACAAATTTGTCGTTTCGCGCGCATTATCAGACTTGTCCTGCCTATTCACAATTCTTTTGAATTTAGCAAAAGTTGAAGTATACAAATTTTCTACCTCAGCGACTTCCTCAAAATTCCCGTTATCAATCTCTTGCAATTGACGACTAATTTGCATAAATTCGTGAAACCTAGTTTTTAGTAGCTCAAATTTTACTTCCACCTCTTCAAAATCCACCTCTGAAGTAATGCGGGTTGTTTCCATTTCTGTTACATAAGCATTAGCCCTACTTATGCAATTTTTTAAAAATGGTCGTTCTGCTAACAAAGCTTTCTTTCCTTTAGATATTTTGAAAACAAGAAAATTTTTTAGTAACACCACTAATCGACAAACAAATAATCTTATTTCAACGCAATAAGTTTTAATTGAAAATAGTCGAAATTAAATTCGTTAACAGGTTTCACAAAATAAGCGATACAAAATACCTGCTCGTCTTTGTGTAGATAACAAAGACACGTGTGCAGTCGAACGTTTCCAAACTGGACGTTGCTCCACTCAAATGATGGTGAGTAGTTGAATACTTGTCTGGTCTGGTGTAAAAGCACTCGACCCTCGTTGATTCCTGCGTGGATAGCCTGTCGCCGTGCTGATATGACCTTGTTTTGGAATTAACCAGCCTGCTTTCCTTACAGAAACTACAACGAACGTTTGAACACACAAAAATGTTACTTTAAATTTTATAATTCATGACTTCCGTTACAACTTTAAGAACCGTTTAAAAATACGTTAGATTGTTTAAAAATGCACTCGTAACATCCGTAATCTCGATAAGGACCATTTAAAAATATGGTGCTTTAATATTCACCATATCTTTAGAAATAAAAATTTTATAAGTACAAAAAAAAACCGTATATTCCTCACTATCGGTATAAAAGACCGATTGCAAGTCGAACAATAAAAAAAATACATGAGTATTAAAAATACAAAATAGCGCTCAATGCACATACGTACATAATTTGGTACGTCGGCACGCTAAGCTACATTAACACGTCTACCTTCAACCGAAGCTAGTTTAATACTACTCCTTGCCTGGCGGGTTATGTGAGGAACCGCAGCCACAATAACCACAAGGTCAAAAGCGAACGCCGCAACTGAGGGTTGCAGCAGATCTACAAATTTAATAATTAAATAAAAGTGAAATATTATGGTTGCATGTCGCTACCAGTACCACTTGAAACAGACGAATTCGTTAAGAAAAGCGAAAGCAAGCAAGCGATTCCCAAGACACTCCAACACATCAAATGGTTAAAATTTTGAAGGAAAATTCTGATTTAAGAAAACTTTGAAATGATGAAATAAATGCAGTAGCGGGCAGTAAAACTTTTTTCGAAAATCTGAATGATACAGATATGTTCTTTCTTAGTATGTCAAGAATGACAAAGTAATTGGCTAAAACGGAACAAGCTCATATTAAACTTGCATTAAGCAATTCGGTATTATCAGCAGAGCTAAGAGCGAATCATCAACAAACAGTTTCTGCAACATATTCGCAAAAGTCACAAAAAGACGTCATGTAGGGACAATTTTTATTTTCGTCTCCATCGCCAGTTAATAGCTATTCTAACGAAGGAACTGAATATGCATCTACCTCGAGCGAAAATCAAAGACCTACGGTACTGGGGATGATATAGTTGCCAGAAAACCAATACCAATTCCTATAAGTGTATTTTTTGTTTAGAAATACTTAGAGTTAATAAAATCATCAATATTTGAATATTCTCTACTCACCTTAAACAAACCGCTAACCTCTCGTCAGTACTGACTGCTCTTTGAAGCTGAGTATTTTGCTTCTTAATATCGCGTTTGATAAGGTCGTATAAGAAATCAAATTCTTCGAAAGTCATTGGAAAATACATGTGAAATCGTTTAGGAAGTTTTCGTAATTCAGGAACTAATTTATGAAATTCACCCAATATTTCTCTTTTTCTATTTATATCATGAATCCACGATTTTTTTTATTTTTTATTTTCTCTATTGCTACATATACAAGCAGCAACAGCTTTCAGTTCCTCTTCCCAATCTGAAGAACTTATTGAACTCGCACTCTCCATTATTTTGTGAACAAAACTGTTCCTATAACTTTAAAAGCATGAAACCAGTGTGTTTCCAGACATGATATCACGGTTTAAATTTGAAACCATGACATGACGTGAGTTCATGTAAGCTCAAGTGACGTGACGATAGTCTGTTTAGTCCCTTACAACCCGAAGCCAAATGGATCGAAATGCTTTCGCATAGGTCTGCACTCTCTGAGATTGCGATTGAAACTGGACGAGAACCGGTGCTTTTCAACATGGTGTGGTCGTTGTCTATATTAAATGTCGCGTTTCAGATATGTAGAGTGCTTATCCGAACGCACCTAGCAAATATTCGAACTTTTCGTTTTCTTAAAATTACTCGAAAGTTTGATAAACGATGACCGAGAAGTGGACCGAAAGTCGTTTAATCAGTACATAATAGCAAGCACCCTCTTCAGCGAATGCAATTTCAGCTGCATGAAATGTACCACCTTTTGTGTCGGCGTTTTGCAACCATCAACAGGTATAATAAATAAAATGCAAAAATCATACACAGCGCCGAAACTTGCATTGAACTCTTGTACGGGATTGTTAAAATATTATTTACGTCCATGTCGAGACTTGCTACAAGGCTCTGCAACTGCTTCTGCAACTGCTATATGTATGTGTAAGCTCGTAAAAAAAAATTGTGTCCACCCACTCAAGTACTAACCAGAGCGAGAAGGTACTTAATTCGGAAAACGTGCGATCTCCAATAGACACACGCAGCTGTCACTGTCGTCCCTTTATGTCATGTGTGAATCGGATATTTAAATGGCCACGTACCGTGATGAGTTGCCGGGTGCGGTGTCGAAAGTTCCTGCGACCTCTCCTAGCTCTTAATACTTAAAAAAAAGCGCTGTAGCAGTTCCATATAAAGTTGGGGTTGTGTAGTTTTAATAAAAATTACAAATTCAGGGAAACCACTATATTCCAGCGTAAAAAGAAAAAAAGACAACGACACGTGGTGTTTGCAAGCGATCACCCATCCAAGTACCGACCGCGCCCAAACTTAGGTGATGGAATGAGAACCAATCCAATCCAATCCAAAACCATTTATTTACAAAGTATTATAAATATTTTATATGTACAGGTAACAATAAGTGAAACATAAAAATATAACTTTGAAAATTTGTGTTTATAAATGCTCCTGCCGTTGGATATCATTTGTTTTGTTCCATTGTTCTTTATAGATCTTAACATTTCTTCTTATACGTTGCAGTTTTTCTTCTGCCTATAATTTGAGGTTTCGAGATTTATGTGTGTTGCTAACAGGAAAAGCGATTTTCACTGAAAAACCTGTTTCATGATAATTGATTTTGTTTTATCTTATCTCTTGGAATATTTCTAGGCATTGATAGGGTAGTTTGTGTTTTATTTTGATGTTCCAAGTCGTGTTTTCGGATATATGTTATGTTTTGTAGCGGCGGACTATGGTTTAGTTGTGTTCTGAAGAATTTTTTGGACATTCTATGTATGTATTCCTCTATGCTTAATTCGTCAAACGTTTTGATTCTGGTGTATCTGTCTTTGTTTGTTATAAGGCGTAAACGTTTGTTTTGGAATTTTTGAATGCTGCTGATTGCTGTTTTGGAGATGCTACACCATACTGTTGCTGCATATGTGATTGCAGGTCTTATACGGCAGTATAAAGGACTTTTTTGTTCTTTTGGTTTAATTTGCTATTCTTAACTATTATGGGGTAAAGAACTCGCATGGCTGCATAGCCCTTTTGTAGCAATGTTTTCATGTGGGCTTTATAGTTCAGTCTCTCATCTAACTCTACTCCAAGATACTTGACGACTTTACTGTTCTGAATAGGTTTGTTGTGTTATACTGCACGCGGCTATTATAGTCTAAGATATAACCGTTAAAGTCCCGACGTAATTGATAAGAGCCACTACGACAGTTGGCAACATAATAAACACGTACATTGTATTGCGCAACAAGATATTACGTCATTATTGCGTCTCAAATGGTATTACATACAAAAATATTCATTTTAATACCGAGGCGCCATAAAGGAAAAGATAAAATGTACTCACGTAAAATGTGGAGCTCATTCACGACATTACGGTTATTTTTGCGGCAAGAGCCATGCTTCTTTCCATTGATCTCGCTGTTGGTTGGGCGTGGTTCAGCCTTCGCCTTCGTGAAACCAGATGTTGTCTTCCCTCTTCTTGATCGCAGGTGGGACGGAGCAATAAAGGTAGGGAACGATACAGGGCAGAGATACGAGAAAGGAACCTACATTACCTGAAAGAGAAGACAAAAAAAGACACAGATAAACTCACTGTTAGACGTCTAGTCGGCTAATCCTCATGTCGGAAACCGCGCACTTCTTCCTCACTCCACGTCTGCGCATTCTCCTGCGCCGACGTAACTGTCCGAAGTGACGGAAATGCACAAGTCTATTTTTTAAAATATTGGCGCGAATTCACTCACAAATTAAAAAGTGTGCAATGCCAATTTTGGCATGTAACAGTTGCTAATCTGTATGTTGTTGAACGTTTTAACGTTTGTGAATTTCCTTCTGAAGGTAATTACTTCGGTTTTGTCTGTATTTACCTTAATTTCCATTTTTGGTAGTAACTTTCTAGCATATTTGCATGAATTTGCAGTTGCAGGTTTGCAGCTACTGCGTAGTACGATTGGCTGTAGATGGACGTGTCGTCTGCAAAGAGTGCTAGTTTAGTTTTATCAAATTCTGGATGTGCACCGATGTATGTCGTAAAAAGTTTTGGCCCTAAGATGGACCCCTAAGGTACCCCTGCTCGAATTTCCTTTAAGTGTGAGTGGTCATCTTTACCCGATATTTTCTTTCCGTTAGGTACGAACTAATTTTATTAGATAGGGTGGCATTTTAAGTGTCATTAATTCAAAGAACACTCTGACTATCCATTCACGGTCGAACGCTTTTGGAATATCTAATAGTATCATGGTGGTTACTTGCTCTTTATTAAACCCGGTCACTATATCGCTCACTATTCTGGTCACTTGTTGCACTGTGTTATGTTGCTTCTTGAATCCAAATTGTAACGTTTGCGTTAATTATGTAGTTTTTTCTATGCTATCTAGTCTATTTAATATAATCTTCTCTGTGAATTTTGAAAGGGTTGGTAATAAACTAATGGATTTGTAGCTCTCGGGATGAGCTGGATTTTTACCGGATTTTGTAATTGGGATAACTTCTGCTATTTTCCATTGGCTGGGGAAGTATTGTATTTTTATAATATTATCGATTATGTATAGGAGTTGAACTATTGCTTTTCGGGACAAGTTCTTAGTAGTTGTATTGTCGATTTTGTCAAATCCTGGAGCCTTTTTTGTCGGTAAGATCTTAATTAATGATGCTACTTCTTTGGATGTTGTTATTACTTCAGATAGTTGATTAGACGTGAGTTTATAGCTTTTGCTTATGAATTCTTTTACTGAAGCTTCTATTTCATTTTGTTCTTAGTCATTTTGTTCTAGCATGTGAATTTTTTCTAATACTTCAGCAATTGCATTTGATTTTTCGTAGTCCGTGTTTGCAGTAATGTTAAATTCTAATGTGGGCATTGGATTGTGTGTTCGTTTTAGAGATTTTGTTAATTGCTAGAGGGAATTGTCGTTGGGTTTTAATTTTTCTAATTTCCCGGACCAGATTTTGTCTCTGTGCTCTTTTATTTTGTACTTTACTTGAGCATTAAGTGCGTTCAGTTTATCCATTATTGCATTGTTTTGGGTTTGCTGCCATAGCTTTCTTGTGTGATTTCTTTCGCTGATGGTATGAATTATGTCTTGGGGAAGATTGTCGCTCGATTGTCTATTTTGAAGATTTTGCTATTGTTGTTGATCGTTTTTTGAATAGCTTTGACATATTATCCCACCATGTCTTCTAGTTCCAATGTTGTTTTAATTTTATTAAGTATTACTATTCTTTCGTCTAGTTCCCTTTAGAATTTCCTCCAGTTTGTGGTTTTATATGAACGTACTTTTCTTATACATCGATGTGTTTGTTGATTGTGAAGCTGGAAAACAACTGGGTTATGGTCGGATGATAATGCTGGTAATGATTTTGGCTCAATCAAAGTCATAATGTTTTTTACTATTAAGATGTCTAGGGTGGTTGGGGTGGAGTTGTTCCAGAGATAATGCTTAGGAGTGTCACTATAAATTATTATTAAATTATTGTTATTTACAAAGGTACGTAGTGTGTTACGTTTGTATTACTCTGGTGGCTGTTCCATGTTACATGGCGCGCGTTTAAATCCCCAGCTAGTAAGATTTTGTCACTTGTCTTAAAGCACTCCTTTAGGTCGGCGTTTGTGAATTTATATCGCGGTGAGTTATATACACATTTTGGGGTAGTCTTGTCTGGAAGATTAATATACTAATTGTGGGTATTTTTGTACTAAGGGTCTTTTCTTCAGTAAACACCTCTCCCTGTTTTATTATAGCCGCAATTCCGTGTTGTCCGGTGTCGTGTTCTTCGTCCTTGTGTATAATTGTATAGCCTTTGATTTTCAACTTTTGTTTGGACTTGAGCTTTGTTTCGTTGATGAGCATGATGTCAATGTGTTGATGATACAAAAATTGTATTACTCTACTTTGCTTAATAGACAGTTTGCATTCCATGTAGTAACGTTAATTTTAGAATCCATAACTGTTTATGTTGGTGCAAAAGGTGTTGAATACGTGGAATTTTTCTTTACAGTTTCTAGGGGACGCGTTCAAATCTTTTACGGCCTTTAACATAGCATCCACGTTGATCAGGTTATTGAGTTCTTTGAATTCGTCTATTAAGAGATTGAAATTACCGCTGTTAGGAACAGAGTTGGGCGAAAGAGAATTCGTTTGTTGTTTAGTTCAGGGGTTTGGAGCAACCGAAGTTCTTGATAACAGCGGTGGAAAATGTTTAGTATCACGTCTGTCTAGGTTACGTTTTTCATGTGAGATGCTTTGAAGAACTTGTACATTGTTTCTTTTGTTTGTATTTTCCCGATGTTTGGCTATTGTCAAATACACTGGGCATTCTAGGCTGCTGGCTGGATGACCTCCATTACAGTTTGCACGTTTTGGTGTAATTTCCAGGGGTGTTGTGCAATCCCTAGTCCAATGTGACCCTGCACATTTTACACAGTTGATTGTTCCATAGCACAGCGGTCTTCAACCTTTTTGATATTGCGACCCCAAAATTAAAAAAAGAGTTATGAGCGACCCCAGAAAAAAAACACTAAGTTAACAAGTGCAAAGGTTGGTTCAGGTAACGAAGTTAGCTGTTTTTATTTCGTAAATTATTTATATGAAGAGTTTATTTATTTTAGAAAGTAATATTAGAGCAAACTGGAAAATATGCATTTAACATACGAGTAATATTTATGATGGCATTAAATGAGACAAGCAATTATTTTAATATTTTATTTAAAAAAAAAGGTACATATACGTAACTTTACAAACTAATGTGAACCTTGTGCTTGCACACTTGTAGTCAGTATATTAATTCTTGGTGATATATTATCAGAAACAGACACCCTCAAATCAGGTTCTACGTTAAGTCTGGAGCGATATTTTGTTTTTATAGCAGTTAATGTGGAGAAAGCTGTCTCGCAAAGGTATGTAGATGCGAATAGCAGCAATTTCAGCAGAGATGTTTTGAATAACAGTGGATATTCCTTTTCCGTCATTATCCAGAACTTGGATAGATCCGTGGTTTTGAAAATAAATCGAAGGCTTTCATTAAGTCGATCAGCTGCTCCTTTTCTTTTAAGTTCATCTTCACAGTGTTAAGATCACAAGTGAATGGATTAATTATCCATTGGTCGCCGTGTGACGTATCTGGGAATCTTATTTCCAAGTCTTGCTTAAGGTTTGTAAGATGCATCATGATTTTGGTTTTAATTTCTTCTTCGAGCTTTATATTGTTTTCTTCAGAAAATTTCTCCAAACATGCAAACATCTCGTAGTTTTCAGCACTGACTTCGTCTATCCACAAACTTATTTTCCTACAAAAAGCTTTTATTTTGTTAGCTAAAATCAATACATTTGTACTCTTCCCTTGCAAAGATTGATTTAAATCGTTAAGTTTTTCAAAAATATCCGAAAGATAGCCAACTGTTGCCAGCCAATTTTCATTCAAGAAATATTCCGCTAGCTTTGGTTCCCGTTCAAGTAGAAATATTCTGATTTAATCTTTGAGATCAAATACATGTCGGAGTGTTTTTCCTCGCGATAACCACCTGACCTCCGTATGTAACAGTAGATTTTCGTATTCTGATCCCATTTCACGACACATTATTTTGAAAAGGCGACTATTTAATGCGCGAGCTTTAATAAAATTTATTATTGTTACGACTTGTTCCAAACACGTCTACTACTTACATCACTCCGGGTTCTGCATACAACCATTAGACCCATCTTTGCTGCAGGGCGATTCTACATGTTGCAATAGTATTGATTGAAATTATTCTTGGCAAATCCAAATCCCGTCTGAATCTCGATTTGACCATCCTCAACAGGTGAATCCATCTGCATACGTATGTACCTCACTATCTCGGATCAAGTTAAGTCTTTAGCTTCGAAACCCTAAGACCGTGATGATTTCCATCCACACCCGTCATTTGATTGATTTGAACCAACTAGCTTGAAATCTTTTCACTTTCGAGATAAATGTGCATCCACATATTCCTGCCACACGTGTTCAACCAATCCTAAATTAATTTAAAAGATTTTTACTGTTAACTGTCATGAAGACTACGACAATGTTATTCTTCGACTTTAGCCATGACTTTATTTATCTTGTAATAAGACCTACCGTTTACTTTGGTAGTTCAAAGTTAACATGCTAAATTTTCTCTAGCTACGCACAAATCCTAAGATTTTTAGGAGTTCATCACCCCAAGGACTTACCACCTAATTGATCTTAATGGACATCTCAAATCTTGACATCTTGTTCTTTTACGAAATACCTTTGAGCAGTACTCATCAAACATTTGTGCATTAGTCATGCATACAGTCATTCGTTAGCATTAACATGTTTAAATATGCACATCGAAATAGCCTGCAAACAGTTAAAATGGATCCATCCATGCAAGAAGTTATACTTTAAGTTGACTTTGTGCATGCGATAATATTGAAACTCCATTATATTAATGTGATGCTGTTATGCACCCAATGGTGATAATAGCTTTAACAACACAGGTTTTATCACATTGAGAACATCAAAAGTTTAATAATTTATGTCGGTGATCCTAATTTACAGTTTAAATTTAGTATACATACGAATTTACCTTGAGCAAAGTTAGACATTATATTCACTGCCATTAGAGTTTATTAATAAAAAAGCTCTACTTAGAATTCATTAATCACATACTTATTTTCCTTGAAAATGAAATTAATAAACCCAACAAATTTTGAGTTTTAGCATATTAAAATATTTAAGAGACAGTAAAATAAGTTTATTAATTGTAATTTTACAATTTTAAAAACCCCGCTGTTTTTTCCTTGGTCATTTAAACCCATCAATCACGTTTTTTTGCTTCTGCCGCCTCTTTAAATGGATAACACAACCACTTCATCTTTGTTTCGTTTGGTAATTTTTTAAAGAAACATTTAAAAAAGGGGTATTTCAATAAACCAAAGTTTGGGTGATTTCAAAGGACAGCTCCCTTAAAAAAACATTTTCATGTTAGTAAAAAAGTGAAAAAGTAGATACAATGATATCCATTGATATAGTAATTTTCCCGGGTTTGGTATGTTAGGATTAAACGAACGTGGTTTTATTGAGTCATCATGTTAATACCCCAGGTGGATAAACAAGGTTTTACTGTTTATCCAATTCGACCGAATCAAATAAAACAGAATTATTCATTTGAAGAATTAAATTTATTTACTTAAATGGAAGCTTTTAACTGATAATAAAAATTAATAATTGTAAAATTTTTTGTTATTTTAACTTAATTTATAAATAAATGTTAATATTTTAATATTATCATTCTAAGTCATCCGAGTAACAATTTTTAGGCAGCGAACAACAACCCAAACATTTAAAAGGAGGACGCATAGGATTCCTTCTCAGTCATCTCGGTGAAATCAGTGCAAAGCAATGGAGTCTGAGTGTTAATAATGCACAAGTTTCGTATACCGAAAATCTGATTAATAAGTTTACGTATAGTTTATGAATTGGTGAACACCTCATAATGTGGAAATTGGTTTGTTAAAACCAGAGAATAAAACCCGTATTACGATTGGTGTGTAGCAAGAAATATTGTCAACCATGTTCTGGAATTGACATACGAAAATTGGTTAGCATTTACAAATTTTCAAGTGGAATTTCAAATCAACGTATTTTCTCGTGACGGCTAAACACTCGATTAAATGGTGCACTCGAAAGGAAGATCTACACATACAACTAGGAGGTCCGTTTTTTATCACTCTGTCCCAGTGTCTGGATCAACCGAGGACGAAACGTTCCAGTTAAAAATAATAATGGGTAATAGTTCGATAATTATAAATGAATTGGAGTGCCGTAAACTATTCCATATGCGAGAGTTGTTTGAGTATCAATTAAACAGTTGGAAAGTCGTGACTTCAGCATTATACAGCGAATTAGTAGGGTTTGTTGCTAATTCTAATTTAAATGATTGCGATGGGTTTAATACTATGACTGAAGGGAGAAACGAATTAAAATCTTGATTGAAGGCGAAGTTCAAGATTTTTATTCTACAACGAATTGAATCAGAGGCACTAAATGCATTGGAGCTTTATATGTTTTCCGGATATATTTGTGCAAGACGGATGCGTACAGAACATTAGTGGAATGTTTAGACGTTTAAATTGTCGGAATCTGAACTGGTATGGTGATAACTAGAAAAGTATTTTAAAAAGACAGCCCAAGAGAGGGTTAAATGATTTATTGTAAATATATTGTAAATTTTTGAAAAAGTATAAATAGACTCGTTGTTGTTTATTTATTTAGTATAGTTTGAGATTTTTGAGTAAACACATGATTATCTGTTCTGGAGAGGGTTTAATCAACAGCGCTATAAACAGGTTACCGTTTGAGCTGCATATTCCAGGTTATCAGTACTGCGGTCCTGGTACAAGTTGATGAACGCTTAGCAAGAGGTGATCCTGGAATAAACGAATTGATAAATTGTGTAAAGACCACGACATTGCATACTCCAAGTACCCGACGATCTTCCAGCCAGACACCGAGCAGATAAAATTTTAGAAGAAGAAGCCTGGGAGAGTTAAGTCTAAAACGCAAAGTTTGGGGAAAAAGCGCAGCTTGGTTTGTGACAAACGCTATGAAAGCGAAGAAAAATGGGATGGGTTTAAAGAAGAAATAAGTTTCAAAGGCGGATTTTGAAGAAAAATCCGCAATAGACCGAGTTGGTTCCGACAACTTGAAAAAGCTGTTAGATGTTGGTATTCTAATTGGTAAAAAATCATAAAAGGAGCCGGTGGAAAAGCAAAATTAAAGTCCCACGTATTATACCCGTTCCACAGAAAGGAGGTTTTCTGCCATTGATTCCGATATTCGGACTAAGTGCCCTAGCACTAACAGGTGGTGCTGGGATAGCTAAAGCAGTAAATGATGTCAAGACAGCCAACGAACAGCTTAAGGAGGCGAACGACACAACTTAGGGCCATTACGTTGGGAAAAAGGAAATGGAATGTTTCTAAAACCATAAAAAGGCACAGCATTATTCTTGAAACCTACAAACAGGGGCGGGCATTTGTAAAAAGTATCAAAAAACAAGTTCCCGAAGAGCTCTCACCGATGTAGATATAAGGAAACACGCATCTAACCCCACCCGGGTTTTTCTAGAGATCAGTTACAGAAGATTAGACCGCATGTCAACGAATCGGGAGTGATTAATTTGGATACCACCAAAGGTTCGGGACACATTGGGTGGGGTACCGAAAACGTGGGAAAATGTGTATTACTACGATTGTTTGGAGACTTGAGACCCCAAGAAGTAAGAATATTTTCGAGGTTGTAAAATTTACACAACAGTGAACGGAGCAGACTTACAACACTACAATTGTGGACATTTAGTGTTAAAGTTTCTTAGTGACAATGGAAAACAGTGAGCTGCTATGGTAACAACGACAGGATCCATTTACCCACCAATTAAATTAAAAAGACGGTGAATATGCTTTGGGTCTAGTGGGATTGTACACTTGTAACACTGTGCAAAACATACATGGAAACAAACTTTACTTTAACGATCCAGAGCATCGCAAAAAACCATTGAACCTGGATCATACGAATTAGAAGAAATAAATGCATATATACAGGAGTTTTCAAAAATGGTTCAGTCAGAAGCCGGACATCAACGAGAACATTGAAAATTTTTAAACTGAGTGCCAACAAAACATTAAAGTGTTCTATACGAAGCAGTATACCGATTGATTTTGGGGCAAAAAAAACAATATTGGAAGCATTTGGGTTTACCAACCCAAAGCTGCAGATACCGTACATACGTAATCAGCAAGTGAACATAATATCGGTCTCAAACATTTTTGTGAAACCAATATCACCAGCGGATCGTTCAGAAACAATTTTCTTACCCACAGCATATTGAATTCAGTCTATCTGACCACCCATAATCTGGAAAAGGACCTAACCACGTTATATATTATCCGCTGAGCGTGACAGAAATTGATAATAACAATCAGACTAGTCGATCATTTGGGTGAATTGGAAACTTTTCACCGGAAACATACACCTGTGTGAGACTGGAAATAAAAAGTAGCTGAAAATGCCTATCGATTTTGTATATAAAAGCTACAACACCCCAGACGATTAGAAAGTGAATACGACGTCAAAGCGTCAAGTTTTGGAGAGACTTACAGCAACTCAAATGGTTTTTTTCATAAACCCGGAAATTAAGGAAGCCAACAAGAACCCGTTAAACAAAAATGCACTTTATAGAAACCCATATTTTCTGTTTGAGGAAATTCAATAAAAGGGTAATAATCAAATAATAGATGTCTGTCGAATCCCGGAATTAAAATAAAAGGTTTAGTATCCATGGAAGAATCAGAAACAAAATCTATTACACATACCGGGTGGAAAGATACCATTTCCAAGATGATTTATTTGATACCGCTAAAACCATTTTTGGGTTTTTGAAGATTACAAGAAAACTATCGTCAACATGCCTCAAGATGATTTTAATCAGATCCAAGTCGGACGTAAATTGCTACAAGTCGATTGAAATACAGTAACGTTCAAAATACAACGTATTTCATGGAGGTTCCGCATATAACATTAAGGACTTTGCCAAGCGTCGCTGCTTTCGGAAATGCAAAATCAATCATCTATAATGGTTGCATTCAGAAAATGGGAACTACACGAATTACCGTCTTAACACAATCAAAGTCGCAAGTATGGAGAATTAAAGTATCGAATGAAACAGAGAAGGCTCGGTGGATATTACTAGCGTGCAAAATGGAAAATATGATAAGAAAGAAGAAAATGCTACAAGCTTTACGAATGCCAATATAACCAATGTCAAAGTGTTTTTAAACTCTCAGATGTTCCCTCAAGGTCGATTAAATTTGGATTTCGAGCAGAATGACTACTTGCCAGCGTACCTGTCTTATGCATCTTTTATGGAAAAATACTACCCGAACAAATCGTCAAATAAATGTTAATATCCATTTAAAATACCTGTTTTTAATCACGTGCTCAATTTGAAAGCATGGATCCGGTTTGAAGAAGGTTAAAGCTTCAAGAAATTTTGAACCGTGAAAGGCTTATCAATTATACAGATTTTTTAAAAATCCTTTCTTTTAAAGATTTATTCACAATTAAATATTTTGTATATATTTTTAATAAAATTGTATAAAATCTATGTTGTTTTAATATTAATTTTTTTTCGAAGGTTCCAAGAATAACCCAATTTTAAAACAAATCCCAGGCACCCCCCGGGAAAATTCCCCATGGGGGGTGCCCATGGGCCCACCCCTGAAATTATGGGTATTAAAAATATTTTAATTTGAATTTTAAACATTTTGAAAGATGTACAAAGGAACTTTAGAAAAGCAGTTAGTGAAATACAAAAGGGTATTTTTAACTCCAAGTAGGTTATATATACCCAGAAGAACGTTAAGGCTTTATCACCGTAAACCCAAAAGAAGAAGGGGTAGGTCGGAAAAGAAAGGGATGCATACAAGAAGTTAAAATACCTATACAGAATTATGATAACTTTGCTATTGCTAGGCAAGAGAGGATGGTAAACATGGTCCTTGTTCCCGTCTAACATACGAGCTATATTCGGGGACCATCGAGTTGTGGGAAGACCAACGCTTTAATATCTCTGATCCTGCACGAGAACGGTCTTAGATTTCCAAAATTTATGTTTTTGAAGAGTTTTATCAACCGAAATACGAATTGTTAAGAAACGTTTTACACCATTAAAAGAAGAAATTGGGTACCATGAGTTTGAAAATTCGATGATTTGATGAACCCGGAGATACCAAAGAAGATTCAATTATGGTTTTCGATGATATACCTGCAAACGAGCAAAGTAAAATCACCAATTTTTCTCGTTCGGCCGACATAAAGCAATAGATTCGTTCTATCTATGTCAAACTTACGCTAGTGCCTTAAAACATAGACTCAGAGATAACGCCAATGTAATCGCATTATGGAAACAGGATGATACAAACCTTCGCCATATCTTTTCGGATCATATAAGTGGTGACATGACATATCCGAAATTTAAAGAAATGTGTTTACAGTGTTGGGGTGACTCAAAACATAATTTTATAACTGTTGTGAAAGATTTTGATTTGGATAAGGGGTATCGGAGGAATTTCGACGAGTATATAAATATTTGACATTATTCAAAACCGTTAGTTCTCATCCAAAGTTTCATGATGACGGACGTTAACAATTTTATTGCGAATAAACGCAGTCTTCATCTTATGCAGGATGCTGTACGAAAAAGTTTGTAGCGTACAAAAGGGAGACGCTACATCTCAGCAAAATTCAAAGAGATGCACAAACAATTGATTGATCCCTTGGAAATAACCGCTTCCCAGTTGCAATCGATCACCGAAAAATTCCCAACCTACAACAAAGGTTAAAGTTGAAAACATGGACGTACCTATAAAGAAAATTAAACAACTCGTTCCAGAAGAACCGTTCCATCTTTACTATGCGGATGTGTTAGCTAGAGACGAGGACGAAAATATTGACAAATCAATTTATGGAGTAAAGTATAATGCGGAAACCGATACATGGAGTTTGTGGAAAAGTGTATTGGTAATTAACCCGGAAACTAGCGATATAACATTAAATAATGTGATATATCCAGGTACGAATGGTTTATACAACCTGCTGGTTTACAAAGACATCAGCCCCGAAGATGGCGATTTCAATTTGCATGAAGATTTGCCGAATTACTTGGAAATGATCAAATCTGCGTCGATTTTGAGAAGAAAGTTTAACCCATTTGCGGTGCACGATTTAAGCGGGTTCCCAACAAATAACAAAAGTTTAACAAATATGTGCAAAAATATCTCACCGAATTTCGGAGGAATCCTGAAAGAAAACAGCCAAAGAGAAGAAAACAGTCCAAGGGAGCGGGTTTAGGCTTTTCTAATCGGTTTTACAAAAGTTTAAATTCAAAGCCGGTGCAATATGTCTACTGGAATAATGTACATGAACTTGTAGATCGGCTGAGATTGTTGAACGCATCCAACCGAGCTGGAAATACAAGCGAGGAAAACATTAACGAGATGGTGTCCATAATAGAAGAGTTGAGAGAAGAAGGTATAATACAGTGAGCTCAGTAAATAATTACACAGTTTTAAAATGCCTATCGACCGCTTCGGACGTTCAGAGCGTAAAGATGCTGATATTCGGCGCGGTCCTCCAGGTCGAGGATTTGTGCTAACGTTGGATGGTGATGGGTACGATATGCAGCAAAGAAGGTTAGTGAATTCATCAGACCCGAAAGAAGATGGTGATTGTGTTAATCAGAGGAGTACTATAGTATTCAAGTCTGGAGAAGAAACAATTAGTTTTCGTAAAAGAAGGCTAGTGGATGTAATGGATCCTAAAGAAGATAGTGATTGTGTTAATAAGAAATCTGTAATCAAGCTCGTGAATCAAGCCTTTTCATACTGTCTAAAAGTTCTGATGATATACAACGTAAAGATAAAGCCTTCAATGCAAGAAACCAGCGTATCGCAATGCTTGCTCAACCAGTTGAGCCATCTGATGCAGTTAATAAACAATATGTAAATGAAAATTGGATAAGCTTGTATCTGACTTTAAAACGTTTATACAGTTTTTATTAATTTGACTGCAACTTCGAGACAAATGAGAAGGAGCTCGGTCTTGCAATAGCATCGATTTACGAGGCGTCACCAGCAGCTATAAAAACAAATACTACAAACCAAAGCTTCAGTTTATGTCAAAGGTGCAATTGGATAAAGATAACCCTATTAGTTTAGCAACAGTGTTAAGCAAAATGAGTAAAGAAATCATCGTTAAGGAATTATTTAAACCTGCAAGAAAAATTTTCAGCGTCGTCATACAAATCTGAAACATGTGAAACGTGATCTTATCCAATCGGACTTGTGCGAAATGCAGCCTTACTGCGTGTGAACAATGGGTACAGATATATTATAATAGCAGTGGACTGTTTCACAAAATATGCTTTAGCTGAACCTTTAAAAATAAAACTGGATCAGAAGTTACAAATGCTATGAAAAAATTGGACAAAATGCTGCAAGGAGAAAATAACTTAAAATCAATCTACAAACGGATTTTGGGAAAGAGTACTACAACCGCTGGTTTTAAAAATCTTATGCAAAATATAAGATAAACCATTACTCTACGTATTCCGCAATCAAAGCTGGTATGGTTGAGCGGTTGATTAGAACAATCAAAACAAATTGTACAGAAGATTTTACTTGCAAGGCAGTCATAAATGGGTGAATATTTTGCCTAAGGTTATGGAAGAATACAATAATACACCGCATCGGGCTATTAACATGACACCTATGGAGGCAGAAGAACATCCGGAAAGAATAAAACTTTACACCGCTAACAGCGTTTCTAAAAGTCGCAAGAAGTTGTATAAGGTTGGAGACATTGTGCGTATATCAAAATATAAAGCAGTATTCGATCGAGGATTTCACCCAAACTGGAGTACAGAACTATTCAAAATTGTTAAAGTACAAAAACGAGACCGACAACCTATCTGCTACAAGATTTGGAAGGTCGGCCAATTCTAGGTGCTTTTACGGTGATGAAATTCAGCTCACAGCAGCACCCGACACGTACTTAGTGGAAAAGTTTTACGGAAACGGAAGCACGGGCGCGAATTATTAGTGTCGTGGTTGGGGATGGTAAAAGTTGGATTAAGAAAACAGACTTGCTTTAGTATCATCCAGATAATTACCTGGATGAAAAATCATAAAAGGAGGGAGTAAAGTCCCTTAACTGGATATAGGGGAGATTTGCTTAGAACCCCATTCCCATCTGTGATTTGAAGCAGGAAGCATGTGTTTCATAATCGATTTACAAGGATATCAATACAAAACTAGTGATTTCTATTGCAAGGAGATTGCCATTTTGGATGTAGCGAATAATGTAATATGGCATGAGATACTGGACATGGCTGTGGAGTATAACACCCTAAGTGATGATTTCAAAAGCAAGTTCAGTGGTTAAAGCAAAGAATCCATGGGCTTAGCTGGGATGGACAGTCCACAAGTGGATATACAAATGTAGGCGATTTGCTGAAAGAAGTCATACCACCCAATGCTACAATCTATGTTAAAGGCGAACAGAAAAGGCAGTTACTCAAAATATTTATCAAACAACATTTTAAACATGGAAAGTGTTTTCTCACTTCCAAAGCTCAAAGAATTAAGAAGATTCGGTAATAGGTACAATCACTGTTTAAACCATTGTTTGAATAATTTAAGCTGTTCTAAAGAAAACGTATTGTTATTGAGGTCTTTTTGTTTAATGTATTAAATTTTAATAAAATATTTTGTCAGAATTGTTTTTTATTCTAGCAAAAGCATACCTTTAAAATTTGAAAAGTATATCTGTAAAACAGCGCATTACTTTGGAAAAATTAATGTTTTAAAATACAAATAAGAACCAATAACAGAATACATAATAATTGGTGTTTGCAAATAAATTCAGTTCTACTTTAATAATATTTAATAATACTTACCCTTAAACCTTCAAAACTTTCCACAAAAGAACTACACGAAACGATTGTTTAAAATTTCGAGGGGCTTTACACAAAGCGTGTGAAACTAATAGAATTTTTTCTAATTACACCGCGTTATATACGTTTTGAAACCGTTAATTATACTACTAAATGAGGTTTGTATTTTCCCAATCGAGGCCAAAATAGAGCGCTCATTGTATGATTAATAAACCCGGGAATTTTCTAATGGGTGGCATTGAGCATATCTATTGTATTTTTCAAATCACATAGCTTGCTAATTAATAAAAAGAAAGGCTACTTTACTTTACGTAACATAATTGTAAAGCAATTAGTTTGTCCTCGTTGTAGCACGCATTTTCAATTACGAATGCATTCTTCTTTCATTACAGGAGAAATTCCATAGATTTCATACCAGCAAAATGCGCTTTCTTTTAGATATTTAAAACACATTACATTGGACATCAAAAGTCGACCTTGCCATTTCTACATTATTGTTAAGCATGCATTGGAATTTTGGATGCGGTAATTTCTTGTTTAAAGTAACTTAGTTAAATAAAGTGTAATTTAAATTGTGATTGTATAGTCAGTTATTGCAATTGAAAACACATTCAGGGAATAATTTATTTGCTCTATATATTTTACAGTAGCGTTTCCGAACAAAACTTTCTGCTTTTAATTAAATTTCCTTTGTTCCCGGCGGCATGTGTTTACCTCCACGTGGTGTCGCTGGACGGTAAAACATATTGTTAACAACAATATGTCTTATTGACTGAAAACACGTCTCTCTTTTTACATTAATCTCTTTTTGTTACACCTCTATTTTAAACAACCCATTAATCTTTTTTTTGTTACAGGTTAAACTTTCGGCTACACACAGGAAATAATGCTATACTTTGTAAAAATTGTAATAGTTTATTAAACTGTAAATTGGATAAATAAATTATTAAACTTTTGTGTTCTTAATTTTGTGTTGGTTAAAGCATATACCTTGGGTAGCGAAAAGGTTTTAAAAATGGAGTTAAATATATACGAGCAAAAGAGCTTAAAGTATAACTTTGCAGGGCGTGGTCCGATTTTAAATCTGTTTGCAGATTCGGGATGTGCATAAAATTCTAAGCTAACAAGATGTATCGCATGACTAAAAAAATTTTATAAGAACGCTCAAAAGTCGCTACAGGTAAGAAATCTTAAAATTGGGGTAGCTCCCTTGGGGGTGATGATATCTAAAAAATTCTTAGAGATTTGGGTAGCTGAGAAAAATCTAATATTAATTGATACCAAACAAGGTAGGTTTATCTCGAAAGATAAAAAAAATGGCTAGTCGAAGAAAACTTTTTGGTCCAGAATGTTAGCAGTAAAAATCTTAAAATAGGTTTATCACGTGGAGGAAATGTGGATGCTCATTTATCTCGAAAGATAAAAATTTAAGATATATTTATCTCGAAAGATGAAAAATGGTTAGTCGAAGAAAACTTTTTGGTCCAGATGAGTGAGGAAATGAGGGATTCTGGAGGAAATGAGGCGGTGATTACGCCATAAATACACTACTGTGAATCATACAGTGAACAAAGCCTACGTGAGGTGCAATCTCAGTTACTTTTGCTTTGAATCCTGTTTTGGAGCCGGTCAACGCAGCTGCGCCGTCTGTACACACAGATACACAATATTCCCACTTTATGTCATGGAGTTCAAAAAAGGTATTAACTGCATTAAAAATTGCTTCACCGCTTGTTCTTCCTTCTAATCCCTGAGAAAATAAGAAATCTTCGCATATGTCGTTTTCATATCGGTATTGGATAAATATCAGAAGTTGAGCTACATTAGCTACATCAGTGCTTTCATCTAGCTGAATAGCATAATAGGGACTCCCTTTCACGCGATCTATAAGTTGTATTTTAATATCATCAGCAAGTAGATTGATACGACGATGAACAGTGTCACTTGATAGTGGAATTGTTTTCAGTACATTGGCATACTTTTCTCCTTGCATTATCGAAACCATTTTCATTGCAGCAGGCAAAATGAGCGTCTCGCCAATGTTGTGAGGTTTTTTAGTTTTGGCAATCAAAAAGGAAACCTCGAAAGATGCTTGTAACGCTTTTTGGTTAACTGTTGTGTATTTTTGGAAATCAACCTGCTGTGACGTTAGTTTGGTGGCAAGTCGTTTAAAATAAGATTCATCTTTATTCTTTAACTGTGGATGCTTAGTTTCTAGGTGCCTTTTCAGTCTGGCCGGCTTCATGCTCTCATTTGCCAAAACCTCCGAACAAACAACGCACTGTTCAACACTACATTTAAAACCAAACTGGATGTACGATTCTTTAAAAGTGCGTTGACGCTTCCCAGTTGTCTCCGATGTAGCTGTTGCTTGTTTAGTTGAAGTTGAAGCGACACTCTCTGTATCGATGTGTAAGGTAGATGTGGCTGTTGAACTACAATCATCGCTGTTATGACTAATAGTTATAGTAGTGGAACTAGATGTTGCTCTGCTGTCATCGATAGTAATAACACTACTTGTACTTGAAGTGGCGGCACTGTTTTTACGACTTATATTAGTCGTAACAGTAGTTGTCATTGTAGAATCTGAGGCGACACTGTTGTCAAGAACTACGTGTTTAATTCTTTTGAATTGTGTTGCGTTATTAGGACTTCCGCCACCTGCATCTTTAGATGTGCGTTTTATTAGCCACTTATCCATTGTTAACTGCAATACTAAATACGTATTAATAAATAAAAAATGTATTCCAAACGATTAATATTAGATTTTTCGTCATATGCTTCCGTGGTAACAGGATTTACTTCAAATTTATTTTCAACGAAGCACAAATAGACAAGCAAAGAAATACATAAGTGAAGCGTAAAAAATATTTTTATTGACAGTTGCTGAGTACACTTGCCCGATAAATAAGTTATATAAATTTTATTTCATAAAATATTGGGCCATTAATAAAATAATATGTATAATGAATTATAATTTAAAAGTATAGAAGTTATAAATTTGCACTGGTTTTGTTATTAAACCCACGCGTCCAACATGGTCGCGCCGCGATGACGCCTCACTTTATTATCTAAGTATGAGTGCACAGTTACTTACCGTGTGCGTGGTTATCCACGAGAACACTAATCTTCTAAAAAAAACTTTCTACAGAAGTAATCTTTCGTGTTTTGACATTAATTTAGTATGTATTTGCAATCGACAAAGCGGCGATGAGTACGCACGTGCGGATAGAACTGACTGAACAGACAGACTGAACGTAGAAAGAGAGATCGGGGTGCGGGCGCGGTAGCGGTGAGGTTGTGACGGGCGGGACTGGACAGGTTGTACAGTCGTAATTATTTTCGATTCTCTCCGTTTTAAGGACATTGTGTAATTGTGTATGTAAAGAGATTATATTTTATGCATGAACCTTAATAAAATTCGATACATACAGGACCTTGTTGACTTTTTTGGCGACCCCATAAATATCTTTCGCGACCCCACATGGGGTCGCGACCCCAGGGTTGCGGACCCCTACCATAGCATATGCGAATCGGATATTTAAATGGCTACGTATCGTGATGGGTTGCCGGGTGCTGTGTCGAAAGTCGCGAATTTGTCCTGCGACCTCTTGAAGCTCTTAATACCAGAAAAAAAGCGCTGTAGCAGTTCCATGTGTTGGGGTTGTGTAGTTTTATAATAAAAATTACAAACTCAAGGAAAACCACGATATTCCAACGTAAAAAGAAAAAAAAAGACAACGACACGCGGTGTTCCCAAGCGGTTACCCATCCAAGTATTGACCGGACGCAACGTTGCTTAACTTCGGTGATCAGACGAGAACCTCAACTCAACTCAAAACAATTTATTTACAGATTTACATAAAATGTATATATATACAGATCAACAGTGAATATATATAATAGTGTATCGTAGTTTGTCCTTTGAATTGTTCCTGTTTGACACATACCAATCCATTTTAAATGTTTTTCTTTTGTCTTACTTGTTTGTTCTTTGTAATAATATATCATACTGTTACTTGAAGATTATGTTTTTGTAACAGGAAAAGCTGTTCAACTGAAAAAACCTGTTTTGTGTTTTATGCTCTCAGCTTCTATTAATTCAATTCTGGAAAAGATTGAGAAATTCTGATATGGCAGCTTATGTTTTATTGGATGTTCTATAGCATGTAGTCTTATTTTGGTTATATTTTTTATTGTTTCATTTACTTCCATTTGGTTGTAGAGTTTTTCCCCTATGCTGTGCATATAATCACGTAAAGGTTCTATATCTGCCAGTTGATGTAAGATTGCGATTCGTGTATATATGTTTGATTTGATCACGTGCCTTAGGCACTTGTTTTGAAATTTTTGAAGAGGTTCTAGCCCCGTTATGGATATATTATACCATACAGGAGAAGCGTAGGTTATTATTGGTCGTATTATTGCCGTGTATATTAGTCTCTTGTTATTTTGAGATAACTTGCTTTTGAAGACATTAAGGAATACAAGGTTCTTATTGCAGAATATCCCCTTCGCAGGTAGTTTTTTATGTGCTCCTTGTAGTTGAGTCTAGCGTCTATGTGTACTCCTTGGTATTTGACTTTGTAACACTTCGCCCTCCTCCCCTGACCTATGTAGCAATCAAAGAAACAAGGAACGAGTAACCTAATACATATATAATCGAATGCCAACTCTATATCACTTTTTATGGTTCAAAATTGCAATACAAGGGTCCACTTACCTATTCCATAAGGTTGTCAACTATTTCTGATCCAATAGTCTTCACTCTACTTCCCTCAAACTCCTCGGCTACTCTACAGCGGAGAGTACATGGACATGTCCCAGGGTGGTTAGGCCTAGAATTGTGAAACCGATACTGGTGAGTTAACTTACCCAAAAGTTTACAAAGTATCTGTACCTAAATGTATTTCAACAAACCCCTTTTAATTGTAACATATATCTCAACATTCATATCATGTAATGAAGTTATAATCTTTAATATGGTGATCTAACTATTTACAATTACTATATCGACATACTTGGATGCAATAAAAAAATATCTGTTACTTAACTAAAGTTACTTTAAGCCGGGTGGTTATATATTGTACTAAGCACTGCAAATTCTACAATGAAAACCAATTGGCTCCAACTTAAACATAGCCAATAACTCTTGATATTTTATACAAAATTCATAATGATGAGCGGTAACGTTAATCATAATGTCCAAAAATTCCAACCTCAATCTAGCAACTTAACATATTCATGTAAAAGCATAGGTATAACTATATAAAAGTTCATACTTACAACCCCACGTGTATGCATGCATATACACGTCCGTTTTCTCGAACCATTTATTCAAAGATTCACTCAATACCTATTTCGGGTATGCAATACCCACTGTTGCTCCACTCGCTACAATACCTCCGAGGTAACTTATCCTCACCAGGGTTGATAATGCTTAACACGGGTGTTAATAAATTTTGTGCTCGAAACTCTTGATATCTCTCTACTCCTGTACTAACTTGGTTTGGAATCGGACTTCCGAACTCCAAACTTCCACAATCAATCAAAAATGAACCGTATAAGTGTGGTTAGTTATCATCTTCTCTGCCGTTAATAAGCCGGCGCCTCCAACCATTAACAGCCCAACAACTTAACCATTTCGTCTTCTGATTACACTTAACTTTATTACTATTTAATTCTACTTTAAGAGTGAAACGTATCTGTGCTCTTTATCCACTACTTAAATTCACTATTCTTCCCGTACTAAGCATACTAATTTATTAGCTCTGTTCACTAACCATTGATTTAATTTACACGGCCATATAACCAATACTGCTACGCGACAATGCAGCCTACCCCACACTAGCTTTGGGCTAGTTAGTTTTCATTTTGTACCTTCTTTCATATCTTTTGTCTTTGTGTGTCTTGGTGAGTCTTTGTGTGTCGTGTGTTTGAATTTTTCCACTTCCCATATTTATATACCTTTGATCACGTGACTGTTCTAGCCAATCAAAAATCTTACATATTTCACAACCGTACATCATCCCTAAATGTGCTTTTAGGTTAATGGTTTAAATCGACTTTTATTATTGCGATTGCTAATTGAAACTACCCTATATTTAAATTTAAGTTATTCTGCAATATTCTACAGTATTTCCTGTTAATATTTTTATAGATATCACGAAAAATTACATTTTATTACGCACTTCCGGTTTCAAATTCTCTAGAACAAACTAGCATTTCCTTTGGCGCCTTAATTTAGAATCTTCTAAATTTCACGGGATGTTAGATATCAGTTGATAGGTTATGTTCATTTAAAGTGTCAATCGTCACCCAAACTCAAACTAGGATTGGATAACTATCTTAATTCTGGTCAGTGATAGGTTACATTTTAGATAGAATTATTTGTGATTGGCAGAAAATATCATTTAAAATTTGGAATAATTTAAAAATGTTCTTGGGTGTTACAACTTTTGATACCATTTTAATTGGTTCGTCGTTGAATTTTATTGGTTGAAAAACTTTTGTGTTTGTGAATTTCTTTTTGAACACTATCACTTCTGTTTTATCTGTATTGATTTTTATTTTCCACTTGCGATAATACTTTTCTAATATGTTTATATGTATTTGCCCTTGCTTACTACATATTTGCGCCATGTCTGCATGGGCACATACAGCAGTGTCATCTGCAAACAGAGACATTGTTGTACGTGGAAGTTCTGGCAGATTATTAATATAGATCAGGGGTGCTGGCATTTTTAATGTGATGAGTTTGTATAAAGCTCCTATTATCCATACTTTAAAGAAAGCCTTTTCTAGGTTTAACAAAACCATAGTTGTTAATTTGTTGTTGTTAAAAAAATTTATGATATCTGTTGGTATTCTTGTAATCTGTTGAGTGGTATTATGCTGTGCTTTAAAGCCAAATTGTACGTCTTGCGTTGTTTTTTATTGTTTTTCTAATGCTTGAGATTCTGTTTAGTATGACTTTTTCTGTGATTTTTGAGAGTACTGAGAATAGGCTGACAGGTCTATAGCTGTTTGGTAGTTTCGGATATTTACCTGGTTTTGGAATATATGACTGTTATTGTCCAATCTGTGGGGAAGTGTGTCATTTTCAGAGTCAAATGTATGCTGTACACTAGTCGTACTACCGCTTTACGGGATAAATTTCTTATCACCGTGTTTGTGATTTGATCGGTTCCAGGTGTCTTTTTATTTGGGAGCCTTTTTATTTTCTTTTATTTCCTTTGAGCATGTTAACCAATTTTCTTCTTGTTTGTTGTTTTGTGGTGCTAGTGAGTTTTCTTCAAAGAATTGTTGAACAATTGTTTTTGTCTTTGTGTTCCGCTTGATTTGGCTCTAATGTATGTACCGATTCAAATGCATCTGCTATCACTTCTGCTTTTGCCGCGTCTGATAAAATGTATTGATTATTAGCATTTTGCAGTGTTGGGATTTGTTCTCGGCGTTTTTATAATTTCTTGGTTATTTTCCAAAGGTTACTATCATGCGGCTCTAGTTTGTTAAGTTTTTCAGTCCACTGTTTGTTTCTGTGTAATTGTATTTCTAGTTTTATGTTATTTAATTCTTCTTTTAATTGCATACTACCACTCCTTTGCCGGTTTCTTCTTATGTTGTTCCTTTTTTTAATGAGATCTTTTATTTCCTGTGAAAGAACATCTTTGCATGGATTAATTAATTTGTATTCACTGTGTTTGTTCATAGTTTTTGTTATTGCTGCCGTGTATGATTTCACCAATTCGTCTTAATTTTTTTAGATCGTTAGCGTTTCTATTTATTTGAATATTTTTGTCTAACTCTTCTCAGGATTGTTTCCAATTGGTATTTTTGAATGATCTGATGTGAATGATGATATCCTGTATGCTGCTAGTTGTAATTTTGAATGCTACTAGATTGTGATCAAAGCATAGTTCGGCTTGCGAAATAGGATGAATTGGTTGTTGTATGTTTTTTTGTAAGTATGGGATCTATTGTTGTGGCTGTTGGTCCATTCCAAGGGGAATGATATGCGTATCGGTGTAAATGATGTTAAGAGTTTTGTTGCTACAGCATCGCCTTAGGGTATTTCCATTTGCGTTGTTGCAGTGGCAGTGCCAACTGAAGTGACGCACATTGAGGTCGCCCGCCAATCTATCTTATGGCTAATATTAAAAAGTTTATCGAAATCTAATTCATGAAGTTTATTTTGGGGTGAGTGATATGCACATATTATGTGGGTATTGTTTGCAAGTTTAATACACAGACACTGCACACTCTTGTTTTGCAGTTGAATTTTAGTATGTGGTACACTATTTTTAACAAATATAAGCATTCCACCTTGTCCACTATCACCGGATCCGTCTTTTCTTATTACAGTATAATTTTTTATTTTGACTGTTTGATTTGATTTCAGTTTGGTTTCGTTTATCATGGTTTTATGTACATGGTGTTCTGTGAGATAATTTATTAGCCGTCCCATTTTTCTATGGAGACCAGCTGCATTCCAGGTGACTATGATAAGATTATAATCCATAATTGGTTAGATTCTGTGTAAACTCATACAACGCTTGAAACTTTGCTACAGGCGTTATACAAGTTACAAGAATTTTATTGAGGTCTTGCTACAGCATTTAGCATAGCTTTGACGTTTGTTATTGAGTTTAACTTTTCTATTTCGGAGATTAATTTATTAAAATTGTCTGTTTTTCTTTGTTTTCTGTTGCCGGTTTGGGTCTGTTATTTGTTGGAGTTATACGAGTATCGTTTGCTTGGCTCCAATGATGTATATTGTAATTTCGTGATGGTCCTGGTCTGATTAATGTGGGAAACTCCTTGTTACTATATAAGTTTGGCTTCTAGTTAATTGTTACGTGATTCTCATTTTGCAAGCGATTTTTTCCGTTTAACAAGTTGACATATATCGGACATGCCAAATTATGTGCGGGATGCGCTCCCTCACTGTTTACGCACTTTGCGGGCGTTTCTTTATCTTTACTGCAAGTATAATTCCAATAACTTCCGGCACATTTTAGGCAGTTAATTTTCCCACGACAGTTACTTGTGGCATGGTTCCACTACTGACACCTGTGACAATGCGTAATGGTTTTGTTGTCTTACTCTGGTGTACAGCAAGGATTTTACATTGTGATTTAATTGTTTAATTGCGATTGTAGAACTTGTGATAATAAGAAATAGTGGTGTCCATTTAGTTTTCATTCGAAAAACTTGTTTTACATCTATCTCCATGTGTTTGATTACTTGGGTTAGTTCTTCAATGTCAGTGTCCGTGTTTAGGCCTCTTAAGACGAATGCGTGACGTTTGTCCCCTTTTCGGTATAGGCATGAAAGAAAATATTGTCTCTTTCATTTCTTTTATGAAATTCTGTCTGTCTCCGTTATCTTCAAAATGTATGTTGGTGCTTTTTTCAGTGTATTTTACAGTCGCATTTTTTGTTGCGCTCTGTTTTATACGTACAATCAATCTCTTGTGATCTTTGGTGGTTGCATGTAACACCACTGGTGGCGGTGGTTTTTTCAGTGGATGTTTACTATTTTGTTTGCTTGTTGTCGTTGTTGAATTATTACATTCAGTTTCCATTTCTATTTCATTACCAACAATGGATTCATCTTCTAATATTTCATAGTTATTAACCCTCCATTGATCGCACATGTAGATTTTATCTAACGCTAAGTCGCGTGTATAGAATTAGTAAAATTAGTAAATTTTTTGAAAGTAGAACTCATTTTATTGTCTAAAGTTGCATATTACACTAAAAGATTGTTTCGACCAGACGTTTGTCACTTTGGGGTTAGCAGTAAGTGTAAGAAACTGCCTGTTTCTATTTATATTTGGGGCTGCTTGTCTATTGTCTTTTGTAAACGGTGTTGATTTATTTTCTTTGTCCATTAATTTTTCAACAATATTTATACACACGAGACAATTCTCGCTGCTTGCGGGATGTGGTCCATTGCAGTTGGTGCATTTTGCAGGCGTCTCTTTCTATTTCTTGCATAAATATGTCCTATGTTCTCCCGCACATTCGACGCATTTTACATTACCTCTACAATTACCGGTCGCGTGAGACCACATCTGGGATCTACGACACTGTGTAATGCGCTTTTTCTTTAATTGCCATTCCCAGCTAATTCTTGTGTAGGAGATATCTCTTACTTCATGCTGCTGTATGTTCTTAACATTATTGTTTGTTGTAACCACCAAATATAATGGAACTTTCTAGTTATCATTATGTACGTTTTAATAACTGGTATATTTTAAGTTTTTAGCTCTTCGGTAATCTCTTCGCAGGTAACATCGTCCTCGTTGTGCCGTCTTAGCACAAAGGCGTGAGATTTATCTCCGGAATCTACGTAAGTATGGAATTTACAATTGTCTTGTACCATATACTCTATGAATTGTTTTCTTTCTTCAATACCTTATATGAATATGTTGGTGTTTGTCATCGTGTATTTCACTGAGAATCTCTTTTTTACTCTAGCACGTATACTTTCCACTAGTTTTTGTAATTTCTAGTGGTTCCGTGAATTACTACTGGCGGGGGCGGTTTTATCTTTTTTATTATCGAAGGTGTAATTTATGAATCTTCAGTGCCGCTTTCATTCTCGCTGTCATATTCCATGTGAAATTGATTTTCCGGTTCATCTTCGTTTTGAATTGGTGTAAATTTGTTTTTTATAGACGTGAGACTTTCCACACTTTCAGCTCGATTTATTAATTTCGCTGCTTTTCGTGGTACTTTGAATCCTTCTCCATCGACTACCGATGATTTTTTTTTTTTTGCTCCTTGTTTTATAAATTTCAGGGTTTGTACCCTATGATTTATGTTCTTCGCTTGATTCCTTTGCGACGATGTGGTCGCTTGGAATGATTCTTTTTTACTTCCTATTCCAGGCAGCGTCTGATATTGGGGTCAGGGTGTTGTCTCAAGATTTCTTTCATTTTCTGCCTTCTGTTCTTGGCCATCTCCTCTAGGGGTTCCATGTTTAGAGCGTTTATGATTTCCGAATTGGGGGTGAACCTGTATGCGTCGGTGGCAGTCCGATACATCCTCATTCTGAATTGTTCCATTTTTTTGATCTGGCTAGGTAAAATTCTGTCTGCCCATATCTGGCATCCATACATCAATTGCGCTTCCACTATCCCTTTGATTAGGGTTAGTCTTCCGCGTTGGCTGAGCCGCTCTTCGCTGATAATTTTGTTAATTCTTCTAGCCGACCATTTAGCGATGTTTTTTCTTCTTCTGGTGTGTTCTGCGAAATTGCCTTGATGGTTGAATGCAATTCCTAAATAAGTTATTGTCTTTTTGCATTTGATCGTATGACTTCCAATTTTGATCTTTTTGCTAAAGTAGTGTTTACCGCTTAGACGGGCTGCTTCCGTTTTATTTGCATTAATCTGCAGTCTCCAATCTGCTGCCCACTTTACGATTCTGCTCGACATGTTCTCGGCCGCTGTTACGGTAGCGTGTATCATCTTCCCCGTTGTTAAAATAGCGATATCATCTGCGTACTGTAATATTTTGTGCTTACTGTCTTTTGGGATGTCCGAAACCAGTACATTGAACAAACTTGGTGACAGTGGGGACCCTTGAGGCACTCCTTCCTCCGCTTCTCTTATTGTTGATGTTTCTTTCCCAATCTTGACAGTAAAAAATCTTTTTTGGAGGAAATCTTCCACTATGTTGACTAGATGACTTGGGGCCCTCATCTGTTTCAACTTAAACATTATTCCTGCGCGCCAAGCCTTGTCATATGCCTTTTCCATGTCGAGCAGTACCGTAATTTGCTGCAACCTTTTCCTCTTTGCCGATTCCTGGTGTTGGGCGAGGTTCTCTGCTTGTTTTATAGCGTCTAGCTTCTTTCTAAAACCGAATTGGGAGCTCGGTATCTTGCGATGCCTCTCTAGATATCCCTGCAGGTCTTCGTTTAGTATTTTTTCAAACAGTTTTGAGAGTGAACATAGCAAGCTTATCGGTCTTCGATTCTCCGGTTTCAGCGGATCTTTTCCCTTCTTGGGAATCGTTACTATTATTGACGTTTTCCACATCTTTGGGTATTCTTGTCGCTGAATTATTTTGGCGAAAGCTCTTGTTATCCCGCTTACCAAGGCTGGGGGAGCGTGAATTAGTGCTTCGTTTGGGATCTTATCTTTGCCCGGAGCTTTCTTTTTTGGTAGCTTGTCTATCGTACCTTGCACCCTTTCTTGCGGCCAGATATATTCTTTTGAAACCATGACCTGTGCTCTTTGGTGTATCTTTTCGTGTCTTTTTAGCAGATTGGCTGTCTGTGTGTGGGTTGGGTATGTGTTTGCAAACTGTTCTTGAAGATGTTGTGCCATGCTCTCTGCCTTTTCCACATCTGAAAAAGCCCATTTGCCATTATGGAAAATGGCATGATTTTCTGCCCTCTCTTTTCTAAATGCTCTGGCTACTTTCCATAGTTTCTGTGTATATGAGTCGTTGTCTTTGTCAATGTCCTCTATCGTGTTCTCCCAGCGGTGTTCTCTTTTCTCTTTGATCATTCTTTTCACTGCCTCTGTCGCTCTGTTTAGTTCTGTTTTATCCTGCACTGCTCTTGTTCTGATGTATTTCTGTTTTGCTTTATGTTTCTGTCTTATGATTTCCTTCTCCGTTGGAGTTAGGTGTAGGTATGTCTCGTCTCTCGTTCGTGTTGTTGTTGAGCTTTCAATGCCTTTCTGTATTTTGGAGGTTAGTTCCTCTATTTCGTCGTCCACTGTTCCTCGTCCTGTGTGTTTGTAGTTTGTCATGGTTTCTTTATATTTGGCCCAATTTGTGGATTGAATAAGCTCTTCGTTTTTGGTGGGTCTGTTCGTTGTTGGGATTTTTAACACTACTGCTACATGGTCCGATTCCAGGTCGTGGTTGGTGCTGATTTCTGTTTTTCTGTTAGTATTTTTCGCCAAAAATAGGTCGATGGTGCTGTGGGATCCGTCTATCCCATACCTTGTTGCAGAAGTGGGTGCTTCAATTTTGGCTCCCGTGTCTCTACTTAGTTTTTGTATCTTCTTACCTCTGGCGTCTGTGCTTGTGCAGCCCCAGTCTGTATGTTTTGAATTAAAGTCTCCGCCTATGATCTGAGGTATTGTCGTATTTTTGATGTGTTCGCTTAGTTCTATATCCGGTAACGGTCTGTTTGATGCGAGATATAGAGCCATTATTTGGTATTTTGTGTTTTCGATTTCTGTTTCTATTGCAGTATACTCTAGTTCTTCCAATTTCTGATAATGTACCTGTCTCGCGCATAAAGTGTTCTTTATGTATATTGCAGTTCCGCCCCCCCTGCCGTCTTTTCTATCTTGTCTATGGAGCGTGTATCCCGCTATGCCGCAGTTTTGCTGAAACGGCTTTAGGTGCGTTTCCGTTATTAACGCCACGTGAATCTTCTGTTCCGTCATAAATATCTGGAGCTCGTATTTTCTCCGCGCTAGTCCATTAGCGTTCCAGTTTAAAACGTTTAGCGTCTCGTATGTCGTTTTTTGTGGTAGTTTATAATCCATTTCGGATGTGAGTGATTAATTCAGGGAGAAGTTCTTTAAAGACAATGTTCCTTATTTCACTAATGAGAGATTGATGCTGGGCGGCGGGGGGTTCCTGCTGGCTCTCGTTTGGGCTGACTCTCTGCGCATAAGATATCCCTTTTTGATATTCAGCTCGGCGGAATTGTTCTTGCTTCTGTCTATTCTTTTCGACCCGTTCTTCCTCTGCCCTGAGCCTTATGTTTTCGGGCCTGGCTGGGCATTCCTTGTGTGACGCCGGTTTTTCTGCGCCGCAGTTGGAGCACTTGGGCTTGTCGCTGGCATGTTTTGGGCATGCCCTGCTCGGATGATCTCCCGCGCACTTTACACACACCGAGTTGTTGTTACATCTGAAGCTAACGTGTCCAAATTGTTGACACCTGAAACATTGGGTCTGTGCAGTGGGCCTTCTTTTGGGCTCTATTTGCACCTTCATGTAGTTTATGTCGCTGACGTTGAATATCTGCTTTCCCCTCTCGTCTCTGGACGTATGCACCATCATCAGCGGAAATTGTTTCGTTTTATTACCCATTCTCTTGGCGCTAGTTACAGGAATGCCCTTTTCCTGTAACTCTTGGCACACCTCAGCTTCGGAAATTCCTGTTGGAACTCCTCTGATTACTACGCGAAGCTCTTTTTCACTTTTTAACTGAAAGCTATGATGTTCGACGTCATTGATCGTTAAAGCTGCGCGTAGTGCACGGAAGTGCGATTCTTCCTCCGTAAAGATTTTCAAAGCTCCTTGGCTGAGGTTTCCTTAATCGGAATGTCTAGTTCGGCTGCTATTGTTTTGACTTGTGCGAACGCTTCCTGCTTTTTCACCACAATCGGTGGTGGTTTGCGGGATTCTTCTTTGGGTTTCTCTGCTCCTTTATTTTGGGGAGGTTCTTTGGGCAACTCAGCGGTCCTCTGTCTCTCCTTAGCCTCTGTCTCCATTTTGTTTATTATTTCCTCTGATATACGTCTAGTTGTTCCCGTTTTATCTTTTCCGCTTTCATTTTTATTTGTATCTAGCTCCGGTTCGCTTTCCTCCATCGCCTCTTCTACCCCTAGGCTTCTGAGAGCATCATATTTATTGTTGGTTTGTTACGTTTGCTACTACTAATGGTTTTGGTTTCGTACTCACTTTCCTCTTTTTTTCGTTGGACGTCACTTCCGTTTTTGTTTGCATTTTCGCCACCTGCTTTTGAAGCTCCTCAATCATGCTCATTGCGGAGCGGTATTGCTGAAGAAGCTTTTCATTTTCCGCTTTAATCTCGTTATATTTGGAGGTCGCCGCCTGCACGTACTGCAACTGGTTTTCCGAGAACTTAATTCCTTCGAACTCCATACTTATTTATCGATATACTGTTTATTCACTAATTTAAGCTATAACTACACTAATTGTCGATTGTCTCTTATAACACTACTTAAAAACTCTTCTTACTTTATAAAAAGGTCCAACACTTACGTTACACTAACAGGTCTGTTTACTACGCTATTATTAAATACTAACTTACAGTAAGAAACGTCTTTGTCGCACATATTTACAGCTAAAATTCTAATGCACTATCACTTACACTACATCATTTAATGTTCGGTTTAAATCCTTAATAAGCATTAACATTGTTTGTTGTCCCTTTTATTAGTAGCACTTTTCAGTATCATTCGATTTAACAAAAAGCACTTTAAATACCTTTTATACGTCCTCAGTTAGATAACTGGTTTTAAGCAACCATTTTAGCGCCTTTGAATTTGCGGGATGATCAATAAAAGCTCCGACAACGCGTGCGGCTTCGAGCGCGCTTATACGACGACCCTCTGCAAACGCGTGCGGTTACTTTCCCGAGCACAACGCGACTCTTGACTACCGATGAGTTGCGCTTTGGGCTTTTATTTAAGTCAAAGTTCTTCATGAACGACGATTGTCCTTTATCAGTCGTTTCGCTTACTCTTCTAACATTGTAGGCTGAGGTTTGGAGTTGTTGACCCCTGCGTCAGGAATTTCATCAATGCGGTTGCTATGGTCTTCTGTTACTTGCGTTGCAAATTCATTCAGGTCTGCCGTGTTACAAAGGGTTTCATATACTTTACAGTCGTTAACACGTACAGTGCCACGGGGGACATGCCACATCCCCCATTTAACAAAAGACTTTTGTTGCCTAATGGCCGCGGGGGACAAACAATATCCGACAGTAAAAATTTTACTTATGGCCATGTAAAACAGCATTTGTGCGACGAATCAATGCAAAAAGTACGTAGGTGGCTAGGTAATTTATGGGCAACATTTTGATATACTTGGTTTTGGTGTAGGGCGTTTATATCACGTACAGCAATTTCATAAACGAACGAAGTTCGTTGAAAACACAGTTTTCGCTACATTTTATTGATTTAAAATATCTACCTTGTGAACATTAAAAAAGCAATTTAAACAAAGATACTTTTTACATGCATTGCATCAAAATTTCGTTTTTGTTGCAGTATTTTTTGCTACCAGTCGACCAGAAGCTTTGGCAGTTATGGCGTAGCAACCGCTGCAGGTTCTTCTTTCACCGTTTTCGAGTCTATGGCTTTAGTTCTATTTTCTATTTCAGAAAATGGAATTTGGTTCATTTTTAACAAACCTAAACATTAAATATTACAGCAAGGATATATATTATAGCAATTATTCGATTACAAACCTTTTATTACTTCCTCACGAAATTTTGTAATGGTAATTTTGTTAAAAGTTACTTGTTGATGTAGTATATATGCGTTGACTAAAGACGATCCAACTACTAACTCTATTGCCAACTTTCTATACCATTTCACACCACGACGTAATGAAGAATTATACGATTTCATTTGATCTGCCAGCAGAACACAAAACTAATATTACAGCAGACATAATGTAAGAAATTACCTGATATATCAATGTATGCCTCGTGCTTGTTATATTCGATAACGGTATTAGGTTTATGCATCTCTCCAGACCTCGTTTTTACATTTACCATTTCTGGTGGAAATTTTGTAGTTAGCATCAGGACATCTCTTCTATCTCGCCATTTCTGCATATATACCCCAGTATTACTTTCCTCAGAAATTTCTTCGCCCTTTTTCAATTTCTTTTGTATAACATTTTTTGAATTGTTTTTTCTGTTGCTGCGTACAGTCCCCAGAATATAAGTGTTCTTCTCAAGTAAGGCATGGGCTAATTCAACACAAGTGTAATAGTTATCCACAACAATTGTACATCCTTTATGTAATAGATCTTTTGCTAGTCGCAACACCACTGCTGAAGGAACTCAACTTCCATCCGCAACCTCTTTTTCCTGACCAGAGTAGACAGATACATCATATAAGTACCCATTTTGAAGACACGATTTAAAAAGTTGAATACCAAATTTATGGCGTTTGTTACTGAGGTATTGTTTAAATTTAAGTCTGCCCTTGAAAGGTACTAAAGTTTCATCTATACAAATAAATTCACCTGGTACAATAAAACTTTGAAAAGTTGTCATCAGTTTTTTTAATAAAGGAGTTATCTTAAATAGACGGTCAGGATCTTCAACATTTTGGTTGTCCCCAAAGTGCAATTTTTTTAACAGTATTTGGAACATCACTTTCTTAATGTCATTATTATAGATTAGATCTGTAGACCAATAAGCAGCCAATGATGGCAGCTGAACCAAACCAATCCACATCAAACAGCCGATAAACTTTTCCATTTCATTTTGATCCGTCGGTTTCCACTTTTGGATACGACTTCTAGAAGTTGGGTTTGTAGCTTTCTCTTGCTCGGCATATAAATTTGTTTCATTTACAAATAGTTTAAATATTTCATCAGAGACCATAAGTTTATAAAACTCGTAAGGTGACTTATCATATAAATCATAAACAAACGGACAAATGCCGGGCTTTTGTTCAGAAAAATCAAACTTTTTCAAATGCGAACCTGTAACTGGTGACCAAATTATGGTATCTTTTGTTTGACTTTGGGTTTCTAATTCATCTTCAGTTTCAGAACAATAGTTTACATTTTGTGCAATCACTTGTTCTATAAGTTCATCTATTTCATTTGAAGCAGAATAAACCGGTATATGCTCACAACTGGATGGCGTCATGGGTTCTGTTACATGCACATTTTTTGTTAATTTTTCTTCTGCAGATAATGTAAACAGCTCAGAAGAAAACGATCCAAATTTAGAATCAGGCAAAACACGTCGGAGTACACTGTCAAAATTTTTCACTGGTAAAGGTAGCGTTTGGTGTTTAGAACTATTATAAATCATAATTTTTTTTCTGGGTGTTTCTGGATCGTCGTCAGATGAACTCGAGGAATTAGAAGGTTCATATTCACTTCCAACAGGTGAGAAATCTCTTTCATCAGCAGACAATACATCTGACCACAACTCTTGCAATCTCATTTGTTCTCGTTCATAACTCATTTTATTAGTTATTACACGCACAAATACAGACTTCAACGCAAAGTTCTTCAAACACGAATGAACAAGAACGATTTATAGCATGATGCACCGAAAGTTATGCGCACGTGTACAGTACGTGGGTTTCCCCCATGGCCGTTAGGACATTAGAAGTGGTTGTAGCCGCGGGGGACAAATGCTGTCCGACAAATTAATTTTAAAATTTTTCACTAATTACTATTATTTTAAGAAAATAGCAATTGGCAATATACATATTAAGGTAAAAAAACGTTAATTACGGCAAAAAATTATGGCCACAACGAACCGCATAGCACGGTATACATGGTGGCACTTAAGGTGTTATCGATTTTCTGTTCGAGCTTTACTAATAGATTTTTTCACTCCGTAGTTCTTAGGGCGATCCTCTGGCCGCACAGCGTTATAAGAATTAGCTCCGTATTCTGTAGCAGAACAGGAGATCTATTCTTGACAAGTGATTATAAGATTACGAATGCGTGTCACATAAATTGTGTGTCCTTGATCAATGTGCGTTCTTGACCAAACATTTTTAATATGAGAATGTGCATATTGAAATGAGCGCTTATACCACGCGCTTTTATGATGAGAGTGGTATTCTAACCTTACTTTGTTCGTGGTTTAGTTAGCATTGTTGTTTCATTTTGATACCTTACCTATTTTTTTTGTAAAAATACTTTTTATTTTTGAATACCATTGTATAAATACGATGGCAGATGAGTTTCTTCATTTGTTATTAATTGACATGCTTAATGATGCAGAAGAGGCCCATCCTCGTATTTATGATCATCAACGCAGTCCTTTTGATGAATTGACAGATGCTGCTTTTCTCAAAATGTTCCGCTTATCCAAAGAATTGTGTAGGTTCCTTACAACAATTTTGGGACCATATTTAACGTATCAAAAAAGACCAACAGATTTAGATGTAACAAGTCGACTAAGTATAATTCAATTACTGCAATACAGCAATCTTTAAATTATGTATTTTTAGGTTCTGATTGCTCTCAGGTTTTATGCTTGTGGAAGTTATCAACTTGATGTTGCATCCAATAAATTTTTCTGTGTTTCATAACCAACAGTTAGTCGATACATAACAGAGGTTATAGATGTTTTAAACAATCCCGATGTTTTTAATAGATTTGTTAAATTTCCACCGACGCTAGAGGAATTAAATAACATTCATCTAGGGTAGTACTTCGTGCAATACTAGTTTCAGCTGTTCATATAAATTCTGATTTTTTTTATAGCTTTTATCAACAGTACAAATTTCCTGGCATAATAGGAATAATTGACTGTACACATATTGCGAATGTGACACTCAGTAGACCAGAACATCCTGAACATATTTACGTAAACAGGAAACATTATCATTCTCTTAACGTGCAGCTAGTAATTACTTAACTTAATGTTTGATTTATTTAAAGTTATGCATATTTTCAGATTTGTAATAAAGACCTGCGAATTTTAAATTGCAATGCTGCTTTTCCTGGCAGCACCCATGATTCTTATATATGGTATTCTTCCAATGTTTATAATGCATTAAGAAGACTTCATCGAAGTGGACATTGTAGCTTGTTAGGTAAAGTTAAACATAATTAGCACCATTAACTACATTATCATTATCATGTAATAGGAGATTGGGATTATCCTCTGAGACCTTGGCTGATATCTCCTCTGTCTAATAATCCTCCTCGTGGTACTCCTGAATATCGTTTTAATGCTACATTTAATACTGTCCGGTGTTCAATAGAACGGTGCAATGGTGTTTTAGAGAAACGGTTCAGGTGTTTACTTAGGGACAGAGTTCTTAATTATACACCACCGACTGTTGAATGCATAATAAATGCATGTGTTGTATTACACAACTTATGCATAGAGCATAAAATTCCACAAGTAATTGATAACGATTTGCCAGCAAATCCTGATTTTGGAATGTACGATTATGAAGGTGTGCCGGAGGAAGAATTAGAAGCTAATGGCGGAGCTGCGGTAATAGGGTTAATCCTGAGCTAGCCAAAGATAGAGTTGTTAGAAATCATCTAGTTCAGATTTAAGATTTTAATGTAAATTTGTATTTAATTCTGATAATAAACATTACAATGGTATTAATATTTACAATAACTAAATCAAATCGATCAATAGTAATATTAATGTATAGTTTTTACAGTTTAATGTATACATTGTCAATATTTAATGGAAATAAAATCTAATGCAATCTGTTACTTATTAATATTATATCAAGATATATTCTTGCAAATACTTTCAATAGATGCAGCTACCTTTTCTAATGCTTCACATTGTCCGGCCGCAAAATTATTTGCACCTTTCTTAAAGTGCAATTTTTTATTGTAATACGTATTCAGAATATCTAACTTCACTGCATAATACTCCCTTTTTATGTTAGTTTTGTCGGATGATACATTTTTAAAATGTTCGACTGCTGAAGCAATTTCTGAAGCTTTTGATTTTCGCTTTGGAATTTGTGGTGTGGGCATTGATGTAGGGATTGTAAATGATGGAACTGCTGCATGCGTATTGGCTGAAATATATTCATCGCTTGCACCTACTTCGGGAGTATATTCAAATTCTATGCCTTCATTAGCATCGTCTTCTTTATTAGATAAATCAATGTTGACAGCCAATTCACATACTGCTGCTTCACCATCAACAGATACAGTTTATATTGTTGCGAGCTACTATTAGGCAACCCGTCGAACACACACAAGCGCCGTAAGCACTGCATATTCTACAGGGACCGAGATTCTTCTAGCAATTTCTGAAGAATGAGTCATCCTTTTTAATTCAGGGTATAAATAAGACCGATGAGGAAGCAAAGGGTGAGTCTATATCAGAATGTCGAACATAAATTTATATCGTCTAAAGTTAAATAGTTGAGCTTTTGGAAGGCCAAGAGTAAACATAAATGTTATATTATGGGAACGTGTCTAATGTACATGCAGCTTGTAGAATACATAAATAAACAAAGTGTAATAAATAAATAGTTGTGTTAGTGTTGTTAATGGACCTATGGTAAAGAAGTTAGTTTAAGAAGATATTAGTGCTTGTAAATTCATTAGTGTAATAGTGCTTCATTGTTAAGTGTCCTGAAAACATCTATAAATAAGGCATATACTGTTAATTAGACTTGTGAACAGTGAGTAATAAAGACTCTTGTTATTACTTGTTTTAAATCAGTGAAACGCGGTAGTAGTAGCCCGCTACAATATTATATCTAGTATCATGATATCATCATCGTCCTTAATGGGGGTTCCTCCCCATGTTCTTCTACCAGATGCTTTTCCCTCTACAATTTTTGCCTTAGTGCGACTTCTAGTATCGTGCCAAGTCTACAGGTATGGGTTTTGTAAACTTATATCAAGTATAATACATGAAATACAAACCTTTCTCCAGGATTTCCAATCTTTTTTAGCACCACCAGGAATACACTTTAATATTTCAGTGATCTCTTTCCGCTTTTTCATATAGTTATTCCAAGTAAATGTTTGAGAAAATTTACCTCTGGATAAATTTAGATTACCACGCATAAATTCTGTAAGTAATTGTTTTTATTCTACAGAACGATGATGGCCTTTTTTTAAATTTCAGCGCCTTCGAACATATTACCACTGTTAATATCGGTCGAGGACATGTCAAAATTATTGAACGAATTTTTTATTCCATTCGGTCAACTAACAGATTTATAAGTTAGCTTAACTTTATTTACCGCGCTTTTTGAAATTTGCGCTGCTGCCAACTCGCGGGCACACGCAAATCAATGCGTACATGGAATTGATTTCGATTTCAGGATTGGAAGACAAAAGAATCGCAATTACAGTGCGAATACGCATTTCGGCCCTCGCAAATACTATACACGAGTGCATTATATATATATATATATATATATATATATATTTCACCTAATATATATACATATATATATATATATATGTATATATATATATATATATTAGGTGAAACGATACGAAGACACAAATTGTGAGCTAGGTGATGCTGTACTTCCCATAAGGTGTCTGTATTAAATATTACAACTTTGCTACTCCTGTCCTGATGAGCCCCAATTAGGGCGAAACGCGTCGACAGGATGCCCTCGTGGCTGAATTTGAGTCACTTGCCATTAATTCTTATATATATATATATATATTGTGATACTATGTGATATATATGAGATTGAACCTTGACGCACTGAAGTACCACTCAGATATAGACTTCTAGGTCGTAAAATGATTGATGAAGAAGATGGTGAGGGCAGTTACTTGTTAAAGATTTGAAATGATAATTTAAGAGAAAAGGAAGTTTTGAGATTTCAACTTGGGTGATGGTGATTTCATAAAATAATTTTGAAAAGTATGTGCCAATGAAGTGAACTGCTGTTGCTTGTATATCATAAAATTGTGTTAAAATATTTAAAAGGAAACTTCACTGCCATCTGAATATGTATGTATAGCTAAGATTTGAAGTCACTTGTACGTTTTCATTTGATTTGAGTTAGGTATAAGATGTTAAACTTTCACTTTCATTTGAATATGTACGTAAAGCCTAAAAAGTCAATTAGTATGTTTTTATTAGATTTAAATTAGTTATAAGATGTAGAAATTTTATTTACTCTTCAGTATATAGTTGTAAGTATATTATATCATTTGAATTTCACTTCTTGTAACGTTGTAGACATCCAACTTATCTAAAAAGAAATTATTTAACATTTGTTGTTAGGATTAAAATATCGACCAAAATTTATAAATTTTCGGCTAATGACATTTGTGTATTAGTTTACTCCAAATTAGAATTTGACAAGAGCAATAAGATCTATTAATAAAATTTTGGATCATAGAATGTTAGTTGGAAAAGAATTGTAAAAGAGTAGGCTGGTTTAATTTTTTTAAGGGGCATCTCCATAGAGATAAGGGACAGTTTTTTTTAAATTTAAAAAGACAGAGTTGTTGAATTAAAAATTAAGAGAAAATACTTATTTAAAAAGGACTGAAAAAAGAATTTTTGAAAACTATAGAACGAAAAGTATAATCTTTTTTGTAACAGTTTACGAATTGTATACCTTTTATTATTGTAATCTCCAACATAAAATTCAACGTATGTAAAATGTATCTGTGATGTTCAAAGTATAAAAGAACCGTTGATATTAAAAAGTGATAAATGCAAGAGTCCTTATCATTGTCTTATTATTGACGATTGGACTTCTGGGAGTGTTTTTGTGTAGACAGAGGAGTTCCGAAGTGGTGCTATCAGAACGCTGTTGAGGCTATAGCTACTAATATGTTTTTGTTATGGTAACAATTTTTTTTGTGGCAACATTATTTTTCCGAGTGTGACACTTACTTAATATTGTATTCAAGTCTCTAACGGTTTTCAGCATGTTATTAACATTAATTAAGGTGTTCAGCTTACCAATTTCTTGTACAAGCTGTTGAAAATCTGTATTTTGTCAATTTTCAAGGGTATTTTGATTTTCTTGTTGTGTATGATTTTTCCCTGGGTTTATCGATGGTTTATGTGCCGGGATGTACAATTTTCGAAATTGTTGGTTGCTTCGCAAAATAGAAAGTGTATTTCTTTGAAAGCTTGTGGGCGGTTTTAAAGTATTTTGTTTTTTTGACAGTCTTTGCAGAATTTTCTTATAGACTGGGCAATTATCACTGCTGGCTGGATGAGGCCCTTGACAATTTGCGCACTTAGCCGGTGTATCTCTTGCCGTTGCGCATTGATATGTCCAATGCTCAGCTGCACATTTGACGCATTTTATAGTGCCACGACAGTTACCAGTGGCATGCGACCACTGCTGACACCGCCTGCACTGTGTTATCCTGTTCTTCTTCAGTTGCTTCTCCCAACTTATTCGTGTATACGATATACATCGTACCTCTTGTTGTAATTTTTTTAAGGTGATTGTGTTTTTAGTAATAATTAAATATAAAGGAACCTTTTTGGTTTTCATAACATAAACATTAATCACTGGTATATTTTTCGATTTTAGTTCCTCTTCTATATCAGCAGTTGTTACATCTCCACCAAGTCCGCGTAATACGAACGCGTGGGATTTGGAATCAGCGTCGGCAAAGGTGTGATATTTAACATTGTCTTCTTCTATAAATTTAAGAAATTCTTTGCGTTCCGTAGGGTCGTTTATAAATATATTTGTACTGTTTAATGAGTATTTTATACTGAAACAGTATAATGATTGAATATTTACAACCCTTTTAAATATCTTCTCCCTTTTTAAATTATATACATCTGTCAAATTTTTAGAAAATCAAGCCAGCAAAACGAGATTTTTTAATACCTTTAAAGAGCTATTGATACGTTTCAAGATGTCTATAACTTTTCATAAATTTACACAAGAAACCCCAATTTGTCGGCTCTTACACTTTAAATTATTATTGAGATAAAACAGTTTTAAAAATAAACCATATCAAAAATATCTAACCTGAAGTGATTTTGTAGGTGCTCTGCATTCCTAAGAATTGAAGTCGATATCCAAATCGTTATTGGTGCGTTTATTCCAATGAAAGGTTTTTCATTTCCGCAATGGAATATTTACCATCAATTTGCTTGAACAGGCAGCATTCTCCAAAGTCTCGTATCCAAAAATTGTAGTTCAGATCGTAATTGATCGTTATTTAAAGTTTTAACAGGAATCGTAACGTTATTTTGATTGTAATTTAAGATTGTAATGGTAGTTAAGACGACAATTAAGATAATAATCAAGATGGTAATTCTGATGTTATTAGGAGCCCTGTTTTATTTATTATTAGAAATGGTATAATTTCACTAAATCTTATCTACTTACATCTTCAGAAGTACGGCTCGCTTGTACAATTACACACTCTTAAATTTCACTTTTAATTTAATTTACTATTCACGTAAATATTTAGCACTTTCAAGTATAGTGACTGCCCAGTTTCAAAGTATACTAACTCGATATTGAATTGTCAAGATATTTATAGGATCGGCCCCCTTTTGTTTGTGATTCGTTGAGTTCACGTGCTAGGCGAGACCAAGCGTCTTATCTCTTGTTATTTTGGGAAAGTTTACCAATTGTATGTATTTTAATTGCATGAAGCGATGCTCTTGGTCACGTAATTTAATGTTATACCATCTAATTCAGAAATCCCAGGAATTTTCGTTCATAAAAGCACGTACTAATGTATATATATATATATTCCTTTACACACACCAAAATACAAAAATAAAATAAAATCCTTGGACAAACACACTTTTTTATTCATACGACATAACTGATTATTCATACAATCACAACATTTACGCTGTTACATTTATAATAAAACATTTCACCTATACTTGTTTGTTTTTCATTCATTATTACTACCTCTGATGTGGACAAACCAAACAATACTACCCTATCATTATTATTTTTTCCCTCTATGGAAAACCTCTCATATCTTCCAGACTCTTTGTGTATTGAACTTGACCCATAAAACTTCCTTAACTCCAATTTCCTAAAAATATCCTTGCCATTTAGCTTTGTTATGTCTCCTTCTGAACCCTGCTCATATCCTAACGCTGTGCTTGCTTCTACCTCTACTAATTCTGAATGTATATTCAATAACGCCTGTACCTCTTCTAATTTATCTCCTGGACATTTAATTGTGTCGATCTCTTTCACTTCTTCATCCTCTAATCTCATAACATTAATACACAAACCCGTGTCATCCTCTGTGACTTCATAACTTGTCTTCCAGGGCAATATTCTATCCCTAATTCTAACAACTTTCCTCTCCATATCGATTACTACACCTAACTTCACCATACAATCAACACCTAATATCCCCTTAATGAATTATAACAATTAATAACAAATCTTTACAATTCATATGTATTTGTATTTGTTTTTTGTAGTTTAGAATGTCCCTGTCCAATGGGACGTACCATTCTCTTCTATATCTTGGCTTTGTATTTCACTCTGATCTTGTTTTACAATTGGCTAATTGTTTTAGGTGCGTGTGTTTAGTTTCGTTTGTGGTCATTTTGAGCAGGAAAAGTGATTTAAAAAACCTGCTTTTAATTTTTGGCGTATAGTTTTTTATCAGTTTGTAATTGTTTGCATAAATATCGGTAGGTGTTGATATGTCAATTTACGTTTCAGTTTTAGATGTGTCGTGTCGTGTCTGATTTTCGTTATGTCTTTAAGTAGCTTTGTTTGTAGTTTTGTTGCGTAGAAATTTTGTGCTATTTTGTTAATGTGCGTTTGTATGATGTCAATTTTTACTTGTTCGTGCAAGTCCGATATTCGCGTGTATCTGTTTGCTCTCGTGATGAGCCTTAGACGTTGTAACGGTTGCCATGCAGTTCTGCTAAGGTTACACCAAACTGGTGATGCATACTTTATTATCGGGCGTATTATGCTTGTATATACTAATTTTTTATTTTTTAGTGTTAATTTACTGTTTTTTGCCATTAATTTTTGCATATAATTTTTTATTGACTGCATATCCTTTTCTTATGGAATTTTTATTTGATGTTTAAATTTAAATCGGTTGACAAGGTATACTCCTAAATATTTTACGTTTTCTTTTGATTTATTTTTGTGTCGTTGATTTTTATGGGTTTGAATATCTTGTTATTAGTGTATTCTCGACTGAATATTATTGATTCCGTTTTGTCTTCGTTTGCTGCTATTTTCCATTTTGAGGGATGATTTTGCCATTGTACATAATAGGCTGATTGGTCGATAACTGGCTGGTTCATTCTTTGGTTTGCCCGGTTTCAATATGGGATCAATCCCGTTTTCCATGGCGTTGGAAAATGTTGTAGTAGCATCATATTATTTATATGTATACCAATTGGACTATTACTTTTTTTGAAAAATTTTTTAAAACTTTATTTGGGATATCATCGATACCTGGTGCCTTGTTGTTTGAAAGATGTTTTATTATGTGTCTGACTTCGTTTGGATGTGTTATAATTTCTGGTATTGATTCGGAAGATATTTTTTCTTTTTCTTGTGTAAGGTACAATTGGACTATTTGACCAATTTCCTCTTGCTTCGGTGTGTTGGGTGGGAGCTTGTGTATGTCTTCAAAAGTATCTGCTATTATCTCGGTTTTCTTCCAATCTGTTGTTACTATATTATTTTTATTTTTTAATTGTGGGATTTTTTCCTTGGGTCTCTTAAGTGCTTTTGTGATTCTCCACAGAGAGTTGTCTTGTGGTTTGAGTTCTTTTAGTTTCTCCTGCCATTGTCGATTTTTTAATTCTTTAATGACAACCCTTGTACTGTTATTGAGATTTATCATTTGCTGTTTAAGGACTGGGTCTGAGGACGCCTGCCATCTTTTCCTCAACTGGTTTTTGAGTTTAATGTTTTGCAAGATTTCATCAGGCAGCTTATCCTGGTCTGTTTTAATTGTCTTTAATTCAATGTTATTCTTTATGGCGTGAATAATTATTTTTGTAAAGTTTTCAACTAACTTATCTAGTTCTTTACTGCTATTAACTCGTTCTTTTAATACAATATTAGCGTCTAGTTCTTTTCTGAATTTTTTCCCATCAGTATTTTTGTATGATCTTATTATCACAATGATGTTTTCTCTCTTGACACCTTTTATCTGTAGAAATACTGGGTTATGATCGGAATTTAATACAGTTAAGGACTGAGGTAGGATGGGATAGGTTATGTTTTTTGCAACTATCAAATCTATTGTAGTTGGTGTGGTCCCATTCCAGGGAAAATGGGTTGAATTGTCTGTGAATAGAACTTCTAAGTTATTATTGTTAACGTATTCGCTGAGAGTATTTCCACGACTATTATTCCAGTGGCAATTCCAATTGTAGTGCCGGGCATTCATATCGCCAATTAGTAGTAACCTATTGCTAATGGTGAATATTTAAGAGTTTATCTGTAAAATCTAAGAGAGTTATATATGCAGACTAAGTGTAAATTATTTTCTAATCTTATGGCTAATGTTTCAGGTTTGATTGGCGATATATTCACTGGTAAATATGTTATACAATTTTTTATTAACAGGGCAATTCTTCCTTGACGTATATCATTAGGCGCATCTTTTCTAATCACACAATAATTTTTTATCTTAAGTCTGTCTTTTGTTTTTAATTTAGTTTCGTTAACCATCATATCTATTTTATGTTCATTTATAAATTGAATTAATTGACCTATTCTATTATTAAGTCCATTCGAATTCCAGGTAGCTACATTGATTTTACAATCCATAATTTTCTATGGGTTTAGTATGACATTACTAAAAGCAGTGAACTTGTCTATTGGATTTTGGAATGTTTTCAATATATCGTTTAAATCTTTGACAGCTGCTAACATGGCCCTAACATTAATTAGTTCGTTAAGCATTTGTAGTTCATGCATCAGTTCTTGAAATTCTTGTCTAGTCGAATTTTAGTTTATTATAAAGCTCTTACCTGATGTATTATTATCCTCGGTGGTCGACGCTTGTGCTTGGTAGGTGGTTGTCCTTGTTGTCCAAGGTTTGGGTTTATTGGTTACCTGTGTTTTGTTGGAAGAATTGTCAATTGTTGGATAATGCCTTTCATTAGAGATATCCGCTGCTACTTTATTCTGGGGTCGGATCCCGACACGGTCCGCTTGAAAAATGTTAGGCAAGCATTTTTTACAAAAATACACCCTCGTTCGGATTAGAGGTAAAATGGAGGTTCCGTATGTGAGTGTTGTCACGCACGTTAAAGATCCCTACCTTGGTTGGAACAGCAAGGGTTCGGCAAAATTCCAAATTTTCCAGGTAAAAAAAACTCGCTTCCTGGCCAATGTAGTACATTCGGGTGGAACATTGGAAAATCACATGTGAGGTGCTTTATTCTTGATGGTTTCGGGTAATTATTTGGTATGCCTACCTGCGGTCTGTTTAATTCTGTGAATTATTTTTAGATATTCCATACATTTCGTGCTACTAGGCGGATGTGCGTCCCTGCAGTCTATACAGGTAGCGGGCAAATTCTTTGATTTACGGCATTCGTAGCTCCAATGATTATCAGCACATTTTACGCATTTAATTTCCGCTTTGCAATTATCAGTTGCATGCGACCACATTTGACATCGCCTGCATTGGGTAATTTGTCTACTGCTTTGTTGCCTTTCCCAACGTATGCTGGTATATGCAATAACTTTCACATGGTTTTGGAGTTGCTTAAGTGTGACTTTCGAGTGGGTGACAACTAAATATAATGGGGTGAACTTTGTTTTCAGTTTATAACACCGTTGGACTGGTAATTTGTGTGTTGTAATGAGTTCTTCACTAATTTCTTCCGGCAATACGTCGAACTACAAAGGCATGTGTTTTTTCATTGACATCCGAATAGGTATAAAAGTTTGTTTTTCAGTTTCCATGCGTTTTATAAGGATTTTACGTTCAGTTCTGTCGCGTACGAAAACATTCGTTTTATTTGCGGTGTATTTAACCGTGAACCCTTTTGTGACAGTTTTGGTTAATTCACCTACAAAGGCTTTATGATTTTTAACCTTCGAGTGGATGACAATTGGGGAGGTGGCTTTAATTTTCGCACCGTTACATTTCCTGTGTTTTCCGTTTCTACTTCACTTTCATCACTTAAGTCAGCCGCACTTTTTGCAGAAAGCAGTTCTTCGGAGGCTGGCGATATTAGCGAAAATTTGTTTGCTACATTAATTGGTTCGCGATTTTCAGGTATATAACGTGGTTGTTTTGTTATTTAATTTGACAGGGGTTCTGCTCAATTTAATCAACAGATGATATTTTGTGTTAAACTTTTAATGAACGTAAACCAAATATACATGAATGTAAAACAAATAAAACTAAACATTTAGGTAAAATCACTGATATTGATTATAATAGTTCACAGCGCGTTCTCAACCGACCGGCGTACATAGATGGACTCTCACGACTCACTACTGATAAGGCGCACTCGGCCTTGTTCAGTCTAGAACGTACACTATGCGCAGGGGCGGACGTATTGTATTTGTTACAGTCTCCCCTCCCGGTCGCACACTCGTCCCGAGAAGTGACCGGCACATTCACAATTTTCCTTTTTGGTCTTCCTCGTAAACGCAACTCAACAATGGGCTTCTCTGAAGGGTCAATATAAGCGAGCGTCAGAGAAGACACGTGATAAATCCCAAGAGGAAAGACTCCAGGACCAACTTTTCCAACTTCATAACTAACGGGCGAGACAACTCTCAAAATCTGGTAAGCAACGTCTATTTTAAGGTATAACTTCGACGTTTGTCCCTTCGCCAAATTGCTCCTAGGATGAGTGCCAACCCACACTAAAGTTCCAACCTGGTAGGTTTCTACTTTGCGTCGTTTGGCATTAGCATAGACATTTCTCTTGTCCTGCTTTGTTTCTGTACAAAATTTCGCTTCACGCCAAGTTTTGACCATTTTCTTTAAATATGGAATTATCTGTGGCACAAAAGTGTCACTCTCCAATACAATTTTGATATCATTTTTAACATCATCCTAGGTTCGCATTTCTCTTCCAAATGACAAATACGCGGCAGCATTGTAACATGCCTTTTTGCGTATATTTTTGCATGTTACATCTGTGCTTGGCACTATTAGCATATAAATGTTTATACCTACATTTAAATATAAAATTACTCTCTTTATTATATAATATATTTTCTATAAGAATTTATCTTGCACAATCCTGGATTATTAGTTTAAATCCACAAGTTGCTAATTTGTTTACATAGTACAAATACATATATCTATATGAAATTTTACTATTGGTTATTCCTGAAGTGTTTATTCTAAAAGCACAACTGGTGTGGTTCTAATTCTGTGTTATAAATATATCTATATGAAATTTTCCTATTGGTTATTCCTGAAGTGTTTATTCTAAAAGCACAACTGGTGTGGTTCTAATTCTGTATTATAATTATATGAAATTTTTCTATTGGTTATTTCTGAAGTGTTTATTCCAAAGTCACAACTGGAGTGGTTCTAATTTTGTATTATTGAGAATAATTGCTAGAGATCGTTCATCCCGAAGATGGCCGAAAATAATTTATTTGAAGTGTCAAATTTTCATTTCTCGGATATCTGATTGCTTATCTGGCACGGTTGAGCATTTGTGATTTAACTTTTACCTTTGCCTCATGTGTCACCTGGTATGTAAATTTTCTAATTATAAATCCTAAATTAACATTTAAATATATTTCTAGATGTGTTATCTAATGGATGAAGAAGTGTTTTCTTCGTTAAGCCCATCAAATATGTATCCTGATGGTAAGATATAAATGGATTTAAATTTTCCTTTGTACCTCATGCTAGATTTTTCACTTTTGTAACACAACTGAATTTTCTAGGGTCCTCTGGTCAAGTATGTTCCTGTAACATATGTTCCTCCGGTCAAGTATGTTCCTGTAATATATGTTCCTGTAACATATTCTCCGGTCAAATATGCGTCACGGCGACGTGTTTTCTCTCATTCAGATTTTCCACATGGAAAGGTTGCTTTTTGCACAACCAGATGATGTAAAATAAATACTCATCACAAGAATTTTATATTTCGTTTCTTTCTACAATACATTATGATGCTCAGTTATTATCTTATTGAAAAATATCTACAAGTTTAATTTTATGGAACAGAAGTCTGTTAAGGACAACATTCGAAGTTGACCACATGTTTGTTTTGTACCTACACTAGGAATTCCTCCAACGCAGGACGTCTCAGTTTCCTGGATATTGAGGATTCCTGCAAATTAAGTAACTTAGTATTGGTTCAATTACTGATACTACAGGTAGTATGAAATCTAAACTTTTACCTTATCGTTTTTCTGTTAAAATAAAGAGGCCTAACCTCTATTTAAATTTGTCTTTGTCACTACAAATATTTTGTATTGATTATTAATTACCTTTTACTTACCTTAATTGATTTCAAATAGAATTCTCTAATATATAGTCTTATCTTAAGTGATTTCAAATATAATTCTCTAATACATAACCTAAAAATATGTAAACATTTGAATCTTCATGAAGCTTCCTATGGTGAAAAGGTTTATTACTTGAACTTTCATTTCATGTGCATTTTGTTACATGACATTATTACAATTAGGATAACCTTTTGATTTACTCTCGCATTAAGTAAAATTTTGAGTTTCTAAACAGAGATTATTTATTTTGATTTCTCTATAGAAATTTCTCGTGTACATTTATTAAATATATGACTTTTATCATGTTAAAATATATAGCGATGTCTACTATGTTAATGACACAAGCATATATCTTATACATGCCTTTGGAATTATAATAACTTGAGTATTAATATACATATTTAGTCGAATTTCTCTTATCGTGTTTTAACTTTTGTTTCTCTAAGTTATTTTACAGTTGTGTAAACAGATGTCTTGATATTTAAATTTCAACATTCAGATATTCTCCAAACATTCCCCTTACCCTGATGATTTCAAGTCTCACGCAGCCTCCGAAACCATAAAGGTCGATGCAAGCTGTGCCGAAGTATTTCTTATACTTCGTCGTGCGCTTACTCTTTTTATAACATCGAGAAAAGAGTAAGGTGCAGCATAACCAGTTGTTTCACACCAAACCGAATTCATCGCGAAATGGATAGAAGGCAACTTCACAGGCCAATTTCTGTGCTCCGTACTCACAAGCATCGCGAGTCTTGGCTTCAAATCTCTATTTTTGCGTTCCACCATATTCGCTGATGGGTGATATAAAGGAGTAAACGATTCCTTAATATCGAAAATAAAACAAATCTGCTGCATCACAGCAGATACAAACTGTACATCATTATCCGAAATAATCTTCCTAGGTATGCCATATCGAAGAGATATTTTGTCTACAAGAGTGATAGCACACTCTTCTGCTGTCGCTCTAACCAAAGCAAACAATTCTACCCATTTTGTAGCGGTATCCTCCACAATAAAAATCCACTTTTCTCCTTTTGGGCCTTCAGGCAGTGGTCCAAATAAATCAATTGTAAGAACTTTGAACCGTTGAGCATAAACGGGAGTAAGCAATGTTCCTGGTGGCTTTAAATTCGTAGCCTTGTACTTTTGACAATCGGCACATTTGCTTACATAATCACTAATGTACTTTCTCATGCCAGTAAAATAATATTTTTTGGCAATACGAAGATAAATGCGCTCTATACCATAATGAGCGGCGGTGGCTGCATCATGCAGCTCCTGTAGAACTTGTTCCCTTTCGTGAATTGAAACAACTAGTTGTGCTTCCTCACCATCATCGGCGGCATAACGGTAAAGAATTCCTTGAGACAGCAAATATCCACGATCCGTCCACTTAGAAAATTCATTATCGGTCGAATCTTCAAAATTACGAATTATTTTTTCTAGGTCCGGATCCTTGAGTTGTTCACGTCGAAATTCATCTGCTGAACGTTGAGGTAATTCTACGGATATTTGACATACACCACAAGTCTCTACATTGTCGTGTATACAGGGGGGTCGTGATCATGTATCCGCGACTACATTTCGTTTCCCTGGCAAATACTCAATTTTTACATCGAAACTTTGCATTAACAAGGCCCACCGGGCCAGCCTTCCAGTGGGAGACTTAAGGCACATTAACCATCGCAAAGGTTGATGATCCGTCTGGATAGTAACAGAACAGCCTTCAATGTATCCCCTAAATTTATTCAAAGCCCATACCAGCGCCAGGGCCTCTCGCTCCGACGTGGCATAATTTCTCTCGGCGCTAGCCAAAAGTCGACTGGCGTATTCTATAAGGTGCTCTTCAGCGCCTTCGCCTTGTAGAAGCACTGCCCCTAACGCATAATTACTAGCATCCGCACTTATCAAATACGGTCTTGTTTCGTCACACTGTCCCAAGACCGGGGCTGAAACTAATGATCGTTTTAACGCATCAAATGAATTCTGTGAGGTTTCTTCCCATTTCCAAATAGCATTTTTCTTTGTTAAATCACTTAACGGTCGCGATATCGTAGCAAAATTCTCAATAAACCGTCTATACCAACTAGCGGTTTGCAAAAAGGATTGAACTTCCTTCACATTTTGTGGAGCGAGCCTATCAACCATAGCTGCCGTTTTTTCAGGATCCACAGAAATACCAGAAGGCGTAATAATGTGACCTAAATATTTGACTTGAGCACTAGCGAAAACACATTTTTCTCTATTTGCACGCAGTTTAAACTGGTCTAATCGGTCAAATACATATTTCAAGTCCTCTAGATGATTGTCAAAGGTGCTAGATAACCCAATAAGATTGTCTAAGTATGCCAACACTAAAATATCACCCAGCCCTCTACGGAACTTGTTCATTAATCGTTGAAAAGTACTCGGAGCAGTCTTTAGTCCGAACGGGAGACGTAAGAACCGATACGTCCCGAAAGTGGTTACAAAACTAGTCTTATCCCGATCACTATCTTTAACGGCGATTTGGTGATAACCAGATCGTAAGTCAATAGTTGACATGAAGAATGTTCGCTTAGCAGCTTGTAATAAATCGTCTACGCGAGTTAAGGTTCGTGGCTTTGAGCGGTCCTTTTTAAAAAGACTTATTTGGTCCTTAACACATTTATTTCTTTAAACTGATTTGAACATGGAATTTTACAATATTGAATTAATTTATTCTAAGTCGAAATAGTTGATACTTAATTGTACAAGTGAGTTACCGACGGACTGCAATGTGAAAGCTGAACGTTGATGAACTGGCTGGGAGTGGAGCTCCCGGTCTTTTTATAATCTCCCTACCTCTTTACAATTCTGTGGGAACCTGCAGACTTAATGTCCGCTTACACTTGATTCCATTCATAATACTTAGTTGCTATCTTAAAAACTATTCATAATTACAATGTTGCAGGCTTATTCTGCGTAATCTCGGTACGTGACTTCCTACGACCGTCTGTGACCTGACATCTGCAGTGTCACTTATCCTTGTGCTACTTTGTAGCGTTTCCATTCGTGGGAAACCGAAATAATTATAATAAATTGTAACGATTTGTCTTTTATGACATTGTTGTACATTTCCTAATATTTCCTAATAACTTTATTAGTTTCATAGGTATAACAAATGGGGTATCACATAACTCGCGCGGCAACGGATAATATTCATTCACAGTGATCGCATTTAACCTCTGATAATCTACACACAAACGTACACCTCCGTCCTTTTTCGGTACCAATACTACTGGAGCCGTCCACGGGCTCTCGCATTCTTCAATTATACCATCTTTAAGAAGTCTATCTAATTCAACTTTTAACTGTTGCTTCCTAACAGGAGATAAACGATAAGGAGGTAAGGCGATAGGTGCATGATCGCCTGTATTTATGCTATGCTGAGCAAATGGTGTGGGGTCTCCCCCCAGACTGAAGGTATTATGTCGTTATTATAGAAACGTACTAAGACGACCGCGTTCCTCGGACGTCAACGTCGCGCCTTCATCTGACCTAAGATTATCCAGACTACATAATGCAAGAAAGGGTGCATTTTTAGTCGCAGAAATATTCCTCTCAAACGAATTTTCAAATTCCAAAGGGAAAACACTATTTGGCAAATCCAGGAAATTCCATGTTTCACTGGCAACGTCCAAAACAATTTTCGCCTGTTTTATAAAATTAATCCCAAACAACGTATTGTTTTCAGAGTCAGGTAGGATTATAAATTTCGTTGGAATAACCCTATCTTTCAGATTTACATCAACTAACGTAGTTAAAACATCCTTTTTCTTAAAGGAGCCATCCGCAAGTTTAATAGTAACAGGTACTTTTTGAAATTCTACCCCTTCACTATGCAAAATGTGGTACAGGGTACTGCCTGCTATACTTTGTTTAGCGGCCGTATCCACCATTCCCAGACCACAGTGATTTAAAATATTCACGCGCAGGACCGGTCTCCGTTGCGGAGAAATCAAAGCGTCCATGCTAAGAAATTCTAGTGTCTCGGTTTTAATGGTTTTACAGGAAGGACAGTTTGCACGAATAAATCCCTGTTTACCACAACCATAACATGCAATTGGTTTAACCGAAGGTTTTTCTTTAGTTCCCGAATTGTCCTGTCGCGAAATTCCACTAACAACTTTTAGAGAGTCGCTATTTTTATTTTTCGACAAAAGTTTTTGACATTCACTTTTTGTATGTCCCGTATTTTTTCAGTAATGACAACGAATACGTTTAATACTATTTTCCGACTCATGTCGCTCTAAACTTTCTTCTACCAATCTCGATTGAGACAAAAGTTCATTAAAATCGTGGAATTCCTTTATCGCGCGGTATTTTCTGTCGAACATTGTTATGCAAAAGTCCATAAACCATATCCAGTTGCACTTATTGAGATAACGTTCCCGACGGCAATTGTGTAAGAATCTATCGCGCTTTACAAATAAAAACGTCCGTAGCTGTATAAGGATCTTGTTCTACCGCAAACAATTCACGATACACCCTGTATGGCGGCTTTTGTGTACCAAAAGTCGTTCTAAGCAATTTTAGCGCCATATCCTACGATTGTACTGTATTTTTAACGCCGTGATACCACTTCGATGCAAAACCATCAAGTAACATTGGCAACCCTTTGACTGCGTTTTCGTCAGTAACTCGCATACAATTTTTATAAATGATTGCCGCATCAATAAATCCATTAACATCCGAATCTTCCAAACCATCAAAACGCGAAGCGCAATTTGCTAAATTACCGGTGTTAACAGAAGCCGATATTGGTTGTTGCGCAATTGACAAACGCCCTAGCAATTCTTGGAACTGTTCAGTACTAAGAACCACTTTGTTTACAACAGTTTCTAAAATTTCCGAAACGAGGTCTAGTACTGTATTCTGCTGGCGAACATTTCTACTCGTAGTAGAGTGAAGCAAATACCTTTCTTGACCTTCCTTGATTAATTATGTGTGTATACAAACAAACAAGCGTACTTACAGGTTTTTATCCAAAACATCCAAAAGTACCTTACAGAATGCCAGCAAGCGTATCCAAATTCCAAACACTGTACTGCATCAATAACTTTCTGAATCACACACACAAAACTTTTCAAAGTTGTATCGTAACGTAAACACGTAAACAATAACAATCGAAATCGAAACATTAATCTATCAACCTGCGCGGCACGGTCACGGTCGTGAACTTCAAGTTGTTTACGATCGATACTTGTTAACAACGTCACGAAAACATCTGCAATTGAATCTAGGGCCCAAGCGTTGGACGACACTTATTATAACGTGGTTGTTATATTATTTAATTTGAAAGGGGTTCTGCTCGATTTAATCAACAGATGTTATTTTGTGTTAAACTTTTAATGAACGTAAATCAAATATACATAAATGTAAAACAAACAAAACTAAACATTTAGGTAAAATCACTGATATTGACTATAATAGTTCACGGTGCGTTCTTAACCGACCGGCGTACATAGATGGACTCTTACGACTCACTACTGATAAAGCGCGCTCGGCCTTGTTCCGCCTAGAACGTACACTATGCACAAGGGCGGACGTATTGTATTTGTTACAGGTATCATTATGTTGTTTGTTTTTCTAGGTATTTGAAAACCATCCGAATCTATTGTTGATGAATCTTTGGTTTTATGAAAGAATCTTGATAACATATTATTCCTGCTATTGTTTTCCATTTTAGCGGTATTATCCGGAGGAGCTTCTGAAGGAACCTTTTCACTATAGCTACCGATTGCTACATTATCCTTTTTCAGTGATTCAGTGTCTGTATGGATTGAATTAGCTTCGTCACTCACTTTTGTTTCACTTGTTTTAAGGGTGTTTTTGGTTTCGCCTTTCTGAAACAATGCGTTTTTGCGATTTTCACCCCACTGCGTTGTTATTTAGTACGTATTCGTGTACCGTTAAATATTGAGTCTCTATCTCGCTAATTATATTTAGTCTCGATTATAAGCCACATTGCAGCTAATTATTAACTAATGCACTACTTATTCCTCCTGAAGATATAGGAGCGTGATGGCAAGTTCCCTTTTTCGCCAATGCAGAGAAATACAATGGACGCAGCAGGATTAGGGACCATTTAGGGGGTGATGAAATGGGCGCATCCCTTATTCCTCCTCGGGATATAGGAGCGTGAAGGCGTTCCCTTTTTCGCCAATGTAGAGAAATGCAATGCTTGTAGCAGGATTAGGAACCTATCCAATACCTACTTTAAGTCTCTGCTTTACAAACTTGTATAATGTTAAGTATTTGAATGGCATACAAACCTCACAATATGTTCGATAGTGATATGAGATGTCTGATAATTGATTACTAGTTATTAGTTGATAGTTGGCTTCTCCATTGAATTATATAGGTCTATTCCAAGTAGGTTCTCCACCTGAAATAAAAAATTTTGATTTCATGTGTCACTTACAACTATTATTCTTCTAGTTAATTGCTGGGTTATTCATCATTGACACCAATTTTGGTATCATGAGCGCTTTTATCTACTATGATTCGAACATACACTAATCGACGAACAGTGCGTTGTTTGTTGTAAATTATATTATTGCGTACATCCAATTGCTCGATTAGCATGCACTCATCATACGATGGAGATGGGTCATTTATAATATAGTTGCAACATGTAGACTGGGTTTGATTTAAAACTGATTTCTTGTATGATGTAGGTAATTGATTTAAAATTGTTGCCTGATTGTATTTTGTGTTGTTCTTTATTTGTAGGATGTCTTCATCATTATTCTTTGTATGTATATCAACGGCATATGCAATATTTATAATGGGTTTGCTCCATTTTAATTTTTTTGACATCAACAGCTCTCTCTACACTTCGCGATACTTTACTCTAATACGCATATAAGAATAAGAATAATTTATCAATTACTAAGTTATTAATATTTACAATGACCTCTGTATACTTACTCCTTTTACTCAGCATTAATTAATTAATTATTTTTACGGTACTGCATATTTCTCACGTCCGGACCAGTAACAAGAACTAGCGGACGAAAACCGGTGCTTTTCAACGAGGTATGGTCGTTGTCTATATTAGGAGTCGCGTTCCGGGTATGTAAAGTGCTTATACGAATGCACTTAGCAAATATTCGAACTCCGCGTTTTCTTGAAATTACTAGAAAATTTAATAAACGACGGCCGAGAACTGGACGAAAGGCGAGATAATCATTATATCTTAGCGAGCACCCTCTTCTGCGAATGCAACTTCAGCTGAATGAGATGTGCCATCCTTTGCGAAAATCATACGCAGAACCGAAACTTGCATTGAACTCGTGTACGGGATTGTTAAAAAATTATATAGCTCCATGTCGAGATGTGCTACACGGTCCTGCAACTGCTATATGTATATATACGCTACTAAAAAAAAACAGGGTTCACCCACCCAAGTACTGAGACCAGAGGGAAACGTGCGATCTCCAATAGACGCACGCGGCTGTCGCTTTCGCCCCTTTATGTCATATGCGAATCGGATATTTAAATGGTCACATATCGTGAAGGGTTGCCGGATGCTGTGTATAAAGTCGCGAATTTGTCCTGCGACCTCTCGGAGATCTTAATACCTGGAAAGAAAGCGCTGTAGTAGTTCCATATAAAGTTGGGGTTGTGTAGTTTTAATAAAAATAACAAAGTCAAAGAAAACGATGATATTGCAGCGTAAAAAGAAAAAAAAAGACAACGACACGCGGTGTTCCCAAGCGGTCACCCATCCAAGTACTGACCGCGCCCAACGTTGCTTAACTTTGGTGATCGGACGAGAACCAAATACCAAATACCAAAACGTTTATTTACAAAATATATTTACAGTTATATATTCCTATATTTACAATATTTTTCTTTAATATTTCTGCTAGCAACGTTCCTGTTTCTGTTCGAATAGGGCATATTCGGTTAAGTTAATTGACTTTTCGGTGTTGTTTTTGGGACTGATATTGTGGATTTGTCAGGAAAAGCGATATACGCTGAAAAACCTGCTAGTTGCCATTGTGCTCTGAGCATATTGTGCGAAGTAGCTATTGCAAGTCCTGGTTAAACATGTCGAGGGTTTGGTAGGGTAGTTTGTGCTTGAGTTTGAGTAGTGTTATTGCGTCTTATGATGGTGATGTTGTTGAGTAGAGGGTTGTTAGTTAATTTAGTTTGTTGGAATTTGTTGGACATGCGTGTGATATACTCTCTAAAATATTCGATTCCTGTTTGGTCGTGTAAATCAAGGATGCGTGTGTATCTGTCCCGTCCTGTGATCAGTCGTAAACACTTGTTTTGAAATTTTTTGTAAAGGGTCTAGTGCTGTCATGCTGGCATTGCACCAAGCAGGTGCAGCGTAGGTTATCTGTGGGATTACTATTGTTTTATACATAAGCTTTTTATTTTTCTGGGATAGGTTACTTTCTTTTGACATTAATGGATACAGTATTCTTATAGCTAGATAACCTCTGCTAACGAGCTGTTTGATGTTTGCTTTGAAGTTTATTCTCTGATCTAATGTGACACCTAAATATCTAATATTCTGTTTTGGGGAAATTGGAGTTTTATTGTAATTCAGTGCTTTAAAGATGCTTGTGTTTTTGAATTTTCTTCTAAATATGATCGCTTCAGTTTTTGTAGGGTTAACCGATATCTTCCAGTCATTGTAAAATTTTCTAGTAGATTTATATGGTATTGGATTTGCTGTGATGAGACTATTACAGAAAAGGAATGTGAATAGATAGCTGTATCGTCCGCGTAGAGTGCAGTAGATGTTTTTGGGAATGTGGGCAAGTCGCTGATGTAGATTGTGAACATTTTTGGACCGATGATGGAACCTTGTGGAACCCCCGATTTGATTAATTTATTTAATGAAGTACCGTTGTTAATCTTTATTCTGAAAGTTGTGTCTGATAGGTACGAATGAATCATATGTATCAGAGATGAAGGTTATTCATGTTTAATAAGTTTGTACACCAACCCTGTTTAGCGCGAAGGGTCTTATAAATTTGTATATTGACTTACCTCCGCGTTGTTTTATTCTTCTAAGTTGTAGTTCCTTACTCTAACTAAGTGGACTGTATGCGATTTATAGTACGTGTTACTTTTGCACTTGCACTGTGTTTTTTAAGGGTTTATCAATAAATTCGGCGGCACTATTGACTAACTCACGTTACCGAACGAAGAACCGAAGGTTCCGCTTCGATATCGATGAGAGAGTGTTTTGTCACTACCCCTTTTTCAACTTATTTACACATGCACAAAGGAATTTTTACGACAGGATATAAGGGGACAAGGGATGACAGTTTTGTAATAAAGATTTACTTTTTGGCTAATATATCGCAGAGGGTGGCTTTAATTAGGATGACAGAGCCAAACTGCGTTGCCAAAAAGAATTATATAAGCTCGCAGACTAGTCTCGGGGTGTATCCCTGCAGAGGCATGATGTGGGGGGGTCTTTTCTATTAATCAACCTGTCTTTGTACAATTTAGGGCGCCACTACGTCAAATACATAAACAAAAAATAATCTTCTTAAGGAAAGACGCAGATAAACCTTAAGGGAATTAACTTATGCCTGAAGATAGATATTCAACAACATAACTGTGTTTTTTTTTACACTTAAACATTGTATCCAGAATTTCCAGAAATAAAACTATTACAGTAGTTTGCAGATATGTAATAAAATTATTTGTTGTTCTTGTATATACAAAAATAACATAAATAAATAAAGACAGAATCATAAATATAAAAGCATGAAGTGGAAAGGTCTTATCAATGTTAAATCGACAAATTAGCAGTTGTTAGTGGGTGAGGCCCATCATAAAAAATAATATCTCCTTACATTAAGCGAACGCTTCAAATCTAGTAATTGTTAATGGGTGAAGCCCATCATAAAAAATAATATCTCATTACATTAAGCGAATGCTTCAAGCAAAGATCTTTGTTCTCGGCTCACAAGATTTGTTATAGATCAAGCTTGAATCTTTATAACATCTGAGTGACTTTTCAATAAAAGTCAAAAATTAGCTTATCATACAACTCGTTTGCAGAACATACGTTTGACTTGTTTGAGTAAACATGTAACTCCAGATGTTTAAACTAAGTTGTGCCCTAAACGACTATTTAAAATTAACAAGTAATAACAAAAAATCTAGCCAGATCATCTGACATAATCTAAATAAAGTGAATTTATTTTAACTGGAGAGCTTTCTAATTCTATATTCCAAAACACCAAAACTATTTTAAATCGTTAAGCAAATTATTTTATATGTACTCAGTGAAGCATAATTTATTTTAATAAGAAAGCTTTTATATCTTAGTATTTGAAAATATGCTACAAATTTTAAATCGTTTAACAAAAAAACTTTAATATTGTAACGTATTTTTTTTCTAGTTACACCTAGCCTAATAAATTAATAATAAAACAAATAAATTTTAAAGTATTTAATTCGTAAATATTCAGCCAATAAAAATTAAAGTATAATGTTCATAATAACACATGGATTCTAGAAGATATATATTCTAAAGCTTGTTACCAAGCGCTGTCAAGTTGATAACCGGCACTTTGGTCTCCAACGTCCTAGAGTGAAGCCGCTTTTGTAGACGAGAGATAAAGTCAAGATGATGACCCGTCAGAAACAAGAGGCATCTAATCGAGTGAAGAAGAAAACTTGAGCTGAGAAAATGGATTGATAATATACATCATTTTAATACAGTTGGTATAGAATAATAAAATATATTAGACTAACACTTACTCACTTTAGTGCAATATCATATGGACAGGTTTACAGCAACGGTTTTCAATGTAAATTATAATAATTTTCCGTCACAGTAATTAATGGTAAACAGCTATGGTTTCGTCCTTTTATCTAACTACACAGTATGGAAATGGTTGATGTTACAAAGAACCTTGACACTTCAATCTAACTGATGACTAATACGATGAAATAAATACAACAGCTGAGGTCGTGATTTTCCACCTGCAGTTCTTTTGTCTACACGTGAGTGTTTGAAGCTATAGTAAATTATTATGAAATTTTCTACGTTAATTATTAGAGTAACAGAAAATATAAAGTACTTTCTTAAAGTTTGTAAAACAACGTATAAATATCTAGGTTGTCAGTCACTTGTACAAGCACACAATGTGTTGAGATATTCAGAATCTAAACGCCAGACGCAGTCTTGGTTTAATTTTATATTTTGTTTAATTGAAAAACATGCACGTCATGTAAAAGTCTTTTATTGATACTGAAATTCACGTATATTCTTTTAGTAGATTACCGTTAAAATTGAGTAGTTACATTTTAAGGTCGTTATTGTCCTGACGATCGAATTTTTTGTGAATGGTCAAGGAAGCGCTTCTATGATTATAGTAAAAATAAAATCCTGTGTTAGGAACTAATAAATTATGACATATTTGCTTAAACTAAATTTTATAGAAACGATTAATTTATACGTATTTATTCTGAAGGTTAAATTATACAAAATTCTTTTTTATAAAAATTAATGACAAAATAGTAAACATATGTATTGCAGTCGCATGTATATAGTCAGATTTCCATATGAATAGAATTCCTTTTGTTTTTCATAAAGTCGTTTTATTATTCAATATTTAAAGTATGAAAAAGTAAACTAGAGCAAATCCTCCTTAAGAAAAACAGATAGAGAGAAGAAAATAAATGCCTTTAGTATTTCATAGATGTTTAAATTCTCTTATTATATTTTGGGCATATGCTTTTAAGGACACAAATGGTGTCCATGTGGTGTTTTGTTTGTTCACAGGTACAGCTGAGACAACTGTTTAACAACTGGTGGTTGATGTTTTGGTAAGTGTGTGATAAAGAGTGAAATTCAAGTTTTATGGCTAAGATAGTGGTGTTAACATAAGGTTTCCGCATTTCCTTATACAAACACAGTTAAATTTTTGTTGGCACTTGTATTAAAAATACGGTGGCGCCTATTAAAACTATTTTTGGTCAGTTATCCACCCATGACCCATGCTCATGATCTACCCAGAGCTAACACTCTACTAGCCGTTTAACCCTTAAGAGTTTTCTTTGTCTATAGCCGTTTTCCATCCGACATTACCCTGGGCTTGGAGTTTAAAGAAGAAATACTCGACCTAGTGATATCAGATTAAAATAGAGAGCTTTAGTATATAGCTGATAGTCACCAGGATAGATTTGCAAAAATTTTATTATAATTACAATATATTTAATTATCGGAAATGTATTGAAATTCTAAATCGTTTAGGAAATTATTTATCCTCCAAGTCGACAACGTTACACAATGAATTTACTTCTTGCATGGGTCGATGTTTGTTACAACGAATAAAAGCGTACTCACCGATAGGAAAGGTGTTTACACAAACTTACAGCACCTGCGGATTGCAGACACGTGCCAATGCCGCTACACTAACAACGGATGGGATGCCATCTCCAAAGGTTGACCGACTTTCATATATCACAAAATTATGCAAATCTATTCCTGAAATCCATTATGCGTGAAACTGCTTACTAAAAATTCAAATAAATTACTGACGATAAAGACGCCATATTGTCACGCTTACGAACCGTTTTATATAACTTGTCCACTTCGCTGCTTGTTTTCAACAATAAACTGCTCTCCTCACAAACCAGACAACATGCCTTTGCCAAGAATGGAATTTGTTTTGGTTAATCTTGGTAGGGAAACTTTCCTACCACGTTTAAGTATTCCTTCTTATCTGACTACATGCCGGTACAATAATGAATGCAAGTACATCGGGCAGGCGCCTTGAACCTCACGCGCATAGCTGCGCGGACCGATAATCACGTCGACTACATTCATACGCCTTGATCGCGGCTTTCCACCTAACATATAGCGACTTTGTGATTGCCTATATGTGAAATGTTATACCATTCCATGGAAAATGTGTGGGGCTGTCGGGATAGAGTATTTCAAGGTTGTTGTTGTTTGCGTATTCACGTATTGTAAGTTCATTTCTGTTATTTCTGTGGCAGTTCCAGCTGAAGTGCCTTGCGTTCAAGTCACCGGCTACGATCACTTTTCTAACTACACTAAATAATCGATTTAAGTCATTTTTACCGATTTTGTTCCTAGGGAATTATACGCACACACTAAATTAATATTACTAGTTAACTTTATACAAATTGTTTCTAAACTGACGTCCTTTACGGTAACTACACTATAAGGTACATTGTTTTTTACTGCAACTGCAATACCTCCTTGGCCTGTTTCGTTTGGCCCGTCCTTGCGTATTACGGTGAAACCTCTAATTTTTATTTACTGAGAACTTTTTAGTTTAGTCTCGTTGATTAAAACTATGTCGATTTTATTTACACTTATTAACTGAATTAATTGTCCTAATTTATTACTAAGTCCATTTGCGTTCCAGGTTACTACTTTTATATTATAATCCATAACTGTGGAGATTTATTGCAAAATTGTTAAATGCGGAGAACTTATCTAATGGGGATTGACACTTACTTAATATTGTTTTCAAGTCTAACGGCTTTCAGCATGTTATTAACATTAATTAAGGTGTTCAGCTTACCAATTTCTTGTACAAGCTGTTGAAAATCTGTGAAATCTGTATTTTGTCTATCTTCAAAGGTATTTTGATTTTCTTGTTGTGTATGATTTTTCCATGGGTATATCGTTGGTTTAGGTGCCGGGATGTACAATTTTGGAAATTGTTGGTTGCTTCGCAAATTAGGAAGTGTATTTCTTTGAAAGCTTGTGGTCTGTTTCAAAGTATTTTGTTTTTCCGACTGTCTTTGCAGAATTTTCTTATAGACTGGCCAATCGTCACTGCTGGCTGGATGAGGCCCTTGACAATTTGCGCACTTAGCCGGTGTATCTCTTGCCTTTGTGCATTGATATGTCCAATGTTCAGCTGCACATTTGACGCATTTTATAGTGCCAGGACAGTTACCAGTGGCATGCGACCACTGCTGACACCGCCTGCACTGTGTTATTCTTTTCTTATTCAGTTGCCTCTCCCAATCGTACCTCTTGTTGTAATTTTTTTAAGGTGATTGTGTTTTTAGTAATAATTAAATATAAAGGAACCTTTTTGGTTTTTATAACATAAACATTAGTCACTGGTATATTTTTCGATTTTAGTTCCTCTTCTATTTCAGCAGTTGTTACATCTCCACCAAGTCCGCGTAATACGAACGCGTGGTATTTAACATTGTCTTCTTCTATACATTTAAGAAATTCTTTGCGTTCCGTAGGGTCGTTTATAAACATATTTGTACTGTTTAATGAGTATTTTATACTGAAACCTTTACTTATTTTGTCTCTGATTTCTTCAAATAGCTGCTTATGATTTTTTGCCTTGCCGTGAAAAACAAATCGGCGGCGGCGGTCTAGTTATACGTGGAGTTACTGTGGTTCTTTGCGTAGCTCTTGAAATACTTTCACCATCGGTATCGTCGTTAAATTCCATTTGAGATTGATCGTCATCTTCTGCATCTTGTGTTTCAATAGGCGTAAATCGATTTTTTAAATTTGTCAACGACTCTTGACTATGCGTTTTATGCGCTAATTTAGCTACTTTCCTCGGTTTCTGAAATCCATCCAAGTCAACCTCTACTGACGAGCAATTGATTGATTGATTGATTAACTTGGGAAGGGTGACTTAAAGCCACGCGCACTTAGGCCTCCTGGTGGGCCCATTGTGCTGCCTTCCTTGCCCTAGGTTGGTCCTTCATTGCTCAACCACCCGACCTTGCAGGTGAATTTGAGGATGTCGGACCAGGGGTGTCTCAATTCCGGCCTTCTCGGGCCAAAAGTCCCCCAGCATGGATCCTCGAAGTCGGGCGAGTACCGGACAGGTGCACAGAATGTGTTCCGCCGTCTCATCCTCCTGTTGACAACCGCGACAGGTGGGGTTGTCTGACAAACCCATCCTGTGCAGGTGCTTTAGTGCAATGCCCGGACAGAATACCTACTAGTAGCCGTAGTTTCTGTCTTGGCAAGCGTATGACAAATTTTTCTATTTTGGTCATGGGAGACCTTATAAACATTTTTGCCTGCCGGCAGCTTGATGTACAAGCCCACCTATCCTTGTGACGGCGGTGGGTTATTTGTCTTATCATGGAGAACACCACAGATGGCGCAATAGCAACCGATGGCTCAGGGCCGACAAAACCCCGAGCCGCCCCTGCCTCGCCAAAGAATCTGCCTGTTCGTTACCATGTACTCCTGAATGCCCTTTGATCCAAACCAGTTCAAGGGCGTTTGTATCAGAAACGAGCTCGAGAACACGATGGCATTGGTATACCACCCCGAGAGAAGCTTCTGCTTGTTTAAGCTCAGAAGAGCTGCTCTACTATCGCTCAAGATGCGTATAGCTTTGTTCTGGATTCCACGTTCCAGTATGGCGTTAGCGCCGTGCATGATGGCTATGACCTCCGCTTGGAAGACAGTTACCAGCCTGCCCAGCGCAACACTTTCATGAAGGTCTAGGTCATCGGAGAAAATGCCTGCCCGGTACCTTCATTTGTTTTGGAGCCATCTGTGTAGATGGAGATCTCCGTTAAGGAGGCGTCCTCAGTGTTTAGACAAACCCCAAAGCGCCTCCTGGAAATGATTATGGGTGCGATCGAATCAACCACTCCTCCCAAGATAGGTGTGTTCCGCACCGCCTCTCTTAGTATGTTGTGGTGTCTACCACCGCCTCCCTTATCGATCCATAGACCTTTGAACCGCAGCCTCATTGCCGCTCTCAAAGCCACCTCCTCCACATGTAGGTCCAGCGGAGGGAGGCCTAAGATGGCTTCTAAGGCTGCAGTAGGTGTGGAACGCAATGCACCTGTAATGTTTAGACAAGCCACCCTTTGGATATGAGTAAGGTCTTGAACTGTATGGGCCAGTCTGGTCCTGCGCCACCAGACTACAGCGCCATAACAGAGCATCGGCCTTACTACCATGATGTATAGCCACAGGACAGCCTTTGGTGGAAGACCCCAAAGTTTGCCTATGGCACGTTTGCATTGCCAGAACACTTGGTTGGCTTTGCTAGTTTTCATTTGTAGGTGTTTGGCCCAGTTCAGCTTCTTATCAAGTATAATGCCCAGATACTTGACTTCTGCTGATAAGGGCAGGGAAGTTTGGAAGAGCATTGGCAATTTAGTTACCGTCAGCTTCCTTTTATTGGAAAACAACACCAACGCCGTTTTGTTGGGGTTGATGGTTAAAAAGTTGTCGGAGCACCAGAGCTCCGTGATCCTTAGTGCTGCTTGCATCAAATTACACAGCACTTGTTCGAATTTGCCGACTATTAGAATAGCTAAGTCGTCGGCGTAACCTATCGTGAAGAAACCTGCCTCATTAAGACGTTGGAGAAGGCTGTCCACTACTAAATTCCATAGTAGCGGTGACAGCACGCCCCCCTGGGGACAGCCTTTATCCACCACCCTAATTACTGAGGTTTCCCCCATTTATGTGTACCGTCGACATTGCAGAATCTGCATGGTAAACTGCCGAAGGGTGTCCTCAGCTCCATGTGTCCGTAGAGCTCTATCGATGCTTGCGAAAGTAGTTTCGCTGAACGCACCCTCAATATCAATAAATGCGCCTAAGGCGGACATGTTATTGTCTAGGGTTTTCGATCCGTCCTACAACAGCGTGCAGGGCAGATTCCGTTGATTTACCTGGTATAAAGGCGTGTTGATTTGGGTGAAGTGGATAAGAAAGCATTATTCTCTCCTCATATCATTGTCGCACAATCTCTCCAAGGTCTTTAGCAAAAAGACGTGAGACTGATCGGTCTGTAGGATTTAGCCTGGGAGTAGTCCTTCCGGCCTGGTTTAGGAATGAAGACAACTCTAACCTCTCTCCAACTGCTGGGGATGTATCTAAAAGCAATACAGCCCCTAAAAAGTACCACAAGGAACGGTGTCAGCCTCTCCACTCCCCCTGACGAGCAATTGTCATTGGGTTTATTTTCAGGTTCAAAATTCATCATAAAGCTCGACCTTTCCATTCTAGTTACAGTAGACACCGCATTCTTATCTTTTACAATTGTAGTGGGGTCACTCACAGCAATATTCACTACCGGTTTGTTAGATTCGTATACCTGCACCTGCGAACCCTCGTTTTCTAGGGAACTTGAATGTCTGCTAAGAGAATTACATTCGTCCACAATTTTGTTTTTTAGCACCAATAAGCTTTTCGCATTGAATACTTCAGTATTAATTTCCAGTTTACTCTCACGTTTACTTTTACGGATTACCGTTCTATTAATTTTCGGAGTTTTATCCGGTTTCATTAACAGTTTCTAATTAAAATTGTTTACGATTCTGATTACACTACACTAAATTATATAATTAGTTAACGCTAAACCTACATTGTCACTGTGTCCTACATAAAATTAATTTTTAATCCACTATAACTAAAGTTAAGATATTCTGTTCGGTCTCTTTGACGCACGTTGTCGTGGTTAAATTTATTTTAAATTCTTAGTTGTAAATCATATCCTACAGCTGTCATCCCTTATCCCGTTACATCCTGTCATAAAACCTCCTTTGTGCCTGTGAAAATTAAGTAGAAAAGGGTAGTGACAAAACACTCTCTCATCTATATCGGAACCAAACAGTTGTTCGTTCGGTGAGTTAGTCAATAGTGCCGCCGAATTTATTTGATAAACCCCTAAAAACTCAGTGAAAGTGCAAAGTAACACGTACTGTTACGTCGTCATCGAACAATTCGGTATTTTGTGACAATAAATACTTTGTGCGTGCATCCTACAGTTTGAGTGAAACATTTTATATACCGGCAATAACAGTGCATAAAGTGACAGTCGTACTCGAGCCTTTAAAGAAGCAAGTCGCCTTCGAACCCTTGAAAAGGACGGTTGTGTTAGAGCTTTGAAAGCGAGACCGACACCATTTTCGTGCGTGTTTCTGGTTCTCCGTAAAAGCTTTTGTGCGTGAAAGTGTCTATTGCCCCCAGCGGCGCAGGACTTAAGGTATTTATACCCTTTTACTAAGTAGTTTGATGTAGTTTTTTTGTTTGTTATTACATAACCGCTCCACCATTATCGTTATTGCTATAAAAGCAATTGGTCCTTCATTATAATTTGCATATTTTTATCACACATTTATATCAACCTCCTTAACCCCAATCAATCATTGGTCCTTCGAGCCGGATTCATTAGTCCTGTGGTATACGCATGTCCTAAATTAAAATATCACATTGCATTCAAGCGAGCTTTTTAATTAATTAATATTTCAGTTTTAAATTTGTGCTTAAAGCCCATATTTAGCGGGTTAAAATGTGTAAACATTATTTATACTGTCTTTAGATTAAATTAAGCGATTTCGCCGTAATTGAAACCAGCAAGCGTTTTAATTACAAAGAAATTCATAATATAAAATTTGTCAGTTTTCAGTTTTTAAATTCATTTTAGCGGCATAAAACAGAAAGCAACCTGAAAACTATAAATCGCTTTATACTTCTTAAACAAGAAAGGTAAAGGGATTTGCTTTGTATTTAAAAGCTATTGCACGTTTTGTATTACAATATTGAAAATATCTGCAGAGGAATAAGGTTGTAAAGTTGCATCTTTCGGCAAATATGTTAAGCCACATGTTTTAAACGTTTCTGTGAGCTTTTGATGGTAAGCCGCTCGGGTTGTTAAGCGGTACATCTTATATTCACGCTTTTGTTTGACGAACCGTTAGTCATAAAACGTGATTTATTGGTTTATACCCTATTTTAACATTTTTCGTGTACATCTGAGCGTTACGGTTTTATAGCATTTATTGTAGTCCTTTCAGAATCTTTGAGAATGGCTCCAAAGAAAGCACATGTGGTAGAACTAGAATTACTGAAAACACGCATTTTAGAAATCTTTGAGCTTTGTAAGACTATACAAAGTGACCCAACTTTAAAGGCATTGTTCCTTATTCAAACAAGGGAATACATGACCTTTATGCAAATTTCAATACAATTTTAGTCGCTGTCTTGGCCTCATGTGACGAGGTAGACTCATTAACTTACAACGCTGTACGGAAGGAAGTAGATTCCGCTTATTTTTCATACTGCTGCATCTCGATACGATGCAAGAAATGAAAGCACCACAAATTACAGAAAATGCTCCAAGCAGCACGGTATCAAAATTGTTACCGTTAAAGCTCCAAATTTTAATAATGAGGTAACTGAATTTTCATCTTTCATCGATTTATTTGACAGCCTGGTCTATAATAACGCGTCGCTGTCCAATATCGAAAAATTAAATTATCTTATCAGTTGTTGTACCGGGGAGTCTTTAAGAATCGTTAAATCTGTACCCATTTCGGGGATAATTTTATTATTTCCTATAACGCCTTGCGTGAGAGATTTAGCAATCCGCGTTTATTGGCAACTTTGCATTGGAAAGCAATGAAAGACTTTCTACCTTTAAAATCAGAAGACCCTAAGAAACTTAGGGCACTTATTGATTGTTTTTCGGAGAACCTTGCTGTTCTAACTAACTTAAAGTTTCCCACTGAACATTGGAACTTTATTCTGGTCGATTTGCTTTTAGAAAAACTTGATCCGTTCACTAGAAAACGCTTCGAACTCCAATCGGATCCGAAGCAAATACCTAATTTCGAGGATTTGAGATATTTTTTAACCCAACAATGTGCAGCGTTGAAACCTTTTCTTCAACCGCACCTGTTTCTTATTCGACGACTGTCCATACATCGCACACATCGGTGCCTAAGAAATCCTCAGCGTTTCAATTTAAACCAAAGGTTTCTTCTAACGTAGTTTCACTGGACACACCAAGTAGCTCCAGTGACTCAAATAATTCATTTTCGCACCATTGTCCTTCCTGCAAGGGCAATCACTTAATTTACAGATGTCAATCGTTTCTAAAGAAAACTCCGACAGAACGTTTCGACATTGTCAAACGCTTACGCCTTTGTTTAAATTGCTTACGAACAGACCATGCGTCCATGCAATGCAAATCTTATAATTCCTGTCGAACTTGCGCCAAGCCGCATCATACCTTGCTACATTTTGAATCGCAACCTGCTTCTAGCCGTTCAGCTGAACCGACCGCTACACACATGCATAAAAATGCCAATAGGACGCAGTCAGCCTCTCCTATTCCGGCAAATGTTTTGTCTTCACAGACGAATTCAAATCTTGGGGTTACTGTCTTACTCTCCACTGCTGTTGTGGAAGTTCAAGATCGTTCTGGTAGATACAAACCGATCAGGGTACTCTTAGATCCTGGTTCCCAAGCTAGCTTTATTCGAGACGATTGCGTGAGCAAACTTTGGCTTCCACGCATACGTTCTCAAGTTCCGATTTATGGACTTGGGCAGACAACTTCAGCAGTCAATAGGGGTGCCGTCAGCTGCACCATTCGCTCTATGTTAGACTCTGAAAATCTCTAGAAGTCACAACTTTTGTGCTTTCGTCAATATCTGGCAAATTACCTAGCGTTGAAGTTCCTAATAATTGGGAACACTTATGCGGCCTGCACTTTGCAGACCCGACCTGGAACTCTCCAGGAACCATTGACATGCTCCTAGGAGCAGATGTTTATCCGTTCATCGTCAATGGCGGTGTTATACATGGCAAATTTCTTCAGCCTGCCGCCATAAATACAATTTTGGTTGGACTATTATTGGTCCCACAAAAGCTTGCAGTCTGATACTGTCCAAGCATTTTTACTTCTGTAGAAGATCCTATCGACCAGACCCTAAGGCGGTTTTGGGAGATAGAAGAATTGCCATCAAGCCTTATACTTCTCCAGAAGAAGAAAAGGCAGATTTGATTTTGAAAACACGTTTTCTCGTGACCCTAGCGGTCGTTTTATTGTTGCGTTACCGTTCAACGATACTTTGCCCGTTTTTGATAATTGCTTTGAGATGGCTAAAAAGACTATTTTCGTTGGAGCGCAAATTACATGCTCAACCGGAGCTACGCGCCCAATACAACAATTTCATGCAGGACTATCTTGATGCGGGTCATATGGCATTACTCGATTCTCCGCCCGTTGGGAACGATAATTACTTTTACCCCATCACCCTGTGTTTAAAGAAGAAGGTCATACTTCTAAAATTCGTGTGGTTTTGACGCCTCTGCAAAGGCTAAAAACAACGTGTCACTTAATGACACTCAATTGGCTGGACCTAGTCTCCAAAACGACATTTCGTCAATCTTACTGAAATTTCGTACTCATCGTTTCGTTTTTACTTGTGATGTTCGCCAAATGTATCGACAAATTTTGGTTACCGAAGAACATCGAAAGTTTCAATTAATTGTTTGGCGGTTCTCCGCAGAAGAACCCATCCAGACATATCAGCTTAATACAGTGACCTATGGTATTAAGTCATCGCCTTATCTAGCATTAAAGACTCTTCAGCAATTAGCCATTGACGAAGGCAAAGGTTTCCGTTAGCCGCTGAGGCTATACGGTCAAATCTATATATTGATGATTTCGTCGCCGGTGGAGATTCTATACAATCGGCCCGCGAAATTAAAGATCAACTTATCCGACTTTTACATTTGGCTGGTTTTGAACTTCGAAAATGGAGTTCTAATTCAGTTTCTATTTTGGAGGGCATTCCGTCAGATTTTGCCAATATACTTCTCTCGATTTCGATTCTGACGAATCAATAAAAATATTAGGTCTTCAATGGTCACCTACAGAAGATATTTTCTCGTTTCGGGTTAAACCATTAAACCAAATATGTACAAAGCGCAACATACTTTCACAAGTTGCCAGAATATATGATCCATTAGGATTTTTAGCCCCACTAACACTTTTTGCAAAACGCCTAATCCAGCATCTGTGGATGTTAGGTTTAAATTGGGATGACATCCCACCAGCAGACATTTCGTCTCAATGGCAGCAATACCAAGAAGAGTTGCCGTTATTATCGTCATTAAAGTTACCACGTTGTTTACCCCTTCGGATCCTTTTACTTGTCATTTGCATGGGTTTTGCGATGCTAGCGAGGTAGGGTATGCAGCGGTAGTGTATTTTCAGTTCATAAATCAAACTACCGGAGAAATAACTGTACAATTTGTAACCGCTAAAACAAAAGTAGCTCCAATTAAGCGCATTTCAATTCCACGTTTGGAATTATGTGCCGCCGTTTTATTAACCGATTTACTTTCTTTTACCATTCGTTCTTATCAAGGCTTGATTGACATTTCCGATGTTTCAGCGTGGAGTGATTCTACGGTCGCTCTCACTTGGATACGTTCTCCACCTTTTCGTTGGAAAACTTTTGTGGCAAACCGTGTTAGCCACATTCAAGAAATCATTGCACCTAGCCGATGGTTTTATATTAAATCTTCGCATAATCCGGCTGATCCTGCATCTCGGGGATTAATGCCAAGCGCGGTTATTTCATGTTCGCTATGGTGGGCGGGGCCTGAATGGCTTCACTACCCTAGTGACTCGTGGCCGCCTCAACCAACATTGTCAACCTCAATTGCTGAGGTAACTACGGAAAAGAAGATCCTAACATTTGTCGCTCAAACAGATCCAAACGTCATTGACATTTTACTAAGTCGCTTTTCATCGTTATATAAAATCCAAGGCATCGTGGCTTACATTTATAGATTTTCTAAACCCATGGCTCAACGTCATACGGGTCCCTTAACAGACATTGAACTACACAATGCTCTCATGATTATCGTTCGGCATGTACAAAATGTTACATTTTAAAGGAAATAGCTTCGATTAAGGCAAACCGTAAATTACCTAAAAGCTTGCGAAAACTTTCTCCATTTGTTGATCCACAAAACATCTTAAGAGTAGGTGGGCGCTTGACACATTCTTCGCTTTCCTATTCCGAAAAGTTTCCTGCGTTATTGCCTCAGCGGCACCGATTAACCGAACTTATCATTCTGTCAACTCATGAAAGGTATTGCCATCCCGGTGTTAATACCACAGCGTATCTTATCCAACAGAATTTCTGGATCCTTTCTATTAAACATTCAATCAGAAATTATTTATCATCCTGTCATAGATGTTTTCGTACCAAACCGGTCCTGGTAACTCCTCCTATGGGAGACCTACCGGCAGCACGTATTACCCAAATCAAACCGTTCAGTATTGTTGGTGTTGATTTTGCTGGCCCTCTTTAATAAAGGCTAACCGCCTGCGAGGCTCTAAAACTCTTAAGGCCTATATTTGTATTTTTGTTTGTTTTGCCACTAAGGCAGCACATATTGAACTTGTTTCGGATTTGTCGGCAGACGCGTTTCTTGCCGCTTTGCGACGATTTATAGCACGTCGAGGACGCTGTTCTCAAATATTTAGCGATTGCGGTACTAATTTTGTAGGTGCCTATCGTCAGCTTACGAGTTATCTGCATAGTGCAGTAACCTCAGAAAGGATAAAGTGGTCGTTTAATCCACCTAGCGCCCCTCACTTCGGTGGCTTGTGGGAAAGCGGTGTTAAGTCGGTAAAGACACACCTATCTCGCGTAATCGGCGAACAAAAACTTACCTTTGAGGAACTGTACACAGTTCTTACACAAATTGAATCTGTGCTAAATTCAAGGCCACTCTGCGCTTTGAGTTCGGATCCAAATGACTTGCGTTGCCTAACACCAGGTCATTTCCTAACTATGGAGCCTCTTTCTGCACCACCAGATGAGGACCATTTAACCAACGTTGTACCATTAAAAGCAGGTGGAAACTCCTGCAAAAACTCCACCAAGATTTTTGGGCTCGCTGGAGCCATGAGTACTTACATACTCTGAACCAGAAGGTTAAATGGCACTCTAAGGTAGGTGTCCGACAAGTTGGAAAAGGACACTATTGTCCTCGTCAAGGACGACCAGCTTTCTCCACTTCAATGGAAGTTTGGTCGTATTATTAATACTTTTCCCGGTGCGGACGGTATTATACGTGTCGCTGAAGTCAAAACGGCACATGGCACACTAAAACGACCTTTGGTCAAACTAGCGCCGCTACCGGTATTTTAATTTTATTTTATGTTTAGATGTATATACACATTTTTACATGTATAGTAGTATATTATTTTACATATTTGCTTATTTACATATATATTTTTATTCTTTGCATAGTTGGTAATATCGCTCGCTGTAGTGCACCACCCTATCTTTCGTTACCTCCTTTCCTAGCAAGGTCAAATCCCATGTGATTTCCTTCACCCAACCTACTTCCCTCCTTTTCAAAATTCTATGAATTTGGTGGGCGGTATGTTACGTCGTCATCGAACAATTCGGTATTTTGTGACAATAAATACTTTGTGCGTGCATCCTACAGTTTGAGTGAAACATTTTATATACCGGCAATAACAGTGCATAAAGTGACAGTCGTACTCGAGCCTTTAAAGAAGCAAGTCGCCTTCGAACCCTTGAAAAGGACGGTTGTGTTAGAGCTTTGAAAGCGAGACCGACACCATTTTCGTGCGTGTTTCTGGTTCTCCGTAAAAGCTTTTGTGCGTGAAAGTGTCTATTGCCCCAGCGGCGCAGGACTTAAGGTATTTATACCCTTTTACTAAGTAGTTTGATGTAGTTTTTGTTTGTTATTACATAACCGCTCCACCATTATCGTTATTGCTATAAAAGCAATTGGTCCTTCATTATAATTTGCATATTTTTATCACACATTTATATCAACCTCCTTAACCCCAATCAATCACGTACTATAATCTCGAATACAGTCCACTTAGTTGAAGAGTAAGGAACTACAATAGAACAATAAAACAACGGGGAGGTAAGTCGATATACAAATTTATAAGACCCCCCGCGAATAAACATTTGCGTTGTACAACGAAGTTAATTAGGCACGGAGAATTCATAAACATATCTTTACTCTACCGAATACCGAATGCAACTGAACGAGAACTAGATTAGAGGTTTGTGATTTCACTGTCCGTGATTTTGTCACAGCTCCGGAACCGGAGCTGGAGCTGTCAGTTCCGTAAATTCAGAAATCACGGTGATAATTCGGAACTGTTGTTAAACAAAATGAAATCGGAGCGAGTGGGAATCACTTATTGCTTGGAATTTAATAAAAATCTTAAAATTCGAGTATTGGACAAAATAGAAGGAGTTATGAGAGAATCGATTATTTGAAGTAAAATAGTATAGTTATTTTTCTTCATTCATTATATGTTGTACAAAGTTGAAACCACTAAATTACATTCTATTTTTATTGATTATTACAAAGAACGTTTTAAATTGCAGCTTACTTCCAATACAACTTAAATAAAATCCCTCCATTTCTAGAAACTACAAAAAAAATACAGTTTTTATTAATACGAATTGACAAAATAAGTGTTTCAAAAAGACGATTATCAAAAAATTAAAACATTAATATTTGTGGTTTGAATGAATAAACATAATTTTTTGTATTTTGCTCGCATTTAGTCTGGATCTTCGTACATTTATCAATTGCCCTGTTTTTGAGAAAATTCTTTCCCAAGGCACTGACGTTGCTACGGTACCTAATTGTCTAATAGCCACTTGTAACAAATACGGATAGTTGTACTTGTGTTCACGCCACCAAGTAAGTGGATCTTCCTGTCTAGCTAATAGACTATCCTCCAAATACCTCTGAACCTCCACAATAGCTCTGGATGTAGATGTACCACTAGGTTGAAAGTCTTTTGCTTTTTTATCAAATTGTGACCAAATTGACAATGGTTGATTCCTTTCAGGACTATTGCTTAACGAAGCTACATCTAGTCTATCTACGCTTTGGCTATTTGATGATTTTGATGTGCCACTGACCTGGTTCTCTTTTTCAATATTAATCAAGTTACATACTAAGTTCGTTACTAGTTTTTTAACACGATCTGCCGTGCTTTCGTCCGAAAAACCTAATTGTTTAAAGCGAGGATCTAAGAATGATGAAATAATTAATGTTTTACTAGCTTCCAAATCACAGAAACGCTCTTTAATTCCTTTTTTAAGTTTTTGAGCCATTGCCTTAGATAACTCAAACTTTAGTTCTACTGCTGAATCTTTTGATTCAAAATCTCCAGCAATCATGTTGTTATAAGTTTCTTCTAAACCTCTTGAGAGTACTACTATTGAAGAAAACGTCTCGTAATGTTGTCCGCTAATAATTTTTGTTAACTTCTCCAAAGGGTCAAGAATGATCATAATTTCACGTAGCAATTGCCACTCTTCTACAAATAGAAATGGGAGGTCCTTGTCATTTATTAATGCCATTGATGCTCTAACAGCATCTTCTAACTCTAGTAATCGTTCTATCATATAGAAGGCCGAATTCCAGCGTGTCGGTACATCTTGTAATAACTTTTTTGGTATCACACTGCCTTGCTGCTTCTGAACTTCTAATAATTTGGCTGTAGCAGTAGTGCTGCGCTTAAAGTGAGAAATAAGTTTTCTTAATTTCTGAATCAAATCGTCAATGACATGTAGAGAATCTTGTGCTAATAAATTTAAAACATCTTTTATAGCCTTCTTGATATTGGCAGCATTATCCGAAATTGCTAGTAAAATTTTGCTTTCTAATCCCCATGCGGTCATAAATTTTTTTAATTCTGTGGCTAAATTTTCACTTGTATGAGATTGTGGAAATGAATACATTCTAACAAAATAGATTTCATGTCAAAGTTTTCATTTATGTAGTGCACTGTAACGGCCATGTAGCTCTCCATATTCATAGAAGTCCAACAATCTGTGGTCACTGTAACAGATTTAATTGTCGTTGCTTCTACTTGAACATTTCTAATGGTTTTATCATATAATGCTGGTAACAATGAATGTGTTATTGTTTTCTTATTAGGAAGTTCGTAAGCTGGATTTAAACACTTTATAAAATTTCGAAATCCTTCGTCCTCTACTACACTAAACGGTTGAAAATCTTTAACAAATAAATCCATTAAAGAATTATTAAGTTTAATTCTCTCTCGTAATGGTATAGTTTTCCGCATATAAGTCAACGTTGTTTGTTTTACTGTTTTATTAGCAGTTTCATTTTTAGTTATTACTAATTGTTCTGGTACGGACTATGAGAGAATATTACTGCTGGTCGAAGGTTCTAATAATTTATTAGTATCCTTTTTATTTTGTAGTTCATTTTCTATGTGTACTAAAGGATGTTTTCTTTCCAAATGCCGTTTTAAATTGCTGGTGGAAGTTTTGTAACTAATTATTTGTTTACATAACATACAAGTTGCTTTTTGATCCGAAGTCACCTCGTAGAAATTCCATAATATTGATTTTTTATTTTTTGTGGACATGTTATTCGTAATACTATTTTGAAAAAATGCGTAGAAACTATGAACGAATATTATAATTAAGGCTTATGCTGAATATTGAATATTATAAATAAATTTTCAACTACTTAGGTACAACTACAACTAATAACTGAACTAATTCACAAACAGAGACAACATAAATGAAAATCTTATCCAACAATGAACGTGACGTGACTAACGACTCCTACTAATCTATGCTACCGACATAATACTGTGCATGTGATGCCTACGTGCAGCTTCTACCTGGATTCCCATCATCATGCATCTTAGCAAATCCCTAACGGTACTGCTCATTCCAGAAATGACGGAACGTGATTATAGCAACGGCAAATGAGCGTTTCAAAGCGATAAATAAATTTCAGGTTATTCAAAGAGCTGCTCCGCAAAATCACGCATATTTGTCACAGCTCCGAGTTCGGAGCTGTCACGGTCAGTCGCAGCTCCTATAAAATTACGGAGTTTACAAACCACAAGAACTAGTGCTTTTCAACGTGGTATGGTCGTTGTCTATATTAAAAGTCGCGTTCCGGGTATGTAAAGTGCTTATGAAAATGCACCTAGCAAATATTCGAACTCCGGGTTTTGTTAAAATTACTCGAAAATTTAATAAACGACGGCCGAGAAGTGGACCGAAAGGCGACGAGATAGTCGTATAATCATTATATCATAGCGAGCACCCTCTTCTGCGAATGCAATTTCAGCTGCATGAGATGATGTACCTGTACCATCGTTTGCGAAAATCATCATACGCAGCACCGAAACAATTTGCACTGAACTCGTGTACGGGACTGTTAAAAAATTATATATTTCCATGTCGAGATATACTACACGGCCCTGCAACTGCTATACGTATAGGTACGTTCCTAAAAAAAAAAAACAGGGTCCACCCACCCAAGTAGTGACTAGAGCGAGATGTGCTTAACTTTGGAAACGTGCCATCTCCAATAGACGCATACGGCTGTCGCTTTCGCCCCTTTATGTCATATTCAAATCGGATATATAAATGGTCACATATCGTGAAGGGTTGTCGGATGCTGTGTATAAAGTCGCGAATTTGTCCTGCGACCTCTCGGAGCTCTTAATACCTGAAAAAAAAGGGCTGTATCAGTTCCAAATAAAGTAGGGGTTGTGTGGTTTTAATAAAAACTACAAATTCAGGGTAAATCACGATATTCCAGCGTAAAAAGAAAAAAAAGACGACACGCGGTGTTCCCAAGCGGTCACCAATCCAAGTACTGACCGCGTCCAACGTTGCTTAACTTCGGTGATCGGTAAAACCAACTCAACTCAACTCAAAACCATTTATTTAGATTATTTACAGCGATACCTTATACATTTACAGCAATTTAACAGTGGATATATAATGTTTAACATTGACACTGGTTTAAGACGTTCCTGCTTGCATACCATCCTGTTTTCATTTTTATATAGCTTCTTCTTATTTTTCAACTTGTTTTGCAATCGAAATAATTTAATTGCTTGTGGCTTGTGTTGTTGGCTTGTGTTGTGGCCTGTTTTGTGTGTTGAGCTCCTGTGCTGTCATTTAGTTTTGCCTGGTGAATATCGAGTAGTTTTGGTGAGGAAGCTTATGCTTCAACGGATACTAAGTGTTGTGGGATCTTATTTGTGTGATCCTTTTTATAAATTCATTTGTGTTCATTTGTGTTTCAAAGAATTTGTCGCCAATTCTGCGTATGTGTGTTCTGATGGGTTCGATGTCTGCTTTATGGTGTAGTATTTGTATTCGTGTGTATCTGTCTGATTGTGTAATTAGTCTTAGGCATTTATTTTGAAAGCGTTGTAACGGTTCTAATCCTGTTCTTGAAATGTTAGACCATGCTGGGGCGCCGTATGTTATCATAGGTCTAATGATGGTAGTGTAAATTAGCCTTTTGTTTTTCGTCGTTAGCCCGTCTCTGTTTACTAAAAGTGGGTATAATGATTTCATTGCACTATATCCTTTTCTTATAGAGTGTTTTATCTGTTCTTTGTAGTTGAGTCTTGCATCTAGATGCACACCTAGGTATTTAACTTTTTGCATTATTTGTATTGGTTGATTGCTGATTGTTATTGGTTGAAACACTTTTATGGTGTTAAACTTTTTTCTGAAAACTATGGCTTCGGTCTTTTTGACGTTACTTTTATTTTTCCATTTTTGGAAATATTTTTCTAGTATGTTTAAATGTATTTGGATTTGTTTGCTGCATATTTGAGCCATATCCGCGTGTGCATATAGTGCAGTGTCGTCTGCGAATAGCGTGGTACTTGTGCGAGGAAAGTCTGGGTCCCAGCACTGAGCCTTTTGGTACTCCAGCTTCTATGGCTTTTGCTTCAGAGAGTGCGTTGTTCACTTTGACTACAAATTGTCTTCCCTGCATATATGAGTGTATGAGTTTTATTAATTGTATTGGCATCTGTAGATTTATTAGTTTGTATATAAGTCCCGTTAACCAGACTTTGTCAAATGCCTTCTCCAAATCTAGTAAGACCATTGCAGTAACCTTCTTTTTATTGAAATTATTAGTAATGTCTTTCACAATCCGTACAACTTGTTGTGTCGAATTATGTTTCTTTTTAAAACCAAACTGTGTATCTTGGCTGGTTTGTATTGTTGCTTCTAGTTCAAGAATTTTATTTAATATAATTTTTTGAAATCTTTGATAGAACAGATAATATGCTTATTGGTCTGTAACTTGTTGCTTCCCGTTTGTCTTTTCCTGGTTTAGATATAGGTACAATGACGGCTGTTTTCCATTGTTTAGGGAAGTGTGCTAATTTAATTATTAGATTAATTATATGCATCAGTTGCACTACAGCTTTCTTGGAAAAATTTTACTACTTTGTTTGTTATTTGATCTTTCCCGGGAGATGTATTGTTGGGAAGCGTTCTTATAATATTTGTTATGTCTTTTGGGTGTATTTGGCATTGTTGGTACTCGTTGTCGATTATGGTTTCTGTGTGCCTGCTTGTAAAAAATTGTCCCACTGTTGTTTTTATGTCTTCATGTTCTTTAAGGTCCGGTTCTGCTAGCATTTCTGCTTTATCTACATCTGTCACCGCGTGTATGTTTTGTCTTTTAAAGTTGGGACTGGTTCGTGTCTTTTTTGCAAGAGTTTAGTAATTTTCCATAGATTGTTGTCGTGGGGTTTGAGTTTTTCTAACTTATCGGTCCACTGTCTATTTCTATAATTTTTTATTTCCAACTTGATAGTGTTGTTTGCTGTTGTGAGTTCCTGTTTTGTCTGTGGGTCGCCGGTTCATTGCCATAGCTTTCGTATCTTTATTTCATTCGGAAGAATGTCTCTGCAAGTATTTATTATTTTATGTCGACTGTGCTTGTCTATTGTCTTTTTTATTGCACTGGTGTATGATTTCACAATCTGTTCTAGTTCCTCTGTGCAGTTGGCATTTCTACATATTTGTATGTTTTTATCTAAATCGTTTCTAAACAGTTTCCAGTTTGTATTCTCAGAAGATCTCACATGAATGTCGACATTTTGTTTCTTACCCCCTGTGATTTTAAAGGTTATAGGATTATGATCAGAACAGAGTTCTGCTTCAGATATTGGGTTAGTAGTCACTGGGGCGCGCTGGCGCCAAATGGTTGGGGATCGATGGCATTTTTTCTGTAGAATTCAAGTCCGTTAAAATTTTTAAGATAATTTTTAAGATAGGTTAAGCCGTTTTTGAATTATTTTCGAAAAAGTTTTAAAACCTTCGAGCAAACCTAGCTTAACTGTACTATCGGACTACAAATTTTAACGAATGGGTAACACACTTTCAAAATATTCTAAATTTTAACGAAAAAGGCATACACTTCTATCAAATTAATAATAAAACAACAGCATCGATGTAGTATTTATTTATTAATAGAATTAAGTAGAAAAATTACATTAACAATTACATTTGCTTATTTCTAGTAAAAAATATAGTAATAAAACAACAACACCAATATAATATTTATATATTACCAGAGTTAAATAGAAACAGTACATTTGCTTATTTCTAGTAATTTTATTCCGATTCAAATTCAATATTAACAGTTGCACCAGCTCTACCTCGACTGATCATATATACATTTTTATCATTTTGTATTAACTCACAGATTGTTTTTATTCCCTCGCCTTTTAGATATTCAATTTAATTGAAACAGGATTGCAAAATTGATCCAGGAGATAATGAAGTCTAAACAAAAAATAGAAAGGCAGAGAGAAAATATAAGATAGAAGTGTAGCACAATCCCTCGCTAGCACATCAAAATTATGCCATACTGGCGGTTCCGATGCGCTATATCACTAGCGAGATGAAGGTTTAGCCGGTGGGCGCAAAGCAAAGCGAGAGCTCGACACTACCCCGACATCGAACATCCACCAGTCGGGGGCGTGCGTAACAGCAGGCGTCGCCGTGGATCAATGTAGTAAGCGTAAGACTACGGATCCCACGGTCCCGGGTTCAAATCCCGACACGGCCGACTGCTTGAAAAATGGCAGGTGAGCATTTTTCACAAAAATTACGCCCTCGTTCGGATGAGAGGTTAAATGGAGGTCCCGTGTGTGAGTGTTGTCACGCACGTTAAAGATCCCTACCTTGCCTGGAACGACAAGGGTTCGGCAAAATTCTAAATTTCCAGGCAACAAAAAACTCGCCTCCTGGCCAATGTAGTACCTTCAGGTGGAGCATTGGGAATGTAAATGAACGGTGTGCGTAACAGCATTCCTAATCCTCTATAAAAAAAAGGTTGAGTTGGGTTGATTTAGGTTAGGTTAGGTTAGTTAGGTTGGGTTAGGTTAGGTTAGGTTAGGTTAGGTTAGGTTTAGTATATCTACTTTTATCAAGTTTAGTAATAACAACAACATCAATATACTATTTATTCAGTAACAGAGTTAAACAGAAAATTACATTGCTTACTATTAGTAAAACCTGGTAATAAAACAACACCTAAAATACACACATTTTAGTAAACCATTGTACAATAAAATTTATATAACAATTTATTTAAAATATTCTGCAAATTAAAACACTTTGTAACAGCATAACATTCTACTTTGCACAGTTTAAATAATTATTTCAATGCAGTAAGCAATGGTGAGACTGATTATTGTTCTTTCGTATCTGCTTCATATTTGAACTCCAAATTCTTCTATATTCACAACAACGTTAGCTGCAAGTACTCTGAGATAATGTTTTGCTTAGAGACCCCTTTCACATAAACGGTGGCACCCACTGGTAAAATCTCTCGCAAAATCAGACCTAAAAGCAGTATGGATACTCCACTAGTGGGAGGAGTGTCCCATTGTAGACTGTGTAGACTTTTGCAAAAATTGTTTTCAATTCGGAAATTCTCACACAAGTTCGCGTTAGTCATGGGCACGTCTAACATTTAATGCCATAATTCGCTGCTTTGTGTATTCAGCACAGATACTTCTTTGATAAAGAAGTTGCTTGATTTATATTGGAACCCTTGAAAATCCAAAATATACATACTGTCTGGTCTAGAGCTGATAACCAAACTTTTAATAAAACTCTCATATAACTATGCTGACCTTATATTCCCACGTCTGGGTCTTTGAAGCCATACCACTTTATCAATAATTCGACCTTTGTTTCTCTTCTTTAGCACCTTTTCAACTAAATAAGTGTCTGGGGCAGCGGTGAGCTGAATCTCTTCATTATAAAATGAACCCCAGGATTGGTTGTTCTTCCAAATCTTCCAGTAGGTACATAGGTGGGTTTGTTAGTAGCACTTTTCTAATTTTAAACAATTCAGTGCTCCAGTTAGGGTAGTACCCTTTATCAAAAGTCGCTTTATACTTGGAAATGCGTACTACATATCCAACGTGTAACTTTTTTTTCTTTTATTTTTTTCGGTTTGCGGCATTGCCGTTTTTGGTTACAAGTTGAACTTTTTCTGGGTCTTCTTCTGCTTCCGAGGGTGATACTCGTATTGACCCATGTTTGGCGCTGTTATATTCTTCCATAACTTTAGGTAAAATTTTCAACCATTTGTAACTACCTTGCATGTAGAATTTTTGGTACAGCTTGTTTTTAATTGTCCTAGTCAATCGCTCACTCATACTGCACTTAATTGCTGAGTATGTAGAATAATGGTTTATTTTATATTGCTGCATAAGTTTTTTGAACCAGATGTTATAGAATTCTTTACCAAAATCCTTTTGCAGGCTAACCTTCGATGAAATATTCTTCCTACCTTGTAAAATAATTTTCAATAAATTTTTCATTCCATTTGTAACTTCCAGACCAGTTTTATTTTTAAAGGTTGAGCAAAAGCATGTTTTATATAACAATCCAGTCCAATTAATATGTATCTGTATCCATTGTTCACGCGAGCAAAATGTTGAAATTTGGCCAAGTCAAATTGCAAGAGGTCTCTTTTTATAGGCTTAAGCACTGTGTCGTCGCAAAAAAATTTTGCGAGCCGTTTTAAACAATTCTTTTACGATGGTCTCCTTACGCATATCTGAACGATACTGTCTAGTTTGTTATTTTTATTAAGTTTTCAACGCTACTAAGATAATCCATAACAGCTTGTGCTATTTCAAACGCAGAAGTTTGGATATTTATATTAAGCAAATATAATTTTTCACGGGCCGTCGTACTGTGCAAGAAGTAAAGCGATTTATACGCCTTTTCTAATTCTTCAAGATTTTTCAATAATATACCGTGCATTGTTGTGAATTTTACGATCAGGTCTTGAGTGCCTCTGAATAAAGAACTAAAATGTTTTTTCAATTGAACGTCTACATAATATTTACTCGTTGCATCTGAATTTTCAACAGGGTGTCCAACCATGGTTATACATTTATTGTTTGTATTGTAAACTACAACTTTACGTCGATCATCATCCAACTATTGTTTATGATTGCATTTTTTAAAAACATCTAAGATTCGTTTAGATTTTACATTGTGTAATTTATTAGTCACTATTAATTTTTCCAAAAGTAATGCACTGATTTACATATATATTTTTTCAAATTTTAGATGGTCTTTTAGCTAAGATAATAAAAAACAATTTCCACAAATATTTTATTAAAAATTAAATACATTTAAACATTAACAAAAGGCTGTAACAGTAAAACATTCTTCTTCGAGCAACTTAAATTATTCAAACAGTGATTGTACCTATCACCGAATCTTCTTAATTCTTTGAGTCTAGGAACTGAAAATACACTTTCCATGTTTAAAATGTTGTTTGATAAATATTTCGATAGTAACTGCTTCTTCTGTTCTCCTTTAACATAGACAGTAGCCCCGGGTGGTATGACTTCTTTCAGTAAATCACCCACATTCGTAAACCCACTCGTAGCCTGTTCAACCCAGCAGAGTCCATGGATTCTTTTCTTTAACCACTGAACTTGCTTTTTGAAATCATCACTTAGGGTGTTATACCCCACCACCATGTTCAGTATCTTATGCCATATTACATTATTCACTACATCCAAAATGGCGATCTCCTTGCAGTAGAAATCACTAGCTTTGTATTGATATCCTTGTAAATCGATTATGAAACACGTACTTCCTGCTTCAAATCATAAATGGAAATGGGCTTCTAAGTAAATCTCTCCTATCTATCCAGCTAGGGGTCTTTACCCCCACCCTCCAACTACTTTTATGATTTTTTTCAACTAGGTAATTATCTAGAACTTTGGTTGATACTAAGGCAAGTCTGTTTTCTTAATTCAACTTTTACCACCCCCCAACCACGACACTAATAGTTTACGCCCGTGCTTCCGTTTCATCTCATTGTCGTAAAAAGCACCTAGGATTGGCCGACCTTCCAAATCTTGTAGCAGATGGTTATCGGTCTCGTTTGTTATATGCGGAACCTCCCATGAAATACGTTGTATTTAGAACGTTACTGTATTTCCAATCGATTTGTAGCAATTTACGTCCGACTTAGATCTGATTAAAATCAGTTTTTGAGGCATGTTGACGATAGTTTTTTGTAATTTTCAAAAGACCCAAAAATGGTTTTTAACGGTATAGCACAACTAAACCGTCCATTTTAATATGGTATCGGGCTTCCACCCGGTACATGTAATAGATTTTGTTTCTGATTCTTCCATGGATACTAAACCTTTAATAGTTCTTGTAATTCCAGGGATTCTGCAGACATCTATTATTTGATTAGTATCCAATTTGTATTGAATTTCTTCAAACAGAAAATATGGGGCATTTCTAGTAAATTCGTAAGCTTTAGGATCTGGTTCTGCTGCTCTAATCGGGTCTACAGATGTTGACGTTTCTCTTAATGTTTCCGTAGGCTTATAGGTACCCCTTATGAATATGAAACTTTCATGGGGATATGTGATGTTATCACTGCCCTGGATTTCAATTGAAATTTGATCGTTGTTTTCTGCATTCAATGTAAAGGGAAGATATGTATAATAATCTTCCTTTATTATGGTTTCGTATAATTTATAACCTCCAAACACATCCAATTTGGGTACGTCCTCGTATTTAAGCCTTCCAAGTTTAACGTTTTCATCACCGTGGAGATCTAAGCTGCGTTTACTTCTGCCACCCATCATTTATAACTTTTAATCCCAAAGATTTTAAGAAACGTATTTCTTCTGCTGTAAGTCTCTCGACAACTTGACGCTTTGACGTCGTATTCACTTCTGATCGCCTAGGGGTGTTGTAGCGTGTTTTATATATACATAATCGATGGACATTTTCAGCTATTTTTTATTTCCAGTCTCACACAGGTGTATGTTTCCGGTGACAAGTTTACCAATTCGCCCAAATGATCGACTAATCTGATTGTAATATTATCAATTTCTGTCACGCCCAGCCGATAATATATGACGTGGTTAGGTTCCTTTTCCAGATTATACCCAGGTGGTACAGATAGACTGTATTCGAATATGCTGTGGGTAAGAAAATTGTTTCTGAACGATCCTGCGGTGATATTGGTTTCCACAAAAATGTTTGAGGCCAATATTATGTTCACTTGCTGATTAGCAATATGTACGGTATCTGCAGCCAATTTGCGATTGGTAAACCACAAGATGCTTCCAATATTGTTTTTCGATTTGCCCCAAAATCAATCGGTATACTGCTTCGTATAGAACACTTTAATGTATTATTGTTGGCACTCAGTTTAAAATATTTTTCAATGTTCTCGTTGATGTCCGGCTTCTGACTGAACCATTTTTTAAAAACATCCTGTTTATATATTTATATATATTTATTTCTTCTAATTTGTATGATCCAGGTTCAATGGTTATTCTGAGATGCTCTGGATCGTTAAAGTATAAGATGTTGTTTCCTGGATGTATGTTTTGCACGGTGTTACAAGTGTACAGTCCCACTAGACCCAAAGCATATTCACCGTCCTGTTTCAATTTAATTGGTGGGTAAATGAATCCTGTCGATATGACATTACCATACCCGAACACGCTCACTGTTTTAGCCATTGTCACAAAGAAACTTTAACACTAAATGCCCGCAGTTGTAGGTGTTGTAAGTCTGCTCCGGTACTCTGTTGTAGTACATTTTACAACCTCGAAAATATCTCTTCACTTCTTCCGGCGGTCTCAATTCTCCAAACGAATCGTAGTAAAACACACTGTTTCCACGTTTTCGGTACCCCACCCAATGTGTACCTGATCCTTTGGTGGTATCTAAATTAATCACACCCGACTCGTTGACATACGGTCTAATCTTCTGTAACTGATCTATAGAAAAGGCGTCGCGAAAATGAGGAATGTTAGATGCGTATTTCCTTATATGTACGTCGGTGAGAGCTCTTCGAGGTAACTTGCTTAGTTTTTTTATACTTTTTACAAACACCACGCCCCTGTTTGTACGGTTTCAAGAATAATGCTGTGCCTTTTTTGTATGGTTTTAGAAACATTCCATTTCCTTTTTTCCCAACGGCAATGGCTTCCATAGATCTGTTGTGCCGTTCGCTCTCCTTAAGCTGCTCGTTGGCTGGCTTGACATCATTTACTGCTTTAGCTATCCCCGCAGCACCACCTGTTAGTACTCCTAGGGCACTTAGTCCTGCGAATATCGGAATCAATGGTAAAAAAACTCCTTTTTGTGGAACGGGTATAATACGTGGGACTTTAATTTTGCTTCTCGCACCAGCTACTTTTATGATTTTTTTACCAATTAGAATACCAACGTCTAGTAGCTTTTTCAAGTTGTCGGAACCAACGCGGTCTATTGAGGATCGTATTTTCATCAAGAATCCACCTTTGAAACTTATTTTCTTCTTTAAGCCCATACCCATTTTTGTTTTCGCTTTCATAGCGTTTGTCACAAACCAAGCTGCAGCTTTTTCCCCAAACTTTGGGTACTTAGACTTAACTGTCCCCCAGGCTTCTTCTTCTAAAATTTTATCTGCTCGGTGTCTGGCTGGAAGATCGTCGGGGTACTTGGAGTATGCAATGTTGTGGTCTTTACAGAATTTATCCAATTCGTTTATTCCCGGACCATCTCTTGCTAAGCGCTCAATTCACTTTGTGCCAGGACCGCAGTACTGATAACCTGGAATATGCAGCTCAAACGGTAGCCTGTTTATAGCGCTGTTGATTAAACCCTCTCCAGAACAGATAATCATGTGTTTACTAAAAAAAAAATCAAACTATACTAAATAAATAAACAACAGCGAGTCTATTTATACTTTTTCAATTTGTCATCAAAAAATTTACAATATATTATAGTTTCACAAACTACTTAAACAATATATTTACATCAACATCTACGTCTCTTGAGCGGTGGCCACTGTTGTTGTTCGTTACACTTGTTTACTATAACTACAACCTAACTGTTTATAATTACACACGGTATTACAATACCAGATCGTTGTAATAGTTCCTTTACCTTTATATCCTGAGGCTTTTTCCCTCTGTTTCTACAAATTTCTTTATATTTTGGATCGTTTGTCAGTTTAGCTATAGCCTTTACTATAGCTCTTGGTAAACAGAGATTATCCACGTTGTTTATCGTAACAATTTCTTTCCGTCTAGCACACTCTTCATCGAAATCATTAAAACGTATTTTGTCTTAGACAACTAAGACAAAAAGTGTCAGTATCACATACAGCACAACTGGATTGTAAAATTTTATTTAAAACATCCCAAATGTCGTTCATGCTAATTTCTGAAAATTTTCTGAATGCAATCCATCCGGGGTTTCTCTCCTTAAAGTCTTTACTACAAAACGTATTGCCAATCTCATCATCAGACTTCAACCCTCTTGTGGAGTATTCCACCATATCTTCTACTGCACATTTAATCCAAGTTATGGGATCTTCATTTTCAGGCACTTTTTCAACGAACTTCGTTCGTTTATGAAATCGATTTGTCGTCCGTCTGTCTGTCCGTCTGTCCGTCCGAGGCTTTTCTAATGGTCGGACATCAATGTGTGATACATCAATCGATTCAGCTCGCTGTCCTGAGCTTAAGTTTTGATGTCAGTTGAAATCGGGCCACGGGGACGCCGTGCCCCCGCGATATTCCGTCGAGAAAATTAAAATTTCAAATAGGTCCAAAATTAATGTGCGATACATATTTGGACTCCCCTAACATAGCTGAGTCGAAATATGGTACCCCCCACAAAATCTGACCACGGATACCCGACCCCCCCGGGGAATTAATTTTTATTTTATCTGGATACTTATAATTATTACAACATAATAATTTTAATTTCTTTAAATTGTTTTAAAGTAAGTCTACATTTGGAAGTTCGTTGCGACAATGCCTTGCATTTTCAACTTGTTAATTTTGAAATCGATAGTACGCCCTTGCAGATTAAATTTTTTTACTGTTTTTGATCTGTTAGCTACAATTATAAACTTTTCCATTATTATTATTAAACTTTCACTTGAAACACGTTGTAACTTCTAGAGTAACGAAAATGTATAGATTGTAACCATGAGACCACAACCGTTAGACGGACAAAGTACTAATAACGTCAATATAAAAGTTTTACAAATTTATAATTATTAGAAAACTCGAAGAGGGGAAATAACATTATGATTATGTGTATTTAGCGAAAGTAATGCATTCTCCAGTTATTAAGATGAAAAATTCTGTAAATAAACTAAATAATGTAATAATATTTTATTAAAAATGTATATAAAATTCTTCATGGTTTATAAAAAGATCTTCTACCGCCTCTAGTATTTCAAGAGATAGTTCTTCCTCTCCGAACTCGTTTTCTGCAACAAGTTCTTGTATATCTATTTCTTGTATATCTATCTATTACTTGCTCATTTACTTCTTCATTTTCGTCTTGGTCCACCCTATCTAATTCAATATTTTCAATTATCTCATTATTCTCTTCTACCCACTCATAATTAATAATAAATTCGGATTAATTACAAAAACGTAGTCGTCTTCGTCATGATCCGTTTCTTCGAGTTCCTCCTCGCTGATGGACATTTCTGTTTCATCAGTTTCATACACAGTCTCCATTTACCATGATGAAAGGAGATAAAAATTTTTACCTAAATTAATCATGTTGTCATAAAGCGTGTAATATATAATAAAAATTATACCTACCTTAAAATGATCACAAAACTCTTCGATATATGCGCGCCTCTGAAAATCACAATTTACGAACATTTCTTTTATAGTACTAGTTTCTAATTTGAATATCGTCGATTAGTGTAATATTGTGTTTCTCTAATAATACTGTTCTCTCCAAAATGTCTTATTATAATTATATCAGATATTAGTTAATAGTACATACTCTTTAATTATCGTACCTTAAATATGACGATAATATTTTTCAAATTATAGTCCAACAATTACAGAAGAAATTTAAACTTTGAAAGCAATTAAAATGTATGCCGAAACCTTGTTATAATTATATCAAATGGTAGTACCTACCATAGATGAAATGGGTCACCTAAAATGTGACCCATGACCCAAATGAGAATGTGACCCACCACCCAGTGATCCATGACCCAAATTGACCCAGTGACCCAAAATGGCCCAGTGACCCAAATTGACCCAGTTACCTAAATTGACCCAAATTGATGCAGTCGCAAAAATTTTCTTACTGTCTCAAATTGGCCCTCTGTGATGTCTTCAATTAGTGGGCGAGTTTTATCGAATAACCGATTATGAAATTTGGAAATTTTATTATTAATTTTTAATAAATATGTGCTGTTCTACGAATTACAGTTACAAAATAAATCTCAGAACTATCTGGCAGAAGGAGTAGCTGCTGTCCAAGACAATTTTAATTAGTGTGAGAATGTTTAACAATTAAATATACTAAATGATCAAAATATTTCTCAATGACAGACGCAATAAAATATAAATTGAATAATCCCGTTTTCTGACATCGAGTTGATACAGGAACATTGTTTTATATGATCTTCATCATTCTTTTAGTTAATTAGTCTTATCAAGAAATCCTTAGAAATTCCTGCAAAATGTAATCTACTTATATCCAATATTTATATTGTTTTACTTTTTTACTATTTAAATATGAATATACTTCCAATAGTAATTTTATGAATTAGCAAGGATTTAGTCTTTCATGTTTAAACAAAGATCGATTACTTACGCTTGAAAAAATTAAAAACAAAAATTTACGATTATTCATTACGTTACAAACACTATAAATGAGCCGAGGAGAAAAAGCAACCAAATGTCTATCAGTAAATTCATTACATGTTTAATTATCACACTGATCCTGCCTTCGCCACAAGCACGTTTTTCTAACTTCTGCAAAAAGTAGAACCAAAAATGTACTGTACTTATTCTTAAAAATCATGAGAATTGTAGGAATGTAAAAATTTAAAATTAAATTTGATGTTTTTAGTTGACGATGATTAAGTTCACTATAACTTTCTTTTAACTAAACGGTAGTATTGTATAAATGCTCCTCTAAGTCTGTTCTGAATACTAAATTTAAAACCGCCACAAAATTAAACTACATTAGATTTGTTGCGCAGGCATTATATTTTCTAAAATTATAGTGGTTCTGCTATACCTACCTATACTAACATATAATTTAGTTTTATGATATTCAAGTATTGTTATCAACGAAACACTATATTTATTTTAAACAATCGCCTAGAAAAATGTAATGAAATACATAAGAAAAAAAATAATGAAAAAACACTCCTAATAAAGAAAACATAAGAAAAAATACAATATACAAATACAAACTAATCTTAAAAATCTACGTAATAACAAAAAAGGTATATAACATAACTTATATTTTTATAATTTTGTTTTTTAAACATTCCGCTACAATTAATTGACTTTCAACGGCATCAGCTTTAAGTCTGGCCCTGTCCTTCCGGGTAATTTTTCCAGCGCCAGAAAAATGTTTCTCTGATTTAGCAGATGACGCTGGAACTACTAATATTTTTTTAGCAATTTGACTTATCAAAGGAAATTTTTGTCTATTGACACTCCACCATTTTAATGGATCAAATCTCTCGTCGTCATTATCTTTGTCGCCATTAAATGGACCAATCAAAATTTTATAACTTCGTTCTTCATTAGTTATAAAATTTTCTAGTTCTTCATCTGTTTGCCGATGAAAGTCAACATTGCGAGTAGAAGAGGTTCCTTCGCGCTGTTCCCCCGGAGTTCGAGAAATTGCAAATGGATCTAGCTTTCGTTTCTTCTGCAAAATATTTTAATATTAAAATTCGTTTAATTAATTATTTAATTACTTAATTAAAATTAATAAATCGTAAACATTATTTGTCTAGTTTGTCTAGGCATAAAATCGGCTCTGCGTTTCATAGTAATGTTGCATTAAACTTCGAAAAACAATTAAAAATGATTAACAGAAATAATAAAACCGATTAAAGAATTTACTATTAACATTTCAAATAAATAACTCGAGATCAAAAACTATAATACATTAAATATTACCTGGGATGTTTTTTTCTCTATAACTTGCAACTGGGCTTCCTCATCTGCTGATGAACTAATGTTGGAAAAACTCATTTCCTTAGCTATTGAAATTCCATACTCTATCAAACCTTCGCGAATTTTCTGGTAAAAATTATTTTTATCTTCACTATTTTTGACAAATAAAAATTCCTTTAATGATGGATCCAAAAATGTTGCTATTAAATGCAAGGCTGTTATTGAAGACCAAAGCTTTTCATCCAATGCTTCAACAAATTTTCGCTTTAATAATCTAATTTCGGTAGGATCTTGTGGACTTTGAAAATCCCACATATTTCGCAAACAGTAAAACGAAGGTACGACGTTTTGTAGAGTGCATTGGCGAGACTGTTCAAGAACAGCAAATATTTGTCCCACAGGATTTAAGAAATTTAACACATCATTAAGTAGTTTACGATCAATGCACTCAACCAAACCGATGCGTTCTCGTGCTGTTAAGAGAGATACTAATACCGAAACTTCTCGTTCATCAGTCACATTCAAGTTTTCAGTAATCGAACTAAAGAGGTTAAGTAATGACTTCCAGGGCCTTGTTCTTCCACCATGTTTTAAGGCTCGAGGCAATTCCGATTGGATGTCTGTGGTTTTCTTGACGTACGTTACCAGCCTATTCGAACTTTCATCAAGAAGATTAATATTTTCATTTAACTGCTTACACTGTTCCCAAGCAGTTTGTATGCAAGTATTTAGTCTATGACACGCACAGTCTATACGCACTTTTTGATTGGTAGCAGCTATAATATTACTACCGCAATCTGTTGTTATTGGAATGTCGACAACATCACAATTGCATTCTAACAATACGGTATCTAAAGCAAACGCAATATTTCTGCAGTCTTCTTTTGAGGGAAGGATTTACACGCATACATACATTTGCTTAAACTCCAAAAACCATCATTTGATTCTTCAATCCAAAAAAATGTCACGTCTAAATTGCTAGTACCACATTGTCTGACCACAAATCAGTTGTGACGGCTATACACTTTTCTTTTATAGAATTTTGTAAAGCGGCTTTTATGTCCACCTGTACTTCATTTGCACATTTTACTAATTCCTTCCGATCAGTTATTCGGCTACTTAAAGCGGCCGATGCTTCTATGTTTCCATATTTTGCGCCTATGGAAATCATTTCTTGTGCAAAGTTTACAAAATGCGGATTTTCATTAACAGCAAATGGTAAATAAGCGCCGGCAGTTAAAAATATATGCCGTTTTCTGACATTTATAAAATCTGAATCAGTTATTTTTAGATTCATTTTTTTAAATATTGATGTTATTTTGCCACCTCTTGCACTTGCATCCTGTAGTGGCGAACAGCGCTTCTGGTGATCATTTAAATTTTTAGTTCCAAATTCAATAATTTTATTGTCTATTTTTTTCCGATATATGTAACATCGGTAACATTTTGCACAACAAGCTATTCCAAACACATCTTCTTTTGTTTCCATAATTTTAATCGCTTTAAAAGTTTTCCAACAGTCACCTCTTCCACTTGCGTAATTACACAATTCATAAACACTAGTATCCTTTTTCTTTATTTGTTCAGAAGGTTTTAAAAGATCCATTTTGTTAATTGCAATTTGTTATAATATTTTTAATGCACTGTATTAAAATGTCGTATTTTGTAATTCAAAGGACAAAACTAGAACATCGGCACAACCACTACCACTGTCACCATCACTGGAAATAAGACGCCGCTTTGCTTAAAATCCTAAATTCTTATTCATTTGGTTCAGAGTGGGAGTACGAAAATTTATTCTTTCATAAATTGTTTGCTTGTGTAGAATAGATATTGGTAATATTTAACTAAAGGTACAAGTACATATTATTGAACTCCACCCTTTTCTTAAAATTCCATTATCCTAAACTTCTAACAAACCACCAAATAGTATAACAAATTATCTATTATGTTTGCTAATAGCCTGCAGAAAAATGTATTGTAATGGTTGGTGAGGAATGTGTAATTAGGAAAACTATGTAAGGAATTTGTCAAAGTTATTTCATTCTTTTAATGCTTTTAATGACTATATAATTGTTACTTTGTCCCACAACTATACAACCATCACGAACTTTCACTTTCTTTTGTCAATAGCTTATTACATTTTTCTTCAAAAATCCCGATTATTTAAATATTAAACACATTGAATGAGAACAATGTTTTACAATACCAAGAATCGAAGTCGTTTTTGGTGCATTGGGATCCTATACGTATACATACATTTGAAAAACGTTGAATGGTTTTCAATATGGCGAGTTAGTTTATATATTTTGCTTAGTTGTAATATGTAGTTAAACAGACAAGATGCAATATTTTTATAAACATCAAAGTTTAAAGGTACTAGTTACGGGGGGGAGGAGGAGTGCGTAGACCTCCAGGGAAACATAAAAAAATGGCAACTTGTAATATGCATTGCATATAAATCCAACCATTGTATTTGTATTAGGATTTAACTCGGTCTCACGGAGATTTATAAAAGTGAGCACTTATGTATAAGGTTTAAATTACAATTAAGGTGATGTTTATCCATGCTTAATGATATACAAATTACAAATTACAAAAATAATTTTTGCTACAAATTATTTCAGTTCTTATGTGAAAGAATACTATTATTTGAACATACAAAATTGTATACGTTCATAACACTGCATTCTCGCGGCACAGCGCCACAGCACGTTTCTTGAAAAACATGTAAAAATGCGTTTTACATTATACAAAAAGCGATGTATTGATTACAAAACATTTTAGCGTTTGCTTGAAATATGAAACGAATGATACTCCTTGTATGTTTGTTGTGGTTTGTTTAGCATTCTTCTTAATTTTCTTTGGGAATTAAACCACTCATAGTTTTTAAAATCAACTTTATTTACGTTTCGATCCATGACCTAGGTCATCAAAACGTAAATAAAGTTGATTTTAAAAACTATGAGTGGTTTAATTCCCAAAGAAAATTAAGAAGAATGAAACAAATGCTAGCAACTAACGGCACCAGTAAGCTTATGCATTTGTGAAAATAGTTAATAAATTGACTGAAAGTATGGAAAAAAGATTTTTATGACTTCAATAATTGAATTTGTTACTGAATTAATTGGGTCAGTTTGGGTCACTGGGTCAGTTTGGGTCACCGGGTCAATTTGGGTCACTGGGTCATGTGGGTCACTAGGTCAATGTGGGACACTGGGTCAATGTGGGTCGCTGGGTCAATCCGGGTCAGTAAACGGGACCCACTGACCCAGTGACCCAAACAAAAAAGTGACCCACTTGGACCCAGTGACCCAGTTGACCCATGACCCATTTCATCTCTGGTACCTACATACTCTTTAATTAATTAATGTACTTTAAATATGAAGAATAACTATAAATTTCAAATATAGACTATCTATTACAAAAGAAATTTTATAAATTTAGAAATGCAATCAGAATGTAATTGTGTACGAAATCGATCAGGCGATGTTCTAATTAATTTAATGTCTCTGTTTAAATCTTTTAATATACAAGTATAATATTGATGTTGGGTTTTTATTATTAGCCTAACAAAAAGTTGACATTTATATTAATTTGAATATATTTTTGAAAATATTTATAAATGTTACTTTTTTTCTCCAAGTTGATGTCGGTTTTAATCTCAACAAAAAATGCCACACAATCTATATATCATGAACCCTCCACAATACTTTATCAATAAAAATAACAAAGTCTGATAGTGCAGTTAAGTCTGCTCCATTTTTAAAACCTTTTTCAAAAATATTTTGGAATTGTCTTAATTTATTTTAAGAATTTTGACTTTCGAATTCTATAGAAAAGTGCTTTACGATTTACAAAACCGCATTAGTAAAATAACAGTCTGATAATACAGTTAACACGTTCGCTGCCACCTACAAGTTAACTCGTATGTCAAAGTTGCTATTCCGGCGCCAGCTACGAGTAAAGTCGTAGAATGTTTTTCTAAACCTACGCCACATACATATAAACTCGTAGTAGATTCATGTTCTTTGAAGGTGTTTGGCGTCTGGGATTAGAAAAACGCGCAACAGTTAGGTGTAATTCAATAAATTTATTACAATTTAAATAAGTAATTATGAAATGAGTAATATAGTAATAATTTTATTGTAAAAAGTAATAATAAATCAAACTATTTGTTACAATTGAACACAATAATGCATATGTTATTCGTAGTAAATTTTAAAACAATTTTCGACACACAAGGCAGGTTTCTCAGTACATATGGGGCAATGATATTTTGTTTCTCTTCGCATTTTCTGCCTCGTGCATACCCTACATGGCTTTGTAGGACGAAGTTTTTTCACGCTAGGTGGTAGAGCTTGCAAATAATGAAGCGTAGATTTAGGCTATTTCGAATGCGAATCTTCAGGCATATGCTCTCCAAGTAGACATTTTATAAAATTTTCTCTAAATTTCAAGCTAGTCATCGTAGAGCCTGTTATTTTGCCATGGATAGTGTAGGCGTTATGGATATACATTTCAAAGAGATGTAACGCCAGTTTTTTTGGCCATCTAATTGTCTTCCTTAGAGCAGAATAGCAGGAGACCATTTGATCCGCCTTATCTATGCCGGACATTCCCAAATTATAATCACGGATTATATTAGGCTTTATTGAGATTTTCTTGTTCCGATTTTGAACTTCCACCATTTCAACTTTATGCATATTACTAACTGTTAGCACATCTCTTTTATCCTTCCATTTGCAGACTACTACTGTGCCCTTTTGTTTCCATATATATTCCCCTCTTTGTAGTTGTTTAGTTGAAACAACTTTAGGGACTCCTTTTCTGTTGGCCCTTAAAGTTCCACATACATAGGTTTTTTTTTCAGACAACAACGTTGTCAATGCAATGGAGTTATAAAAATTATCCATATAAAGGGTATATCCTTTATCTAAATAACCTTCCATGAGATGTAATACTACATCAGCGGCGTGACCAATATTCTTATCAAATTTTTCAAGTTTTCCAGTGTAGACTTGCACTTTTATTATTGTACTGTCAGATTCACTCAATATGTATAATTTGATTCCGTATTTATGTTTCTTGTTTTTTATATATTGTCTATAAAAGAGACGTCCTCGCCACAGAAAAATGGATTCATCAATACATAATTTTTTATCAGCATTTTTTACGCATTATATCATTGAAGTGGTCCAAAATTGGTTGAATCTTGTACAGTCTATTATCAGTTTCAATAGTATTATCGACGAAATGAAAATATCGCAATATTGACTGGAATCGATTACGACTCATACATTGTCGCCAAAAAGAAGTTTTATAAAATATGCCGGTATTCCAATAATGTTCAATTGTTGGAAAATATATTGTCCCCCTGTGCAATAATAAGCCTAAAAACACTTTCATCTCTGATAAAGTTGTATCTTTCCATGTTGTTGTTCTGCTGTATTTCTTTTGTTTTCCAACTCGACTGATTTCTTGTAATGCATACAAATTTGTTTGATTTACTAATAGTGTAATAAACGAATCAGAAAAAAATTTATCGACAAAATATTGTATACCAATATTAGTCAAATCTTTTTTCCAACCAACTTCTTCAAATATAAAATTTGGTGGAATTTGGGCTACAATAGTCCAAATATCAGGATCACCTGATTGTGAAGTCTCAGTTACATCGTCATCTTGTAGATCATCTGTAGTTGTGTTTTCACCTGATGCACTTAAACTGCCCGAGCTCGACTCATCAGATGGTAAATAATTATCACTATCAGAATCGCTTGTGACAAGAGTATCCCATTAAGATTCACTCAAATTTGCGTAATATTCAATTTCCTGATCACTTAGTCTTTTATTGGCCATCTCTCACAATTTTTTAGCAATATCTCAGAATAAATTCGCATAGGGCATAATAACAGGAAAATTACACATTGAACACGAACGAATCCGGTTGCTTCGAAGGTTTATACAATGCTGTTGCTTCAAATGCATATATTGCAATATGTCCACCATTTGGCAACATTTCTAGACTAGTTTAGAACTGTTTATACAAGTTCAAAATCCCTCTCAATCAACTCAACACTTTGTTACAAGTATTCGCCAACCACGAATATACTCGTTACGAGTACGTCCGTAGTTGGCGCTGCCATAAAATTTTTACCGCCAAAACCGACCACGATATATAATTCGTATAATTAATAAAGTAATTAAAAATGATCTAAATTTAATATCTTACCCATAAATATATGATTTGTAACTTTATAATACAATTGATTAATTAAAATTAGTTGGCGTGGTGGAGCAGTTTTTGAAAATGTTGCTTGGCAGGGAACGTGCTAAGAGAGGTTTGCTCGAATTTTTTAAAACCTTTTTTTGAAAATAATTTGAAAACGGCTTAACCTATCTTAAAAATTTTAACGGATTCAAATTCTATAGAAAAAATGCCATAAGGTCCATACGTCAGCGACCTTAAAAAAGCTACCCCCACCATTTGGCGCCAGGGCGCCTCAGTGACTACTGACGATTTACCTTTATCCGTCGTTTCGTTTACTTTTGACATAGTAGACTGGGGTTCGAAGTTGTTGACCCCCGGGTCAGGAATTTCATCAATGCGGTTGCTATGGCCTTCTGTTACTTGCGTTGCAAATTCCTTAACGTCTGCCGTGTTACAAGGGGTTTCATGAACTTTACAGTCGTTAACGGTTCTCTGTTTCAGCATTACTAAGTTTTTTAAATTAAATATTTCTGAATTAATTTCTTGTTGATCGATGTTTTTAGTTTTACGGATGGTATTTGATTTTTGCGTTGTTTTCAGCGGTGAATAAACGCTGTTCTTATTAGGAGTTTAATTTAATTGTCAAATAATTCACTCTTAATTATATTAACGTCTAAATTTGCGCGCACTACACTACTTAAAATAACATTTTTACTAACTATATAAACACTTAAATTAATGATTACATTCCTACAACTTGTATCAATAATAATACATTTGCAGGGATGGAATTTTTACACCATAAATTCAGGTAGATTCGGAGCTTTACAGAATCGCGTCCGTCTCTTCTGAAAACATACGGGGAACTGGACGAGAACCAACAACAACAACAACAAACCAAGTTTATTAAAGCTTCTTAACTACCTAATATTTAGAGATATAACAATATAGCATAAATATATGTTAGCGTGTATTCTTTCATGTTGTTCGTGCCTTTGTGGCTTCACATCCTATCTGCGTATTCGTTTGTCCTTTTTTACTAATGTTGCTTTACAGTGGCTATTCTCAGTTGTCTGTTTGGTTTTGATTTGTGTGTTGTTTTTGCAGGAAAACTCGATGAGTGAAATACTGAGCCTTTTTTTTTCTTTAAAGGGGAGTGAGTCAATTAGTGAACAAAACCTCGGTGGACCCACGTGCTTTACTATATTTGCGGCTTAGTCTGGGAATTACCCCAAGGGTGAGCAATGAGATTGGGCGTGAATATAGGGTGGGCTCGACTACAAACGGGAACTAAAAAAAAGGGAAATGAGCGCCACTGCATCTATATGGACAATAAATAAAACTAAAGTATCCTACAGGAAGACGCAGAAACCTATAGGATATAATGACTATCAAAAAGCATCCAAATTAAAATAAGCAATACCTCTGGAAACCTCTTGGACCTCTGCGATGTCGGACCTGCGAGAAAATGTCACACAAAAAAATAAAATATAAGACACTGTTTGTGTCTTACGACAACAAAATATTTCGGTCTTTATAGATCGGCTGTCCTGAATTCAAAATCTCAACAACACCTTACCTGTGAAAATGTACTCTACTGAAAATTACTTACTCTGTTTCTATTACCTAATGCTGTATCAACTTTTTTCTAGTTTCCACATTCAAAATTTTGTTTATCTAATTTGGATATTATTAATTGCAATTAGTGAAATAAAAAGACGAAAGTTCTAAACCAAAGTATAATCTAAATGTAATTCTCTTTGTTGCAAAAGTTATATATAAAAAATCTGATACTCAATATAAAATAAGTTTCAAAAATCTCTGAATTTTTTTCTCTACATAGAGAGATCTTCACATTATAAAATTCTTTAGTACAGTCGGGTTCTTAAACATCCATAAAACAGATCTGTTCTGGCTTACAAAATTTCTCTAACGAATTTATTATACAAAAAGTTCATATGGCTCAAACATTATATGAAATTAAAGAAAGTTAGTTCGTCATATGTTAGAAGCAGCATTGATATTCTACTCATCATATGGCATATTGTAGTTAAACATCTTTCAATTAAAAGTGACCTTTATACTTATTTTTCTCAATTAACATGTGCATTCCTTACGTGCTTTGAATAACAACGTTAAATTAATTATACTAAAAGTTCAAAAATTTCTCTTATGTCAAAAAAATTTAGTTCTAAACAAAAAGATATTTGACCTATTACGTTACTAGGATATAATTCTCTAACTGATTTTTATTTGGGATTTAAGCATAAACATATCTTGCAAAAAAATTTAACATTAACATTCGTTTAACAAAAGTTTCTTATTATTTGGAAAACGTTAAATCAAAGCTTTGACCGTAATTAATACATAAAATTAATTCACTCAAGAAATAGTTTTATAAGTACCTGGATGGTTTTGTTTTAACTGCTTGATGGTGATGCTGCAAAACACTCTAGACCAACCAAAACAACATTATACTCCATCTTATTGAAGTTTCAAAAAGGTACGAAGTTGGCATTTGCTAGATACAGCATTCTTTACGTGAACAGCCCCACAGACAGCTTCAAAACGAGTGATTCCACAATACATAATTACGTTCCAATAACATTACATAGAATTCTGCTCGACATACAAACCACTTGAATTCTCAATTCTACCATTCTCAAACGTGCTTTCTTAAAATTTTTATTCTTTAGATGAGCATACTTAGATGTGTCTACTTAGATGTGCTAAGGAAATTAAAGCATCTTTTAGTTTTATATAAGGTAGTTTTATTACACAATCTGACCATTAACGGACTTCACACCAGCACGTGTTGTTACATTCTCTTCTTCATTGTACGGGGCAGCTTTACAAGTGCTCCTTTGCAAAGCCCCTCCCCCCACGACAACCTTTACACTCTCTTCGATAGTAGGGCAATCCTAATGCCCCACTTGGAGCTTGGAAAACTCCGCATCTTGAAAACGAACCGTACCTGCTCGTTGTTGCTTGCAAGATGGCCGCGCTCTCGCTCGTCTTGCTGTCAACCAGCCAACACCCTACCTGTAGCGTCACCTTACGCGCAGGCGTTGTGTCTGTCCAGCAATTGCACAAGTGGGCTTAAGAATGCCTGTAGCTTATGCAACACAAGTTACGTTCAGGATATTTGCAGATATCAAAAGCGTAGGAGTCACTATTAAATGCTTTATATAGGTGAAGATAATGTAAAAAAGGAAAGAGGCGTTCTTCCTTATAGTAAATTAAACTATTTAACGATTTCACGCTAAATGACAATTTCGTGTGCTGTAGAATAACAATGGCTAGAAATGTTTTTCTTAAAGATTTTAATATAACAAAAGTTTTTGTTACAATACCTACATTTAGATAGTTTGAGCATGTTGCGTATGTTACTTGCTTCCTAAACATTGGTAAGTTTTGATATGGCAGTTTGTGCTTGATATGGTATCGTGTGTTATGTTTGTTATGTTACGTAATTCGTGGCAGTCCCTGTTCGGGCGCCAAAGTTATGCTACGTTGGCTCGTAGCCGTGCGTAACACAAAGAAAATCAAAGAAATGACCGGGCTCAATCGGAGATTAGGGGGGGTTGTAGAAAGCAGACCAACATACAATGTACGCGGCTGTAAGGAGTTAGTGATAATACCTGCAAGAAAAATAGTCAAGCAAACCTGGAAAAAAAAGAAAAAGCATAGCAGCAATGATAAGTCTAAATTATTCAGTACTTTGTAGAATGTAAAAAAAACTGTTTGGATAATCTATATAATATAACAACGGTAAAAGCAGTACAACAATTTTTAGTACAAAGTGAGGTAATATTGGGGAGTAGCAGAAACGTTTCCTCACACACCAATAAAACATAAATCAGACAAAATGTTAAAAAAAAATAAATAGGTAAGACACAATTGATATGAGTAATTCAGTAGTATTGATCTTTCTTTCTTCCTTTCTTTTTTTTCTTATGTTTTAAAATATCATGCAAGTCTTTTGTAAAAGGTATCAGAACGACAAAGATATGGTAAAGCAACGGATAGATATTTAAAGTAATAACAAGTAGGAAATAGTTCAACGTACAAAAGTCCTCCAGCAACGCTTCCTTGCAACGGAAGTGTGAGATTCACGATGTCCTGCACTAACGAAGCACTTCACCCTTGACTGTGAGGGTGTTGATGGAACTTATCACACGTCACACTAATCACACCTACGCATTTCACTGGGGTTAGCAGCAAACACCATCACGCGACGGAACTATGTAGCATTGATAAATTTCTTGTTAATTCTAATTCCTGAGACAATAATTTCGAAATCTTTTGTAGCACTAGTTTAATTTCAACTGGGATCAAATGTATATTATTTTCATAAACCTCCAAAAAGCAGTGAGAAACTTCAACCAATACCTTTGTAAACCGGTAATCTGTTATATTTCGCAAATAACGAAATTCGCGCAAGCAATGATCTATTTTAGATTCTTTGGTGTTAGAAAAATGCAGAAACTACAGTATCCACTGTATTTAAATAATCCAAAGTATGCACTAATCTGATAAAACAAAGGGACACTAGACTAGATCGCACACACATTAATCCTAAAGAAAGAATCGGTCAGTTTAGCAAGTTCTACGACTATTATTTCACAAGACAAACAACTAAAACCACAAATTAGTAAAGTACGCGCATCACTAAAGTAAGTCCGTCAAATGTTCCTTAAAGTATTTGTCTCACAAGAAAAACAACTAAAAACAATTAGTAAGCACGCGTAAGCAATAAAACCGTCCGTCAAATGTTCCGTAAAACACACGTGCCTCGAGTTTAACAAGCTTTACCGCTTTTATTTCCAACAGAAACTAGACTAAAAACATGCCGTGCTTGTTCATGAATAATACGAAAATTAATCCCGCATTAATTCTCACTATTGTCAAAAGCAGAAAGAAGCAGTATTTTTAACGTACTTAATATATTGGAGCAAAGAACAAAACTCTACTCCTCGTCTGTTTATATCAATTCGTCGCTATTACCACCGCTTATCGTCTCTTATCTAGACTTGTATATCCACATAAGGAACAAAATTTATATTTACGGCAAGACAAGAACGATGCAATCTATAATTAATTACAAGCTGTTTAACATTCATTCCTTGGAATTTATTTATTAATGAGAATCAATCTTCAATTTATCTATCTTTAATTAATACACACGAGTTAAATTGCATACAAATCTGAAAACTATTCGAAAGTATTTACTTTATACCAACAGCGATCCAAAAACGATGTATTTTAAGAATTGAGTATTGCGTGAAATGTTAAACTATAAAAAATGCACGTTACATGTTGTCTAGTTAAAGTTATGTTTTCTAGGAGTCTATTATTGTGCAGTTTTGTGCTATAGAATTTTTGTGCTATCTTGTCAATGTAAGTTCTTAGTGCTTCAATTTTTGCGAGTTTGTGTAGATCTTGTATTCTTGTGTACCTGTCCCGTTCCGTAATTAAGCGTAGGCATTTATTTTGGAACCTTTGCATTGGCAGAAGTGTTGTTTGTGAGATGTTGCACCAGACCGGTGCGGCGTAAGTTATGATCGGTCTAATTATTGCCGGTATACACTATTTTTTTTGTTCTTTTAGGACATTTTGCTATTTTTTTGCAAAGCCTTAGTACTTGCGTAGCCTTTTCTAATAAGTCTGTTTAATGTGATGTTTGTAATTATGTCTTTTATCTAGATGTACGCCTAGGTATTTAACTGTATCTGTGTCTTGTATATTGTATTAATTTTTATTGGTTTGAATGTTTTGCTGTTTTTGAATTTTCTAGCGAATGTCATAACTTCTGTCTTTTCAGAGTTTACTGCTATTTTCCAGGTTTTATAGTATTCTTGTTGGATGTCTAAGTGAAACTGTACTTGTTATGAACTTGTTCTTGTTGAAATTGTTTATAATGTCAGTTGTGATTCTTATTAGTTGTTGTGTTGTACTGTGTCCTTTCTTGAATCCAAATTGGCAATTTTGAGTAATGTTAAGTTTTTCTTCTGCTGTGTTTAGTCTTTGTGTATAATTTTCTCACTTAGTTTTGCCAAGGTAGATAATAAGCTGATTGGACGATATGCAGTTGGGTATTGTCTGTCTTTGCCTGGTTCTGGTATAAAGATAACTGTTGCTGATTTCCATTTTTGTGAGAAAGATCGCAGTTTAAACATTCCATTTATGATATAAACTATTTGTAGAATAGCCTTTTTGGACAGGTTTCTGATTACAAAATATTTTGTATGTTATCCTCACCTGGTGCATTATTTCTTGAAAGTGTTTTGATTAATGTAGCGACTTGCTGTGGGCTTGTAATAAGTTCTGCAATTTCTTCTTCTTGTAGTGCATCGATTTCTAATAAAAATTTGTTCACTTCGTTGTGTATTCTTGTGTGTTGTGCTTCATCGGGAGTTGAGATGTGGACGCTTTCGAATTGGTTTGCGAGGATGTTAGCCTTTTCCTTGTCTGTGATATATTTTTGATTATTAATTTTTAGTGGTCAAATAGGTTCGTACGATTTTTAAATGGTTTTTGTAATTTTCAAAGCGCACTATCATGTGGATTTAGTGCTTCGAGTTTTTCTGTCCATACTTTATTCCTGTGGTCTTTGATTTGTGTTTTTATTATGGTGTTATAACTTTAAGTTGTTCTTTTATTAGTGGATCTGTTGTCTACTGCCATCGTTTCCTGATCCTATTTCTGATTACTATCGTGTCTTTTATCTCTTCTAAGATATCGTCTTTGATTGGGTTGATTTTAATTATTTTGGTGTGCTTTTGAACGGTTTTCTGTATCAGTTGTGTGAATTCATCCACTTTAGCGTCTAGCTCCGCAGGAGTTTCATAATTTGTGGTTAGCTGGATGTAATCGTCTAGCGTTTACCTAAACCGTGTCCAGTTGGTGTGCTTCTATAATCTCATCTTTATAAATGAATTTGGCGGTGATTGTATTTTTATTTTAAAGAGAACTGGATTGTGATCTGATGTATTCCACCTCGACTTGTTCGTGCAGTTCTGCTATGCGAGTATATCTATCTTTACCTGTTACTAGATGAAGACATTTATTCTGGAAGCGCTGCAGTGGTAGCAGTGCTGTGTGGTTAATTATACACTAAACACGAGTGGCGTATGTGACTGGTGGTCGTACGATTGTCGTGTATATAAGTTTTTTGTTTTTCAGTGTTAACTTACTATTTTTCGCCAAAAAGGAGTATAATGATTTTACACTGGCGTAGCCTTTATGTGGTGTTTAAAGTTTAACCTATCTAAATACACTCCTAAGTATTTCACCGTTTCTGACTCTTTTAAGTTCGGATTGTTCACTTTAATGTTTTTGAAAATTTTTGAGGTTTTATATTTCTTCGTAAAAATGATGGCTTCTGCCTTTTCTGGGTTTAGAGATATTTTCCAAGTTTTGTAGAAGTTTTGCAGGATGTACAAGTGAAACTGTATTTGCCGACTGCTGATTACAGCAAAATCGTAATGGATGTATATGGCTGTATCATGGGCAAATAATGAGGTAGTAGTTTTGGGAAATTCGGGCAGATCATGGAGGTATATTGTAAAAATCTTAGGACCTATAATAGATCCTTGTGGTACTCCTGCGTTAATGGTTTTAGCTGATGATCTATCTTGATTGATTTTGACTTTGAAGTTCCGGTCCGAGATGTAAGAGTGTGTTAATTTAATTAGGCATACGGATAACTTCAATTTTATCAGTTTATAAATAAGTGCAGTGATCCACACTTTATCAAAGGCTTTTTGAATATCGAAGAGTACCATTTTGGTGACTTTGTTTTTGTTGAAGTTTACAATTACATTATTTACAATACGTACCACTTGTTGTATTGTACTGTGTTTACTCTTGAAACCGAATTAGGAGTGCTGGGTAGTTTTAGTGGTAGTTTCCAGTTTATTAATCCGTTTTGGAATAATGTTTTTGGCCAATTTTCCCATGGTTGATAGCAGGCTAATCGAACGGTATCCTGTGATATCTGCATGATCTTTACCTGGCTTTAGTATAGGTACTACCAGTGCAGTCTTTCAGTTTTGTGGAAAATGTTGTATTTTTATAATATCATTCACTATATACATAAATTGCAGAGTCGCTTTCTTCGAAAAAATTATTAAGATTATATTTTGAATAGTTTCTTCGCCTGAAACTTTTTTATTTGGTAAAGTTTTAATAATAGACGTGATTTCTTGCGGGTTTGTGATAATTTCTTGTAGCTTATTTGTTGGAATGCTGTAATTTCTTATTTGATCCAGAAACTTGTTAACCTGGTTTATAATTTCCTCGTCGCATTTCTCGTCCGGTTCCAAAGCATGTGTTTTTGAAAACTGTTCTGCTAATATCTCCGATTTTTCTGCGTCAGTGACATATTTTACGCCATTATTTTTGAGTGTCGGTCTAGGGTGAAATCTATTTCGTAATAATTTTGTTATTTGCCATAGGGCGTTGTCTTGCGGTCTAAGTTTTTCGTCCAGGTTTTGTTTCGATGTTCTTTAATATGCCTTCGAATTTCTTTGTTTGCCTCCGTTAATTGACCTTTTTTCCGGATGTGGGGTGTGTTGCCACCTTTCCTGATAGCGTTTCTATGTTTTATTACTGTTAAAATTTCCTTTGGAAGGTTGTCTTTAGTGGGGGTTTATTTCTATTATTGAGATGTATTTTTTAACTGCCTTTGTAATTTCATTTGTGAATTGCGCTATATATGCTTTTAGAACTGTGCATTATCAAATTCTTGTATATTTTTATCAAATTCTGCTCTGATTTTTTGCCAATCTGTTTTTTATACGACATTATTCTAATTTTTGTTTGGTAATCTGAATTGGAAGTTATACTAAATGATACCGGGTTATGGTCTGAGTTCAGTTCTGTGAGTGATCGTGGCTCTATTACTTCTTGAATATTTTTAGTAACTACTAGATCTATAGTTGTTGGTGTCGTACCATTCCAAGGGAAATGTGTTGCGCAATCTGGGAAAAGTACCTCTAAGTTGTGGTTGTTAACGTTTTCTCGTAAAGTGATACCGTTCCTGTTATTCCTATGGCAGTTCCAGCTGTAGTGCCTGGCGTTAAAATCACATACAAACACTATTTTCTTATATACACTAAATTTAATTACCTGGAAAATTAGGAATTTTGCCGAACCCTTGCTGTTCCAAGCAAGGTAGGGCTCTTTAACGTGCGTGACAACACTCACACACCGGACCTTCATTTTACCTCTCATACGAACGAGGGTGTATTTTTGTGAAAAATGCTCACCTAACATTTTTCAAGCGGACCGTGTCGGGATTCGAACCCGGGACCTTGGGCGTAGTAGTCACATACATACCACTACGCCACGTAGCCGCTTAAACATAAATTCCTCTAAATAAGGCTTGAAATGAAATTCTTTACAACCCTACCGAGGAGCTCGAATATCTCTCCACATTCGCTCTATATTTTAGGTATGGGCACCCGTATTAGGATCAATAAAATTTTGTGAATAATTCACTGTGTAATGTTTATATAATTTTTCGTTGATTTTGTCGTAAGCTTTTCAACAATCACTATAAATTATTGATCCAGGAGCAATGTATTTTTAATTAGCGGTAATAGTATGTCTGCTTTACGAGAAACAACTGACACGACGAACATTTTTTTTGTATGACGTTCTATACCTCCAAAAAGCCATTGTCCAATAATTAATCGCCCGCGATTATATTTTCGACGTCCAAATTTACCTTTATCAATTTCGACGATACCTCCGTCTCCACCAATTTGATTTTGTTGCTGCATTAACCATTGATTCATGAGCTAAAATGTCAGATTATTGCATTTAAGTTTATTATAATTTATACATTTATGAAATATTTATAAACATGAAATTGTAAAGTTGTATAGAATAAATACCTCTCGGCAAAAGTTAGTCCAATCACTGCTGTTCTTGATGAAATATTCAGTTCCTTTTGTAGAAACGTTTGTCGAGGAATATTCATCATCATTATGTAGCATATTAGTTGACAAATTGTAGAAATATTTAATAATACTTGCAAAAACCATGTTCCATTTAAAACACTTATTTTAAAGTTACAAATTAATCTTTTTCGTTTATGTTGTTTGGTTTTTTTGTAATAACTTTTCGTACAATGTAATTTTAATGGTTGTCCACTTTGTAATTCTAGAAGATTTGCACAATTCGGATATATTATCTTCTTACGAATTACGTTCTTAATCTGCAAATAGTTTAACAACTCGTTTTATTTTGTTGTTCGTACGAGAAATCAATGGAGGTACGCATCCAACCAGTCCCAAGATGGATAAATCAATGACGAAAAAAGTAACTGTACCTAAGTATGATGATTATTATAAGCAACTACAAGTATTGTTTGGGCAATATTCTCGAATAATGTTAATTGTGTGAAAGGATTTACTGAAAACTATTAATTCGGCAGACGTCTAAATGTTGGGGTATCTTGGCAGCCACAGGCTGCTTAACCCCCTTCACTGAACCTCGGTGAAATAGGGCATAAAATTAGAAAACAAAAGGGGAACCGAGCTGTGTGCAGGCTGTGTGAGAATATCAAGGAACTGTGTAGGCTAGCTCAGAATATAAATAAGCGCAGGTTTTGAGACCGAAAACCTAAGGACGAAAAAATAAGCGCAGATAGATCTGATGATTATTATAAACAACTACATGTGTTGGTTGTGAAATATCTGCAATTAATGTTGACTGTGCAAAAAGATATATTGGAAAAAATATTAAATCGGTAAATGTTCAAGTGCTGGGGGAACTTGGCAGTCACAGGCTGTTTACCCCCTTCGCAACAACTGAATGTCGGAGAAATAGGGTATATAATTGTAAAACAATAAAAGAGGAGCGAACTGCATCTAACAAGACAGAACAGCGCCTATGATGAAAGACAACAAACATAGAATTAAGTCTAAAATTGCTGAAAGCATATGTGTGGAGCACAGCACAGCATGCCCGTGAAATACGGGCAGTATAAAAAGCAGACAGAAAAGCTGTAGCAGCCTTTTGTAATGCTGTGCTTCAGATGTATGATGATGATGGCATGGACAGACAAAGTTAATAACAAATAGGTTATAGAAATAGTAGGGGAACAAGGATATCTGTGGAAAAAAATAGAGGAAATAGAAGGGCAGAATACGTTCTAAGCCATTTTTGGGGAATTGTATGGGATATATTAGAAGCAGAGATAGGAAAATGGAGGTAGACGTAGACCTAGGTTAGATAGTGATAGATGCAGACTGTCCAAATTTCAGGGAGATGTGTAGGTTAGTTCAGAATACGAAACAATTATGGTATGCGTTCCAGGATTGAAGACCTAATGATGATGAGAAATTCATAGAACTTCATATTTCACACTTTAGATGTTATTTGTACGAGAACTCGTCAGATACTGCTTCATTTAGTCTCAAGTACTCTTGTGTATGGAAAAGTCATCAACACTATAGGTACGAAAGTAAACAAAAGCAACTAACGCTCAGCGAATAAGACTTTGAAATGACGAACTATATATATATATATATATATATATATATATATATATATATATATATATTGAAGTGTATTAGATTGAAGTCCCTTGTAATTAATTAACACTTACATATCATTAACGACAAAATACTGAACGATTTATACTTAAATTTTATCAAATACAATTGAATCATACTTAAGATTTCATTAAACACATAATATGATGAATAATTTACACTTATTGCACTAGTAATTATCTACAGTCAGTTAAAAACTAGAAACCATAATATTTTAAACAGCATTGGGTTTTTTTTGAGAAAATTCAACAATAATAATATCACAAAATACCATGACCAGAGGATGTATGGCCCCATTTATAATTGGTATGTTTGTTATATTAAACCAGATAGGACCATGCAAACCAGCTACCTAAAAAAAGCAAAGCTTATAATATGTAAAGTAATTAAGATATAAAGTGTTTAAACAAAATACCCATATCAAAATAATACATGTAATGATCTATATTCTATGTTAATTTAAGGACTCATTATTATGGTACAAGAAGGCTGGTGATTGTATATTGCATATAAAATAGGAAAAAGAGTAAGCTAAAATACAATTGCTTTAGATGAGTTGGCTAAGAAAACAATTATTGTTACTTATTAAAAATCATGATGCTTTAAAAGTTTGTTGAAAATTTATTTTGTAAAATAAAGAAGTTCTTTTTGAAATTTAATCCTGTTATTTGTGGAAGATAAATATTAGAATATTGTGTATCGTCATCAAAGCTGAAGATATATGCCAGCAAGTGCAGTGTTGAAAATAAATAAATTAAATAAAAAGGGTTCATACAACCTTGTTGAAATTGAAGGAAGGTGGTGTAAAGACGAAGCCAGAATATACTAGTGTAGTAGTAACAGGAAGCTGGATTCATCAGAAAGTAGTAGGTAGAACGGGAGATTTCAGTGCGAGTCCCAGGATTGTTGTAGAAGTTGATCATCATACCTGGAACCAGTTTTGGTAACTCAAGCGTTCCATCGCAAGCACTACAAACTGTAAAGTATCCAATTTTTCATTTACATGTATAACTTGTGTTTCACATTGGTTGTTTCTAAAACTAAAACCAACTATTAATCACAGATAGATACTCTTCAAGTAAAGTATTTAATTCAGTAAGCGGTCCAACAACGAAGGCTGTGAAGAGTTGTACATACCTTCTGTAATCGAAGAAAAGGGTACTTATCATAGTTTCTAATCTGAAAATTAAAATTTTAACACCTAATGCTGTAATAAAATATACACTAACATTTACAATTCTAAAATAGGTTAGGGTTACTGTTCTATATAGTTTGGTGTAGAACTAACCTTACCGACATTTATGTTTTCAGAAGCTTATTCTAATTTCGTACAGAGGGAGCTAGTAGTCACATATTTAAAATTTGATATTAGTCATTGAACCCCGAACTAGTATCATTTTAATTTGAAATTTACCCTGAGAGAATTATTCGGAGTCTTAATAAAAAGCCGAGGTATAAAATAATAAAATGAACAATATTTAGAAGTCACTTATCATATTTTAAATTAAATTAAAAAAAGGGGACACAAAATACGCATACAGATTAGCGCACATACAGAAGGGCGCATTCAGTTTATGTGACGCTAGCAACGTGGTTATATTTTAATATATTGCTGTGATATTAATCCCAGCGTTGAGCCGTCATAAATATTGTTGTGAAATTTACCCCTAATATTCTTATTGAGTCCCACGATTGGACATTATATACAAGTGCTGTGATAATTCCCCCTGAACAATCAAGCACCTATGATGTGGAATGTTAAGTTACGGTTTTTGCCCCGACTAGCTTATTTAATTAAATAAAGCAATTCTACAATACACAATATAATGATTAAATATTTACAACTTTAAAAATTTTCCCCTTTTGAGAATATTTACATATACCAGATTTATGATATTTGAAACCAGCAAAACTATCTTTTTGCTTATATTTAGGGACCTTTGAACGTTCCAAGATGAGTATTCCCTTTGTCATAAATTGTTAAAAGAACCTACTATGTTTTGTTGACTTTTACAGATACAAAATGATAAATATTGAATTAAAAACAGTTTTCAATAATAAATTGTATCAAGATTGCTAACCTGGAATGGTTCTGTAGTTCCTTCCTAGCCTGTGATCTGCATCCCCATGAGTTGCTTCGTGCCAAGTCTGAATATCTCCAAATTGAAAGTCAAATTTAGAAGTCAACATCACAACCAAAATTACAATTCAAATCCAAATTACATGTAGGTATTAGAATCCAATTTTAAATATAGGTATGAGAATAACTTCGTTGTAGATATTAAATTCCCATTTAAATGTAGGTATTAAGATAATTTCAATCTCGGTATTAAAATAATTTAACATCCATTTTAAATACCAGTATTAAAATACCAGTATTAGAAGCCCTGTTTTAGTAATGTTAGAAATGGATTTTTAATTAAGTCGTTATTACTTACGTCTATAATAGATGGGCTTATTCGTTGCACAAATTCGTACACTTTTCAAAATGATTTCACTTTAGTTTTTGTTTCACTGGTTACGTAAAATAATTAGTATTTTCGAACATAGTCGTAAGCCCAGTTTGAATGTATACTAACTCGTCGCTTCATCCTTATTGTATGTAAAGCCGTGCCTCCACCTACTTTTCATTGGTTCGTTCACGTGCTGGGACGACACTTTTACCTTTATCTTGTATGTTTCGGAATTTTCACCAATTATTCTTTCAAATATTCGAATGCATGCCTGGTCCGTCACGTAATACTCTCACATATCATGGTATTATTTGAGAAATTCCAACAATTTTCTTTTATTAAGTCACGTATTCAATGTTTGTTATTTATTATTATCTAAACTGAATAATCTGGTGCTTGTTTATTTCTACATAGTATTGGATTTTTGAACAAATGTGAATTCTTTTTGTTACGTGCGATTTTCTAATAATGCATAATTTAGATTGCGCGTACGATGATATTTTTAACGCAATTGTTAATATTTGTAATGCCAATTCATATAGGTTTCTCGTTGATTTAATTGTGATGCATTTTGTCGCGTTTTCAAATCCTGTCTTAACTTGTAAACTACTCTTGGATATTTCTATGTTCTGATGCATTTAATCCCACGTGTTTTATATACAGTGTGCTCTCAATTAACAATATGTATAGTGATCGATTTACTCTTATAATATCTGGAATTATGTGCTTTTGTTAAACTGGAAGTTGCTTTTATTTATTCTACGACCCCTATGACTTAACCTACCCCTAAACTACCCTATAATTATAGCAATATATATCAAGGTGTCGAAAAATTATATTTCAATTTTCAATCTTTTTGTTAATAACCTTTTAACAAACAATAAGCGCCGATTTTACTTAAGGAAAAAGTTGTTTGTCTTGCAAAAACGCGTCGAAAGATCCTATTTTGAAGGTCATTAGAAGGTACTCCCCACAGGTAAATAATTACCGTATAATCATTACATCATAGTAAGCACCCTTTTCTACGAATGCAATTTCAGCTGCATGAGATGTACCATCTTTTTATGCCGACTTCTTGCAACCATAAACAGGTATAATAAATAACATGCATTGTTATCGTACGCGAGTGGACGGCGTCTGAAAGTATGTAGATTTAGCACTGTTATGTTTAATATTCACATGCAAACAAATAAAAGAAAGTTTATAAGTACACAAATATACAACTTAAATAGTCAAATTGAACAGTTTATGCATTTTGAAGCACTTTGGAAATCTTCGGTAATCTTCGGAAGGCTTCGTGGTTGCTCGTGGTATTCAAGTAGGAACTTAAATACTAAGAAAGCAAATATATACACAGTTCGGAGAAGTCCAAAGGTCTTCGCTAGTCTTCGGAATGTTTCGGAAGGTCTCGGGATTTCTTGATGAGGCTGAGTGGGAGCTTGAATAACGATAATAAGAAAGTATTTATAGTTTGAAAAAGTCCAGACGTCTTCGGCGGTCTTTGGGACTCTTCGGGTGGCTTCGTGTTCTACTTGTAGGAAAACGTTGAATTATAAAGTATTATGATATGTACACAAGAACTGTACACTGAATATACACATATATATATATATATATATATATATATATATATATATATCGTGTAATTAGTAGCTAATTGTAAATACATAAGGGCATAAATTAAGCTTGGGGTTAGAGTAACAACTTATTAGAAAATCAAGTTAGGCAGTTAGATAATTAAGGTATTTTAAATAATTAATTTAGAGTTTAGTCAACGTATAAAAATGTAGGGTTAATTTAATTTTAGTTATATTTATTTAGGAATGACGTAGCATAGTATTTATTGTAAGATTATGCAATAAAGAATTAAAAATAATGAGGTAAAAATACCACTTTTAATTTTATTTAAGTATTATACGAAAACATAAAAGCTTCGCACGTTCATTAAAATAGGATTATTATTTTCAAGGGTAAAACCAGAAACGTTTGAAAGCAAAATAAAAGGGGGGAGATATTTTACGATAAACAATCTTTAATATGTTACAAGAAGGAAAAGACCGTTGGGAGTTAGCGTAGTTAATATACAACGAGGACAAAACGGAAAACACATAAGTAGGACAAAGAAGCAGTATGTTTGTTAAGATATCGGTTTTTAATTATAAAGGTAGTATTGTAGGGAAGCTAGAAACAACTGTCATGGAGGAACAAGGACGGAGCAGAAACGTCTGAATACGAGTGAGAAACAGAGATTTAATTATGGATATAGTATAGTAGGGAAACGACGAACAAACTTATTTTACAACGGGAACACAAAATCAATAATTTCTAGGAATATTAGAAGCAGATTGTACCATGCCACTTTATTGGTCTTCATATCATGCTACAGCTTCGTAGTCTCTAAAGATTTACTCTCTGTAATTGCTTACTTTCAAAAACATAGTTTAGTTCTTGCAAGGTAATGCGTAGTTTTGTATCTTCAGTTCTTTGCTGTTTATTAAGTTGCCTATATTTCTAAATGTGCGCTCAGGTACAAGTTTAAATAACTAGTTTAATTTTGTCTAATAAATTGCTTAAGAGTCTTTAATAATTTTATTGTACAAGTTCAGTACCTCTTTGTATTTAAAAGTTTGATAAACATCAAATGTTTAAATAAATTCTAATTACCTGGAATAATATCTTCACACATAACACAAGTAAATTTGAATACCACATATAAATTCAAATTCAAGTTCCTCCAATAAAACAGGTTAAGTTATAAAGAAACCATCTGTTTTCTATCTGGTCTGACACGATGGCAAACAAGTTCTTTTTTTCTCAATTTACCTTCGTGTTGAATAGGCGTTTCCTAAGTATTATAAAGCGAATTACGTTGATGCTAAAATAAAATAATATTTTAGGAATCTTATAAAATGTTAGGTGAACGCTATTTTCATAAATTGTCCATCGTATTTATAAACCATGGTAAGATTTTTGTGGAACAATAATCATGGTCTTTGAAACGTGCCGGCCATGTTGAGGCTAACAATAATTTATTTTAGGACTTACCGACAGGTTACTTAACTTGTACATATCTAGAAGATATGGTTTCTTCATCAGGAAAAGTCAACTAAATGTAAACATACCGAACCTATAGTATTTAAGAAACTAGTAATTCAACTTTAGTTCCTGTTTTTATTTCAAGTATGCATCACACAGCAGTTCCTGACGTAGTAGCTAAAAATCCTTAAACTTCAAGAGGTTTTATATTCGACACTGTTTCAACACATAGAACAAAGTTCACTCGCACACCTGGAACATGCTTACATCTTTGCAAGTTCTACGTGGAACATCTCATAATGTTAGGGTAATGACAATAAACTGTTTACTAGCAGCAGGTATGAGATTTTATAAATTTTTAATGTCTGTGAGCATATGATGTCCCTAGTCGATTTGCTACTGTCAAAGGTTATATTTTACATTACAAGAAAAATCCATACTTTAACAATTCATACCTTAGCTTTAAATTAAATTAAATACTGATTGTTTCCAAGCATAAATTTACCTGATAATTGCCTGTTTATTAGAAATTTAGTTATTAATGAAAAGGCCCAGGTTTCATGAAACTTACGGTCTGAACATTTAAATTGTCATGTTATTAAATGCATCTATATTTCATGTTTATGTCTGATATAAATTTTATAGTTTACAACCAGTGAACAAAATATAACTCAAAATATTTCAAATTGTTTCCTACTACAAAAACTGATACTATATTTTAATTAAATTAAACTGCAGGAATTCTATTCAATTGTCTCAAGCGTTTATTTTCAACTTTAACCCTATGAGATTTCAAGTCTTATGCGGCCTCTGCGACCTTTAACGGTTGATGCTAGCTGTGCCAGGTAAGCCTCCTTATCCTATCGTATACCTACGCCTTTTATCACACCTAAAAAGGGGTAGGGTGCAAGATGCACATCGATTGAAAGCAAGGGAAAGGAATTGAACGAGATGATTGGACGATGCAGGTATACGTCAACAAGTTTGTATTAGGTAGGGCAAATATTCTGCTGGTGGAAACATGTGTGAAATGGAGTTATATGAACAAGGGAGACAAAAGATGTTTGTTTGAGTTTGAAGGCGGGGATGTAGTCGAAATCGATTAACAATTGAGACTAGTTTCGCAAAATTGAAGTGCCAGTTGGCGGTTTTAAATGTATTACCAAGTATTTTAGCGTGTTTGTTATCATAATTCAAACTAAACGAAGAGTCATTAGAGCTGTTCGCGAGAATATCGAGTCGGTTAGGCGAACAATTTTCAGAAATGAAGAACGGTTGCTGCTTTTACACGGAATAATGCTTGTACGTTAACATTTCTACGTGCGAATTGGAAGATAGGGTAGGTGTAGCAATGGCTATATAAACCTCTTTTAAAGAGGAGCCGATCTCTTAATTTTTCATTCGCGCCTCATCGAGTTACTTTTAGTGAAATTAAGTAAGTTAGTGCAGTATGATGACAAGTCAAGTAAAAAGCTAATAAGCAAGTTAAGCGAAGATCAAATTTTGTATGTAAGTACAAACAATTATTATTGTGGTTTTGGAATGCACGAAACTTTGTAAACTTTGGAAGTATTTGATGGTGGAGGCGGCGATTTTTGGTTAATTTATTTGGGGATACGAAGAGTAAATTTTGGAAAGTGGATGTTCATGGTTTTATTGTAAATGAAGAGAGTTTGGGGTAGCAGCAGGTATAGAAGGATGGTGATTTAACCGGGGAGCAGTTTTATGGACTAGTGCCATACTGGACGGTATCATCTTCGAGGGCTGGTTGGCGGTTAACGTTTGGAGAATAGTTACCAGGTATGCCATTGTTTAAAAACATTGTGTGATGAATATTTTCTATGGTTTTTAATTTTTTTTTGTGCTTTTGAGGGTTTCGTAATTGATATATTTAATGAACTGAAAATTTATGGGACTTATGATTGACAAAAATGCCAAACGTAATTGAAAGTTAGGTTTATGTATAGTTGTGTACATGATTTAAATTTGTAAATTTCCCAATTGTGTCATCGGTCTCGGTGGCATTGGTAAACGCATGGTTCTGGCAAAACCAGGATACAGTTTCAAGTCCTGTCCAAGACCTTATATTTTCCATCTTTCAATTACTAGCTCGATTTGAAATGATCATTTGGGCTTTACTTAAAAATCTAAGTTATTTTTTCATCTTATTCACTGTAATATATGTAGAATTGTTAAGGGAAAATACTAGACCAAAAATGAAAACAATCAGTTAAACATTCTCTTTATTTGCAATGTTTAGCTTTTGAAATATAGTTTAATTTCTTCATCAGCACACTAAAAAGGTTAAGTGATAACAACTAAAAACAGACTAAAAAGTAGTTCTTACACAAATGTGAGAAGTTATTTTGTTAAAATATTCTAAAATCTTAGCATAATTTCAATTGCATTAGACCTAGCAATTATAACACGTTTCACAAGTTAACTATTATTAAACAATGACAAATCTTAAAATTTTGTTTCTCTGTATCAGTATGCACAATGGGTAAATACAAACTAAATGAATAATCCACAGGGCCATCAAAACCATGTTTGTGAGGTGATGTCAGTAAATAAGTATAAATATCACTTAAATCATCTGTATCCGATTTTTATTCATTGGATTCGGTTCACGTTTAATGAAAAACATTCTAATAATTTTCTTTTCGTAAGGACAGATTGTTTTGCAAGAATTTCCACCCCATCAAAATCGAGTTTATGGCCTAAATAATGTGTATGTGATGCAGGAGCACATCTATCCGGTTTTAATTTCGCATCACTTTTATGTAATTGTAATCGCGTTTTCATGATATGCGACGTATGCCCAATGTATGTTTGAATGCAATTAACACAACTAATCCTGTATACTATATGTGATTGAGAAATTGAAGGAAGATCAGATTTCAATTTACTAAACAGACATCCCACCGTTTATATATATTTTTTATTTATTATTACATCTTCATATTTGAATATGTTTATTAAATTATTAGTTAGAGTGCCAATTTGAGGTAGAGTACGGTATTTTACTAATAAAGTATTATTCTTATTGTTATTAAAATTATTGATTGTATTATCCCGTTTGTCCATTTTAACTATATTAATGGTATTTGTATTCCTTTGAAATATCATTTTGTTTACGAGTGTCTTAAGCATTATCAATTAATAAAGATGACAATTTTTTTAAACTATTGTTAATAAAAGAGGGATGGCAAATTTTCTTTATCCTGTATATCATTTGTTTTATGAAATTTATTTTAATTGATAGTGGATGGTCTGATTTGTAGTTTATGTACCTACCCGATGATGTTGGTTTTTGGAACCAATCTAACATGATGTGTGTATCTTTCCTGATAACTCTAGTGTCGAGAAAGGGTATGGAATTATTTTGATCTTCTTGTTCCACTGTGAATTTTAAGTGTTCGTCGAAACTATTAAAAATGTCTAGGATTTCTGAGGTGGCATTCAATGGAAGTGCGAGTACTAAATCGTCTACATACTTTTTTTTATAAAACTAAGCTGAAAGGATGGGATAGGATAGGGTAACGTTTAAAGCAGGACGCAGGCTATGGTGAGCACTACGCTAGGATTAAGCGTGCTATGGCGAGCGCCGCTTTGGAAAGGTTCTGTACACAGGCTATGATGAGCACTGCGGAGGAGAGGTGAACCCCAGGCTACGATGAGCACTAGGACTGATTTATGCAGAAATCGAATTTGTATTTATAGTCTTCAGGTCGCTATCCATCGTGTGTTGAAAAACGCTTATCAGAGGATTAACCAATGAATTGCTTTGTTGGTTTATGATTGTAAATTTTGATTATTCAAAATTTGAAAAATGTTGGTTTCACAATTTTTAGTTGAAGTTGTTCTGTGCTCAGCACGTGAACTCTGATATAGTCAAACTTACGTTTCGATGTCCGCTTAGTGTATTGCATGCGATCATGAGAGTAACATTCCCCCCCGCTGAAGATGGTAGCGTAGCTATGTTGTTGCGAAGAAGCGGCGGGGCTTTGTTGTCGAAGTATCTACGTTTGCGTTTTGTGCGGCGGCGTCGGGCTTCACCATGATCGCCAACTGCTTGTGTTCGAAAGGGCGCCTCTTCTTGGGACATTCGTCCGTAGGTACTCCTTTCTGTTTGTGCGCTCTGCATAACGTTAGGCAGATCGACACGGGCTGTGTAGTTAGCTCGTGCTCTGCATGTTTCTGCGTTCAGTGATAATGGGCTGGTGCCGGTGGCGGCAGTAGGCGGTGCTGACCCATTGATCACTGGTGGGAATCCTTCCCAAAGGCTGCTGGGCAGGGATTCGTTTGCGAACTGCTTGGCTGCAGTTGGCGTGGCGGCGACGGGCGTCATCGTCGTGTGGCGGCGTTGGACCTTTCTGTGGTCGCTTGCTGCTTGTTGCGAGTGAAAGGGCACCTCTTCTTGGGACATCTGTCCGTAGGTAAACCTTTCTATCTCTATGTCCAGTGATAATGGGCTGGTGCCAGGGGCGGCAGTAAGCGGTGCGGACCCATTGATCACTGGTATGAATCCTTCCCAAAGGCTGCTGGGCAAGAATTCGTCTGCGAGCTGCTTAGCTGCAGTTGGTGTGGCGGTGACGGGCGTCACCGTCGTGTGGCGGCGTTGGACCCTTCTGGGGTCGCTTGCTGCTTGTGTTTGAAAGGGCACCTCTTCGTGGGACATCCGTCCATAGGTGGTCCTTTCTGGTCGTGCGCGTTGCACAATATTAGGCAGATCGACACAGGCTGTGTGGGTAGCTCGTGGTCTGCATGTCTGTAGCCATGGTTCGCCTGGGATGACATCTTCAGCGAGGTCTGCGACTACCAAGAATGTAACGGGGATCCTTGGTAGTGGGTCATCGTCGGCGATGTTTAATTGTGCCAGTTCGTTGCGCCCGACCGGCCTGTATTCTAGCGAGGCTCGGCCGGGGTGCTGTTTTCCGAGTTCCCGACTGTACTGCTGTACTTATCCAAAAAGAATCTTCGGAACTCGATATAGGTAGGCTGGGACACGGCATACGGTTTCCACCATGTAGCCGCTTGGCCTCGGAATCGTGCGGTTGTTGTCGGTACATCCGCATTCATCGCTTCTATCTGCTGGAGAAATTCGTTGGGATCATCCAGGAGGGTGCCAGAGAATGTAGGTCTCTCTGCCACGGGGGTGGCTGTTGTGGCCATTTTGTTGATCGGTTTGGTTGAGCGCCACTGGGTTGTTGCAGTCCCAGAACTGTTGATTGAGTGGCCTCCTGGGCTGGAGGCGGCTGGTTGGTGTCCGGCTGGACGTTAGAGGTGGCTTGAGTCTTTGTCTCGGGCTTGATGGTGGTCCTTGCAAGCGCGCTGTTTGCAAAATCTTCTTATGAAGACGGCCCAGACACGTTGGGCGACATTTGCTATCGTTCGAAGGGGGCGGCGTCTGTAGCAAGTAGGCTCGGCTTAGTTTATTGTTTAATAAACATAAGAAAAATCAGTATAAGTTCTAAGTTTATAAAATAATAAATGTGAAATCAAATGAATCAAGAGTTAGGATGGCTTCAGATGGTTTCCTGGGGCTGTGGAGCCAGGAGTAAACCGTATGCACCATTTAATGTGGTGTGTAGGTTTTCGGAAGGCTTCGGCTTTCTTCGGGAAGCTTCGGAAGTTGCTTCAGAGGCCCAGTACGAACTTAACAGTGAAGATTAAGACATATATACAGGTTAGCGAGGTCCAGACATCGTCGGTGGTGTTCGGCTCTCGTCGGTAATCTTCGTGTGTTTAGTGGTAGGTTAAAATTACGTTGAAGCAATTATAAAATGAAAATTATATGCACTTAAAAACTACTATTTACAATATATACAAAAGCAAGGGTTCAGAAGGTATTCGGTGTCTTTTGAAGTCTTCGGCGGCGTCGTGGGGTTGATGCCTCTACGGGGATGTCGTTCCTGTGGTAGAGCTTGACGGAAGTAATCACAACAACGACGTCGGTGCAGTATGGAACGGAGCTGAGCGTTCGTACGTGCTTGTTAGTTGTGTGTTGATGAATTACGACGACGGCCTCCAGGTACGGCGGCGGATAGGGTAACGTTTAAGGCAGGACGCGGGCTATGGTGAGCACTGCGCTGGGATTAAGCGTGCTATGGCGAGCGCCGCTTTGGAAAGGTTCTGTACACAGGCTATGATGTGCACTGCGGAGGAGAGGTGAACCCCAGGCTATGATGAGCACTAGGACTGATTTATGCAGAAATCGAATTTGTATTTATAGTCTTCAAGTCGCTATCCATCGTGTGTTGAAAAACGCTTATCAGAGGATTAACTAATGAATTGCTTTGTTGGTTTTTGATTGTAAATTTTGATTATTCAAAATTTGAAAAATGTTGGTTTCACAATTTTTAGTTGAAGTTGTTCTGCGCTCAGCACGTGTACTCTGATATAGTCAAACTTACGTTTCGATGTCCGCTTAGTGTATTGCATGCGATCATGAGAGTAACACCATGTCCCGAATTGTCTGATCGATCGCATCTTATAGTTGTGTAGTTTTTAATTTTAATTTTGTCTTTATTTTTTAGTCTGGTCTCGTTTAAAATGAAAATGTCTATTTCATGTCTGTTTAAGAACTCTATAGTCGGTCCTAGATGCATTTTTATACCGTTTGCGTTCAACGAACACAATTTTACCTTATATTCCATAAGCGTCTATGTTTATTATGAATTGACTGAATACCGTGAATTTTTCGGTTTTAGAGTTACAGTTCTTAAGCATGTTATTTAAATCTTTGACGGCTCCTAACATTTCACTCATATTAACCATGCTGTTTAACGTCTTCATTTCGTTGATCATGTTCTGGAAGCATTCGTTGTTGTTTGAATTTGTATGTGCAGTGTTACTGCTAGATATGTCGGTATTTTTCTCAGTTTGTCTGTTGTGCCAGTCGTATACGCGTATTTAGCCGGGTGAGTCTGTTTCAGTTGTGGGAAATCTTTGTGGCTGTTGATATTTATAGTGGGTAGTTGTGAATACTTTGGTGTTTCTCTTATTGTCTTTTTGGATTCTACGAATTTCAATTTTTCCAGGTATACCGGGCATTCTGTACTGTAGTTGTGTGTACTCCTTGGCAGTTGGCGCATTTTGGCGGAGTAGTCAAGGACTTCGTTCAGTCTCTTGTGTAATGAGATCCTGCACATTTTAAGCATATAGGTGTTGCCCAACAGTTCGCAGTTGCATGTGACCACTCCTGGCAGCGATGGCATTGTATTAGGCGCTTGTTGTTGACGTGTCTCCCATGTTACTTTGGTGTGCATTAGATATTTAATTTTGGTTTGAATGGCCTTCGTTGTTTGTGATGATCATATAGTGTTCTATGCACGGTACGTATTCGATAGACGTTGACTACCGGTAATTTGTATTCAGTTTTTAAAGCACTACTTACTTCTTCTACATTTGCTTCGCTGTCTAATCCTCTCATCACAAACGCATGTGATTTGTCAGGCTTTGATGTATATGTATGGAATCCCACGTTTTCCGTTTTGAACTGTTCTTTCAGGGTGCCGTGTTCTTCACTATCTCGTACAAATATGTTTGTTCTATCTCTTGTATATTTTATGTGATACCCTTTTTTAGTTTGTGTATTTAAATTGCTTAAAAAACTTTTGTGGTCAGAGGATTTATCATGTATGACTAAGGGTGGTTGGTGGTTTAACCGTTCTTGTTTTATTTTTACGTGTTACGTAGTCGTTTTCTTCCTCTTCATAATCCATGCTATGGCTGTCACTATCAGAATCTTTGTCGTCCATGTCTGATAAGAGTTTCAAATCTATTGCGCGTGGCGACAGTTATGTGTTTATCATTAGCCTTAAGCCTTTTATTGTTTCTAGCATCTGTTTCGGTTCCACTGGTATTTGTGAAAAGATGTTTATAAAGAGCTTTTCTATTGCATTTGCTGTTTACTTCAGGCTCACTTGCATTGTTGCCTTCCGCCTATTTTGTGGCGGTATTTTATTTTTATCGTTTAAAATTGAAGGATTTAAAAACAAGCGTTTGTAATGTCAACTCCATGGAATTTGAAACCGCTTATCTGATCTGCCTGTGTATGGATTTCGTAGTTCGTCGACGTCCTTTCGCAAGATGCGTTTATCATACTACTAGAATTATCTGCCTTTAGAGAATGGCCTGAGGATGCGGTTTTAAGTTCTGTTAGGGTAACATTACATGACGTATTGGTAGTGGTTGTTGCTAACTTATGCTTTAATTTAACTAAATTGACCGTTTTCATAATTTCACTTTCAGTGTTTCCTTTCGCGGTTTTATTAAAATTGAACTTTCGAGTTTCACTATTACATTTCTTAAATTTAATTTTACTTTTTATAAATTTAACGAGTCTCTGTCTCTGTAATAAGATAAGTCACTAACAATTAAATATTTTTTACTCTAATTATTTACATTATTGTCTTTTAGTAATACACTTAAAGTTAATTAATTATCTGCATTTAGTAGCAAGACCATGCTACATAACGGATTTAAGTTTATTTCAGGCAGGTATTCGATCACCTGCAGAGTTATACATGCACGTCCGTCACTGACCGAATCGCGTAGGTGGACTAGAACCAACAACAACAATAAACAAAATTTATTGTAGATGGTATCATGGAATATTTGCGATGCTAGATCCCGCATTTTTGACAATTTTTGGTACATCTAGTTTCTGCCATTTTGAGGTCTAATCTAATGAATATGTTTTTATATATGTCTTCTCCGCCCTGTATATTTTGTTTAGGTAAATATATTAGGGCAGACTATTATAGATACTTGATAGCTATGTTTTTACAAATTATACTATTCTTATAATTTTTGTCTATTTCCAGGAAAAAAGTTAAAAACCTGCTCACTAACTTTCACAAAATGTTGTTTAAATATTTTACGTGGTTAACTTGAGTTGAAAACACCCAAGTTTTGATGTAGAAATTGATGTTTTTCGTTGTCATTTTTTGTGTGTACCGTTTTTCGTCTGATTCCTCTGATCAGTGGGTTCTTGATGTCTTGGTTTTCTTGTAGAATTTTTCTGCGGTTGTCTCGACGTACTCTTTTATTGTTGGCACCTGCACTGTTGCATGTAGGTCCCTTATTTTAGCATACCTGCCACTGTTGGTTATTAATGTCAGAATTTTGTTCTGGATTGTTTGTAGAGGTTTTATGCGAGTTTTAAATTTGGATACTGCCCAGATTGGGGCAGCATATGTGAGTTGTGGTCTGATTACTGCCGTGTACAGTAGACGCTTATTTTCCATTGTCATGCTACTGTTTTTGTTCGTTAGTGAGTATAGGGTTTTGATGGAACCATTTGTTCTTTCTGCTGTTTTCTTTATATATATTGTGTAGTTTAGTCTGCTGTCCATGTGCACTCCTACGTACTTCACAGTGTTCGCTGGTTTGATTGTTGCGTTATCTATTTTAATTGATTTGAAGATTTTGGTATCTTTATATTTCTTGGTCATAACTATTGTTTCTGTTTTACCAGTGTTGATTGTTATTTTCCATTTATTGAAATAGTCTATTAATATTTTACAGTGTATTTGGACTTGTCTACTCGCTGCTTCATCACTAAAAGAATGGCAGTAAATAGCTGTATCATTTTCATATAGTGCTAGGTTGGCTTTAGGGAGTTCAGGGATATCGTTCAAATACAAACAAAAGATTTTTGGTCCCAACACAGAACCTTGGAGGACGCTTGCATGAATTTCCTTGTGGTCTGAGTTTTGGTTGTTCATTGTGACAAAACTTTCTGTTGCTTAAATAAGAGTGATTTGGTTGAATTAGATGGAATGGAAGGTTGAAGGTGATTAGTTTGTATATTGCGCCTTCGATCCAGACTCTGTCGAATGCTTTTTCGATGTCTAAAAGTATTAGTACTGTGACCTTTGCGTTGTTGTGTCGTTGGCAATTCGTGCTAGTTGATTAGTTGTGCAGTGTTGAGATCGAAATCCAAACTGACAGTCTGATGTAATTTTCAATTTTTTGTCAATTTCTTTTATTCTACGAAGGATAATTTTTTCGCTAGTTTCGTAAGAGTGCTGAGTATAGTTATCGGTCTGTATCTTGTTGATAATTTTGGGTTTTGTTTGGCTTCGGTATTGGCACAATTTTGGTAGTTTTCCACACGCGTGGGAAGTAGCTTAGCGTAATGATTCCATTGATTATCATTGTTAATTGCACCAGTGCTTTTTTGAGAAGTTCTTGGGTAGTTTCCATAATGAGTTGTCTTGTGGCTTAACTGACTTCAGTTTTTTACTCCATAATTCGTTCCTATGTGCTTTAATTTTAAATTTGATTTCTCTTACTATTGTATTTAGAGCTTGTTTATATTGTATGTTAGCGGTTCTTTGTCATGCTTTTCTGATTTTATTACGGTTTTTAATTAACTCTGCAATGTGGTCCGGAACTTTGCCTTCACTGTGCTGGATTTTAACCCTTTTTGTGTGTTTTTGTTTGGCTATGCTTAATGCGCCTGTGAGTTTCTTGATAGCTTCTTCAATTTTCTGCGCGGCTGTAATATGGGTACATATATTTAGGTTTTTATCTACTGTTTTTCGAAATTCGTCCCAGTTTGTATTTTTAAATGATGTCTCGTAGCGCGTGTTTTCCTGTTTATGTGCTGTGCTTGTGGTTATTGCAAAAATAATCGGGATATGATCCGATCCTAATTCTGAAATGCTCTCTGGTTTACTCGCTTTTGGAACATTTTCGTTAATGACCAGATCGATAGTGGTCGGAGTGCTTCCGTTCTACAGATAGTGTGTTGGTTTGTCTGGGAAATCCACGCTGAAATTTTCGTACTGCATAGTGTTATGAGTGTGATACCACTTCTATTATTTCTGTGACAATTCCAGAACGTGTGTCTCGCATTCAGGTCTCCTTCACTAAAACTTTAGCACTAATATTTACTAAACTAATAATGTCTTGATCGTTGAAAGATTTTTGAGGGTTGTTATATACCAACACTATGTGCGTATTATCTCTTAACTTAATAGCTACACTCTCAATGTTAGTCTTTGGGGTGGGTGCTTCTGTGTAGGGTATGTTGTTCTTGACTATTATTGCTACTCCACCGTGGCCAGAGTTGTTAGGTCGATCTATCGTTATGACGCTAAAGTTCCTAAATTTAAATTTATCCTTACTTTTAAGCCAGGTCTCGTTAACTAGTAGAATGTCTATGCTCTGCCTTAGTTGAGCGTAGTGCATTTTAACACTGTTTGCGTTCCAACTTGCAATTTTAACGAATCTATCCATTTAGAGTTTGCACAAATTCATTAACAACTTCAAATTTTTCGAATGCGTTTCTGCAATTTCGTAACATACTGTTAAGTTTGCATATAGTAACAATCATGGCCTTCACGTCAATCAGATTGTTAAGCGTTTTTAGTTCGTTGAATAATTCATTCATTTCGGCTTGTGGATTTGCACTCGTTTCTTTACTAGATGCTGTGTTATGCGTGTTTATGATGTTCGCCAGTCGTAGGTGGCATACAAATTACTTTTTGTGGTTTTCAGTGCCGGAAAATCTGCTGAATTTGTATTAAAGGTCGGCGTAGGCTTGTTTGCTTGTTTATTTTGTGCACTGGAATTTAGTGTATTTTTTGCCTGTATGTTAACAGTTTATATTATTTGCGGTGTGCAAACCCAAGCGGTTTGCGCACTTAGCCGGTGCCCTTGTATCATTTTCGCACTCACGAGTCCAGTGTTTCCCGGCACATTTTAAGCACACTAGTGGAGCAAAACAATTTGAGGTCGAGTGCCCCATTCTTGATAGCGATGGCACTGGGTAATACGCCTCGAGTTTATGTGGCGTTCCCATTGCACTTTCATAAATAATAAAATTTTATTTTAGTTTGTAGTTCCGGTAACTTAACCGTAGAATCAGTTGCTACAAGAAATAACTGTCTGTAGTTAGTACGCATTTTGTAATTTGCTTTAACGGGTATGTTATGTTGTCTGTGAGTTCGCTCTAAATCTCATCTATATCCCGGTCACAGTCGAGCCCGCGTAAAACGAATGCATGAAATTTGCGGCCTTTCATTGCAAATGTATCGAATTCAACATTTTCGGATTTAAATTGTTCTTTAAGAGCCTCATATTCGTTGCTGTTATACGCGAAAATATTGGTTCGCTCACGACTAAACTAACATGAAAACCGTTTTTCAATCTTGCGTTTAAGTTACTCATTAGCATTTTAGGTTCTACAGACTTACCATGTACAACCAACGGTGGTGGTGTGGCCTTGACCGTAGTTTGCCGTTTTTTGGGAATTTCATATTCAGCTTCATACACGTCCTCCATTTCCTCTTCGTCGTGAACACTAATTTGGGTATCAACGTTGTCCTCAGTTTCTGTTAATACGGCAAACCTATTTTTGGTGCTGACATTAAACGTCTCTTCATTTAATTTATGTTTTTTACTTATGGACGATTCACTCTCGCCGTCAGATGCTCTGCGAAAAAGCTGTTTAAATTGCGTCTTTCAGCTGATTAAATTAAAATTTCAAGTAACTTCAGTTTGAGAAGCACTTCTTCTTTGGGAGGAACCGCATTATTTGCGAAAGTCGACTGCTTTTCGGCATTTTCCATTGTTACTTCTTTGGTTAATGCATCACGTGTTTGTAAGAGTGGAGTTCGGGCAGTTGCATTTACTTTCATACAAAGCGCTATCGTTTCTGAGGTCAATGAATCGTGTCTGTTACCTGCGGATGCAGGTGATTCAGCAGATGACGAGTCTGTTACTTTTTGTGTTGTAACAACTGGAAGTGTTGTGCCGCAGGTGATTTCTGTAGCTATTCGCTCTTTTAACTTATATAAAGTTTTAAAATTTGCAACTTCACTTACTGTAATTTGGTTAACTACTGCTTTTAACGTGGGTTTCTTATTTGCACCATCTTTAGACTTTTTCATTTATAAACTTTGAAACACTAATTATGAGTACCATCTCGTATTAAAACTAACTATTTAACTAAATTAGATCACATTGCCGTATTGCTACACTGTGACGAGGTTATTTAACCAATTTATCTTTTTAGGAATTGAAAATACAAATCCGCTTTGTATTGTTAGAAGCTTTTATTAAAGCTCACAATGCAACGATTTCAATGTTAACAGGTAGCAGAGAAAGCGTCCTTTCCCTTCGACCGCACGATTGAAACTCGGACGAGAACCGGTGCTTTTCAACGTGGTATGCTCGTTGTCTATATTAAAAGTCGCGTTCCAGGTATGTAAAGTGCTCATGCGAATGTGCCTAGCAAATATTCGAACTCCGCGTTTTCTTAAAATTACTCGAAAATTAGATAAACGACGGCCGAGAAGTGGACCGAAAGGCGAGGAGATAGTCGTATAGTCATTACATCACAGCAAGCACCTTCTTTTGCTAATGCAATTTCAGCTGCATTGAGATGTACTATCCTTTGCGAAAATCATACGCAGCACGGAACTGGCATTGAACTCGTGTACGGGATTGCTAAAAAATTATATACTTCTATGTCGAGATATGCAACTGCTATATGTATATGTAAGCTCCTAAAAAAAACAACAGGGTCCACCCACCCGAGTACTGACCTGCAGTTCAATTATTGAACTTAAACGTTTACATATGTGTTCGCAAAGTTACGTATGTTTAAAAGCGTATACTTAAGTGTAGGCCAATTTTTGACAGGTCTTCGCTTAGCAAACATACCCTGTTCGCTTATAAACGAATGTTTAATGTGACAACGTCGCAGTAGTTAATTTGAATATCTTGTAGTTCGGTTTCTTGGAACTAAAGCAAAGCAACCTAACAAAATTTTCTCAGTAGATAAAATTATTTTGCAAGTGTTTGTTTTTTATAGTTTTAATCTAATGACCTTTTGTAGTTATGGAGAGTAAAAAAAAAGCGTTTTAACTCTACTGAAAAACAAAAACAACTTTTAGTGGAATTTGTGAAAAGTAAGCCGCACTTAATTAGTGGTAAACATTTGTCAAACTATACCACCAAAGATGCTGCAAAGGATTGGCAAGATATCACAAACATTTTAAATTCTTTACCCGGTCCCAACAAACAGTGGAAGGAATGGCGTAAGGTGAGCAGATTGTTCATATTTCAGGACTTAGCATTTTAACGAATATTTCGATTTCAGACATGGCGAGATCTTCGCAGCCGCACCAAATTAAAGGACGCAAAAAACCGTTTAAGTGCGAACCGTACTGGCGGTGGCCCTTTACAGGAAGATACTCTGATAAAAGTGGAAGAGGATATACTGTCAATTATTTCAAAGATGTCTTTGGAGGGACATCCAGTAAAGGAATCACTGGTACAGTTAGAAGTAGCCGATGAATTGTTAGATGAATGTGAAGTTATTTATTTGAATGACAATCAAGAAATTCAGTGTAATAATTTAAGTGAAACTCATAAGGAAAATGAACCTCAAACAGTAAATGTAGATCTACCTAATAGCTGGACAATTTATTAAGCTCTGCTATGGCTGCTACTATTTTTGAAAAAAACTTAAACGAAAAATTAATTTAAAAAAAATACTATTATGATGAAAAACTTAAATTAAAAAAGAAGAGCATAAAAGTGAAGAAGGCAAAAGGACGTTCTCTTCAATCAATCGCAGAATCACTCACCACATTACTTGAACATTTTAAACCCCAATAAATGTCATATGTGTTTATAAGCTTGAATAAGGCCGTTGTTCGAAAATATTAATTGACAATAATTTCTTGGCTGATTATTCTTCTTATTTGAATGCGGATTTACTTGGGGACTGTACCAAATAAACCCGAGGCTGTGGTATTGCTAAAATAAATAAAAGCACTTCGTTTCGGTAATTGAACTGTTTATATTAAATTGAAAGACTGCATTCTGTAACTGTACGACAATGTACTTAAAACTTAAACGTATATAGCGTTAGCTACATTTTATACTACTTGACACAAGAGCTTGAATAGAACTGCGCGAGCAACAGAGCGTCACAAAGCAGAGAGGCTCTGGTAAAAATGAACTTAACAGCTAGATGGCGTGGAGAGTATGTGTGAATACAAATTGAAATTTTCTTTAAAAATATTACAACCAATTTCGAACATATGTATATTGAGTTCAAGTGCACATACTTAGTTGATATCATTCTGTATAAGTATTTTATATTATTTTAATAGCCTTACATTTAATTGTTAATATCTTATAATAAACATTCCAAATTTTTGTAAACATATGTATTTTAATAAAATTTAATTAAAAAACTTCTTTTTTACAAGCTCTAACAACTACTACATTTTGTTACTATATTACTATAACGTTTCCTTGCTATAAATAAAGTTCAATGATTAATATACTGTTAGAAAAACAAATCAATTTCGTCGATATAAAGTACGAGCTATTTTATTTTTGATTATTTTACCCTCACATAGCTCAGGATTTACAGTTTGTATTATATTTTGATCATCGCAATAGCATCTTCATTCATTCCAAAATCAAAATCAGAACAATCCTCATCGACATCATCTATATAGGGAACATTGTGTTCACGACACATATTATGTAGCATGACACAAGCATTTATGATTTTGCATGCTGTTGTTGGTTTATAATGAAGTGTTCTATGTTTTAAGAGGCATTACATGTGATTTTCCAATGCTCCACCCGAAGGTACTACATTGGCCAGGAAGCGAGTTTTTTTTACCCGGAAAATTTTGAATTTTGCCGAATCCTTGCTGTTCCAAGCAAGGTAGGGATCTTTAACGTGCGTGACAACACTCACACACGGGACCTCCATTTTACCTCTCATCCGAACGAGGGTGTATTTTTGCGAAAAATGCTCGCCTAACATTTTTCAAGCGGACCGTGTCGGGATGCGAACCCGGGACCTAGGGCGCAGTAGTCACACACATACCACTACGCCACGGAGCCGCCTTGTTTTAAGAGGCAGCGAAACCTAGATTTCAACACCTCATTGCAACGTTCATTTTTTTACACGTGTTTTTCTGTGTAATTCATTATATACGCCTTCTGGAGAATTGTCATTACCTTCTGAAAATGGTGTTTGTTTAAGCGCGGGAGGGGGTCTTATAAATTGGTATATCGGCTTACCTCCGCGTTGTTTTATTGTTTTAAGATGTAGTTCCTACTCTTCAACTAAGTGGACTGTATGCGAACTATAGTACGTGTTACTTTTGCACTTTCACTGTGTTTTTTTAGGGGTTTATCGATAAATTCACATTCAGCGGCACTATTGACTAACTCACTTTTCCGAACGGAACCAACAACCGTTTCGCTTCGATATCGATGAGAGTGTGTTTTGTCACTACCTCTTTTCTGCTTAATTTTCACATGCACAAAAGAGGTTTTACGACAGGATGTAACGGGACAAGGGATGACAGCTTTAGGATTTGATTTACAACTAAGAATTTACGACTTAAAATTAACTACGACAACGTGCGACGAAGAGACCGAACAGTGTTAGTAACCAGGCACGTATTGGATACCCTGAGTCACCTGTAAAATAAAAATGGAAATTACCAAATTGTTATCCTATTTTTGATAATTACCTAAAAGAAAATAGTCATTATGACCAGCAGCATGTAAGTTTTTAAGCGCCTGTTGCACATTTTATTGATTCCATATAAAAACATCATTGGTGCTACCAGCAAATCTGGCATTCACATTTAGGATTTTTAAATCGGCATCACATATCTAAAATATATAATGCTTACAATAAAGTCAAGAAAATTATATTTATTCATACTAGTTGAACATTAATCGAATGATAATTTTTACGATTTACATATATAAGGTTATCATAAAGTAAGGGATATATTTTAAATTATGATAACTTTTTAACAAATTAAGTTAATAACAAGAAATAAATGAAATCTAATTGCTTATGAAATGGGATTTAGTATGCCCAAAACAGGTTACGGCAATTGCTCAATATGACCTCCATTTTGTTGTTGTAAGATCACCATCCTTACCTCCAAATTGTACACAGCATTTCGTAACATTTCTGGTTGAATTGTACCAATTTGCTCCGTAATACTGTCTTTTAATTCTTGTAGCGTAGTTGGTCGTCTTCTAAACACTAAACTTTTAAATAACCCCACAGCCGGTAATCCGCTGGGTTTAGATCAGGTGATCTTGGTGGCCATGAATTTACGAAATGTCTGCTTAACACGCGATCTTGAAAACGTTGGTTAACAATTCTTTGACTGGTCGAAAATGTGCGGGGTGCTCCATCCTGCATAAAATGATGTTTTCAATTCCGTAGTGCTCGTTTTGCAGCTGTGGAATAACATAATTTTGTAACATTTGCAAGTATCGTTCACCATTTACAGTTACAGATACGGCTTGTCCATTCTGCATTTCCTCGTAGAAATACGGACCAATAATAAAATCAGCTGTAAAACCGCACCATATGGTGACTTTCTTGTCATGAAGACCTTTTTGAACGATTTGTTGCGGATTTTCTGCAGACCAGATTCTACAGTTTTGAGTATTGACTCCACCATTCAGAGTAAAATGTGCCTCCTCTGTCCATAAAATACGGGATAACCATTCGGGTTCAATTTCCATCTGAGCCATTACTCGCAAGGAAGAATCGTACCTAGTAGCCAAATCTGCGTCTTTTAATTCAAACAGCATTTTCAGTTTATATGGATACATGTTTAGAATTTTGCGTAAAATTTTCCAAACCGTGGTATACGGCATTTGCAATCGCTTGGATATCGCATTTGCACTGCTGATTGCGAGTGAATTGCTTCTGGCTATGTCTTGATTTTCATGAAGAACCTCTGCAACTTGGACATCACTAATTATTGGTCTTCCTGAACTTGGTAAGTCAGTTACAGACCCTGTTCTTTCAAATTTTGTATCAAATTGCGGTACGCTTTCATTTGACAGGGTCCCGCTCTCAAACCCATTCTCGTGCGAAATCTTCGTAATCCAGCGGTGTAATTTCTGCCGGATTCATAATAGCACTGAACTAAACCAATTCTTGTTTGTAAATCCATGTTATTACAGTTGAGTCGTTTGAACTCAACGTTTACTTGAGTTTTAATTTCAAAATAAAACTTCAAATTGAATAATTTCGTTTTGACACTAGTGTCAACAATTGTTATGACAACGCTTTTGTTTCTCATAGATACGGTAAAATCCCATTCATTAAGCAACTAGATTTCGTTTATTTTATGTTACTAACTTAATTTATTAAAAAGTTGTAATGATTTAAAATATATCCCTTACTTTATGATAACCTAGTACATGTTCAGACAATTCATGATCCTCAGTCTTAGGTGGTACTATTGCGACATGCGTACAGTCTATGCATCCTCCAACTCTTGGGAAATTGTGTTGATTATAAAATTTAGAAGTATATATGTATACTATTAATAATCAAAATACATTTGCAAAGATGCTTACTCTATTCTAATTTTGTTCAGTTTCTCTAAATTATTAGGAAAACAAACCCACTCATTAAATATTTCGGGCAAATTTAGGGCTTTTGTAACTTCATTAACAGATATACATACCGAAGATTGCGACACATCAACAAATTTGTTAGCACCTACACCGGGCTGATAACTGCCACTTCCATAAAATTTCAATGCTGCTAAAACCTAAAGAATGGATAAAGAGAAATAAGTAAAAAATATGTGCAATGGTAAAAACTGTAATTAATTAACTTAAATAATGTGCTGGCGCGTCTTATTAGGTTTTGTGGACTGTGTTGAGAAAATATAACAAAACGCGAGCTTTAAATGCGAAAATTGTATGCATGTAAAACAAACAGAAGGCATAAATTCACTCACCAATATTGTCCTTGGTGTGTGGTCCTCTTCAATGTTGCTGCAATGCCCCCGGGGGAGTCAGTTGAATGCACTGTTGCAAGCACTATACTTTATTGTGTATAGCTTGTCACGCACAACCGTCCCGCTACTAGGTCGAAAGAAGAGTCCTCGATTTTCGTCACAAAACCACTTTCGCACGCGTTTTATTTTAAGAGGCGCAAGCGCACTGCACAATTCAATTCCACTATAGTTTGAGTTTTAATCAATACGAAACAAATACATACCCTAGTTTGTATACTTAAATCAGTTTCTCGCCTCTGAGGTCGCATATGTGGCTCCAAGCACTCTATTAAATATATACACAGCTCCTTATATAATCTAAACATTTTAATGAATTGGTATTCACTTAATAAAATAAACGGATTTTTTGGAGTCCCTATATTGTAGGGGCGATTGTACAATTCGGCATTTTCTAAATTCCGTATTGCTAATACGTTCAGCAGATCGTCCATTATTAATTTTTAATATGGAAGTGCTACAAGAATTACTTCAATTCAATTTCCTAACTCTATTTAAATTACAGATTATACCATGAGCCAAAAAGAAGGAATTTAAATAAACCTCTAGTATTTTTACTTAGCTATAACCTCACTTTCTGAACGTTCACAATGATTTTACCGCTCGCACAAAAACATTCAAATATAGATGCATCTTTACGCACACGTAACTATTCGTCGCGTCAAAAATTGGAAAGTTCAGAATTCGCAACATTACGCATACGTTTTCAACTTACGAATGCTCAAAAATTGCCCTACAACGATCAATAGACACACGCGGCTGTCGCTTTCGCCCTTTTATGTCATATGCGAATGGGATATTTAACTGGCCACGTATTGTGAAGGTTGCCGGTTGCTGTGTCGTAAGTCGCGAATTTGTCCTGCGACCTCTCGGAGCTCTTGATACCTGAAAAAAAGGGCTGTATCAGTTCCAAATAAAGTAGGGGTTGTATGGTTTTAATAAAAATTACAAATTCAGGGAAAATCACGATATTCCAGCGTAAAATGAAAAAAAAAGACAACGACACGCGGTGTTCCCAAGCGGTCACCCATCCAAATACTGACCGCGCCCAACGTTGCTTAACTTCGATGATCGGACGAGAACCAACTCAATTAAAAACAATTTATTTAGATTATTTACAGTGATACTTTATATATATGCAACAATTTTAAAAGAGAATATATAATGTTTTTAACATTGACACTGGTTTAAGACGTTCCTGCTTTTTCATACCAACCTGTTTTCATTTTTATATGGGTTCTTTTTATTTTTCAATTTGTCTTGCAATCGAATTAATTTAATTGCTTGTGGCTTGTGTTTGAGTTTATCGTATGTTTGTTTTCAACAGGAAAAGCCCTCTCTCTCTCTCTCTCTCTCTAGGCTAAAAAACCTGTTATGTATGTTGAGCTCCTGTGCTGTCATTTAGTTTTGCCTGGTGAATATCGAGTAGTCTTGGTGAGGAAGCTTATGCTTTAATGTTGTGGGATCTTATTTGTGTGATGCTTTTTATAAATTCGTTTGTGTTCATTTGTGTTTCAAAGTATTTGTCGCAAATTCTGCGTATGTATGTTCTGATGGGTTCAATGTCTGCTTTTTGGTGTAGTATTTGTATTCGTGTGTATTTGTCTGATTGTGTAATTAGTCTTAGGCATTTATTTTGAAAGCGTTGTAACGGTTCTAGTCCTGTTCTTGAAATGTTGCACCATGCTGGGGCGCCGTATGTTATCATAGGTCTAATGATGGTTGTGTAAATTGCCTGTTGTTTTTCGTTGTTAGCCCGCTTCTGTTTACTAAAAGTGAGTATAATGATTTCATTGCACTATATTCTTGTCTTATAGAGTATTTTATCTGTTCTTTGTAGTTGAGTCTTGCATCTAGATGCACACCTAGGTATTTAGTTTTTTGCATTATTTGTATTGGTTCATTGTTGATTGTTATTGGTTGAAATACTTTTATGTTGTTAAACTTTTTTCTGAAAACTATGGCTTCGGTCTTTTTTGCGTTAATTTTAATTTTCCATTTTTGGTATTATTTTTCTAGTATGTTTAAATGTATTTGGATCTGTTTGCTGCATATTTGAGCCATATCCGCGTGTGCATATATTGCAGTGTAGTCTGCGAATAGCGTGGTCCTTGTGCGGGGAAACTCTGGTAGATCGTCGATATAGCTGGTAAAAATTTTGGGTCCCAGCACTGAGCCTTGTGGTACTCCAGCTTCTATGGCTTTTGCTTCAGAGAGTGTGTTATTCACCTTTACTACAAATTTTCTTCCCTGGATATATGAGTATCTGTAGATTTATTAGTTTGTATATAAGTCCTGTTAACCAGACTATGTCAAATGCCTTCTCCAAATCTAGTAAGACCATTGCAGTGACCTTCTTTGTATTGAAATTATTAGTAATGTCTTTCACAATCCGTACAACTGGTTGTGTCGTATTATGTTTCTTTTTAAAACCAAACTGTGTATCTTGGCTCGTTTGTATTGTTTCTTCTAGGTCAAGAATTTCATTTAATATAATTTTTTCGGAAATCTTTGATAGAACAGATAATAAGCTTATTGGTCTGCAACTTATTGCTTCCCGTTTGTCTTTTTCTGGTTTAGGTATAGGTACAATGATGGCTATTTTCCATTGTGTAGGGAAGTGTGCTAACTTAATTATTAGATTAATCATATGCATCAATTGCACTACAGATTTCTTGGAAAAGTTTTTCACTACTTGGTTTGTTATTTGATTTTTCCCGGGAGATTTATTGTTGGGAAGTGTTCTTATAATGTTTGTTATATCTTTTGGGTGTGTTTGCCATTGTTGGTTCTCCCTGTCAATTATGGTTTCTGTGTGTCTGCTTGTAAAAATTGTTCCACTGTTGTTTTTATGCCTTCATGTTCTTTAAGGTCACGTTCCAATTTGTGGGCTGTCTCGAATGCTTTGGCTAGCATTTCTGCTTTATCTACATCTGTCACCGCATGTATGTTGTCCTTTAAAGTTGGGACTGGTTCGTGTCTTTTTTGCAAGAGTTTAGTAATTTTCTATAGATTATTGTCGTGGGGTTTGAATTCTTCTAACTTATTGGTTCACTGCCTATTTATATAAATTTTGATTTCTAACTAGATAGTGTTGTTTGCTGTTGTGAGTTCCTGCTTTGTCTGTGGGTGCCCAGTTCGTTGCCATAGGTTTCTTATCCTATTTCTGTGTTAAATTTGTGTTTTTATTTCATTCGGAAGAATGTCTTTGCAAGTATTTATTATTTTATTTCGACTGTGCTTGTCTATTCCTTTTTTTATTGCACTGGTGTATGATTCCACAATCTGCTCTAATTCCTCTGGGTAGTTGGCATTCCTTTATATTCGTATGTTTTTATCTAAATCGTTGCTAAAAAGATTTCAATTTGTATTCTCAAAAGATCTCACATGATGTCGACATTTTGTTTCTTACCACCTGTGATGTTAAAGGTTACAGGATTATGGTCATAACAGATCTCCAATAGAAACACGCGGCTATCGCATTCGCCCCTTTATGTCATATGCGAATCGGATATTTAAATGGTCACATATCGTGAAGGGTTGCCGGGTACTGTGTCGAAAGTCGCGTATTTGTCCTGCGACCTTTCGGAAGTCTTAATTCATGAAAAAAAGCGCTGTAGCAGTTCCATAAGTTGGGGTTGTGTAGTTTTAATAAAAATTACAAATTCAAGGAAAACCACGATATTGCAACGTAAAAAGAAAAAAAAACGACATGCGGTGTTCCCAAGCGTCACCCATCTAAGTCCTGACCGCGCCCAACGTTGCTTAACTTCGGCGGTCGGACGAGACCCAATTCAATTTAATTCAAACCAGTTTATTAAATCTTTCACATAAAACTAGATAATGGCAAGTTACATAAAATTATCAAGACATATATTTGTAAATCTTCAGTTTGCTCTGTAGAATGTTCCTGGCCAGTTGGTCTTATCATTCTCTTTTACGTACAGTTTGATTTGTATTGTATTATGACATGGATGTGAATATCTTTAAAAGGAAAAGGACGATATTTATGAAACTTTGTAGATAAATGCAATGACGCAAAATGCATCTGATGTGATTTTTTTTGTTAATAATGTACTTCCGGTTTAGCCGGAAATGCCCTCAATTTTTTTTAATTAATTGGGACACCCTGTATATTTTTGCAGATCTTGATAGATCTTGTTACTTCGAATTCATACATACCGGGGTTAATGGAAATAATCTGTAAAAACCAGACACTAAAGCACTTTAGTACAATCACTTTTAAGTTTTTACGCATTAGAATAAAAACCATTTAGATTAGCAAATTGATGATTACTTTGTATTAAACGTGTACTGTTTAGTAAAGTAGCTGTTGGAAAAATGTGAAGACAAACTGTCAAGTTAATTGTAATTTACGGTAATAAATTGTACGGTTAAAAATGGTACATTTAAGTGAGAAAGATCGAATTGAAATATTAATGATGATTGGTTTTGGCGATCGTGTTAGAACTAGGGAAGAAGTTTGTCATATTTTTAATGATTTGCATCCTGAAAGAAATCCTATATCACGTTCAACAGTTACTAAAACATTACAACGTTTTAATGCAACAGGGATGGTCAAAAATTTGCCAAAAACTGGAAGACCACAGACCGCAACGAACGAAGCTATTAGATAAAACATTGCTTTTGAATTAAAGGAATTACCTCAAACTTCTACCACAGATTTGGCACTAAACCACGGTATAAGTCGACGTTCTGTAGGGAAGATATTAAAAAGTGAAAAATTTCATCCGTATAAAATACAATTAGTTCAAGAATTGTCTGATGATGATTTTGACCGACGGCTGGAGTTTTGCGAACGAATGATGGACATCTGTAATGTCGACGAGCATTTTTCAAATAATGTAGTGTTTTCGGATGAGGCATCTTTTTGTTTAATTGGAACAGTTAATCGCCATAACTCAAGGTATTGGTCAAATGAGATTCCTCATTGGATTTATGAAGCCCATACCCAACATCCACAAAAGTTGAATGTTTGGATGGGAATTGTGAAAAATAGGCTTATAGGCCCATTTTTTATAGACGGAAACTTGAATGGTGACAAGTATTTAGATTTACTAAATAACCAAATTATTCCTGCACTCCATCAAAATGGGCAGTTACCACAAAATGTTTGGTTTCAACAAGATGGAGCGCCTCCTCACTATGATAGACGGGTTTTGAATTTTTTAGATGCAAATTTTGCAAATCGATAGATTGGACGTAGAGGATTTGTAGAGTGGCCTGCTCGTTCTCCAGACCTCAGTCCGTTAGATTTCTTTCTTTGGGTTTACCTGAAATCACATGTTTACGTTAGACGATCAACATCCCTGCAGAAATTGAAACAAAGACTCATCGATGAATGTGAACTCATCCATGGAGAAGTCTTGGAAAGAGTAATTCAGGAATTTATTAATAGACTTGCATATTGTCAGGAAGTATACGGCGAGCATTTTGAACATTTAAAATGATTTTGTTTAAATTAAATTCAATATTATTCTCATTCTCATTAATCTTATAAATAAAATTTATTATTGAGTAAATGTAAAGTGCTTTAGTATCTTGTTTTTACAGATTATTTCCATTAATCCTGGTATGTATGAATTCGAAATAACAAGATCTATCAAGATCTGCAAAAATATACAGGGTGTCCCATTTAAATAAAAAAAATTGAGGGCATTTCCGGCTAAACCGGAAGTATATTATTAACAAAAAAATTCATATCAGATGCATTTTACCTCATTGCATTTATCTACAAAGCTTCATAAATATCGTCCTCTTCGTTTTAAAGATATTCACTTGGTTTCATACTTTATCCCAACCCTGTATACCATCAGCTAATTGTTTATGGTAGTTGCGGTGTCCTTATCTATTTTTAGTATTTTTTGAGCAGGAAAAATCGTTCATCTAAAAACCTGCTTTTAGCTTATATACCCTAGGGTATTTTGAGATTGTTACTATTTCTTTTGTTGGTATATTTGTAGGTGTTGATATGTAAGTTTGTTTTATTTTAAAGGGCGAGTCGTTTTGTCTGATATTTGTGATTTGTTGTGAAAGTTCGTTTGCTTGAAGCTTTGTAGTATAAAATTTTTCACTTATTTTGTTTATATCGGTTGTTAGTGTTTCTATTTCTGCATACTCGTGTGGGTCTATGATACGTGTGTATCTATCTGCTCCTGTTATTAGGCGAAGACATTTATTTTGGAAGCGTTGTAGTGGTTCGAGGGCCGTTTTGCTGATGTTACTCCACACTGGTGCAGCATAAGTGATGGTTGGTCGGATTATACTTGTATAAATTAATCTTTTATTTTTCTTCGAGAGTTTACTATTTTTCGCCATTAGCGGACATAGATTCTTTGATGTTGCATATCCTTTTCTGATGCTGTGTTTTATGTGTGTTTTGAAGTTCAGTCTTCGATCTAAGTATACACCAAGATATTTTACACAATCCACTTGCTTAACGTTGGAGACGTGAATTTTTATGGGCTTAAATATTTTTGAGTTAGTGAACTTACGGCTGAAAATTATTGCTTCCGTCTTCTCTGGATTGACTGCAATTTTCCACTTTTTCTAGAACTTTTGTAGAATATTTAAATGAAACTATGACTGTTCGCTACTGATTATTGCGTGGTCTGAATGGGCATATATGGCGGTATAGTCCGCAAAAATTGAGATTTTCGTTCTGGGAAATTCTGGTAGATCGCTGAGATATATGGTAAAAGTTTCGGCCCTATTATCCTTGCGGAATTCCTGCGTTTATGTATTTGATTTCTGATTTGCACTCTCCAACTTTCACTACAAATTTACTGTATGTAATAATTTTATTAAATATGTTGGAAAGCTTAATTTGTTTAGTTTGTAGATTAGGCCGGTGATCCACATTTTGTCAAACGACTTTTCAATATCTAATAATACCCGTTGTTACTTTGTCTTGATTGAAATTTGTAATTATATCATTCACAATCCGAACAATCTGCTGGGTAGTGCTATGTTCTGCTTTAAGTCCAAATTGTGTTTCTTGAGAGGTTTTTATGTTTGGCTCCAGATCAATAATTGTTTTTAGAATAATTTTTTCCGCTAGTTTTCCCAGTGTTGGTAGCAGGCTGATCGGTCGATATCCGGTTGTTGTGTGGTGGTCTTTGCCAGGTTTGTTTATTGGGATTATTATCGCCTTCTTTCATTTTTCTGGAAAGAGTTGGAGTTTTAACATATTGTTTATTATGTATGTGAATTGTGTTATTGCTTTTTTCGATAGATTTTTAATAACTATATTTTGGATGGTATCTTCTCCAGGAGCTTTGTTTTTTGGTAGCATTTTTATTATTGCAGTTACTTCGTGTGGAGCGATGAGTTTGTTTTGAGTTCTTTTTTTGGTATTTTGTAGTTCTTGATCTGATTTAATTATGTCGTTACTTCCTCGGTGAGTTCCTGGTGCATGGGTTGATTAATTTCTAGTTGGTGAATTGATGCAAATTTTTCCGCTAGGGCGTTTGCTTTGTCAGTATCAGTAATATATTCCAAGTCGTTTTCTTTTAATGTTGGGATCGGTTTGTACGTCTGCGTTAGGGATTTAGTGATCTTCCATAGGGAGTTGTCTGGCGGGTTAAGGTTTTCAAGTTTTTTTGCCTACTCTCTGTTGTAGTGTTCTCTGATGCTATTCGTTATGTTTCTGTTGGCTTTTATTAGACGTTGTTTTACAATAGGGTCTGCAGTTTTTTTCCATTTTTTTCTTATGCCGTTTCTTGTTTTTATTTCTTTTATAACATTTTCAGGAAGCTTGTTTTTAGTTGGGTCTATTTCCACCCATTGGCTATGATTATTAATGCTAATAACTATCGCATTGGCAAAATTTGTAACCATTTCATCAAGTTCCAATAAATTGCCTGCGTCTTGTTTAATTTGACGTTTTTTTATGTAAGTCCGTCCTGAATGATTTTCAGTTGGTCATCCTGTATGATCTGATACCGATTTTATGGCTATTTTTTTTGTCCCGTATGGTAAGGAAAATGTGACTGGGTTATAATCTGATTAGAGTTCTATGATTGACTTGGGTTCTATGATATATTGTACATTTATAGTAATTAATATGTTAATTGTTGTTGGGGTGCTTCCATTCCAGGGGAAATGGGTTGGATTCTCGGAGAAAATTACTTTTAAATTGTTTCTGTTCGCATAGTTTCTTAGAGTTAAACCATTTCGATTGTCCATGTGACAGTTCCAGCTGTGATGTCTGGAATTTAAATCGCCCACTACTATTACCTTATTTCGTTTTCTAAATAATTGAAGGGTGTCGGGAGAAAAGCATGAATGTTCCGGACACCTGATTTGGAGAAAAACGATATTTTCATTATAAACACTGGCAACTTCACAAAAAATTGTGCTAGAAAAGTAATTCATGTTTTTCGGAATACAGAAATTAATTAAAAAGCAGTATTTAGATATACTTTACATAAATGAAACACATTTTATTTGTTAATAATTAATAAAATGAACAAAGGTGCATCTTTATCGGAAGAAAATGGTGGATGTCCCATCTTCTCGTTTTTTGTAATCTGAAAACGAAGTAAACAGATGTATTACAACTAGAAAATTGTTAATAAATTTATTGTTTTCTTACTTTTAGGTATACTACTTCTTCTTCTTCTTTAATTTCTGACCTTGATTTCCTGTGCCTGTGGCCATTTTTTCTGATTTTCGTTTCAGGACCACAGACCTATTTTTTTTTGAACGATGATCCCGGTTGTAGATGATCTGGGTCTTCTATGTCTTGAATTCCTTTGTTTTGATTCTTTTTATTTTTGTTGTTCTTCTTTTTTATAAAGGGGATGGAATTGTACAAGTCCTTTGCTTATTGAGATTCACAAAACTTTGACAAAAATGCTATGTCGCTATATTTTTCCTCACTAATTGGAATTAAGTCGAAGTAAGACTGCACAGGCAATTCAAATTCTGACGATGCACGTTTCTTTGATCCTTTTGGTTAAATAGCGGAAGGGATGGGGCTTTCATACATGGGGCCGTTGTATGTATCTCGATGAAATACTGTGCGAGGATGAGTATTAACGCACTTTATTTCTTTCATCTTTTGCATTGCAAAAGGGCATTTCTTAGCGTATTTATTTTTTAAAAATTCGCTACATCCTTTGACAAGATTTTATATTACTGGTATTACAGTAAACGGTGTTGGCTTTAAGCGAGAAGCTGTAATGCTTTCTTCCCAATCTGCAGGTGTTTCCATCATCTGCTTAAGATTAATAAGGCCCATATTTTTGTCGCATTCTAGGTAAGAATGGCCTCTTACGGGGTATGATACAGTTATAGATACACACCGCTTAACAACCGATACCATGTAATGAATAAATCTCACAACTGTATAGTTTTTATTTTGCCCTCCTGCTCCGTTACAAAATATATGGATATTCTGAACTCCTCGAGGCAAAGAGCCTTTTTTAGCAATACACTCCGGGTATGTATAAAAATATGAGTCGGAGTTTGAGAGTACGTGGATGTTAAAACTGAACATTGAAAGCTGCCTCCGATAATACACATCGTTTGTTGAAATATTCGGCAGTGGAATATTTTTTTGAATGTCCATGGCAATAGCTTCAAAATCAACTTGTGTTCCCGCTTTCATTCTGTTGTCCTTCTTTCTTTTATAAAAAGCATCTGCTTTACGAAGATGAAGTTCCTTTTGCATTCTTAGATTGCGAATTTCATTACTTTCACAAGCATAACTTTTTTCCGCTGCTTTCATCTTTACACTAAATGCGTCGCATTGTCTACAGGTATCAGATCGCGGATAGCCAAAACTTGTATTAAAATCTCTTCTAAAATATCTCTGTAAGATCGGTAGGAAAGTTTAACTTATGGATAGTTCTTCTTAAACAGTCATCTTTAACGCTTTCTGCAAATGTTGAAGCTTGCCCCCTGCAATCCCATGAACTGCCTTAAAAAACTTAGCACAAACTTGTATTTCTTTAAACCGTTCTTCGTTTTCTGGACCCTCTTGCGCAATCTGCTTAATCCTTACTCTGTACATATAGCTTGAATCTTTGAACTTTTCATTGTATTTACTTTTGGCTCTAGATCGTCGTCTTTGTATATTTACCAGTGATATTAGTGAACACAAGTACGCATTTTGTTCACTAAATTAAAATGGTATAATATACCCTTTCTATCGGCGTCACTTACGTTTTAAATGCATTTTAAACGCTTACACCTGCAGAATTCGCCAAACTCATGAGATTGTAACCTCATTTTTTTCATCACTTCGTATGTCCTCCCCATTTTCTTCTTCTTTGAACCACCACTGCTACACGTTTCACTATCTGCCATCATAAAATTTAATGTTAAGACAAAAGCACTTTATAATATCTTTCAGATCTTTAGTAAATCATTACGAATACTCTTTACAATTAATTCACAACGAAAAATAAACCGCAAGCAAATAGCTGCTACCAACAATAAGAATTTGGCTGCAAAGCACGCAGAGACTTAATGCTAACTGGACATTAATTGTTTTCAACCGCCAACGAATGGACATACATGATTTTCTCCCGACGTAGGATATATTAACATGCCCATAAACTTGTAACAACCATGAATTTCTCCTGACTGTAAACTATAGTTGGTAGTACTCGTTGAGATCTACAAGATGGCATACCGGACTAATTTTCATCAATTATCGGACATTCATGCTTTTCTCCCGACACCCTTCAATTTATCGAGATCCGTTACACTAAACTTATTTCTTGGCGAGTTATATACACTTACTATACTGATATTGTTTGAAAGTTTTATTCCTAAGGTCTCTAACACTATTGTTTTCTAACTTAATTTCACTAAACTTAACACTATTTCTAACTGCTATGGCTACTCCACCTTGTCCAGTTTCGTTTATATTGTCTTTCCTAGTAATGGTAAATCCTCTTATTCTAATTTTATGTTCTTTCATTAGTTTGATTTTATTGATTAACACTATGTCTAGCTAGCGGGAATTTATGAAGTGTATTAACTGTCCTATTTTACTGTGTATACCATTTGCGTTCCATGTAACTAAATTAACTTTATAATCCATTATTATCCAGACTTGTAACAAAATTACTTAATGCGGAGAATTTTTCGACAGGGGTTTTACACTTAACTAAAATTGAATTTAAGTCTTTTACAGCTTTCAACATAGACTTTACGTTTATAAGTGAGTTTAGTTTACCTATTTCACTGATGAGCTCTTGAAATTGTTCTTGCTGTTCGCTGGCTGTTGGTCGTTGGATGACCCTCTGGGGTTGTTGTAGCTGGGGGATTGTCAATGGAGCTTTAGCAGTTAATCTAGAAACTGTTAACCACTGTTTATGTTTGGGGGATCTTGCTTGGTTATTTTTGCACCCAACCATCCAAGTACTGTGACCTACTTTTTCCCGGTGTTATGAAAAAGTAGATACACGATTAAGCATGTAACATACTTTGGCACAGCTGGCATGGACTTGTAAATCTCAGGGACATAAATATGGGGGTGTCAATAGTAAAAAAAAATAGAGAATAAAACTCAAGCACTTTAGCTATATTACAAAAATTAAATTTCAATTAAAAAAAAGGAATTACAATCTTATTAATTATGTAGTTGAATTTGTTTATCATGCATCTTAATTTTACAATTATTTAGAAAATCTTCAAACAAACATATGGTTTCTTGTTAGTTACTCGTAAGGAAACTTTCACCGATTCAACTATGTTAATACTATTATCGGCGAATAATATGAGGAAACACTTCAGTTATTAATATTTTAGAAAAACATATGTACCTATTTTGTGTTAGGTACGTAAGGAAATTTTATTGCTTTAGCAAAACAATTAGCAATAAAAGGACTTAAACCTCCAATTTCATGAAACCTAGGGTGTACACTTTAGTTGTATTAATTACTTTAAAGTTATACTAACATGTGTTATGTTGAAACGGCACAATGTAAATTTAACAAACATATTTTAAAAACACTATTGCTGTTCATAAGCAGTAACAAAACTTTACTTCAACTTTCACTTGTGTTGAATTATCACATAAGAAAACTTAGTTGTAAAACACATACCTGTATATTTCCTTTACTACAGGCTGTTAGAAAAATACCTGCTGCTTAAAACTGTAGAGAATTGGGAACACGAACAGGTGATTCTTGAACCATAACTAAAGTTGGTTGTTGAGTTCGATTCAGGCAAGGAACATAACATCAACCATCCTATGTATACAGATTTTAAAGCTAACCATTCATTTTGTTACATTGTTTTGAAAGTAAAACTGCAAATACCAGATAGGCAAATTCCTGGTAATCTAAGTTTAAAATTATAGATAAGGTACTGTGAAGTTAACTAGATATAAATATTGTGTATCATCACGGCAGATAAATATACCCTGACGTGAGTATAAATGATCCTCTCAGAAGGAAAACCAAACCTCTCGGAAGGTAAAACAAATTTCTCCGAAGATAAAACAAATCCCTCGGAAGGTAAAACTACCCTCTGGGAAGATACAACGGGCCTCTTGGAAGATAGAATGGGCCTCTCGGAAGATGCCTGCAATACAATTTGTGTAAGTGTTAAGGAATTACCACGAGGTACGTTGAAATTGTAACAGGTTTCAATCTATAACTATCCCTACCATCATTAGTGCATCCGGTGGTTAAACAATGTGCAAGGATTAAACTACATTTCGTCAAGTGATTCTATAAAATTATTTCTGTTAAAATATTTCAGTATAACTCTGGAGGCTAATACATACCATGCAAGGCCAGACATCTTGAACAAATGCACAAAATAGAGGGAAATGCGTGATATGGTCATATCCGGATTTGAATAGGGATCTGACATGCGCAGATAACTAAAGATAAATCGGCCGGTAATACAAGGAGGAAACTAATGTGAAGGTAAATCTTTTATAGAATGTAGATTCGAAACTACCTCACTTGTATTACTGGAAAATAACTACCAATCAAATAGGGGTTATGTTTTATAACAATTTCTTTTGAAGTGCATGCTCAAACAACTTGTTATATAATAAAAAATATATTTATTTTAAAAGAAAGTAAATTCTTACATGAATAAATTTATGAATTCGTGTTATAGCATAACACAACCTAAATATAACTCATACTCTAAATTACAAAACACAGTGCATAAAGATAAATAAAAGGGGAACTTCTTTAGTTCGTAAAGAAAATAATGGGAAGGAAAGGCATAAGGAGGCAATTCGAAAACTGGAACATGCCCAGTGGAAAACTGGCATGTTATATAGTACTGACCAGAGCGAGAGGGTGCTTAACTCTGGAAACGGGTGATCTCCAATAGACACACGCGGCTGTCGCTTTCACACCTTTATGTCATATGCGAATCGGATATTTAAATGGCCACGTATCGTAAAGGGTTGTCGGGTGCTGTGTCGAAAGTTGCAAATTTGTCCTGCGACCTCTCGGAGCTCTTAATACCTGAAAAAAAGCGCTGTAGCAGTTCCATATAACGTTGGAGTTATGTAGCTTTAATAAAAATTACAAATTTAGGGAAAACCATGATATTCCAGCGTAAAAAGGGAAAAAAAGACAACGACACGCGGTGTTCCCAAGCGGTCACCCATCCAAGTACTGACCGCGCCCAACGTTGCTTAACTTCGATGATCGGACGAGAACCAACTTCAAACTTCAAAACAATCTATTTAAAATTTGTATATAACAATATATTTTAGCATTTGACATTATCAAAGGGTCTACAAAGGTAGTTGTTAGTACTACTGATAAAAACATTAATTTACCACTTTTATCAAGCTATTCTAAAAGTTAAAAACACTACGGTTAACAAAGATTGATGAATAATTACTTGTTTGAATGCAGATATAGAATATTATGTACTAGTGATACAGCGTTTGAGGTTTAAAGAAGCATTTTTCCATTGTTTGCATATACGAAGGGTATCTAATGTATCTTCGATTGAATGTGTATAGGTTTTGTTTTTAAAATTATCATTTGTAATTTGTGCAGGATACTTTAGGCCATTTATAAAGTTGATTTACCTAAAATGAAAGATGTTTAATACATTTAAATTATAAAGCAAAATAAAAGTATGAAATGTCAAAATAAAATGTAAAAATACCAAAGCTGTTCTAAAATAGTAGTTAAGTAGAATTAAGTTTTATATGTTGAATGCATCCCTTATGTAATATTAGTTAGTAGGCTAGAGATAAGTTTTTTTTTTAGTTGTCCTAGGTGACAATTGTTTAAAATTAATGAATAGAAAATTTTTTGAAAAAGTTTGACCATAAATTTTTGTACACTGAATAATTGTTTTTGGCTCAAGAGCTTGTACTTAAAAATTTTTAAAAAATTAATAGACGTGTTAAATGTGCATGCATTTTAATTCAATATAATAAATAGAAAGTGAAAGGTTTATACGACGAAAATTAATTACAAAAGGAAGATTTCAAATATACCAACATCGGGGCATCCTTTGTTGTGGTTAAAGAGTTGCAGCTGGAATAGTGAAGTATTTTGCAGCAGGGTTCAGTCCTTTTTGGTTTGCAGATTAGTTTATTTGGTGAAGTATTGATGTGTCCGTAGTTATAGAGCAATTAAAGCATATAGTGGTTGAAGTAGTATTCAATTGTAGAACCTAAAACTATAAGAAAATCCTTATTGTACATAAACTAAAGCATAATTTTATTAGGTACTCACTGAAAGCGTTCGAGGCAACTTTGTGGTATCCTGTTTCCAACCCCTGTACACCCAGACACATTCACGGAGTTGCAGGTATCTTAAGTTATTTTTATCTACACTTCATATTAAAGTAAATTGGAACAATTTAAATTTCAAACGTTAACTAGATTAAATAATTGCTGAATAGATTTATCAATCTTTGTCTAACCACGATACGTAAGCACAAAGAACGAGGTTAAGTGATTTGATCTCATACGCTTTAGGCGCCTGTGTTTCAATACCTGTTAGGGGACAAAGAACCCACGTCCTCTTACAGATTTTAAATACTAGATTCAGTTTCTCTGAGAGAGTTTCTAAAGCCGTTACATAATTGAAGTGGAAAAGGTATTTAATTAAACCATTTAAAGACCAACACCACATTAAAGGTTGCACCTATTATTTTTTACTCGTATATTAAAGTATCATTTCAGTAATTATCACCATACATAACAATATATATATATATATATATATATATATATATATATATAATAAAGTGTCAGTAAGAAAAAGGGTATAAAGATTGTTTGTATGAAGGTAGTGTATGCCAAATAAAGCCAAATATCAGATCCCGTAACTGAAAATTTTATGTTTGCCGTACTTTACAAATGTTAAAGTATTTGGAGTATAATAGTCAAAGTATAAGTGCCAAGACGTAAAACAATGACTTGATGACGTGAGAAAGCACAGTATTTAAGGATTTACACTGAGTTGTATGTTAAGCCATAAAATGTACATTTGCTGATCGAAAAACCGGATGCGTCTGTAGAAGTTTCACTATTCACCACACAGATCCAGGTTTATATGTGAAACATTTCGGCACTTATTTTAGTAGAATCAACCTTTGGACAAACTTGTAGTATCAAAATTATAAGTGAAAAGTATTGTCAAATATGATTGAAGGGTGACGCAGTATTAGGGACCAATGATTGAACATTTAGATATAAAATAGGAAAGTGTAAAAGAAGGATTATAAGGTATTAGTGACACAGACTTGTTGGGACGATTTTATTGGATACAGAATGTATAAAATGTATAAAAGAGTAGGCATATTTTAATTATTATAATCACCTAGGAAAATATAAATAAGATTCGATTTAAATATTTTGGTAGTAAGACGTTTTTTTGATACTGCGCTAAATTTTGAAGATTATAAAGAGTTAATAAATGATTTTGGAAAAGTTTACGAGTTTAATTGATATAAAGAAGAGTACAGACAAGCGAGAGGAATAAATATAGTATTAGTAACGACGAGTAGAAAGTGATAAGAGTGGATTAGAGCGACAGTGAAATAGGCGGAATAGATAGTTGGATATTGGAACGAGTTGGATAAAGGCAAAAAGGTATTGAATAGGATTTATGAAACGGAAGGAGATACTACGGGAATTGATTTGGATATAGTATTATGGATAAAAGGGTATGGAGTGGAAATTAGAAGAAAGCATTGAATTGGAAAGAGCAGATTAAGGAAAAGGAAAGCATTGGAGCAGCAGGAGCAGCACGAGTAAAGAGGATACAACCTTAGGAAAATTAGCGCGGGGGAAGTAAAATAGCAAATTAGTCAAAATTCTAAATTTGGTCATATTTATTTTAGATTTGGGGGATATCAAAATTAATGTAAAGAAACCTGGAGTCTGGACAGCAGATTATTCGTAGTGATAGTGCCACGCATTGTGAGGACGCATACGGCGATTAGATTTTGAGCCAGTTTTCAGATAGGCCGACAGCGACGTGTAGAACGGGTGAGTACTGTGTGTTTTGAACGTCAAAGTCAAAATTGGTAATATTAATTTATTTGGCACAAGGCTACGTGGATCTGTTGTTATTAAAATTTTGGCATACAAGTGTAAGATTACAGGTACAAAAATAAAGGTAGTGCTGTTTGGTTGGTGTATTGCACATCTACTTATCACTGAACCCACGGTAAGTAGGTGTGGATACCCTGAGAGGGCGAGTTTCAATAGTCGAGGCATATTAGTACAGTTTTGTTTTGTAGACCGATCAAACTTAGATAAAGCACGAAATAAAAAGTAAATATTTTCATATCATATATAAAAAAAATAATAAAAAGGGGGGGTGGAGCATAAGAATATATATATATATATATATATATTAATAATTAATAATTAATAGTTAGAGCACTGATCCGGAGAATCAGAGGTTGCAGGTTCAAATCCTGCTGTAGCCGTTCTTTTAGTGGTTTTCAATTACTAGTTCGATTTGAAATGGTAATTCAACTTTAAAATACAAAGTTGGGTTTTCATTTCATCTTAATAACTATTTATATATATATATATATATATATATTACTCATATTTAGACCAGGGTAGAAAATTAAATAATCAAATCAAATAATTTTAATTACCGTGTATAAGGAATTTCATTAAATAATACGCTTTATTAAAACCTTGAAGCATAAATAAACTCGGTCGTTTCAGTAAAAATAAGAAATTTAAATTATCTATAAGACGCTTTACATCAAAAGAAGCAGTATTGAAAAGCGCAGTAGATAATTTAATTATTCCTAAACAAATGGAAATTACGTGCAAAGTTTATATTAATTGACCCTATTTTAAGTAACCGGTAGTAAAACAAAGTGTACATATAATAACTAATATTTAGTTAGGATTCACTAAAATTAAAGGCTATTATTTTTAATTGGAGTTAATTGAACCATTATTAATAATAAGCATAAAACTTGTAAAACCCAATAATAGTCAAATCGTAGGAAGGTTATTTAAAATGTTACGTTTGAACACCTGCGTGTTTTAAAAGGCAATTTCAAGTTAATTTGTTTGGATAAACATGTTGATTCTAAGGATATTGGAAACGATCAGATGCTTTAGCAGGAAATACAGAACACCTGCGTATTTTAAAAAGCTCATTCTGCGTAAATTTGGCAAATAATTAATGTTTCAAAGAATCTTGGAGAAACCGGGACTTAGTATTTACGAGAATGTGCGATACGGGTTTATTAAACCCAGATAACAGTCCGCGTGGACTAAAATATAATCGATAATGAAGAGTGTCAAGTTGCACCAATACGAACAGGTTAGAGAAGGAAAGAGAAAATGCGTCAAGCAAAGACACATATTTTAAAAGGCGGGATTTAAACAACGTCATGGGGTTACGATTGGTTAAAAATAGGATGCATATATCAGAGGTAGAACAACAATTTCTGTATAAAAGTAATTAGTTTTTCTCGGACAACTTTGCGGGCCGTGTTGAAATTTTCTGAGATCTCAATGGGGTGAGTACTAAATTCATAAAAATCGACGTGCAGGCTACAGACTGGGAACGTAGAATGAGGAATTCGTTGGAATTACCCGTTTTAGGGAACAAAGCGACGTGTCGGCTATTCGCTATATATACAGGCGGGAATATGTGTTTCTCTCTCTGAGACTCTTAGACTTTCGACGATTCGATGCGTTAAAAGCTCGTGCATCCGCGACTTGATATTAAACAGTGCATTTTAGTTTGATTAAATAATTTAAAGTGTGCTAGTATATTTTAGTGACTCAAAATAGTTGGTTATTTTACGTGCTAACATGAATGTACTTCAGTGCACTTAGATACAAGGTAATAAAAGTTTATTATCACGGTACCAATTAGTAAAATTTACAACGACAAATGTATACCCAAAAGTAGGCAGTTTTGGCGTATATTGGTAATATTGGTAAAAGGAAGTATGAATTTCTTTGCTATTTTGCGGGGGTGTTAATGACTAAATGGTTCGTAAATGTGTCTGCATCCACTGAACCAGAGGCAGATATACACAGATGAGTTCCGGAAAAGCCTAGAAACAACTTTAAATTAATGGTGATGGAGAACATTTTTAAAGCGTTGACAACTTGAAGCTGTAAATAGAATCCGGTTGGAATGGTGTGATTTACAAAAGGGACGATTACACTGAAGCTACGAGGACAATAACCTTCAGGTAAATTCTACTATTTTGTTTGACATTTTTTGTGTGTATTGGATGACTTTATAATTGATTTACTTTAAATGGACATTAGTGGAATTTTTCTAACCATAAAAATTTAATTTTAAGATGAAATTTGCTTGTTTAAGTAAAAGGGTATTTTGTTTTGATGTTCGGGAATAGGATGAAACTTTGGGTAGGTCTTTGAGCTCAATTAGACAAACCTGGTTAATTAACGTAAAGGGTGGTAGATGCTCCTTTATACTCAGACTCCGGTCTGCTTATCTTGTTATATTAATTAGTAGGCATCCAACAAGGACTTTAATTTTGGATGCACAGTAAAATGATAATAAAATTAATCCGGAAATTCTTTTTAAAACTGAATTTTATGTTCAAATTTAATTTGAAAATTTAATGTATTCTGAATATTGATGTAAATAGAGTTAACGTTGATGTTTGTGGTAGGAATGTGTTGTTTAATTTTTATGATTGAGAATGGAAGTTATCTAGAAGAGCAGCCGAGGCGATTAACAGAAGGAATCAACGGACCAGGTGATTTAAAAGGTTTCACAGCATTCTTGACGCCCAAACTGTGGGGCTCGAATGTTTTTTTTTTAGAGGGCCAGTACCTAGAGATATGAGAGGTTTCACAGCAATATATATATATATATATATATATATATATATATATATATATATATATTACGGATCAATATGAATATAGTATCTTTAAATTAATTTCAATTGTGTCTACTATCTGGATACTTTTTCGGATAAGTTTATTTTGTAAACACCGTACCAATTTTTGGGAGAATTTAATATTATTGAAAAATGAACTGAAGTCCAATAAATAATAAAAAGGGGGGGTGGAGCATAAGAATATATATATATATATATATATATATATATATATGTATAGCTACATGTCGACAATATTAGACCACATGTCGTATATTTGTCTTCCTCCCGAGTCCTAAATGTTCCTGTGAGGGGTTTGAGTCAAATTGAGCAGGAAAATTTGTGTCTTAAAAACCTGCTTATATTTTGTTGCCTTGTCAGCTTTTTATTCTGTTGTATTCTAATCTATTTGGGAGAATATAGGGAGATTTTGGTACGGAAGCTTATGCTTTATTTTAAAAATCGCGTTGTTGTGTCTGTTTTTAGTTATGTTTGTGTGGAGTGGATTAGAGTGCAATTGTGTGGAATAAAATTTTTTAGAAATGCTGTTTTTGTAGCTTCGTAGATATTCAATTTTCGCTGTCTCATGCAGTTCCGTTATTCTTGTATATCTCTCTTTTTCTGTAATTAGCCTCAGACACTTATTCTGGAAGCGCTGTAGAGGCTCGAGCGCTGTCTTGCTTACTGTACACCACACTGGTGCTGCGTACGTTATCGATGGTCTTATGATCGCCGTGTAAAGTAGTTTCTTGTTTTTTTGGTGTTAAAGTACTATTTTTCCCAAGCAATGGATATAGTGATCTTGTGACCGCATAACCTTTTGCAATACTGTTTTTAATGTAATTGTGGAAAATTAGTCTTTTGTCGGATTCCTTGATGTTAATTCCATTCATTTTGATTTTTTTACAATATTTTACAATTAGTAAATTTCTTTCTGAAGATGATAGCCTCTGTTTTGGATGGGTTGACGGTTATTTTCCAGTTTTTGTAGTAAGCGGATAGAATGTCAAGATGGAATTGTGCTTGTTGGCTACTTACAATTGCCATATCTGAATGGGCATAAATTGTCGTATCATCAGTGAATAGTGCAGTGGTGGTTCTTGGGAATTCTGGAAGGTCATGAAGATAGACCGTAAACATTTTGAGTCCCAAAATTGACCCTTGTGGAACTCCAGCATGGATTTCTTGTGCTTGGGATTTGGATTGGTTAATTTTTACATAGAATTTTCTTTTTGTAATGTATTAATGTATTAATCTGATTAGATACCTTGGTGATTTTAAATCAATGAGTGTGTATATTAAGCCGGAAATCCACACCTTGTCAAAGGCTTTTTGAATGTCTAACAGTGCCATTGTAGATACTTTACCTTTGTTGAAATTAATCGTGACATCATTTACGATACGTACAACTTGCTGTGTGGTGTTGTGTGCTGTTTTGAAGCCGAATTGTGCGTCTTGGGTGGTGCGTATGGTTTTTTCAGTTTTCGTTATTCGTCTAAGAATGATTTTTTCTGCTAGTTTAGATAAGGTATACAGTAGACTAATGGGTCTATATCCTGTTGGTTCGCTCTTGCTTTTTCCTAGGTTGTTGATTGGAACTACCACTACAGTTTTCCATACTTGCGGGAAGTGTTGTAACTTAATTACACTATTTAGTATATACATAAATTGTAGGATAGCTTTCTTGGAGAGATTTTTAATTACCTTATTCGGTATCGTGTCGCCGCCAGGAGCTTTGTTATTCGGTAATGTTGTTGTAATCGATGTAATTTCTTGTGGAGAGGTTTTCTGTTTGTTGAAGGTATTGGTTAACTTCGGTAACTATTTTCTCGTGGAATGGTTCGTTTGGTTCTAACATATGTACATTGGCAAATTGTTCTGCAAGAATGTTTGCTTTTTCCTGATCAGTAACGTATTGTTTATTGTTGTAGTTTAGTGCGGGCATAGGTTCGAATGCTTTTCTTAATGATTTGGTAACCTTCCACAAGGTATTATCTTGCGGCCTTAGTCTTTCTAATTTCTTAGTCCACATATGTTACGGAATTGTTTTATATGATTTCTAATATCTTTGTTCGCTCGTATCAACTGATATTTAATGTCCGGGTTTGCCGTACGCTGCCATACTTTTCTAATGTTGTTTCTATTTTTTATTTCAGTAAGTATTTCTTCCGGTAGTGAATCTTTAGTTGTGTCTATTTTGATAGTTGTACTGTGTTTTTTAACTGTTTTTAAGATTGTGGCTGTAAATTGTTCAATACAATTTTCCAATCCTTCAGCAGTATCGATGGCTTGGGTTAATTGGATGTTTCGATCCAAGTCCATTCTAAAGCGTTTCCAATCGGTCTTTTTAAACGATCTTATTTTTTGCATTTGTTGATGGTGCATATCATAATTGAGGTCAAACATTACAGGATTGTGATCAGTTTCTAATTCTACTATTGATTTTGGTTTTATTATGTATCTTATGTTTTTCACTACCACCAAATCAGTAGGAGTCGGGGTGGAACCATTTCACGGGAAGTGCGTGGGAGTGTCGGGATGAAGTACTTCAACGTTATTGTTGTTTGCGTATTCTCTTAACGTAATACCGTTTCTATTGTTTCGGTGGCAGTTCTATGTGAAATGTCTTGCGTTTAAATCACCGGCTAGAACTACCTTCTTATTTAAACTTAATAACCTATCTAAGGGTGGGTTGTACCAACTCGAGTTAACCTACGAGTTTAGTAACTAATGATTAACTTTAATCTTAGGTTAAACACAGTAGGCATTGTATGAACTACAAATAAATTTGGGTTAGCTAATCTAGTGTTTTGGAATGTTGGTAAAAATGATATGTCAAATTCGCGACAGTATTTTGACAACTTCTAGGTGCATCGAATAGGTTAGTAGTTATAACTTGATAATAGAACAATAGTTTTGATGTCGAATAAAAGAAAACGCGCAGAGAATTTCTCTGATAATAACAAAATTAAATGTGCAGCTTGGGATAAAGTGTGCGATTTGTATAATTTAAACATGGGTGAAATATATAAAGACGTAAATACCCTACGGAACAGGTACAAAAATTAAAAAAAAAGTACGTGTAAGAGGTACACGGAATACAAAAAGTATATTTATGGTACTGGAGGTGGGTCACCTATCAATGTAGATCATGAAAAAGAAATTGATAGAACTATTCACGATATCTTGGGTACGCAAATGACTGGCGAAACATCGAAGTTTGATGATGATGCGACGCCGATGCTGCTGCCAACCACTCGTACGACAGAATCTACTGTACGGATCGGTTAGTAATTTTACTATTTTTTTTATAAAGTTTTGTGCTCAATATAAATTAATGCAGTAATTCTTAAATAACCGACCATTAACATATATATTTCTATCAGATCCTTTAACCAACGACGACGAAGAGTTGCACATTGACCAGACTGTTTGCACCACTACAAGTGAATGTATTAAGTAAGGATGCTAATGTGGAGTCTAGTTGGAAATCGTACACTCCATCCAAATTACGTACACCATTTTCGAAACCATTAAGGCAAACGAAACCAACTTATGGTATAAGCATACCATTAATAAACCAATTACATTATGATTCATGTCAATACTTTATAGGTGAATCTGAAAGGCAGCCGTTACGGGATAAATTAAGCAAATGGGCTGCAACCAAAACGGAGCTTGCAGATTTGCAAAAAAAATATTTTTTAGAGGAACACGAATTAAAGTTGCAAATGCTAAAGGACAAACACGAAGCTTATTTAGCCAACCAAAAACTCGAGTTTGAAACAACAATGGCCATGAAGCGAGCGAAACACGCACTGGAAATACAAATTTTGAAAAAGCAGCTGTAAAACTACCCCATGGGCATTTTAGTTGTATTTACCTTTTCTTACTGTTGAATGTTAACACCTGACTGATTTTCTTGTTTGTTTATAATAATTAATATAAAATTGTAAGGTTCAGATTGTCTATTACATATACTGGCATAAACAACTAATTTTACTTCCACTTATTTTTCTAAACTGAATAAGTAAGACTAAAAAACATAAATAGAAACACTCATTACAGTAACTAATAACATAAATGATAACTATTCATTAAAGTAAAGTCACAATATCCTCGCAAAATGTCCTGTAACTAATGCATGCCGAGTTACATTGTTTTCATGATTGCGGAGCATTGCCTTAGCTGCATATACATTAACATTCATTGTTACCTCGACAATTTCCTCCTCTTCCCGTGTAAGTCTAGGTTCTGCATCATTGCGTGAAATTGCGATATTATGCAACACTGCAGATGCGTCAACGATTGCTTCAACTTTGCACACATGTAACCTGAACCCATATGCCAAGCAAAGGAATCTTCTTTTTAAAGCTCCAAAGCACCTTTCTATGGGATTCCGGGTCCTTATTTGGGCCTCATTAAAGAGATTTTCTGCTGGTGTTGAAGGATTTGCCAGTGGAGTTATCAGATAATTTTTATTTGCATATCCACTGTCTGCGACGACTAAACTGCCGGCACCAAATGCTGCATTTTCCAATCCCATTCTTAAAGATGAATTGTTAAAGATCGTTGAATCGTGCGAAGATCCACTCCAGCGACAAACAATATTTTTAATGATTAAATCACTGTCGCATACAGCCTGGGTGTTATACGAAAAAAATCCTTTCCTATTTCGAAAACGTTCAGCATCTTCTCTTCCGGGTGACTGGATTCGTATATGAGTACAATCTAGTGCACCAACACATCGTGGGAACTTGGCGATATTGTAGAAGGCTTGTCGAACTTTTGTAATTTCCTCCTCAGTTGAAGGCATTTCAATAAATTCAGGCTTCATTTGGGCCAGCGCATTTACAACAGTAGTTATTGCTCTTGAAGCAGTAGCCTTATCTACTCCACTAAGTTCTCCCACAACCGTCAATAGAGTACCAGTGGCCAAAAACCTCAAAGTCAAAAAGACTATATCTGCTGGAGACAATACATGATTTCTACATCAATTATTGTAATAAACATGTACACTGTAATTACAATATACCTGTTTGTTGGTGGCGCAATTTGTTCTGAAATTTTATCAATTATATATGTAACAACTTTCGATAAACGAAATCGTTGCTTGAATTCAAAATCGTTCCATCTTTCAAAATGATCTATTCTCTCGCGTATATTGCGAGGAGCCCTTAACACATTGTCAACTAATTGTATAAAATCTTCATCGTCCGTTAATTCCTCTACACCCTCAGCACCCTTTAAAGCCATATTTATACTTAACAAAAATGTCAACACTATTTATCTGTATTATATAAGCAAATAGAAAACAACAGCTGTCATTGAAATTATTGGTTAGAAATACTTAACTTTTAATTAAACCGCCGTCATTCCCGGGTATGTTAACTTCAGGTTAACTCCACTGTAATCCCAGATTAATTTTTATACAACGCGTTTGACGTACTTAACTCAAGGTCTACATAACTCGGGTTTAACTCTAGTTGGTACAACGCGCCCTAAGTCACTATCACAAAATTTGTTCCTCGGGGAATTGTACGCACACGCTATGTTTATATTATTTACTAACTTTATACACAATGATTGTATGCTAATGTTTTTCCTATAATCACTACACTGTACGGTACACTATTTTTTACGACTATAGCTGTACTACCCTGTTCAGATTCGTTGGGTCCATCTTTTCGGATTATACTAAAACCTCTTATTCTAAATTTTTGCAAGTTTTTTAGTTTTGTTTCGTTCAGTAACACTATATCTACCTTATTTAAACTAATAAACTGTATTAATTGTCCTAACTTGTTGATTAGACCGTCTGCGTTCCATGTCACAATACGCAATTTATATTCCATAACGATTGAGATTTAGAGTAAAGTTATTAAAAGCAGTAAATCGTTCGAACGTAGTTTGACACCCGCTTAAAACTACGTTTAAGTTTTTGACAGCTTTGAGCATCGCATTTACGTTTATTAAGGAGTTTAATTTATCGATTTCGTTTATTAATTGTTGAAACTCCGTCACATTTGTGTTTTGTTCATTTACCCTTATTTCCTGCTGAGAAGATTTCGTCCAAGGGTTTGCTGGTATCCCTTTTGTCTGAACTTTCATTTGTGGAAAATGTTGGTGACTGGTATTAAGAACCTTGTTTCTCGTCTCGGTTGAGGGTGCTTCCAGATGAGGCCTTCTTTCGTAGAGTTTATTTATTATTTTAACGTAGACGGGGCATTCCTCGCTACTTGCTGGATGTGGTCCTTCACAATTAACGCATTTCGCTGCAATGTCTTTGGGTTTTGTGCACTGAGTTTCTGCACACTTCTACCGTGCCAAGGAAAAAACGTGTATGTGCAAATTGACAGATTTGAAGGAATTGTGTTTTATGTTTATTTTGTTTGCCGTAGCTTTCCAAAATTACTACAAATACTGCAGCCCGTGTTTTCAAGTAACAACTATCATTCTCTTTCAATATATTGATATAATTTATCGATATCTACTGATTTAATATAGTTTTTGCTATTTATAAGTTTCTCCTCAGTATAAACTTTTTATGTTTCACTGTTTTACAAAGGAATGTAACTGTATATGCTTTTATGAAAAATGTGCTCCACTAAATTACAAAGATGATGAGATGTATATTGTTATACATTGTTAAATGTAATACATTTTGCGTGTATAATTTAATATAGTATTATGAAATAGTACTGTATAGTCTGATACAAACATTAAAACGTTATTTAAAAAGTAGGAGCAAAGAGACGTTAATGCTAAAGTAATAAAGGAATTCTAATATGGAAATAAAAAAAATATTGAGAAATCTTTTTTAATATAAAGTCTGATTTGCTGACAATATTCAAAATATAAACAATTCCATGAAAAATAAACAAATAAAAATGTCAACATAATCATTGAAACCTGAAATAATGTAATACAACTTACTACAATAAAATCACACGTATTAATTTTTAAATATATATACGAAACATACTTATTAGTTATTTGATGTAGCTAAGTTGTGCCAAACGTGTCTTCTATTGACTGGCATTTTGTTTACTAGTTGCCTAATTATTTGATCTTTTTTGTCAGTTGATATTCCGACAGGTCCGCACATGCCATTTGGAAGACTTAATTTGTTTTTTTTCTTCAATATATTGACAGTTGTTATAAAATCTGGTTGTTCATAGTCTGACTTATATTCAAAATCGTAGGAACCGCGTGTAAACTTTGCCATTATTATATTTGAAAATAGCGGAATGGTATTTCCTTTCGCCTCTCGTGACTTGATATTATTTGGAAGTTGGTCCATTACATCCTTAGGTTCTAACTGAACTACTTTCATTTTTGTTGAGGATTTTTCACATCCGTTACAGAAATCATTCATATCATATATATTCTTTGTTCTTCTCATATTTTGTTCAATTCTGCCGTGGATTCCATCTGCTGCCATATACGTGTGACCTGCTACCAAATACTTCAAAGTTATATTTTCTGTGGCGCACAGATCAGAATTTATGTACGTAATTAGTGTAGAATATAAAACCCAGTTTTTGTTCTGGCCGCTACAATTATCTAACCAGAGAATTACTTCTTTTTCATCCCTCAATTTTTGAAGAAATTTTATGTACGCCGATGTTACTTGTTCACAATTCCTCTTGCAAATAGCCTCATGCCATACAATGCAGTAATGAGACAATCGTTTATGCTTGGTCATGCTCACAAATGTTTCATTATATACTACGAGTCTATTACAAAAAAAAATGAATCTTTTATGTCGGGCATTCTAGGTAAGAGAGATACTTTTTGCAGATCAGCAGCATAAACAGCAGTTGTGTCGCTCATTGTTTCGGAATCATTATTATATAAATTTCAGGCAATTTTTGCGGTTTTTAAGTGTATTTCTTTTTCATCCAATTTTCCTTCAAAGTCCAGTCTTATACATTCGCCACATTTGTCTACGTCAATTGAATTAAAACCGATATTTTCCGAGGCAAGAGTTGAGCGATAAATTTCATAAGATATACTGCTTTGTCAGGGTGTTTTTCGTTAAAGTCCCCGTGCATTATTTTTATATTTAGGTCTTCTGGCAAGAAGCGTTTATTTGGCGTGTGAGCTCTTTTATAATGCGAATGTTGGGGTTTGAATAAATTTATGTGTTCAACTATACATCCCCTGTCTTTCTTATTGACAGGAGTGCTTGTTCCTGTGCGATCCTTATGTGGTATCAAACGTTTTGTTCCATCTTCGTTTACTGTTGCTTTTAACATATTTTTAATAACTGATTCATTTTTATAGCCAAGAGTGTTGAGAAACATTTTTTGGCAAACTTTGAGTTTATCTGCGTTATATTCCGTTGGGAATACAAATATTCTAGTCTTTAATCTCCGACTCTCTTTATTAAGTTTTCTTTTAACTGGCACTTCATTTACGTTTTGCGCAAGCCATATCCGTTGTTGGTGTCTATCAAGGTTCCAAAAGTCATCATGCAAATTTATTCGCGTATTTTCAAGTATTTTATTAAAACATTTGAGTTTGCAATTGCACGCAGACAATATCGGATGTTTTAGTTTATTATGTGCCATTTGAACTGAAAGTTTGCGCCTTTTCAATGTTTTAGACTTTTTACCATTACAGATATTTTGTGCATTTTCTTCTGTTTTGTTTTTTTGTGTTTCATCTGAAACACTAGAAGCCTATACTTCTGCTAATAGTTCATAGTTTAAATCAGAATCTTGGTCGCTCTGAAAGTTTTTAATAATATCACCTTGTTGTTCGTCTTCAACATCCTGGCAACCAATTACCAAAACCTCATTAAAATGAATATTTTCATTATTACTACTACAGGTACTTGAAGAATTAATTGGATCATTAGGCAATTCAGCTTGTTCCAAATTATTCTGTAAATATATTATTAAGTTGTATCAATATAACAATAAATAATAAGCATATTATATATTTCGCCTGTACTGCATAAAAAGATATGTACCTCAGTTACAAACGCTGTAAAAGTACCAGAACCTGCACTGGAGCTGCAGCCATTTACTTCTCTTAAGATTAAACTGGCGCGACTTCCCGGAGTAAACTGTAATATATGTTAGGTTAGCTTTTGGCAATACAAATTCAATATATTACGCTTGTAACATCTTCCAAAAGTATAATATTTTTCGAGGGGCAGACGACAACGTTGTAGTCCTTAAGGTCTATTATATCGCCCACCTGAACGTTTTCTTTTTTATTATAGAACACTGATTCATGCGAAAAACGGTCATTACAACATTTCCATCAAAATATGATTTTAAATTACGTACCGAAGGGCATTTTTTGTATAAGACCACATTCGCTTCATTCCTGGAGGTGGATAGTGCTAGTCCGAGTATTTTTTTGGATCTAGATAACATTCTATAATTACCTGCACGTTGATAACTAAATTCACAACACAACAAAAACTGTAGTATGCGACGGAAATGAATCGAATGAGCATGTAATTATAAGAAGGCCAAGAATTGTTTATCAACGAAAGAGAAATAATAAACGTAAGCATTTATACAGCTTTTTGTATCAATAATAATGTGTTCTTCATACAACACAAATACCTTTATAAGTAGTATACATTCTTTTTCCTTTGTAGTATTTTTTATGGCTAAAATATTTTTTATGATTTACAATGGTGGAAAGATGTAAGTGAAGAGTACATTATTTTTGCTTTGCAATGCCAATTTATATTTTAATGTAAGAAGTTCACACATGTTATTTCCATTGTACTTCTGTACTCCTATATGAACTTACAGCTTTTTGGACATGCAATATTTTAAAAACTACTGTGATTTTGATGGTGGAAGGTATTCGTAACGACTTTTACGTGTTTATATTATACGGAAATAAATAAAAAGTAAAACGTGAATATTGCAGATACACGTTTTTTCCTTGGCACGGTAGACTTTACACACTTAATAGTGCCACGACAGTTGCCAGTAGCGTGGGACCACTACTGGCAACGTCTACACTGCGTTATTCGTTTTTTACTCGACTGTCGCTCCCAGCTGATTCGTGTGTATACAATGCATCGCACTTCTTGTCGTAACCTTTTTAATGTTACCGTGTTTTTTGTTATTACTAAATATAGGGGAACACTTTTGGTTTTCATAAGGTAAGCATTAACAACAAGAATGTTCTTTAGTAGTAGTTCTTCGTTTATTTCTTCGGGAGTTATTTCTCCATCTAGCACTCGTAAAACAAACGCGTGCGTTTTTTCGTCGATATCCGAAAAATGAAATTTAACATTATCTTCTTCCACAAATTTAAGGAATTGTTTCTTTTCACTACGGTCCGATATAAATATATTGGTGCTACTTGCACTGTATTTTATAGAAAATCCTTTATATACTTTGTCGCTTATTTTGGTCTAATTTTTCGTGCTATTGTTCCACTAGGAACGGTATCTGCAATGCTTTCATTATCGCTGTCAATGCATTCCATTTGTGATTAGCGATCGTCATTATCAATCTCTGCTTGTATTGGCGTAAATCTGTTCTTCGTATTTATTAATGACTCTTGGCTAAGGGATTTATTAGAAAGTTTCACTAACTTTTTCGGTCTTTGAAAACCGTCTGAATCTAGTGTAGGCGTCGAGCTTTTATTGCTTTTAATAGAGCGATGTTCAAAATTCTTCATGAAATTGGACGTTTCCATGTTACCGGTTTTTGTATTTACTGCATTCTTTGCAGTTTCAATTGTAATAGGGTTGCTTGCTGTCACAACCTCGAACCCCTTATAATTTTCGTTTACCTGCGCTTGGGAATCCTTGGCATCTAACCAGTTTATAGGTATACAGAGGGATATGCTTTCCTTCACAAATTTGTGTTTTAGTTGAAATAAGCTTTTCAAACCTGCGATTTCCCCGCTGGATTCTGATTTATTGGTGGCACGAATTGATTTGCGAATTCCTCTTGCACTACTTTTTTGAGATTTATTCGATTTCATATAGCCGTTTAATAGTTTATAACGCAATGAATGATCAGTTTTAATTTACACTTAACTAGGGTTAAAGTAACACTACACTTAATTTTACATTTTGGTGTTCTATCTATATTTAACTAATTCACTGGACAACAAAATTTTAGTTTTTGTTTGTTACAAGAACTGTAACAGTCGAATCTTACAATATTTCTGGCGCTGATTGCAAATATGTTAGTGGGGGTTTTCTATCGGGCATAGTTTTTTGTAATTTCAATTTAAGGAAAACCTTTGTTATACACACACGTAATATTGGTACATTCCTAAAATCTGCTTCGCTTGGATTTTCTGGCGTACTCTGCTGCAGGGAAATCGGTCGTAAGATTCCAGCAAAAGTCAGCTAGCATTCCGGCTCTCCACTTTCCTTGGCAACGTGTTTCCATGGTGAATATTTCCTGATGGAAGCGTTCACTATGTTTGTCACTGACAGCTCCAAGATTGTTTGGAAAAAAGTCCAGATGTTAATCTAAGAAGTGGATCTTTAGTGATATATTACAGTCATGTGCTTTATAGTTTTCCAGAAGCTCAGTTATCAGTTCTTTGTATATATCTGCCTTGTAATTTCCAAGGAAGTTATTAACAACATTTTTAAAAGATTTCCAAGCAGCAAGTTCAGTCATTCAAACTGCCTTCGAATCCAATATCATTCATTAGTTTTCTTAATATTTTCTTTTATTAATATGTTTTGTAGTTGACCTGGTTCGGGTGCTTTGTTGTTTGGGAGCTGTTTTATGTGCGTTCGTATTTCTTATGTTGTTGTGATTAGTTTTTTAGTGCTTTTTTCTCAGGTTTGTGCTGGTTATATTTTGTGAACAGTTTGCGCGACTTTTCGTTGGTCTGTTGTGTCGTCGGGGTGTTCTTCCAGATGTGAACTTTTTCAAATGTTTCCGCTAATGCATTTGCTTTCTCTTGAACTAGACTCAGGGGTATGGACTCTTAATTACAGGTTCTTTTTGTGGGTTACTTAAAAACATGAAATGAAAAATTGCTGGATTCCAGTTATGTGGCTTTATTCTCCACAATAATAAAGAAAAATGAACATCCTAGTTAATGCTTATACTCGCTACCCAAAACAAAAACCTAAAAGGGTACAAAACAACCTTACTACATCCCTCCTATTATAGCTAAAATATTCTTAATTATTCAGGCTCAAAGAACTACCGGACATAGGTAGAATAAACTTAAGTATTGATAATATTAGTAACTCGAATTTTCCGCGCCAATACTATTCACTTTCACACGCCTTTGAATTTTATTAATATAATTCTTTCCCCAAGTTTCGCGATCTGATAACGTCGGCGAGGTAAAACATAACACCAAACGTAAATAAAATAATATTAGATAGGGGCCGCTTTCTGTACGAGGTTAATTGTATACAAGCGAATACCCGTCATACAAGGCAAGCGATTACCTTTTCACAAAACACGTGATTGTTGAAAGCAGTGCTGGATAATATTTGTAACCAGATCACCACTATCTACAAACCGTGAATTCTAATATTTCTTCATAACAAAAAGTTTGAACATGCTTAATACTGTAAATTAATACGATACCTACAGATTTCACTCTGTTCTGAATCCAAATTTAGCACTTCGTCACTTTTTTCAGTTATTCTGTAAGCTTTAATTTATAAAGCATCACTTTTACAACGGAACCACATTAAATTCTCAACGCGAATATAAACATAAAATAATCACCTAAAAATCACATATCTTAGTGAATATCTCGCCTGACATCTCACTCAGCCGACAGACCAGGCGCAACTAATTGATTACGTATCTACCCGCAACCCGCAGGACTATACAAATTAACCTTGTTCGCACCCCAGGATGCGCTAAACACGCGTAATCGCTTAGATATAACTTACTTAAAGAACACGACATTGTTTTTGATGCAAGGACAGAATTTGAAGAAGAGGAAAGATTATAATTTAACAAAATAATTATGTATACCGGGCGTGCCTAGCACACTCTGTATCTGTTAGGGCTGTTTGATTGTTGTGTTCTAGTGGTGGTATTTCATTGCGTGAGCTTTTTAAAGCTTTTGTTAGTTTCCATAGCGAGTTGATTTTTGAATCAAGTTCCTTGAGTTTTTTATTTCATATCATGTTTTTGTATTCTTTAATACGTAGTTTAATTTCGCGATTTGTTGATGTTAGAATTACCTTCTATTCTATATCAGCAGTTCTTTGCCAGATTCGCCGGATTTTGTTACGTTCTTTTACTAGTTCAGTAATATGTGTTGGAAGGTTTCTTTCTGTACCTCTGATTTTAATTGTTTCGGTATGTTTGTTTTTCGCAGCTGTCACAGCGTCTGTCAGGTGCTGTATAGCTTCTTCCAGTTTCTTTGCAGTATCCAGGTTTTTGTGGATAACTATTTTGCTGTCTAGTTTTTTGCGAAACTCTCTCCAGTCGGTGTTTTTATACGAAACGATGGATTTTGTTATTGTTTGTTGGTATGTTGCACCCAAAGTCATAATTATTGGATTATGGTCTGAGCTTAGTTCGGGTACACTTTCCGGCTCACTTACTTTGAAAACGTTTTAAGACATTCTGTTGGTTTGTTATATACACTAATGACGTGCGTGTTGTCTGGAAGCCTTTTAGCAGCACATTCTATGTTTATTCGCGGTACTTTAACTTCGATAAAGGACACACCATTTCTTATTAAAATTGGTACTCCACCATGTCCTGAATTGTCGGTTCTGTCTTTACGTACAACGATATAATTTTTTAGTTTAAATTTATCACTTCTTTTTAGCCACGTTTCATTTAGTAACATAATGTCTATGCAGTTTCTATTTACAAATTCTATTAGTTCTGAATAACGGCTCTTAATGCTATTTGCGTTCCAACTTGCGATCTTTATTTTAGGATCCATTGAGGCTAAGCACAAAATTATTGAAAGTTTTAAACCTTTCGAATTCGTTCGTACAATTGTTTAGGGCTGCATTTGTCTCGCACGGCTTGGATCATGCTTGCACATTGATCAAGTTATTAAGCGTTTGGAGTTCTTTAACTAGTTCGTTGAATTCCGATTGTGGGTTGTTGTAGTTATTTAGTTTATCGCAGCGTTATTGAAGTTGTTTGATTCCGGTTGAATTCGGTTTTGCTTATTGTGTGGAGCCTCTGCCCACGTAAAATTAGCGTATTTGATTTGAGTGATGGAAAGGCGTTTCTACTATTGTTTACGTTGAAGTGCGTTTGTTTTTGTGTCTGGGTTGTTGAATTTCTATGGGTGCTATTAGTCCGGGAGGCAGAGGCACAAAATTTGCACTCATTCCTACAAAGCTAGTTCTCTGTGAATGAGTTGTTTCGATATGGTGAATAAAGGAAATGAAAGTCTGCCATCTCAATGTGGTCGCCTTCATTAAGAACATTGGAGTGAACATGTTAAAAGTTTATGTGTAAATGAGTTATACCTACAAGGCTGAAACTTTGTAGGATGCTTGTCGATAAGCCAGAACATAGAATAATTACAGTCTGCCACCGTGGCAGCGTCGCAATCGACGCTCTGCCACCCACGCAAGGTGTCAAGAAACTTTTAAAAATAACATTATTCCTACAAAGCTAATTTTTGTTTGTAGTATTATTTAGGTAATAAGAACATAGAAAAATAAGTCTGCCGCTTGTATCACGTCGCAAAGCTTTGACAGACGTAATAGAAAGTACGATCAACGTAGCGTAGCCGGCGCGCTAGTAAGCTTCAAGTCGCGCTGAATTATTGTTAAATACTTGAACAATTATAAATCTACAAAGCTGCTTTTTCCACAAGCAGTTTAACATTATTATTTTGAATAAACGTAGTCTGCCGTCAATCATAGGTGGCTAAGTCGTCGGCAGACGTGGCTATAGTTGTAGTGCTCACGGCAGCGCGCGAAAATAATCATTATAAAACTTTTACATCTTTGCAATGCTGATCTTGTAATATTTATGCTATATTGAGAATTGAATCATGAGTAGCAACAAAATTTATTATTTTCGTAATTATTTCGTTATAATTCTTTTATATTCATATAATATTTACTGCTAAAATTATCATAAAATCAATTGAATTATATATAGATATTGATTCATCTTTATTATAGAACTGAAATTTATTTTTAAATATGTTATTATTATTATTTCTCACTTCAACAAAGGTACAGAAAAACTTTTGTCACATAGATAATAAATAGGTCAGGTAAATAAAAGAATTTGAAGAACATTATTCTAGATTTATTTTGATTTTTCTTCATTCAACAACTTTAACATTTTTCTCAACTCTCTTCATCATTAGAATCATATTTTCCATCATCTTCGCTGTCATAATCGCTTCTTTCATCCTCATTTTCATCATAAAAAATATATTCGTTATCTTCATTTAAATCCTCGAGTTCTGGAATGATAAAAATTATTAAATAAAATATTTTCATTGTGAAAATGCGAATGAATTGAAATTGAAGTAGTATATGTACCTGATGCTTCAACATTTTCTTGGATGACCGTCACATCATCTATTGACTGAGGCAATGGATCTCCAGAGAACCAAAGAAATAAATATTTATTATTCTCATCAATTCTCCAGCCACAGTCAAGCGGTGATAATTCTGTGACTTCTGGTAAGTGAGCATTACACCAAATTTTTGATATATATGCTGCTCTACGAATATGCTCTAGCAACTCTGATGAGCAAGGTGGTAGAGCAGATGCATCAAAGCTTTTATTTTTGCTTGAACAAATCATCTGTAGTGCTTCCGTATGCTTTTAAAAACATAGCTGTTCTGACTTCATTGATTTTGTTACTTTTTATATCCGTACATGGAACACACAAAATCCTCAACAACCTCGAGTACAGATTCATCGCAATTCGGGTATTCTTTTAATGAAATGAAGGCCTCCATGAATTTTTCGGAATTTCTCAATATTTGGAAAGGTCGTTTCTTTCCTTTTCGAAAGAAAGCTGGATTATAGTCGCAGCCTGTCAGCGCATGGAAAGCAGGTAGTGAACGACATAAGTTTTGTCCTAATTTATCATGTAATTTATTCAAATGAATAATTCGTTGAGACTTTCCAGTTCCAACTTCCATCCATACGTCCACTTGTTCTGGTACAAATTCCATATTGCTCAACATAATCACAGGAACATCAGTATCTGAACATCTGATGTTCATAGTGTAGGGTGGTTGTATGTCATTGAAGTTACATACGTGGAAAATCATACCCGTATCAGCTTCCTCATGATTCGTCGAAAGACGTGATTCGACGCTTTTAATAATACGCCCGTCTATTACCTCATATTTGTAGCACTTTTTGTAACTGAGATACAAAATTTTATTTCCAAAGTAGGGTGCCATTTGCGGGCTTTCCCAATTGACAATTAAAAATTGAATAAGATCTTCTTTGAAAGTAATATTCCGTAGCTCAGCTCCAAAATCAGAAGGGCGCATTGATGGACCGCGAATCTCAATTTTTCTCCCTCTTTTCGTTCCACGAAGCTCGTGCTACTGATCCTTGATTGAAGGTGATGTATACGTGTCAAATACCACGATAACAAATTGTGCGTCACTCCTTAGAAATATTTGAAGCAACTTTGCAGCGATACCATCATACGTAGCTGGTATTTCTTTCATCAAGTGTAAGTGAAAAAACCCATCGTAAATTTGTACATTTGGTTTTGAAGGTTCATCGTTCTCGATTTGTTTTTCCAATAAGTTCATGAGGACACTTTTTTGCGTTTTGCAAATACTTCCGTCAAGATGGCACAAAGTAAATGGAATTGGCGTCAGTGGATAAGTTAAAATCTTATCGATATCCAATTTTTCTTCGAGAGACATAACTAAAAGTTGTCCGAATAAGTCGCGCTGTAAACGGACTTCAACCAATTTTCCAGATAATTTATCTTTTTCTTAACCTGAAGAGATGAGAAATTATATATTTTGTTCATCTTTATGCTCGATCAAATCTATCTTCATCAAGTGAGCACTCTTGTATGAATTTATCTCTCAAAGTTTCCCATTTTTCTCGACATTGATTAAAAATTCGGCAACGTTATCATCTGCTGGTTGTCCATTAGATATATTAAATAATAAATCTTTGTCTAGCATGATGTCAAAAGGGTTGATACATTCTTTCATCATGTGCATAAAATTTTGAACCTGTAATGTACTTTTTTTTATCCGGTTGACATGTAAATCAGCTGTTACATCCTGTTTTGTTATTAAACCAGTTTCATTCATTACGTGGTTAATTATTTTTGTGCGAATACTGTGGCCCTTACACCATCGCTGTCGAGCTGCTACTGAATTTGTAATATATGACAGACCTGTAAATTTTCATAGAATTATATATAAATATACTTTTTTTATAAGAAGATAGAAGTTTTCAATTATATTGATTATTATTATACCTGTTAGTTTGTTTGCTGCGTCAGCATTGATTGTTTGTTCAAGTGTAAGGTCAACAGGCTGTCTGGAGAAAGGCTTATCAGTCCTTTTTACTCCAAAAGATCCCTTCTCAAATTCTTCCCGCAGTCCTGGATGTGTGTCATTAACTTTTAATAAATTGTCGTGATATTTTACTAAATATCTAGAATAATTTTGTTGATTGAATATGAAGAAAAATTTCGCAATTTTTGGCAAAATATAGAGAAACAAATCGAAATCTCCTGTTCTTATGCTACAATTTAACATAAGAAAATAATCTATAAATTTCACGTACATCATAATAGGTGTTTTTCCATGATTGCCTTCAAGAGTTTCTTTTTTATATTCTTCATATTCATGAAATAGTTCAATCAATGCTGAATTATTCAATGTAGGGTTTTCTGATTCTTCATCAATGAAATTTTTTTAAACATTGTTTCATTTCATCTATTCTTAACTGATCCCTTGTATTTAAGAAACTTTCAAAATGCAAGATTTGTATCGCTAGTGATACCATTGGATGCAATCTCTTGCAACGATTGAAATGCTTGCCTTCAATAAAGCCATTTACAGAACCGCTAGCTAATAGTCCACTATCTGACATTATGTTTGTAATTCCGTTGTTGTCTACGAATTTTCCAATAGCTTTAAAATAAGCGAGCTGAATATGAAAACTGCCAAAATGTATAAAAAGACGTGCAAAGAGATTTTGTAGTTGTTCATCCTTTTCATTAGCTTGGATCTGTAGAGCTATTTTAGCTATTGCCAAATCATACGTCACTTGCATGTATTTCTGACCACATTCATCAGCTGCTTGCACACTTTGTCGCATTGTTTCTTTTACAACTGCTGGATCTGTAGGAGATGAATTTATAGCTGTAAGATAAGAAATGTTCTGTTTCAACGATGTTTCTTTACGAATTAAGCTATTATATCCGACCCACATCGGAGTGTTAGGTATTTGTATAGCATGAGCAAACATCCAAGCGAAATTAATATGGTTGAAACAGTCAATATTCAATGGAGTCAAATAACGAGCTGGATGATCAACTGGTAATAAATGTTGAGAAATAGTTAATCGTCTCTTTGTGGTTTGTGGTAATTCTAACGTTATTAAATCATACGTTCTTTTTCTTTTTTTGGTTGAGTCACATGAAGAACTTGTATCATCAATTTCACTCACATTTGAAACAGATACCTGTGAATCCTTCGTATTATCGTCATCGGTTAAAATTATTTCAGGAATAACTAGCATGCGTTCATTACTAGTACTATTATCGTTACTAATCTCTTCATTTTCCACAGCCTGAGTAACATCAATATTACTGCTTTCGATGCGCTGAATACTATTATTTTCTGTATCTACAATATTTTGAAAAATGATGCCAACAGTATCGTGTAGAGTATCTTTACCCGAAGTTGTATCAACAAATCGATCAAAATTATTCCATGCTAATCCAGTACATAAATTTGATGTTCGAATAATATCTTCTGGAGAAATATCTGTTTTCATAGTAGCAACTAAAGTTGACTCCGTTTCCAATTCCTCGAGAACTGTGTAACTACAGCAATGTCCATATCGATTTATGATATTAATGACTTTTTTGCTACTAGTTAAACCTTTTAATGCAAGACCCAAAGTGATGTGTTTAGAGGGCTTAATTTTTCCATTAGTAATATTGTAAATCATATCGTGACAAAATGATTTTGCTAATCGCTGACAGTTTGAGCTGCGCTTTCTTCTGTAACGGGGGCCACCTAACATACATACATAAAAATCTTGCAAAATTTGTGGAATCTCGTTACATTCTCCTGCGATTAAATCAGAAGTCATAATATTATCTGGCAATTTTTCTGCTTTCATTGATCTTATTTCTTCTCTCAAAATAAGAGCTGCACGTTCCACAACATCGCGTTTTTCCAGTGTTTCTAAATCCGTAGCTAAAATAACGCCATCATGTGGTTTTATCAATTTTTTTTTATTCATTGTAATTATGCAGATCTTATTTTTAAAATTATTCATCAAGATCTCTTCTAATTTGTTTGACCGAATTGCGTCTGATTCAGAAACAAGTTCTATTTCTTTGTATTCTCTTCTTAAACAATTGCCATATAAAGTCACGATAAAATTTAAAAATAACATTGACGTTTCTGTACGATATTTTCTTCAACGAAATTGAATATTTCTCCCAATACTATTGAATGTATATTCCTTTTCTGATGCCAAACAGTTATCGGTTTTTTTGCCACGACAATTGATTCGCTTGCACTTTCAAGCGTACTTTTACAAGTACCGTGATAATAAATATTTTCATTTCTTGATACAGCATTCTCGATGGCTTCACATAATTTGACATTACCAGTCGTCAATGCTTTTGATCTCAATCTATCGACTGTCTCTTTCTTATTTGCAAAATGTAATTTTTCCCGGCGACCTTTGTGATTCTTCCTGGATTTTGCACATATAATGCAGGCTATGATTTTTCCACTGTTATTCGAATTATCTTGCATATCTTCTTCCACAAATTCTGCTTCACAAGCATATTCATCAACAGGTGGATTGATCTGTTCACTGAAAAATTTTAAATCACAATATCTGTTGTATACACACATTCAAATAATTTAGACGTTAAAATTTGAAACTATACAGATCGAAATCAAAAATTTAAATCCAAACCTACTCGGTGTAGTAGCACTGAGCCGAGAATAATGAAAACATCAATATATATATATGTATATACAACACGTGAAAAAGAGATTACGCAATGCCAATGACCTCACATTTGTATTCAAATTTGAAATTAAAACTAATCAATTGAAAATTTTCGAAAATTGAGAAATACAATAGTCTCTAGATTGAATAATCCGGTAATTTATTCATTTATTTATTGTAAAAAAATAAACGTGCTATAGTCAATTAAGTAGTGATTACGGGCAAAATTACTGCTACCTTAAAATAAAAATTTACCGTTATATTCGAAATACTTTTACACCATTGATTTCTTTCTTGTTGAATATCTTGATTCATTTTCTACGATAGATTCGGATGAAATTACTGAACAATATATATATGTATAATTTATATATAATATAAAAAACAAAAGCAACGAAAAGCGTTTTGTAAATCTATACAAAGTAAAAGTGAGATTGAAGCGCGCCAAAAGTTGGGCAAATATATCTTTCATAAACTTGTATGAACTTTAAAAAGGAATGTACTTACTCTGATAATCCAGATGAAACACACGCAACTTCATCTGTACTTGAACTTGTGGAAGGTTCAGCACCTTCGGTACTCGTACTTGTGGAAGGTTCAGCACCTTCGGTACTCGTACTTGTGGAAGGTTCAGCACCTTCGGTACTCGTACTTGGAGGAACTTCTCTATATTTTTTGGATAATGCAGTAAATCGCTTATAACATATAGCATATATCCTTCCAGTCCAGTTAACTCAGTGGGTAACGATAAATCGCTATATATAAATTTGTATTTTTTCTTATATTCAAAATCTCAGAACACTTTTAAACTGTTCTTGAGATAGCGGAAAAATTGTTATGTCTTTCAATTTTGTACGACACACGAAACAGAATAACTGCGAACTCATGATGTGTTAGGAAGAACGCGTTTTCGTATACTGAAGAGTGGAGCATCATAACAGCAAACAGCTGCCGCAACGGTCAATTCGAAACTGTGAGGGAAGAGGGTAATTTAGAAAAGGTCTAAGCCGGCTTGTATTAGAGGAGCAGGTATACAATTTATCCCCGATTTTGTACAGAAACGAAGAAATTTTCACCGAGATGAAAAATATGTTTTCTGTACTTCTTGTTGAAATAGAAAATTTTAATGATGAAGATGGTTGAAAATAAATGTAATTCAATTGATTTTATGATAATTTTACAGTAAATATTATATGAATATAAAAGAATTACAACGAAATAATTACGAAAATAATAAATTTTGTTGCTACTCATGATTCAATTCTCAATATAGCATAAATATTACAAGATCAGCATTGCAAAGATGTAAAAGTTTTATAATGATTATTTTCGCGCGCTGCCGTGAGCACTACAACTATAGCCACGTCTGCCGACGACTTAGCCACCTATGATTGACGGCAGACTACGTTTATTCAAAATAATAATGTTAAACTGCTTGTGGAAAAAAAAGCAGCTTTATAGATTTATAATTGTTCAAGTATTTAACAATAATTCAGCGCGACTTGAAGCTTACTAGCGCGCCGGCTACGCTACGTTGATCGTACTTTCTATTACGTCTGTCAAAGCTTTGCGACGTGATACAAGCGGCAGACTTATTTTTCTATGTTCTTATTACCTAAATAATACTACAAACAAAAATTAGCTTTGTAGGAATAATGTTATTTTAAAAGTTTCTTGACACCTTGCGTGGGTGGCAGAGCGTCGATTGCGACGCTGCCACGGTGGCAGACTGTAATTATTCTATGTTCTGGCTTATCGACAAGCATCCTACAAAGTTTCAGCCTTGTAGGTATAACTCATTTACACATAAACTTTTAACATGTTCACTCCAATGTTCTTAATGAAGGCGACCTCATTGAGATGGCAGACTTTCATTTCCTTTATTCACCATATCGAAACAACTCATTCACAGAGAACTAGCTTTGTAGGAATGAGTACAAATTTTGTGCCTCTGCCTCCCGGACTATATGAGTTTGCGAAGATTCGCTTTGCTAGAATTTTATTAATGTACACTTGACATGTAGTGTCGTTTGCAGTGTGAGATCCACCGCAATTAGCACATTTAGGCGGCAGAGCTGCGTTTTTTGTGCAGTCGCGCGTCCAGTGTCCTTCAGTGCACTTTAAGCACACCGGGGGCACCCAGCAGTTTGTTGTTGCGTGACTCCATTCTTGGCATCTATGACACTGGATTATTCGTTTATTATTTATGTGCCCATTTGTGTTCCCATTTTATTTTAATATGCATTACATATTTGATTTTATTTTGTAGCACCTTTAAATTTGCAGTGGATTTTGTGATGATCAGAAAAAGCGAACGGTGCTTCGTGTTCATGTTGAAGACTTTCTATAGGCAACTCGTGCTTTTCTATTAGGACATTCTTAACATCAGCTTCTGGGTCGCTATCAAGTCCTCTGATAACGAAAACGTTTTTTGTCTGCTTTTTCTGTGTATGTATGAAATTCAGTTCTTTTTTCTGTAGATTCTTTTTAAGTCTTCGATACTCCTGAAAATCATAAGCGTGTATGCTTGATTTTGTCTGTGTGTATTTTATATGGAATCCCTTCGTTAGTTGATTTTTGAGGGAGTCCACAATATTCTTATGGTCTTTTAATTTACCGTGAATAACCAAAGGAGGTGGTTTACTTTTAATGGATTTCGTAGTATTTAGGGTGATATCCTCATCTTCCATTAATTCGACATCACCGTGCGATTCATTGTCTTCAGTAATAAGCTCTGACAGTGGCTGAAAAGATTCTGCGTTGAAAGTGTTTTAAACATTTCAGATTTATTTCTATAGTAGCTTTTGTATTTAAGCGTTGGTAATTTTCCTTTTCTATTGAATGTTTCAACACAAACTATTCGGTATTTGAGCTATTACTGCTACTTGGACTAACCGCATTATAGGCAGTAGCTGTCGGTATTTCAATGCCTACTTACATCAGGCTTTTAGTAGAACTTGGGACATCTTTAAGTTTGATTAGTTCACTGAGGCCCGGTTTTTCAATTGCGGTTTATCCAAAGTTTAACTTAAACCTAGTTTACTTGATTTTTCAATATCGGTTTAAGTCGTTTAAGCCCGGTTTAGCTTAAGCCCTCATTATCCTCGGTTTAATGAAAGCTTAACAAATATACATAACCTAAAACAGTATAAAATTCAAAATTAAACAGGAATTTTTCATCAGTATTTAGAAATTGGTCGTTAAAATAAGGGCAAGTATATTTAAATAATAGTTAGGAGAAACTAGAATAAAAAAATTATATTTATGTATTAAATTATTTATCTTTTTCTATTTATTATGAATATATTATGTATTGTTTACATAAATAATGTATGATAGACCAATATACATTTGTATTAATCTTATTAATTAATATATTTATAGGTGGAAGCTATGGGTGATGTAGGAAACATCACGTATGATGAAGAATTTTTGGAATTATTTAATTTAGTCTTTCCTCAAAGAAAATCACCCATTTTTAGGCACAGACCTAATCATTTTGAAGTATGGAATGATAAATAATTTCTTCAACGTTTTCGTTTAACAAAACATGCCGTGTAGTTTATAACAGATTTAATCCATAGAGATATAGAATCACAAACGGACAGGTATGTTGCTAATTAGTAAAAACAATTTGAGATTTAACCATATTTTATAGGAATCATGCTGTAAGTGCAGTTGATAAAGATCTTCTTACATTACGTTTTTATGCTACTGGTAGTTTTATGCAAACAGTTGGCGACTTAAGTAGTGTCGACAAGATTACTGCGAGCAAAGTAATTCATAAAGTTTCAAGAGCTATTGCAAGATTAGGTGATCGTTATATTCAAATGCCAGTCTCAAGTGAATTTAGGACAGTTACAAACAAATTCTATGGAATAAGTAGATTTCCACGGTGTATAGGAGCACTTGACTGTACACATATTAAAATACAGTCTCCTGGAGGTGCAGAACCAGAGATATTTAGAAATAGGAAAGGGTTTTTTTTATATAACGTACAGTGTGTGTGTGTGATGCATATTTAGTCATTCGTGATATTGTTTGTCGATGGAGCGGCTCGGTACATGACTCTACAATCTTTGGCAATAGTAGAGTAAGGAGGAGATTGGAATTAGGCGAATTTGGTGGAAATGTTTTAGTTGGCGATAGTGGTTATCCTATAAAGAATTATTTAATAACCCCATTAAGAACACCACAAACTCGTGCTGAAAACTTATTTAATGAATCCCAGATTCGTACTCGTAATCCAATTGAACTAGTCTTTGGAATATGGAAACGACGATTCCCATGCCTAGCACTTGGATTGCGAGTAAAGCAAGAAAATATTGAAGCCATTGTTGTTTCAACTGCTGTTTTGCACAATTTAGCACGGACATTGAATGATCCAGTACCTGAAGTAGATGTACGTGAGTTAGCTGCAATTGAATTGATACAGGATATGCAGGCTTTACCAGTAAGAAATTATGGGCATCTTAATAATAGGACTCGAACAGCTCTAATTAACAATTATTTTGATAGGTTATAATTTACAACATTTACAGCATATTATGTACATAGGTTTGTTAAATTACAATTTTAATAATTATAAGGTAGTTTTAGTATAATACAATAAGTACTTTAATTTACTAATTATCTGGGTCTATGATTATGATATTATTCTTAAATCTAATTACTGTAATGTTAGTTTATTAAAACAAAATGTAGTATTTGAAATATATTAATAGTGATTCAATTTTTTAATTTATGAAGCAGGTGCTTTTTTTCTAGTTCCAAAATTTCCATTTTCTTTTCGTGTTGTTCCCAAGCAATCTTTCGTTGTAATTCAGCATCTGTTCGACGTATCAACAATTGCTGTTCATGTAACTCCTCCGTATGCTTCCACTTTTGTTCAAATTTACGTCTACATATTTCCATTTTAAAATCTTGTAAACTACTTTAGCTTCTGCCCATGATTGCAAAGCTTTAGGTAGCTTACATTCTCTTTTATGTTCTGTAATAAACAGAAAGTCGCACTTAAATTAATTAAAATATTTTATTTTTATTACCTATGTGCGATTTCTGTAGAGGCTTTGAAATAGGTGTTTTTAGCTTCTGCGGTGTGGCAAATGACCAGTCCTGAGTAGCATCTGCAACAAAGAAAAATAGTAATATTGATGAATTATAGTAAGACGGTTACCTGTACTTGTTTCTGTCATTACCGATGTCGAGGGCGAATTTATGTTAACACATATTTCCGATGCTTCTGGAAACGAATAGAATAAATACAATTAGTCGTCACAATATCTTATAGTAAACATCTTAAGATTTTTCTCATGTAATGAAAGATCTACTGACCTGGATTTTTAAGTTGTTTACCATAGTTATGAAATTGGTCATAGGAATATCCATCGATTTCTACATCTTCTACTACATGATCCATATCTTCAACAACCAATTCTGAAGTTGTACCTACAAGTTTAGTAATTATATCGATAGCTATATATAAAAATTATATTTGTTTACCTTTATCAGAACCAAATTTGGATTCAAAACCTTCTAGTCGCTTACCCAGTAAATCTTTAATTTCATTATCAATATCTGTTGTGGTAGCTCGTTTATGAGGACCCCACCTGTTCCCTTAACATATAGTTTCTCATCCGCAAATTTCTTTTTTGTTTGTTTTTTTAAATTACCATATTTTTTTCTAAGTACTTGAATATCTCTAAAATTACTGTTGGAACCTTGATTGAATTCACTTTCAATTTTCCTCCTTGCCTCCAACTTTAATCTATTGACATCAGTGTCCGTTTTTTTGCATTCAATAATTTCTTTGTGTTTCTTCACTAAATTTATCAAAAGCATTTCTTCCTCAGTAGTAAAATTAATTGATCTTTTACGCTTTTCTTCCATTGTATATTAAAAGTACTAACCACAGACCGTACTAACGTAAGGATGTAAATACAAAATTTTAGAGGTTAGACTCCTATACTAACAAACAGCTGTCTAAAGTGTGCACAAGCGCATTTACAAAATAGTTGCGACAATAAGGTTTAGGAAAGGCTTTATTAAGCTTAACATTGAACAACGCCAACAAATTTAAGCTGAGCTTTATTGTTAAACCGTACTTAACTAAATTTGACTTTAAGCTCCAATTGAACAACCGGGCCTGCCACTCTGAATTTCCAAGGTAGCTTTTGTATTGTCCGCACAAGTTACACTTTTACGTGTTCCTTCACCAATTCGCTTTACAATATAAGTTTTAGGTTTCATGCACGTATCAAGACCAGTAATTGTTTACACTTAACATAACTATAACTACACGCTACACCTAATTCTAGTTAATACTATAATAATGAAGTTTATTTTACAAATATTTGCGATATTGTAATAGGCGCGTTATGGGAATTTATTTAATACAGGTCCGCATGTACCTGAAAATTTTTGTATAGCAGAGCTACTCGTCTACCTTCATCACCGTCGCGGTTGTAACTGGGATGAGAACCGGTACTTTTCAACGTTGTATGGTCGTTGTCTATATTAAAAGTCGCGTTCTGGGTGTGTAAAGTGCTTATGCGAATGCACCTAGCAAATATTCGAACTCCGCGTTTTCTTAAAATTACTCGAAAATTTAATAAACGACGGTCGAGAAGTGGACCGAAAGGCGAGGAGATAGTCCTATAATCATTATATCATAGCAAGCACTTTGAATGCAATTTCAGCTGCATGAGATGTACTATCCTTTTGTGTCGGAGTCAAGCGAAAATCATACGCAGCACCGAAACACAAGGCTTCAAGGTTAATGTTTTTTAAGGGAACTATACTGTACGCCATATTGTTTTTCACTACAATAGCTACACCACCTTGTCCCGTTTCATTCGGACCGTCACGACGGATAACACTATAGCCTCTAATTTTTATTTTTTGTGACATTTTTAACTTAGTTTCGTTGATCTAGACTATATCAATTTTGTATGCACTTAAAAATTGTATCAATTGTCCTAACTTATTAGATAAACCATCTGCGTTCCATGTTGCTATTCTTAGTTTATAATCCATAACTATTTAAATTTAGAGCGAAATTATTAAAAGCATTAAACTTTTGTAACGACGTTTTACACTTACTCAAGACTACATTCAAATCTTTAGTTGCTATAAGCATACTACTTACATTAATTAGGGAGTTCAATTTTCCTATTTCTAGTACCAACTCTTGGAATTTTGTTAGTTCGGTATTTCCGTCACTCCTGTTTGTATTTTGTTTTTGTCGCTGTGACGTTCTGGTCCAAGGATTTGTGGTTGGTGCCTGTGCCGGAACGTACATTTTAGGGACCTGTTGCTGGCTTTTAATGTTTGGTTAGGAATCTTTCTGAACTACGGGTTGTGGTTTGTAGTTATGCTGTTTTTCATCTATCTTATTTAATATTTTAATGTACACTGGGCATTCTTCGCTACTAGCCGGGTGTGCCCCTTGATAGTTTGCACATTTCGCTTCTACGTCTCGAGGTTTTTTGCATAGATAAGTCCAGTGTTTTTCTGCGCATTTCACACATCTAATGGTGCCTCGGCAATTCCCAGTTGCGTGGGTACCATTGCTGACAGCGTCTACACTGAGTTAATCTCCTTTTATTTTGTTGCCGCTCCCAAGTTATCCTTGTGTACGCTAAACATTTTACTTCCTGCTGCAGCTTCTTCAATGTCATTGAATTATTGGTTATAACTAAATACAATGAAACACCTTTAGTTTTCATTGTATATGTGTTGATGACTGGGATATTCTTTTCTTTCAGTTCTTCGTTAATTTCCGAAATGTCTATATCACTACCAAGTCCACGTAACCCAAACGCGTGTGATTTTTCATTCACATCACTAAAAGTGTGAAACTTTACGTCATTCTCTTCAATAAATTTTAGAAAATCTTTGCGTTCACTACGATCGCTTATAAATATTATCGTTTTGTTTAGTGTATATTTTATAGTAAATCCTTTGTTTATTTTCGCACTAATTTCCTGCACTAATTGTTTATGATTTTTCGTTTTTCCGTAGATGACAATAGGCGGAGGTGGTTTAGTTTTACGGGGTACTGTAGTTTTAGGTGCATAATCTGTCTCACTTTCGTTGTCGGATTCGTTTAGGTCCATATGTACTTCATCGTCGTCTTCATCATTTTGCGATTGTATAGGTGTATATCGATTTTGTGTGCTAATTATCGACTCTTAGCTTAATGTTTTATGCATAAGTTTTGCTAATTTTTTTGGTCTCTGAAATCCGTCGGAATGGGTGTGTGAACTTTTATTATTATCTAACTGAAAATCGAAATTCTTAGTAAACCTTTTTCGTTCCATGTTACTGGGGTTTGATTCTATAGCATCTTCACTATTCTGTACACTAATAACCGCGCTCGGGGCGACGTCTTCGATCGCTTTATTGTTCACGTGTACCTGCGTTTCCGTACGGACGAGAACCGGTGCTTTTCAACGTGGTATGGTCGTTGTCTATATTAAAAGTCGCGTTTCGGGTATGTAAAGTGCATATGCGAATGCACCTTGCAAATACTCTAACTACGCATACGGCTGTCGCTTTCGCCCCTTTATGTCATATGCGAATTGGATATTTAAATGGTCACGTATCGTGAAGGGTTGTCGGGTGCTGTGTCGAAAGTCGCGAATTTGTCCTGCGACCTATCGGAGCTCTTAATTCAGAAAAAAGCGCTGTAACAGTTCCATATAAAGTAGGGATTGTGTGGTTTTAATAAAAATTACAAATTCAGGGAAAATCACGATATTCCAGCGTAAAAAGACAAAAAGGCAACGACACGCGGTGTTCCCAAGCCGTAACCCATCCAAGTACCGACCGCGCCCAACATTTTTTAACTTCGGTGATCGGACGAGAACCAACAATAGCAAAACTATTTATTTACAGAATTCTTACATGGGATATGTATTTAAAGGATATAACAATTAAATCATATTTATAGTTGTGCATGTACTAGAACGTTCCTATGGTTCACATACCATTCCTCTCTTGTTAATTTACGATTCGTGTATGTTTGTGACCTTCTCGCAATTGTTCTACAACATATTGCTTCGTATTCCTGCGTCTTTTCCATCGTTTGATCTGATTGCTTCTTAACAGGAAAAGCGTAGTTCGCTGAAAGAACCTGTTTTCAGCTGATCTTTTGATATATTCTTTAAGTGGTTCAATGTTGGGTCTTTGATGTAATTCTCTAATTCTTGTGTATCTATCTGAGTTTGTTACTAGACGGAGACATTTGTTTTGGAAGATTTGCAGAGGTTGTAATCCAGTTTTTGTTATGCTACACCATACTGGGGCGGTGTATGTTATTATTGGGCGGGTTATGGATTTATATAGGAGTCTCTTATTTACTTGAGACAGTTTGCTTCCACTGCTCATTAATGAATATAAACTTTTCATACACTGAGAAAAGGATTTTGTTGCTTCAACTGAAAATTAGTTGATTCAATTAGAATTTTGGTTTGTATATAAACAATGATCTATATGGATTAAATAGAACATAATAAAATGTTGGAAAACCGATTTTGAAGCAAACAAACCTAAATTTGCACCACAATAATTATGGCATTTACTCAAATCGCTATTAATGTAACTTGAATGTTAGGTATCGTTACTTCAATTGCTTGTAGGTTTGATTTGAATTATTTAATACTTTTATCAAATAAACTGTTAAGTTAAATCAACACGTTGAATATCCCACTTACATATAAAAATCATTGAAGCAAATACTTGAAAGGGTTTGTAGCATTAAAACAAACTATTCAAATTTTTCAACTAACCAAAAAGCGTCATTGGTTTAACTAACCCATATGTTGAGCAGATAATAATTGTTAAGCTAAGTGGCTAATAAGGTTCAAATAATAACATTTTTGGTTTAATCAAACTTTTATTGTGTTGAATTGAAACATTTAGCTGTCAAATCAATCATTTCGTTGCGTTGTACATTGTTTAGAAATAGAATTAGTTTAAACATCCAAGGTAGTTTGATTCAATATTCAGCTTGATCGATTCCGGCTTAATGAAGTTATTTTAACCATTTTTTTTAATACAACTTGGCGATCAACAAATGAGTTTGTTCATCCCTAACAGATTTTAAAAAAATATTGATTTAAAATAACTTCATTCAGTCACATTATCAAGTTGTATATTGAATCAAATCTCACCTTGAATGTTACATTAACCCCAGTTCATCCTGCATAATATTCAGTGTAGCTTCCACTTCAATTTTATAAAACTGACACTGATTATTGAAAGTTTGTTTATTCCTTGAGGTTGCCATTGATCTGTGAAGTTATACGTTCGCTTATATAGTTGAATGCTAAAAACAACGGCATTTAGTTATGGGCAATGAGACCAATTTATAAGTAGGTACTTACGTGTTTTTAGACGAAGAGATTTTGCTTAAACATAGTACAGCATACTAAGTTTATTTTCCATGTATTTTTACAGTTAGTTGAAATACTTTTATGGAAACTAACACAATAAACAATGCGAAGTAACGCTTGACGCCATGTTGACGTGTCGCAGTCGAAGGGTAGCAGTATATTAAAGATATAATGTGCGCGCGCAGTACAACCAATACGCAGTATCGCACACTTACTGAAAACGATTGGAGTTCAACAAATAACCCGACGTTTGATTTGGCAATCGTAGTTTATTTAAATCAACAAGCTAAAGTACGTTTGTTTCAATGTTAAATTTGTTACAAAACGTGTTCATTTGACACTTTTTTCAGCATTCATTTAACTAAAATGGATTTTTTTCAACATTAATGTAGTATTGGACTAAAATATGAAATTTGTTGACAATATTAGTTTGTATTAAATACGACTGATGTTGAATGAAATTCACTTTTGCATTCTTTTATTAACCAATTGTTATAATGCATTCAAACAAACAAATTTAAGTCAACTAATTGTTGATGTTAGTTTAACCATCTGCAAGCGGTTCAGGGAATATAGTTTCGTTTAGAACGACTAAAAAAAACCTTGATCAAATGCTTTACTCTTCAAAACAACAGAATTGGTTGTATCAACCAAATCACTTTTCTCAGTGTAGCAGCGTATCCTTTTTGTGCACTTTTCTTGACGTGTTTTTTGAAGTTCAACCTGTCGTCTAGATGCACCCCCAGATACTTTATTTTTTGTGAAATTTTAGATGTCGTTTTGTTAATTACTATTGGTTGAAAAATTTTTATGTTTGTAAACTTTCTCTTGAATAGTATTGTTTCGGTTTTTTCGGCGTTTATTTTAATTTTCTATTTTAAATAGTATTCTTCCAACAGGTTGATGTGAATATGAACTTGTTTGTTGTCAGCAAATAGGGAGGTCTTGGTTCGGGGGAATTCCGGAAGATCGTGTATGTAAGTTGTAAAAATTTATGGACCTAACACTGATTCTCGTGGTACGCCAGCTTCTATATCTTTTACGGCAGATTTTCCATTGTTAATTTTAACAATGAACTTTCTATTAGTCATATATGAAAACATTAGTTTGATTACTTGCGCAGGGAAGTTTAGTTTTATTAATTTGTAAGTGACGCCATTTAGCCAGCTCTTATCGAACGCTTTTTCGATCTAAGAGTGGCATCGTGGTTACTTTGTTTCGATTGAAGTGCTATATCGTTGACTATTCGGACCACTTGCTGCGTGGTGTTGTGTTTAGGTTTAAAGCCGAATTGTGTTTCCTGTGTCATCTTTATGGTTGTTTCCAATTTATGTATTCTGTTTAGTATAATCTTTCCCGTTAACTTTGACAATGTTGACAGAAGACTGATAGGTCTGTAGCTAGTTGTGTTTTTTAGGTTGTTACCTGGTTTGTGTATAAGGATGATTACTGCTCATTTCCATTGTTCCGGAAAATGTCCTAGTTTGAATATGCTGTTTACTATGTACGTTAGCTGAAGTATTGATTTTTTAGAAAAATTTGTTATGACTTTGTTGTGGATTTGATCATTCCCTGGAGCTTTGTTGCTAGGCAAGTTCTTAATTACATCTGCCATTTCTTTTGGGTTTGTTATTAGGTCCTTATATTCGGTTACAGATGGTTCTTTATTTGCGATATCGATTAGAAATTTTTCTACTTAGGTTTTTATATCATCGTGCTCTGGTAAATCTGGTTGTAGTTTGTGTATGGCTTGAAATGCGTTTGCTATAGCTTTTGCCTTTTCCTGGTGTCTTATGAAGTCCTTGTTATTTTCCGTTAATGTCGGTATGTGTTTGTGTGTTCTGCGCAATCCTCTTGTTATTTTCCATAAGTTATTGTCGTATGATTTTAGTTTCTCTAACTTGCTTGTCCATTGCTCGTTCCTGTGCACACCTATTTTTGTTATAACTTGGTTCTCTGTAGATATTAGATCGATTTTTGTTTGAGGGTTTCCAGTTTGTTGCCATCTTCTTTTTATTCTATTTCTTTTTCTAATTAGTTCCTTAATTTCAAACGGTAATAGGTCTTTGGTGGAATCGATTGTTTTCAGTTCACTATTGTTGTTTATTGCTTTTGTTATTCCATGTGTAAAGCTTTTTACTGTTTTTTCCAATTGATTTGCTGATTCTAATATGCCAGTTATTTCTATATTTTCATCTAGGCAAGTTCTAAATCGCGTTCAATTTGTGTTTTTGAACGATCTTGTTAGTATCCTTGTGTCTTGCTTTTTACCGCTGCATATTTTGAATTTTACGGGGTTGTGATCGGAGCATAGCTCTGGTTCTGATATTGGGTGAATAACTTCTTTAAGGTTTTTGTGATTACCAAATCAATAGTTGTGGGTGTTGTGTTGTTCCACGAGAAAGGCGTCGGCGTGTCGTGTATATGATTTCCAGTTTTTTATTGCTACAAAATTCTCGCAAAGCTATTCCGTTAGCGTTATTGTGATGATAATTGCATGTATAATGTCGGGCATTTAGGTCGCCGGCTAGAATGATTTTATTGCTAATACTAAATAATTTTTTTAGGTTGTGTTGGTTTAATTTATTTGGTGGTGAGTTGTGTGCATATATTATGTGTGTTAATTAGCTTTATCCACAGAGCTTGGATTTCGTTAGGTTCTAGTTGCACTTCTGAGTAAGGTATTCTGTTATTTATGAAAATTAAAACACCTCCCTGTCCATTATCGTGTGGTCCGTCTTATCTTACTGTAGTGTAATTTCCAATTTTAACTTTTTATGTTGCTTTTAGTTTTGTTTCATTTACTAATAGAATAGCTACACTATTTTCGTTAATATAATTAATTACTTGCCCCAGTTTGTTAGTGAGACTGTTGGTTCGAAGGATATATCATGCATTACTTAACATAAACACTTACTTTGAATTCCTCTAATAATGATGTGGACTGTAATTAGGTTAACTGTATAGCGAGCTTAACGGCACTATTTTATTGTCAATCAGCACTTACGATACGAAACTAGTTTGTCACTTCCGGTGGTTCAAACATGACAACACAACACCCTCGTCGGCTGCCGGTTTTATGTCCTTTCGTGATTTTTAAAGGAAGGGGTTAACAAGGATCAAGCAAAGAGGGGCAGGAGCCCGAACAGAGACCATTTGCATTCCACGTCACCATATGAAGTTTTTATAATTCATACCTGTGGAGCTGTTGTGAGAAGTTATAGAACGCCTGAAACTTTGTCAATGACGTTCTAAAATTGGTCAATGCTATGTTTAAATCTGTTACGGCTTGGAACATGGCGTCTACATTAACTAATGAATTTAGTTTTTCTAATTCTACCGCTAGTCTATTTAAGCCTTCTAGGTCGTTATTAGCGCTAGGTTCCGGTTGATTTGTATTCTTTCGCTGTTTATTTGTTTCTGCGTGATTGTGGTTATTTGCAGTTTGGCCCCATTGGTGGATGTTACAATTTCTTGAAGGTCCTGGTACACTCAGAACTGAAAATTGCCTATTATTATTATATACATTGGGTTTGACTTGTTTATCGACGATTTGTGTTGTTAGTTGTTTATTTTTTATATTGTCTATAATATTGATATCGACTGGACATTCTCTGCTATTCGTAGGATGAGCCCTGCTACAATTGACACTTTTCGCGGGTGTTGTTATTGTCTTTGTGCACGTATAGGTCCAATGGTTCCCAGCGCATTTTAAGCAGTTGGTTTGTCTCCGACAATTGCTTGTAGCGTGGTTCCATTGTTGGCATCTATGGCACTGGATAATGATTATTGTTGCGATATCTTTCCCAGCTAATACGTGTGTAATTTAATGATTTAACGTTTTGATTGAGGTGATTGATGGTTGTACTGCTATCTGTTATGATTAATAGTAACGGCATGCTTTCGGTTTTCATCCTAAACACTTGTAGCACTTCAACTTGTTTACTTATTAATGTAAGAAATATCGTTTGTATCACAATCGGCGCTTAATTCGCGTACCACGAATGCATGCCTTTTGTCGTCTGTTTCGGTATACGTATGGAAATTGTAATATTTTCCTAATCAACCGTCCGTCGTCGAAATGTGAAAACCAGTCAAGACGGTTAATTAAGGCCAGGCAGACTAACTCAGCGGCGTAGGTCGTGGTTCAAACTAATAGCTAAAACCTTGCTTGTACTTACCAATCATGCAATATAAATATAAATCATCAATATATACATAAACAATTTATAATCAACATGGGCGCCAATCAGCGGAAAGGCACTGATACCTAATAAAAGCAATCATAAAATAAAACTTCGTACTTTAGAAAAAGGAATAACCTTTTATTAAACCATCAACTGTCAAATTATAAACAAATAAATAAATGAACAGTTGAACTCAAAATGAAATAAGGCCTACAGGGCCCACTATTCCGACATAAAGTAAACGTAATTCTATCTAACCTAATTGTTTTACAGGGACGTGCACGTCGTCAACATATACCTAATCTTTAGCCTAAATATTATCAACATAAGACATTTAATTAAATTAACTAACGTACTTGAAACACAATAAGGCATTTCTGTCCTTTAAACAAGGTATCATTTATGTACAAATAAGTCAGGAGATTTCATGGGTTAAAACCGCCGTCTCTCTTCAATAATAACTTCCGGAACACGTGAAACGTAAGTTAATGTCAATAATAATTTGCATGAACCCAGCCCGGCCTTGAGCTCGCAACAACAGTTTCCTTACTAAATGGACGACACTCCCGCAACCCGTCGTTAGCGTCTATATGTAAAATTAACATACATTTCCGCGAGCAAAAGTAAGTACAATATCAACTGATCTATAGTAATTAAACTTTACAACAACCGCAAAAGTTAGAAACGCAAGTCCGAAAAAGCTTTCACTGCTGAGCTATTAACGAATGTTAATCAACGTCTTTATTACGTTCCAATGAGGGTATTTGAGGCAAAGGAATTTTCTTTTACATACATTTAAGCAATAGCACACGGTCGTTAGCCTGTATGTAAAATTAAAAATAGTCCTTCCTTACCAATTAATAATACGCTACAAAAAGTGATGTAGAATCGAAATAAAATGTATAGCAAAGTGTTGCTTTGCATTATCAAAATAAATGTCCTTCAAACAAAATAAATACTCACGTGTTCTAAGCAACACACAAACACGTCTTCACGCGAAGACCACACACCGAAAAAAGCCCAGAATCATTCCTGTTACTTCACATCGGCAACCACATTCCCCCAAACTCCGAATGAATTCGTCCGGCCCTGCCGCCGCAGGTCGTTACCATCTGTCGAAATACCAAGAACTAAACCCTCTCAATACATTGTAATGCGAATGGTATGCGATCATAGGAACCGTAAACGTAAAACCCGATGCTTTCGTTAAGATGTAAGCTTTTAAAATATAGAAGCGTTCGCTTGGGTTAAATAATTCCACCACGGTCTATGCGGGCTCTGTAACACGTACAAATAATTCAACCACGGTTTGTGAAGTATAAAGGTAATAATTAAAATTATGTCAACTGATAATAATATAAGTTTTGGTACGCAGTAGCGTAACATTATATAAGAAATAATGATAAAATATATGCTTAACAAGGCGATTGAAAATCGGGTTGTTACAAAATGTCCATTTCTTTTATAAATCTTAACTTATCGTCTTGGTCTTCAAAATAAATATTAGTTTTATTAGCGGTATACTTTACTGTTGCACTTGTGGTGGAGCTTTCTTGCATTCTTGTTATTAGCGCTTCATGGTCTTTTGTTCGTGCGTGCAATACTACCGGAGGTAGAGTTTTATTTTTCTTATTACTACGTTTTAAAACTTGAGGGATTTCGTTTTCATTGTCGTTTTCATTGTCGGTTGCCATATCAGTGCCCTCTATTTCGGTGTTTTCAGTATTTAAGATTTCATACTGGTTTTTGATAGGCACATTAGAGGTGGTGCTGGTTTCATCAATGGATATTTTGCGAGTCTTTTTGGGTTTTATAAAGCCATCACTAGTGTCTGGTTCACTACGGTGCTGTTTATTCTTATTAGTATGAGTTGTTCAGAGTATGTCCTTCATATTGATTTTTAATACACTTTCAGGTTGCGTAAGAATTTTTGAAGTGGTAATACTTTCCGTATTGCACTGGGAGCTTTGGGGTTGTTGCGAGTTGCTCGTAAAATCCGAAGATACATTCTTTACTTCGGTAGCTTCTTGCATTAACATGTCTTTAAGCTTTACCAATCAGTTTATACTAGAATTTTCAACTTCTTAGGACCGCATTTAGTCTGTTTGCATATGCTTTTATTTACATCTACATTGTGCTTCATACGTTTAAATTATTAACTTAATTAAATTAAATTATCTGGTAAGGAGTCCTATCACTAAATTAGTCTAATTTAAACATCGCGGTATTTGCACTGCACTAATCCAACCTAATTTTAACTTTACCGTAAAATTAAATTTAAACTAAACAGTAATATATACACCACACAATTTCCATCATCCGCTTCTTGCAACAAAGAGCTTAGATCATATTTCAGGTACGAAATACCTTCACGATCTTTATTTATTACCTAGCGGTTTCAGACACGTGCAGTCGCTATGAACTGGACGAAAACCGGTGCTTTTCAACTTGGTATGTTCGTTGTCTATATTAAAAGTCGCGTTCCGGGTATGTAAAGTGCTTATGCGAATGCACCTAGCAAATATTCAAACACCGCGTTTTCTTAAAATTACTCAAAAATTTAATAAACAACGGCCGAGAAGTGGATCGAAAGGCGAGGAGTCGTATAATCATTATATCATAGCGAACATCCTCTTCTGCGAATGCAATTTCAGCTGCATGAGATGATGTACCATCCTTTGCGAAAATCATCATACGCAACACCAAAACTTGCATTGAACTCGTGTACGGATTGTTAAAAAATTATATACTTCCATGTTCAGATATACTACACGGCCCTGCAACTGCTATATGGGTAAGAGTTCGGTTTAGAAAGACAAACATTTTTAGGGGTCGTATATATATTTCGATTCGAATTGGTCCCCTGAGTCTAACGACATACGACTTTTGTTTAGGCAACGACCCCTTAAAAAGTTATAGTCAATAAACTAACCCATGTTAAGCCTATGAGAATTTTTTTTTCTACCAAAAAATTGATTTTTTCGTAAAACCAAACCTAACCTAACGTAACCTAACCAAACCTAACCTAACCTAACGTAACGTAATCTAACCAAACCAAACTAACCTATGGAAATTTTTTCTACCAAAAAATTGGTTTTTTCGTAAAACCAAACCTAAACTAACGCAACCCAACCTAACGTCACCTAACCTAACCTAACCGTAACCTAACCTAACCTAACCTAACCTAACCTAACCTAACCTAACCTAACCTAACCTAACCTAACCTAACCTAACCTAACCTAACCTAACCTAACCTAACCTAACCTAACCTAACCTAACCTAACATAACATAACTTACCCTAACCTAACCTAACCTAACCTAACCCAACCCCTAAAAAACAACAAAAAAAACGAGAGGATCACAATTTTTTATTTACTCAAGAATGTAATTTGAATGAAGCAAAAGAATAAATGTAAAATTAATTAAGCACGTGAATCACCATATCCATGGCGAATAGCCTGAAGTAAAGCTTCGAAAGGATCTCTAGCATATTTATAATTCCAGCGGCGCCAGAGGTATTCGCATAAGTGATCAGTGATCACCAAATATACCCGAAATGTCATTTAAAATTTTTCCAATAAACTTAACATGGGACAGTTTATTGACCATAACTTTTTAACTGTCATTTCCTAAACAAAAGTCGTATGTCTTTAAACTCATAGGACCAAAACTAATCTAAATATATATACGACCCATAAAAATATTTGTCTTTCTAAACCGAACTCCAGCCGCTATATGTATACGTTCCTAAAAAAAAACCAGGGACTACCCACCCAAGTACTGACCAGAGCGAGAGGGTGCTTAACTCTGAAAACGTGCGATTTCCAACAGACGTACGCGGCTGTCGCTTTTGCCCCTTTATGTCATATGCGATTTGGATATTTAAATGGTCACTTTTCGTGAGGGGTTGCCAGATGCTGTGTATAAAGTCGTGAATTTGTCCTGAGACCTCTCGAAGCCCTTAATACCTGAAAAATAGCGCTGTAGCAGTTCCATATAAAGTTGGGGATGTGTAGTTTTAATAAAAATAACAAAGTCACAGAAAACGACGATATTGCAGCGTAATAAGAAAAAAAAAGACAATGACACGCGGTGTTCTCAAGCGGTCACGCATCCAAGTACTGACCGCGCCCAATGTTGCTGAACTTCGGTGATCGGACGAGAACCAATCAAATCAAATCAAAAAGAATTTATTTACATTTTTTACATAAAATATATGTATTCACATGTCAACAACATAATTAGACACATATATTTGTGTTTTTGTGAATTGCTTAAGATGTTCCTATCATAATTAATATACCATCCTCTTTCTTCTTCTTTTGCTCTCGCGTTAATGCTTGAGAATAGTTTGCAATGGTTCAATTGCTTATAATAGTTGTTACACACTTTTTTATATAGATTTATATAGTGTATTTACTTTACCTTATAGGCGGCAGAGCCTCAATAGATTATGAGGGGATCCTGTTTAAGGTTTAAGCCCAGGGTAAAGTGGATGGTAAATGGCTTTGAGTAAAAAAGGACCCTCTAAATAGATCTTCCAGCCAGCTAAGCTTCTTCAACTTAGGGCACAGCTATGAGCTAGGGTCGTAGGATGGTATACGATAATAAAAGAATTTTTAATGGACGCCACAGTATCTTAATAATTATTATACTATGAATCAATCGGAAGACCAGATACGGAAATCTTTGAAAAGAAAAAAAAATATCCTTGACGAGCAACACAGAAAAATAATACTTACTTATGACTCTGCAACCTGGAATGGGAACGACGATCTCGTACTATCTGAAAATTTAATCACTTCTAAACATTTTTGAACTAGGACTACGTTAGAGCCTAGTCACTTTATCACAAAAAAAATAAATTATAAAAAGATCAACTAGTCAAAATTATACTACAAAAAATTTTAAACTCCACACCAATAATATATCTTTCTCCACTACAAAAATTTCATAACTGTGGTTGTTTGCTTCTATAGAAAAATTATTGATGACTTCAATGATAGAAAGCTTTAAGACAAGTTAGTACTCTTTCTATTGATTTACAAAAAAAATATATACACCATTTGTACAATTTTATACGTACTGAAACTTTCGAGATAATTATCTTTATTAAGGTCTAGTATTAGTCGCTGATCATTTATATGAATTTTATAAGTGAAAATTTATTATTATTCTCTATAAGAAATATAGTGTTTTCACTATTATTCTACAATTTATGTATGATACCTGAATAGGATCCTTTTCGGGCTTACAATTAATTGATTGAATGCTCTGACTTTCCGTAGATTACAGAACTACATTTTTAATTGATTTAATTGATGGAATCAAACGTCAAAAACACTTATTGTTTGAATTAAACTATACTTCAAGTGTAGTGCCAAAAACATTATATTTTTATGTGACAAACAAATAGAAACGTGTCACGTGTTTAGTTACGAATACATTTTAGTATAACCTTGTAAATTCAAAAATTATCATATAGAAATTTCTTTGGGTTTATAAGAGCATTTATGAAATATCCAACTATTAAATTCTGGACAAAATATTACGTGTCTAATTTAAATGACCATATAAATTTTACAAAAATTTCGTGTACCAATTTAAATGAACATATAGAATTTACAAAAATTATTTGTACATTTTCAGTAATGGTTCCATGAAATGAAAATTGATCTAAAATTGTAAATGACTCACCACAAACAATCTGCTAGGCTGCGAGTTGGTCAACCATCTTGAGTACTTACAAAAGCAGATGCGCGCGGCTGGCACGTGCACGGGTTTGACTTCTATACGAAACAACATCTGCAGAAACTTCCACCATCCTGCATAGCTACATTTGAGACTTTGTACTTTCAACACAACTAACAACCAATTGTGCTTCTGTGTTGCATAACAATTATATACGAAAGATTTATCGCTTCACAATTTGATACATTACGTGCTTACATAAAATTTGCGTTCCAATACTATAAAATTTGCGTTTCAAAATTGGACTTGAAATTTGGCTTCGATATTATTTTTTACTTTTATTTTTATTTTTACTTTAACTTTTACTTACGCTGAAAAGAATTGAGGAAATCATTTGGATGTAAACTTGAAAATTATTCACCTACCGTAGATATGTATTTCTTGGTCTCCCTAGGTCGATACAGCAACTAATCGAGGCCATGGTATCCGTTGACACCATTTCACCTCTTTTGGGAGGGCATGTTTTATCAAACCTGCTAGTCCACGTTTCAACACTTGCTTCGCTGATTACATTCAGATGGTAAATGATGAACCTTGGCCACGAGGCAATTTTAATATCCAAGCACGCGCAGAATGGGAATATTGTATTAATACACATACAGATGGAAGAAATCTTAAATTTAATTTCGAGTCTTTAAATATAGGTGGAACCCTATGTATGAATTGGTAATATATTGATACCATCGGAATTTAATATTTTCTGTCTAATAATGGATATTTGTTAAATAGATATTTAGAACAAAAACGTATATTTATGAAGCAGGTAATTGTATTCGTTATATAGTTCTGTTGCAAATGTTAGTATGTGTTTTTTGAGCAGGAAAAGTAATACCAAAAAACCTGCTTTAAATTTTAACATTATAGGTTTTCTAACAGTCGGTAAATATAGGAAGATTCTGATAAGTAAGCTTATGTTTTATTTTGAATTCTGCGCTATTTAGTCGATTTCTGGTGATATTCTTTAGTAGTGGGTTGCAACTGAGTTGTGTCGAGTCGAATTTTTGTGATATTCGGTCAATGTAATTTCTAATAAATTCTACCCCTGCTTTATCATGTAGTCCTTTTATTCGAATATATCTGTCGCTATTTGTGATCAATCGTAGGCATTTGTTCTGGAATCGTTGCATAGGTAGGGGTGCTGAGTTGCTAATGTTTCACCAGACTGGGGCAGCGTATGTAATGTAGGCCTGATAATTGCAGTATAAAGCAGCTTTTTATTTTTAGTTGATATATTACTATTTTTGGCTAAGAGCGGATACAAGGATTTAGCGCTTGCGTATACTTTTATAATGCTCATCTTAATGTGTTGCATAAAGTTCAATCTTTTGTCCAAATGTACCCCAAGGTACTTTACTGTATCTGTAAAATTTTGTAAGGATATCAAGATGAAATTGAGTTTGTTCACCACTAATGATTGCAGAGTCGGAATAGAATTATATGGCTGTGTCGTCAGCGAACAATGATGTTATTGTTCTTGGAAACTCTGGCAAATCTCGGAGGATCATTATAAATAATTTGGGACCTAGAATAGATCCTTGGGGTACACCGGCATTAACAGGTCTTGCAGTTGATCTCGCTTGGTTGATTTTGACTATGAATTTTCGGTCCTTGATGTACGAGTGTATTAATTTTATTAAATATATGGGTAGTTTTAGTTTTATAAGTTTGTATATAAGGCCAGTAGTCCACACTTTATCAAAAGCCGTTTGTATATCCAAAAGCACCATTGTGTTTACTTTGTTTTTATTAAAGTTGACAACGATATCGTTTGCGATACACACCACTTGTTGAGTAGTGTTGTATTCAGTCTTAAACCCAAATTGAGAGTTCTGTGTAGACTTCATAGCCTTTTCGAGCTTACTGATGCGCTTTTGGACGATTTTTTCAGCTAGTTTACCCAATGTCGACAGTAAGTTGATAGGTCTGTATGCTGTGATATCGCTGTGTTCTTTTGCTGCTTTTGGAATGGGTACTACTAGGTCTGTTTTCCAGTTTTGTGGGAAATGTTGAAACTTAATTATACCATTTACTATATAAGTACATTGTGAGATCGCTTTGCTGGGGAAATTCTTTATAACCTTGTTGTGAATTGTGTCGATTCCTGGGGCTTTGTTGTTTGGAAGAGTTTTTGTAATACTCTTGATTTCTGATGGGTTTGTAATTATGTCTTGTAGGTCTTTAAGTGGGATGGTGTAATTTCTCGTCTGTTGTAAAAACATATTTACTTCGGCTATTATTGTTTCGTGGCATTTCTCGTCTGGTTCCAACATATGCGCTTTTAAAAATTCTTCTGCAAGGATGTCCGCCTTTTTGTTATCTGTGAGGTACACTCTATCGTTGCTTTTCAGTGTTGGCATACGTTCCAATGATTTGCGTAATGACTTTGTTGTTTTCCATAATGTATTGTCTTGGGGTCTTAATTTATCAAGCTTCTCTGTCCATTTCTTGTTTCGGTGTTCTTTAATAAGGTTTCTAATATTTTCTTCTGTCAACTGACGTTTTGTGTCGTGGTTTGCTGTTTGTTGCCACCGCTTCCTATTCCTGTTTCTATGTTTTATTGCCGTTAGGATCGATTGAGGGAGTTCGTCCTTTGTAGGGTCAATTTTTATTTCCGTTGTAAATTTTTTAACTGTTTTTGTTATGGGTGTTGTAAAATGTTCAACACAACTTTCTAAGGCTTGTACACTATGAAACTCTGAAGTGATTTGTATATTTCTGTCCAATTCGGTTCTGAAGTGTTGTCAGTCTGTCCTTTTGTACGATCTTATTTTAATTTTGTTTGGTTGATGTAGGTTGTATCCTATGGTAAACGACACCGGATGATCTGATGCTAGTTCAGCAAGTGAGTTTGGGTCCATAGCTCCAGTTATATTTTTCGCTACTAGTAAGTCTATGGTGGTGGGCGTTGTACCGTTCCAAGGAAAATGAGTCGCACTGTCAGGGAAAAGAACTTCCAAGTTGTTATTATTAACGTATTGACTTAGTGTTATGCTATTTCTGTTGTTACGGTGACAGTTCCAACTGAAATGCCTCGCATTGAGGTCGTCTACTAACACTACTTTTTTATATATGCTAAATACCTTATCCAAGTCACTTATACTAATATTGTTTCTACGGGAGTTGTGTGCACACACGATATGCACCTTATTGACTAATTTAACACATATAGTTTCCAAACTAATATCTTTTAAACACACTACACTATGTGGAATATTGTTTTTAATCGCTATCGTGACACCACCTTGACCTGTTTCATTTTGCCCGTCTTGGCGAATAATACTAAAACCTCTCATTCTAATTTTATGGCACTATTTCAGTTTTGTTTCTTTTATTAGAATTATATCTATTTTGTTTGCGCTTATAAATTGTATTAATTGTCCTAACTTATTTAATAGTCCATCTGCGTTCCACGTTACTTGTTAAATGTTTATTGGGTGGGTTAGCGGATGTAGTTTTTACTATTGAATTTTGACTCCAGTTATAGATGGCATAGTTCCTGGATGGGCCCGGCTTTGACATTGTTGGAAATTTACTTCTGCTGTATAAATTGGGAGGTAATAATGTATTGCTTCTGGATGTTATTAGCAAGGTGTGGACCTTTGCAATTAACGCACGTCGCTGGGGTGGATTTATCTTTTTTACACGTGTAGGTCAAGTGAGGAGCCGCACACTTTAAACAGTTAATTTGTCCACGACAGTTGGTGGCAGCATGTTCCCATTCCTGGCATCTGTGGCACTGAATGATGGTCTTGTTATTAATGTATCTCTCCCACGTGACTTTCGTGTAAAGAATGGCTCTTATATTCTGATTTAAGTGTTTAATGGTGGTGTTGCTATTTGTAATTATTAGAAATAGTGGAGTTTTAATGGTTTTCATCCTAAAAACCTGGCGACTGGGATCTTTTCTTGCTGCAACAAAATACAGGTTGGGCCAAGCTATTTATTTTTTTAAAAAAAGATTTATTATACAGTCGCAAAATCTTAATACACAATAGCTAACATTGTATTACATTTATTTAAAGGTAGTAGAACTATTACTTGAAACTATTGTACTCCGGCAGAGAGGCGATGTTAAAGCTTCAACTGCTGGGACAAGTCTGTCTTTCTAAGTTCAATTTCTGTTCCCTTTTTGGGTTTTCCCCCTACTCAACAATTGACATTTTACCCTATTCCATTAATCATTAGATTACTTAAAACTATACATATTTTATTACTAAGATTTAGTGGTCGTTTACAATATCCGGTCATGTACTTTAATCGCTATTGGAAATATTAATTATTTCTAGTCTAGACAGAAAGTCGTAAAACGTTCAATAAGGGTCCTGAGAAATTACCAAAGTATCGCAGTCACACATAAATTACATGAAATTATTGATATTGGTGTCAAAAGCAAAATACACAAAGGGTACAAAAACATAATCTTAATAATAATGGTTTCTCTAATAAATGTAGAATTAAAATGACAGCTTTAATTCGTTTCAGTTAAAATATCAACTTATACTAATTTATGCTTCCTTATCTTTTTAGAACACTTACTATAATTTAACAGAATCTCTACAAAGTGCTTGCAAAGCAACTTTACAAATATTATTTTATTCGCACTATATATTGTGAATCTGTAACTCCTCCCATCCTATGGGAAAATTTCAAGTTCAACGAGAAATTTTATTAAAAGTTCCTACTTTTACACTTCTTACCTAGCTTACTTTGCTAATGAAATGGTTTCTAATACGTTCTTTTGCTTATTCTCTATCTCTTTTATAACATTATGTGCTTGCTACGCTTGATATTTTACATATAGTTTACATATCAATACAACTACAATTGTGATAATTACAATATATCCGACAATTGTCCATACGCTTATATTATCATAATGTACGCTGGGCGTTCTTAAACTATTCACTTTTTGTAAATTTCCGTCCATCGCTTTCACAACACTATCCAGATTATCTAACTCTAAATGTTCTAGTTTCATAGGTTCTATTACGGCAGTGGTTAAATCTTGTCGTTCATTAGATACGAATTCTAGACTTGGCAAATTCGCATATTTTTTTGTTAACACTGGATTTTTATACACGCGGATAATTTCGTTTTCAATTCTTATATAGCAGACCTCTTTCAACGTTATTAAATAACTACCGAGTAGTGCCATGTTGTTTTCGTCTATTCCGCAAAATGAAGTCGCAATCGTTTCTTGAGGAAAAATGGCGATCCATTTATTTTCAATTACTTTTTGCATTTTTCTTTGAGTGATATCTATATATCTCCTCGAACAAGTTTCGTAGTTACTTGAAAATTTTAATAATTGAACCTCGCAGGGCTCTCGTTTTTAATATAATTTGTAGTAAGTGAGTTACAAATGTACTGGCTTGGCATAATTTCGTTACATTTTTCGTTTGCCAGACCGTACTTAAGGTCATTTAGTGCTAAAAACTTACCTTTTGGTACAATAATTTGAAATTTGTCTCCAACTCTGATTGGAAATGCGAACATGTGAAAATAATTATATGAACTTGCTTCTACAATTGGGATTTCTACAATAAAAATTATTTCGTTGTCTTTCGCGTATGCTTTTACCTGTGCAATTTTCGTAAATAAAATTACGTTATCAGGGTTTATCTCAAAAGGTAATTTATTATTCTTTATGACGGGTGAAACTGTGTGTAGTTCTGTTAATAATTCGTTTGGGTCAATAATACTTGAGTGCAGTGTATTTAATTGCGCGAATGTTATGGCATTTTCTAAGGTGTCGAGAATTTGCTGTATTACTACAATTGCTGCAATAATTTGATTAAATACTGTGTTAAAAATTACCAAAGTGTACATATTAATATTGTGTATAGTTACATTATTCATGCTTTGTTCTAATTGCATTATTCTACTCTGCATAATAAGTTGGTTGCTCGCTAGTTTAGACATTGTATAGTTAAATTTAATTATCGTTGACTGGGTTAATGAAATTTGTTCCTTTAATACGGTTTTAAGCTCGTCTTGATTCTTACTTAATTCTTGTATTAATTTATTGTAACGTTCGGCATCTGTTTGATCTAAATTACCTGTAATAATTTTAATAATTGATCCAAGTCCGTCAATAAGTCCACGTTTGTGTCTTCTAGTAGTCGTTCTAGGTATAATTCGGTTGAATCGTTCGTTTGTTGTTTGTAACATGTTTTCTATGATGTAGATGTAATTGTGCATTTCTCTTGAATATTCTTTGCCAAATTTGGATAGAAAAACTGAATTATTTATTGTGTTGTAATTGCGTTCTATTAATTGAAATTCGTTCTTTACCTTAGTTAAATCAAATTTTTGTATGAGTGTCCAGTCATCAATCGTGTTTTGCATAAGTCCTAATTTTAAAGGTATCAGTCCTGGGTTGTCTGTAATTAGCTCTAGTTTCATTCCGTCGTCGCTGGTTGTGATTGGCTTGAACGGCATAATTGTGCCAATGACGATGACGGCGAGGGATCTGAGAAAGAATGGTGTCGTAAGTTTTTCAGGTGTGCGTACTTTGTGATTTTGCCGTTGTCTAGCACGCCAAAGTTCTAGGTGCTGTTTTGTGTCGTTTGTTCTTGAAATTTCTTTCAAACACTGTTTGTCCTACTTCAAATTTTTTGATTGAAGTGTCTGCATTACGCTTGGTCAAAACTCGCTCTTTCTCAGTGACCAATTTATTCTTAATGTTATTATAGGTCGTATTTAATTTGTCTTTATGTTCTTTTACCCCAGTCAAATTAGACTTCAACCTCGGATTTCGAGCGAGTAAGCTGGAAATTTGCATAGACCTTTATTTTGATGTTCTAATGACTGACAAAAAAGTCTCATATTATATCGCGCCGGCGTCATAAGTTATTCAAGGTCAAAGGTCGGGTAAAACGGTTTTTTGCAATTATTTCGTTTTCTATGCAAAATACGGCATTTGAGGTTATCATAAATTCTGTAGATAATACAATTATCTACAATTTCGAATTTAACTATTTTTCGATAACTCCAACCGTTCTCGAGATATAGCGCGGAGAGTGGGGAGCGCGCATCCGTATATGTAATACCTATAAGTGAACGGCGTCGCTAGGTGAAAAGATGACTATACAAAATAATTAATAAAGTAAGAGCACAATTTTTGATATTATTTTTTCATTATTTATAGATGTAATAAGTTTATTTATTTATAAAAAATTATTAAATATATTATTTAGAAGAAATTTTCGTAATAATATTTATTATTCTATAGTATATGACTCTCGGCGAGTCTGTATAGTTTTATCTCAACGTTAATATTCATAAATTATTAAAAATAAATAACAGAGGAAAATGTGGCAAATATTGAAAGAAATAAGACGATATTAACTTTATTCTTTATTTATCACACTGTGTAATTACAAAAAATATATTTATATTTATTCTTAATGACTTAAATTGTCAGATAAATTTCTATAATGGGTCTTATTCGTCATTGTCTTCTTCGTCTTGATCTTCAAAGTCGATGAGTAGATCATTATCGCAATCTTCCGTATCGGTAATATTCGTCTCTAAGAGATCAAATATCTCTTGAGGCATATACTCAATTTCTTCATCAATATTATTTGATGTCGATGGAGCATTGAGACAGGCTTGGCCATTACACTGGCCACATACCGCAGAGCATTGCAACCCTACTTTCCTACATCCACAATTAGCACCACAGCCCTTTTGCAATTACAGAAGATGATGCTCAACAGTTCTTCTGGTGCTGGTGGCAATAATGTTGTTGTAGGAAGTAGAATATCATATTCTAAAACCACCCCATTCCTCAGGGATAAATCTTTTCCCAGCCAAGTTTGAGTTTGATAGTACACCCGATAAATATGTTGTTGAGCTGCTGCACTCGTAGGTGGAAGGGACGATAACTGCACCGGTCTATTGAGCCTTGTAGATTTAATAAATTGCAGATACCTGAGATTGTCGATATTCAGTTCAGTTTTCGGAGCATTATACATTGCTAAGAGAACACGTACTCCATTATTATATAATATGTCTGGAGGACAGTTTTCTTGCCGAAATAATTGCGCTGACTGACACAAATCAGGATGTTTTTCAAATATTTTAATAATTTGCAACTTTCCTTGTTGAATAGTGATGATGTCGTGTCACACCCAGTAAATGCATGCAAAATAAAATATGTTCTTTGCAGCGAGGATATTTGTCCAAACTTTTGATGAATACATTCTTGTTTCTATATTCCTTTGCCAATTTTTTGACAAAATTTCTCGCTGATATAATTTTGTTCGTCCGATTAATATGACCAGCAAATCGATGTCTTCTCCAACGATGACAGCAGTTTTTTGTTGTTCGGATATTGCAATGGCTGTCTCGACAATCAGGACATCAGCATCATCTCTAGCTTGTTTTGTAGCGATATTAATGATTTTAGTTGTTCAATAAGCATTTCAATGAAATTTTTTTTATTGTTCCTGTTTGATAAAAATTTTTCTTGGCTGGTCGGCACAATCATTGTTGCATCAAAACGTACCTCGTAAGATGTTGAAAAAGCTGCGGTTCGTCGCAATTGCTCCATTGCTTTTATGTTTTTACTGTAATCTGCATATCCGTCGAATACAACAACAACATTTGAACCAAAATGGTTTTGCAAATAGTTGATGTATTTATTGACGATTACAGAGAAAGTATCATTTTTGTTCCATACGACGCGATGCAAAAGAAATCCACCATCGATGATATATGTAACATTATTCTGATTAAGTTCAATATCAACAGGTTCCATAATATTGAACAATTTGGCTTTTGGACTTTTTCGCATGCCAGCATTATCAAATAGTGATGTTGGGTATGGACTTAATTCATATTGTAGATATTTTCAAGATGGTGGTCAAACTTCTTGTTTACAGTTATTCTCTGAAAAAGTAGCAACGGATCTATTGCGACTTTGCAGTTATTCACTTTAATAGATCTGTTGACTGTAGAAAGTGGAACAACTTTGTCTGCACGCTTCAATTTTATGTCATTGAATGTCAATCCAGTAATTTTTCCATTGACTCCAGGCCGATAGTGCTTGCTTTGTGGCAGTTTATGGTGTCATTTCCCACAATTCCTGAAGCTATTGATACAACTTGCCTTATATTTGGGAAAGGATTGTGAAGTGTAAACCATTCTACAAGCTTACTTACATCTGTGTTGTCTCTTTTATTCGTGAATCTCTAGAATCGACATGCTGGTCTACTGAGTCTAAGGAAATATTACACAACTTTTCGATTTCGTCACAGATAGTAGACGTAGCATACATGCTGTATACCCACTTGGACAAAACGCTATCTTGTGTACTCCGACCTCTTGATACGCCTCCTTCTGTCTTCATGGACTTCATCAAACTTTGCTCGATTATCATATCAGTCCACGTTCCTGAGTTAAACTTATCTGTGCGTTTTACCGTGAAAACCGTTTTGAAATTCTCAAAATTCTGTTGGTCCATTGTATCTCTCAAAGTAATCATATCTTGGAGGTAGAGATGCGTTGACTTGGCATAAAGAAAGCGACCACTTGCATGAAAATACGGAAGCATTTTTTCACCGCATTAAGATGCTCCTCAAAGAGTCCGAGCCGTTCAGCGCGAATGAAGTCTAGTGCTATTGATACCATATGGAAATATTGTAACCATAATTGAGCTGTGGGACCTCGAGCTTTTAGTTCATTAAATTTGTCGACATATTGATTGATTATTAACTGGCAGTTATTTGCACATCCTTCTAAATTTTCATAGGTTACTTCGTGACTCATCATCTGTTCAATTAATTCATCTAAAACGTTATCATTTTCAATCTCCATATCTTCAAAAATCACCTTTGATAATGCAAGACGTAATAGCGTATGACCTCTGATACTTCTTGAATAAGCATGACCATCCAACATTTTGTCGACAGAATTAGCAGCATATATTTGACTGAGAGCTTCCTTGATCCCACTTCCATCCATAATATATCCTATGCTTCCAAGAAAGCACATGAGCATATGAAAACCTCCTAGTCTTACAATTACTTGAGACAAGTCTGAGTTAGCATCTGATGCAGCTACGATTTCTCGAGCTTTTATATAGAGTGGCTGATCAAAAGTTATTATGCACGTTTTTGTCCGTGTGTCTTAGCAATATTTATAGCACATTGTAATGTAGTGTAAATTGTATTCATATTACTCGCAGGTTGATCAATAAAGGGAAGGAACATTATCTGAGAAGTCTGAAAATTCTTATTATTTTTTGTTAGTTCCTCTATAAATCCATTCCATCCTGGCAATGGTGAAATATTTCTCCACTTTCCGTACATCCACAAAAAATCAACAGTATTAAACGAATATTCAGTAAGTACATCTTCATCATTAAGATTTTTAACTTCAATTCTGCTCAATCCAGGTATAGCATGCTTTTCGTATGTTAGAAGGGTACATGTGATACTGCTGCTAACTCTTTGCACTAGGCGTTGTTGTACATTTTTTTATACGTTCATCGTAAATAACAGCATTTTTTGGAGTTATAATTTTTATCATTCCCATTACATGGAAGGTATTATTACCGTCAAGAGTATTAACATTTATATCTGCATTATCTCCAACATATTGTACTAATACACCTGTCTCTGATGGTAGAATACGAGGTTGTGGGTGCAAAACAGCAGAAACTTCATACTTCACGGTATCGTTATATGAAGCAGAGAATCCAAAGCTTGACAAAACATCCAAAAGTCTTTTAGATCCATATCTTCTATGAAGAAATACAGATAGACCTAGTAATAGCTGTGATGAGAATGATCGCTCTCGCATTGAAGCCATTATAGCATGACTTATGGCTGTACATTTTGTTTGTAAATGATCCCTCTTAGTTTTTTTGTTTTTTACAATAACTTCTTCCAAAAAATGCAGTAAAGTTCTTGGAATTTCTCTATTAATATCGTCCATCATTTTACTTGGAGGCGGATAAGATTTAGTCTCGACAACAGAAGAACGAATATCTTCTCTAATAATCGCAGCAGCAGTTTCTACCACACGCATTCGTTCTTCTTCCACAGTACCTTTTTTATTATTATACCAAGCACTAGATAAAATATTAGCTTGCGTATCACGAAAAGAGATAATAGTAAATGATCCTATTTTCGTCGTTATTATTATATTAGTTAAATATCTTTCCTTAATTTTAAAATGATTGTTCTATCATTTGGAACATAGCCCGTAATGACATCCCTCAGTTCTTTTAATGTAAACTGCGAGTCTTCATTGTTTTCAATATAACAAAAAATTTCTTGCATTGCTGCTATTATTTTGTCATCTCGTCGAGGCACTTCATCTGTAGCAAGTAAACGTGTTTGACGAAGAAAATTAACATGGCAAATACTATGGTATTTGGCCTCGGCAGCTATCAAGTCGTGTTCAAAAATAATGCGATCTTTTACTAACTTGCCTAATAAATCGCCTCGTTCATCTGCTCTTTTCATGATAGTTTTTAAATTCAATTGTGCTCACTCTACTAATTGTGCGTTTATATTTTCCTCCTTCTTCATCTCCGCTACTTCATCAGCTGCTTCGCTACAGAACATACATAACGTTTTGAAGTCAAAATGTCAGTTCTCTTTTACGTTCATCTGATGATGTTGAGGGTTCTTCATCTTCATGACGTCGCTTAGACGCTGTAATCGAATGTTTACTAATATACACTTTACGACAGTCGACATGCACATTCACAGAAGTAACAGTATTTAAATATTCTATATGCCCATCGTTTCTAGAAATACTTGCAGTTTTAATGTTTTAAACCGCGCACAACATTCACTGTTTCTCCTTCCGAAAGCAGTTTATTACATATGAAACACAAATCAGTCATTTTATATGAAATGCTTAGCACGTTTCAAATTGTCTAAAATAAACGTCGAGATACGTATTTCAACTAAATAACAGACATGGAATAGAGAATAAAACCTTGAAAAAAAACTAATATAACTTTACAACAGAACATCTGCTTAGACTCTCTATACAGCCATATAAGGGTCAGGTATATAGGGTACAAGGGCCGAAACACCGTACGGAGGGCAAACCGGGGTATATATATGATTTCCATACTGAACCATACTTTCTCAAGGTCCCCTGTATTGCCCCTCAATACCTGCACTTTCACTTTTTAATATGTAATATGTATGTTCTATGAATTATAATATATTTGAAAGACTCAATTTTTAGTTTATATATTTGCAAATATTATAATAAAACTGTTTCAGCTATAAGTAATATATGAACATATTTTTATAAATAAATAAATTCATACAATTGCAATAATTATATTTTATATTCAATTAAAAGTTTTGTATAGTCATCTATTCACCTAGCGACGCCGGTCACCTATAGATATTACATATACGGATGCGCGCTCCCACTCTCCGCGCTATATCTCAAGAATGGTTATAGTTATAGAAAAATAGTTCTAATAAAAATTGTAGATAAGTGTATGATCTACAGAATTTATGATAACCTCAAATGCCGTATTTTGCATAGAAAACGAAATAATTGCAAAAAACCGTTTTACCCGACCTTTGACCTCGAATAACTTATGACGCCGGCATGATATGATATGAGACTTTTTTGTCAGTCATTAGAACGTCTAAATAAAGGTCTATACAAATTTTCAGCTTACTCGCTCAAAATACGAGGTTTGCCCTTTTTTTTGCCTTATTTGACTGGGCTATTTAGCGTATTGTTGATATACCTGGTGGTTATAATGTATATATAGCAGGTTACGGGCGTCAGAATGCCCTAAGGTTAACTCTAACGGGGTAAAATTTGTTGTTGAATGTATGGTGTTATTGTATGCAATTAGTGCATAGGGTATTATATTGGTAATGGGTTCTTTGGGGAATTGAATTTTCAGCAATCTAATTTGCTCTAGTAAAGTCGAATGGAAGCGCTCCACGAGGCCATTTGAATCGGGATTATTCTCCGTTACAAAATGAATTTTAATTTTATGTAATTCTAAAACGTTCTGTACTGTCTCGTTTCTAAACTCTGTCCGTTATCTAGTGTGATCATTTCAGGGGTTCCGTAGTATGTGAAATATTGTATAAATCCTTGTATTACGTCAACACTGTTTTTCGATATTATTGGTATCGCCTGTCCTAGTTTTGTGAAGGCGTCTACGATTGTTAAGAAATTTCGGGATTCCACTACGAAAGTGTCAACGAATAGTTTTTGAAATGGTTTATCGGGGGTTTGCGTTAGCATTAACGGAATTTTAGGGGGTATTCGGTCGTACTTTGCTTTATCGCAGAGCTCACATTTGTTAATGTAATTTGTAATTATTTCTTTCATGTTATGGAAATTGTATCGTCGTTGGATCTGCTTTAAAGTTTCATTTATACCACGATGGTTAGTTTTACCCTCGTGCTGATTTCTAATAGCGGTTATTATTTCGTCCTTGTCCGTCAAGTTGATTAATTTGCGCGTACATCTAATTAATTCCGGTCCTATGTTATTAAATAATTTAACGTAAGTTTCTGAAAATTTCTTGTACAAGTTTTCTGAAGTAAAATAAAGGTAGTATCGTTTTTTGTACGGTGTATATTCTTTAAAGAATTGCGTGATTTGTTCGTCGTTTTCGCCTCGCGTAATTTCTACCTGGTAGATTTTCTTGTTACTTTGATTTGTGAATTTTGTAGGGTTTGGGTCAGTCAAGACTTCGTTAATAAAAAATTGATTCGGTTTGTAGTCAATAGCTTCGTCTAGTATTCGAATAGCGTTTTAGGTTCTGCGTCTTGTGTTGAGTCCATTGTTTTACTGCCCTCTACTTCGTCCAAATCGTCGCGAATTTCTGTGTTGTCTATGTTTCCTATTATTGATTCGTTGTCTATAGCGTTTATTTGAATGCGGCTTAAAGCGTCTGCGTTCGTGTTGCATTTTCCGCTTTTGTAAATGATTTTGTAGTCATATTCTTCTAGTCTTACCTTCCATCTTTGTAGCTTTGAGTTGGGTTCTTTTAGTTTAAACAACCAAACAAGTGGTCGGTGATCTGTGTAGATTGTAAATTTGCGTCCGTATAGGTATGGTCGAAAGTATTTCGTTGTCCACACTATACTTAATAGTTCCTTTTCTATTGTACTGTATTTTTGTTCGCTCTCGTTTAGTGTTCTCGAGGCGTAACATATACGTCTGTCTTGTCCAATTGTTCCTTGGCTTAAAATGGCGCCTAAAGCAACATTGGAAGCGTCTGTAGTTAGAACAAAAGTTTTTGAGAAATCCGGGTATTGTAATACCGGATGGTTCGTTAACAGTGATTTTACTGTCTCAAATGCTTTTGTAAAGTCGGGTGTATGTTCTACTTTATGTCCCTTTTTAAACATTGTGTTAGTGTGTAACGAATATATATTCTATAGCACCATGTTTGTAAGAATCGCTTCAGCATAAATTTATTCTGTGGTATTTAATTCTCGTATTTGATGTTATAATATCTAAAAGAAACAATTCTATATGAAAACAGGAAATCATGTTCACTTAAATAACTTAAATGCTTTGCACGGAGATATTTAATAATAGTATAATTTTCAAGGAACGTATTTATATGGGGTCTAGTAGTTTGTGTTGTCTACCTTACAGGCGAATTCTTCCTCTTAATTCAGTAGAATTAGGATAGCGCGTGCGTGTACTGGTCGCGGGATTGCGCCACGCAAATAAGGTGTCGCATTAGAAGGAACGAAGGCGGCCATTCCTTTTCTAAATATAGTCGAGTTGGCATTGTTTTTAAAAGAAGCATGAATCTTCAGGCTTTACTTAAGTGGAGCCTTCGGATCGGCGTGAGATGGTAATTTAAAAATGTTGTGTTAGGATTTGTTAACGCGTATGACAGAATGGAGAATTAAAATGATGGACTAGAATGTAGGAAAAGTATTTTTAAATGTTGCAATAACATTATGATATGGTAGGACGGTGTTATATTTGAATCCAAGGTTGGAAAGCTGTTCATTTATCAGGGCAACTACAGCCGTTGTTTAATGTTTCGTTACAACAATTTGATGAGCAGATTTCGAAGCATGTACGTCGACGTTTAATAATTAGATATGAAAACATCAACACCTACAGGTATCAAACCTTCTTTGTTGCTTTGTTTGTGAGAATTCGTGAATGCTTACATAAATAATTTTCAAGGATCGTTTGGTTAAGTTAAATTTTGTATGTATAGAACAGCGTGGCAGAAAATAGCCACGAATTGCTACAGTAATAGTTTTGTAAAATTTGCATAAATTCACTTGCTAACAATATGATATTTCAAAGTCCATTTCTTGCTTTTTAGAAAATTTATTTACAGATGTTAAAATTTCAATAAGCTTCTAATACCTGAATTAAATGAAAAGTTGTTTGTCTAAGTTAACTACATGTGATTCAATTTTTTTAAGAAATAATGTTTGAGACACATATGTGAACCAATACTCAGATCTGAACACTTGGTGCCAAAACTTGTTTTAAAATATTATTAACTTAAGGTCCTGTTATGTCAAAGACAGATGTATTGAAAACCCAATTTTATTAGTTCATTTTGTAAACATATTTAAAGAAAAAATTCCAGAAAGAGAAACTATATTAAATTTCATTTTTAGACTCAAGTTTTTTATTCTATGCATAATTAAATTTACTAAATTTTTAAAGTAAACAAGTTTGTTGAACAATGAAATTATACGAATGCTGAAGTAATTTAAAAAGCACAGATATGCTACAACTGGTTTGTTCTAAGTATTCACTGTTGATTTAAATATCTTTGGTGTGGTAATCTTAACATTATCCACCTGTAATTATTAGTATGTTTTTTTATTGGGAGGCACAAACTGTGTCTTTCTAATAGAGAATTTGTTGTGTATTTTTTTTCAGGTTCATCGAGATCGGAGAGGTCGTAAGTATGTTCCAGAGGTTTCCAGATACATTAGTTCAGTAAGTTGTAAGTTTTTTTATTGTGTTCACATCCCGTGAGTTTCTGTATCTTCTCATAGGAGTAATGAATCTTTAGTGTAACCGTTCATACAGATACAGTGGCGCTCAACCCATTTTCCTTTTGTTAGTTTATTGTAGAGTTTAGACCATCCCCACACCCTTTCTCATTGCTCACCCTTGGGGTAATTCCCAGACTTAGCCGCGAATAATTAAAGCTTCACTTATACCCAACTAGTGCAAAGTAAAAAAGAAAAAAAATCACTTTACTGGCGCTCATGCGTGAGGCTGACCAGCAACAAGGAAGGAATGTGCGCTATATATTTATGTACGGTTGTCTTGTGTGCGGTTTGTATTTTAAAGGGTTGTTCCTCCACAAAATCTGTGTAGAATGCTTTTACAGTTGTTGGGCTAATTAATGTTCGTGATGATCCCGTGTCTATCAGGAATTTTAAATTTACTTTTGGTATTTCAATATAAGGTAATACGGTTTGATTTATTGTATTTAATTGTATCACATCCGATTGTGGTTCGTCAGGTCCACGTAAAAATTTTGATTAAAACTATGGTCATCATCCTCGTTACGTCCTTTATTATATTCTGAAGTCGAGTCATTTAGTGTTGGGATGGCGTCGTATTCTGTAAAAGGGTTTGTTTCCGTTTCGTCAAGGTACTGAGAGTTATCTGATTCATTTGTATCGTCAGTGTTTAGTGGATTTTGTGCAATTTCTTGATAAAATAATTCATCGAGTCTAAAATTGGGTCTTTGGTGGGTTGCTTTATTTGGATTATTTGTCGGTCGCGAATTTCCAGATGACGTATCCATAGGTGTCGGTTTATAATAATCGTTAGGTCGGTTAAATGATTGTTGTGGATTTGATGGTCTCGAGAAATTGTTAATGAAATTATTGTTAGGTCTCGTCCACGAAGAATTCTGAGTTTGTCGATTAAATGCGGATTGCGGTCGGTTAAATGTTTGTTGTGGTCGATTAAACGTCTGTTGCGGTCGATTTTGTCTTGGAGTAAAATTGAAATGTGGGGTTCTATCAAAGACATTAAATGATTTTGGTTGAAAGTTCTGTTGCTGATACGATTGTTTGAATTGAGCTGGCTGGAATTTTTGTATAGGATTATAATTTTTGTTTAGATTTGGATTATGTAAACGATTTCTGTAATAGAATACATTTTCCTCTTTGATTACTAACGTCATTGCAATCTCTAAGCTTTCCGGGTTTCTGAATCTAATTTTATCTGAGAGTTTTTCCGGTAAGGCGTTTAAGTACGTGTCTAGGGCCATTTCGTCATATGTCTGCTTTAACTTGTCGCGTTGTCGGGTCGTCTTCCTCTAATTTTAGTTTAGTTAGAATAAGACTTCTAACATCGTGAATTCTCATGCCGAATTGGTATGGTGATTCGTCTCTATTAATCTATAAGCTAAGAAGGTCCCTAATTAAACATTTAATATTCCGCTGGTCCCCAAAATATGCGATTAAAAGCTTTTTATAGCTGTTCCAACTGGTTAAGTCTTCCCTACTAGCAAGTAATGTCAGTGCTCGCCCGGTTAGTTTACTGAAAATTAAACGTAATAACCACTCGTTCTGTGTAGCATAATTCTCTTGATAAAACGTCGTTAAAAAGTTTTCACACCCCGAAATAAAGATACCAAGCGTCGCTTGATTTCCGTCAAATACCGGAATTGAGTGCAGGTACAATTTTAAATTATTAAGAGCCATTTTTACCCCTAATTAGTATTTCAATATATATACAAATAATAATAAGTTTCGCACCTCTCAAAGTTGGAAGCAATTTACATAAACAGTTTTATACATATCAACAAATAATATTCCTAAAGATCATAACAAAACTAATATATCAGTTAAATTTCAAAAATCAAACACAGTTTATTTTTTATTTTAAGTTCAATTAACGTTTCCTTTTTATTTATACTCACGCGAAGTTTTTCATTTTGTCCTAGGTCTACGTTGAAAAGCCAGACGATTCTTGTTCTGTCTTCTCCTTGAATGGAAAGTCGATTCTGTACTCTCCTAGCTGTGCTGGGTTCGTTCTTGCATAAAGAGTTGATACTCACGTGCTGGAAGTTGCAATTTTCTTCTGCACTTGCAATAGAATTCTACCAAGACTGCGCCAAATACAGGTTGGGCCAAGCTATTTAGTTTTTTAAAAAAAGATTTATTATACAGTTGCAAAATCTTAATACACAATAGCTAGCACTGTATTACATTTATTTAAAGGTAGTAGAACTATTACTTGAAACTATTGTACTCCGGCAGAGAGGCAATGTTAAAGCTTCAACTGCTGGGACAAATCTGTCTTTCTAAGTTCAACTTCTGTTCCCTTTTTGGGTTTTCTCCCTACTCAACAATTGACATTTTACCCTATTCCATTAATCATTAGATTACTTAAAACTATACATATTTTATTACTAAGATTTAGTGGTCGTTTACAATATCCGGCCATGTACTTTAATCGCTATTGGAAATATTAATTATTTCTAGTCTAGACAGAAAGTCGTTAAACGTTCAGTAAGGGTCCTGAGAAATTACCAAAGTATCGCAGTCACACATAAATTACATGAAATTATTGATATTGGTGTCAAAAGCTAAATACATAAGTGTACAAAAAACATAATCTTAATAATAATGATTTCTCTAATAAATCTAGAATTAAATAGACAGCTTTACTTCGTTTCATTTAAAATATCAACTTATACTAATTTATGCTTCCTTAGCTTTTTAGAACACTTACTATAATTTAACAGAATCTCTACAAAGTGCTTGCAAAGCAACTTTACAAATATTATTTTATTCGCACTATATATTGCGAATCTGTAACTAGCGCTTTCGTTAATTCGGCGGTGTCGGTGTCCCCATTTAGCTCCAGTTTCTATTGTTGTAGCGGCAGGTGTGGTGTGTTCAACGGAAACGGGCGCTGTCTGCATTGTTAACGTAGCCGGGGGCGCTTCAAGGCACGCATTTAGGGTTTCCTGAATGATTTTACTTTTAGCTTTATTAGATCACGCAGGTGCATGATTTGTTCTTTATTCGCGTCTTTGACCAATGGGTTTTTCTTAAAACTAGTTTTACCACTAGCACTTTTATTTATACGATTTCGAGCTTCATACAACTTGAAAGTCCTGTCTTAATGTTAAATTAAATTTATAAATAAACACTATTGAAATTATTTACATTATTAACACTAGATAAACTGCTTAAGCGATAATTATAATAGAATTATTTAGTAGCAAACGAGCTATCACGCGGTATGAATAATTATTTCGGTAATTTTGAGAACTACCTGCGAAGGTTAAACACGCGACCGTCCCTATTAAAGAGTCGAATTTGAATGCGGACGAGAACCAGCGCTTTTCAACGTGGTATGGTCGTTGTCTATATTAAAAGTCGCGTTCCGGGTATGTAAAGTGCTTATGCGAATACACCTAGCAAATATTCGAATTCCGCGTTTTCTTAAAATTACTGGAAAATTTAATAAACGACCCCCGAGAAGTGGACTGAAAGGAGAGAAGATAGTCGTATAACCATTACATAATAGCAACACCCTCTTCTGAGAATGCTTTCAGCTGCATGAGATGTACCATCATGCATATCAATCGAAAATCGCACACAGCACCGAAACTTGCATTGAACTCGTGTACGGGATTGTTAAAAAAATTATTTACGTTCATATCGAGATGTGCTACCCTGCTCTTTTGCAACCGCTATAAGTATATGTAAGCTCCCAGAAAAATAAAACCCAGTGTCCACCCACCCAAGTACTAACCAGAGAAAGAGGTTGCTTAACTTTGGAAACGTGCGATCTCCAATCCAATCCAATCGGATCCAAAACAATTTATTAATAAAGTATTATGCCGTATTTATATATACAATAACAGTAATAATAACCGAAACTGCAAATTATAATTTTGGAAATTGTTTTCTCTGAATGCTCCTGCCCTAGCCTTATCATTCGTGTTGTTTTGGGATGCTGGAGAGCTTTTATCACTTGTGGTTTGTTTGCAGACTTACTTCTGCTGAATATTTTACTTTAAATAAATTTCTGTGTGTGATTAACAGGAAAAGCGGCTTTCACTGAAAAAACCTGTTTTAAAGTAGTTGCTGTTCCGTTCAATTTGCCTCTTGAGTTAGTTCGAGGCATTCAAATGAGTATTTGTGCTTGTTTTTTTTTATTAATGTTGATCTGTCTTGTGATGATTGAATCATTTAGTAGGTGGTCATGGTATAATTGCGTATTGTAGAATTTTTTGGATATTCTGTAGATATATTCTTGTATGTACTCTATGTTGGCTAATTCGTTGTGTTCTGATTCTGGTGTAACGATCCATATTATAATAAGTCTTAAACATTTATTCTAAAATTTTTGTAAACCGTTCATTGTAGTTTTGGAGACTCCACACCATGCGGGTTCTGCGTATGTTACAATGGGTCTTATGACCGCGATATACAAAAGTTTTTTGTTTTTCTGATTTAATTTGCTGTTTTTGATCATCATGGGATATATTATTTTCATAACTGCATAACCCTTTTGTATTAGCTTACTAATATGGGTTTTGTAACTTAACCGTTCATCTAGATGTACGCCCAGGTACTTAACAACTTTAGCATTTTTTATTGGTATGTTGTTTACTTTTATCGGATTGAATGTTTTAACGTTGGTAAATTTTCTTCTGAAGGTAATTGCTTCGGTTTTGTCGGCATTTACAGCCACTTTCCATTTATTGTAATATTCCTGGAGCATTTTCGTGCGAATTTGAACTTGTAGATTCGCAGATATTGAGTAATACGATTGACTGTATATTGCTGTATCGTCAGCAAAAAGTGCTAACTTTGTTTTACGGAACTCTGGTATATCGCCGACATAAATAGTAAAAATTTTTGGTCCTAGGATTGACCCTTGAGGAACTCCGGCTTGTATGGGTTTTAAATGCGAGTGGCTGTCGTTGACTTTTACTCGAAATTCTCTTCCTGTTAAATAGGAATAAATTAATTTTGTTAAATAAGACGGCATTCCTAGCATCATTAACTTGTAAATAACACCTGTTATGCATACACGATTAAAAGCTTTTTGAATGCCTAACAAGATCATCGTTGTCACTAGTTGTTTATTAATTCCGGTAACCACATCGCTAACTATTTTCGTCACTTGTTGGACGGTATTGTGATGCTTTTTAAAACCAAATTGTGATGTTTGTGTTAACTGTTTAATTTTTTCTATGCTGTCAAATCTGTTTAATATTACTTTTTCTGTAATTTTTACGAGCGATGATAATAGACTTATTGGTCTGTAGCTTTCAGGATATTTTGCGTTTTTACCAGATTTTAATACTGGTACTACTTCCGCTTTTTCCCATTGTGAAGGAAAGTGTTGTAATTTTATTATATTATTTACGATGTATACCAGTTAAACAACGACCTTTTTTGAGAAAGATTTTTTATGAACAATATTGTCGAGCCTATCCAGTCCTGGTGCCTTTTTCTCGGTAAATATTTAATTTGAGTTTGAGTTCCAAGTGGCTACGTTTATTTTATAACCCATAACTGTGCAGATTAACAATGAAAGTATTAAAAGCGGTAAATTTCTCTACAGGATTTTGGCAGGTTTTTAGTATAATGTTTAGATCTTTTACTGCTGTTAACATGGCCCTAATATTAATTAGCGAATTTAATTGTTATAGCTCTTGCATCAGTTCATTAAATTCTTGTCTAATTGCATCTACATTTACAGGAGCATTTTTACCTGATGTGTTATTTCTTGTAGTGAATGGTCCCATTTCTTGATGGGTTCCTGTATGAGTTCTTGTTGTCCAAGGATTGGGCTTTACCTGTGGCTTGTTGGCAATTTTTTCTAATGCTGGGTATTGTTCTTTGTTATTGATGTCTGGTGACCTTTTGTTCTTGAGGATTTCTGTTTGTCTGGCTTGTTTATCGATTCCTTTTTTCATTTTATTCACAATTTTTGTGTATTCGATGCATTCTGTACTACTTGCCGAATGATCGCCTCCGCAGTTTGCGCAAGTTTCAGGTGTATCTTTCGTCTTTTGACATTCATAGCTCCAGTGGTCCTCGGCACATTTCACGCACTTAACCTCCGCTTTGCAATTACCGGTTGCATGTGACACATTTGGCACCTTCTACATTGTGTTATCTTTTTATGGCTCAGTTGTCGTTCCCACCGCATGCTTGTATACGCAATAGCTTTTACATCTTTTTGCAATTGTTTCAGTGTTATTCTGGCGTCTGTGATAATTAAGTATAAAGGCGTGAATATAGTTTTCATTCTATAACATTTCTGGATCGGTAGTTTATAACTTTCTACTAGTTCTTCATAAACTTCTTCTGGTTATAGATCTCCAGCCAAGCCCCTGACTACAAATGCATGCGTTTTTTCATAATGATATGAATATGTGTGAAAACTTGTTTTTCATTTTTCATGCGCTGCATAAGGATTTTGCGTTCTGCTCTATCCTTAACAAATATATTGGCATTATTGGTCGTGTACCGTCAACCCTTTGTTTAAATTTTACCCAGTTCATTCACAAATTGCTTGTGTTTTATAACTTTTGAATGAACCACTACCGAGGGTGATGGCTTCAACTTTTTAACCTTTGAATTTGAGGTATTGCTGGGTTCCGTATCACTTTCCTCACTTGACTCATCTATATTTTCCGGTACTGGCAAAATTGTAGTAAATCTGTTTCTTAAATCTATTTTTCGGTGGGATTAAAGACTCTTGACAATTCAAAGAAAATATTAAACAAGTTACTATACCGGATGACTATATTCTGATATCGTTAGATGTAACATCATTATATACAAATGTACCAATAGAGTTAGTTATACAACTAATAGAAAAAAAGTGGGTAGAAATTAAAACATATACAAATATACCCCAAAAAGAATTCATAAAAACAACAGAAATAATATTAACCTCAACTTATTTTACATACAGAGATCAGGTATATAAGCAAGTAAACGGTCGTGCTATGGGTTTAGCGCTGTCTTGTGTGGTGGCACAAATGGTTTTGGAAGAACTGGAAGAAATATAATAAAACAAATAAATTTCCCACTGCCTTTCTTTTTCCGGTACGTGGATGACTGTGTTTGTGCAATTCCACAAGATAAATGCAATTATATAATTAAACTTTTTAACAGTTTTCACAAAAAGATTCAATTCACAATTGAAGTAGAAAAAGATAATAAACTTAACTTTCTAGATATGACATTGCACCGGATAAACCATCATATTAAAACATCATGGTACACTAAAAACACTTGGTCGGGAAGATACCTTAACTATTACTCCCAACATCCTATCTCCCAGAAAAAGTCTGTCGTAATAGGACTAGAGGATAGGGCAATCAAACTATCAGACCCTGAATATAAATGGGAAGCAATAAAGAAAGCTAAAAACGCATTACGACAAAATAATTACCCACTAAATTTAATTGAACGGATATTTAAAAAACAAATTAATAAACACTATAACACAAACTACATCAACAATACCAAAAATAAATCAATAATAAAATATGCACCCATACCGTATGTACAAAATTTATCCGAAAACCTACAAAAATTATTAATAAAACATAATATAAAAATTGCGCACAAGGGATACAATTTAACAAAAAGTTGTTTTAGTAAATTAAAAGACAACACTCCTAAGAATAAAAAAACACACACCATCTATAAGATTCCGTGTCAACAGAATTGCAATTGTGTATACATTGGGCAAAGTATACAGCATTTAGAGAAAAGAATAAATGGTCATAAATATGATAAAACTAACCAAACTGCTCTAACCAAACATGAAAAACAAGCCCAGCATAAATTCGAATTCAACAAAACAACAATTTTAAAACAGAAGCAAACCAAAAAATTCGAGAATTCCTAGAGATGGTGTATATTATTAAACATCCAACATCAGTAAATGATAAAATAGATATTAGCAAATTAAGTAAAATATATTATAATCTACTAAAATAAAAATGCATAAAATTAATCAGGAAAAGGTGTTTGTCTTGTATATATGGAGGCGAGATAGAGTGGTAAACGTATGTGTATGCGTAGAGGTATGTACAGATAAATACATATACAGATATATATTTAAATAAATAAGCGTATGGATATATATTTATACATAAAGTTAAATTTACTCAATAAGACAGATTTTCATAATTGTAGAAAGTATTACGATTTTAACCTGTTTGTAAAAAGTGTCTTTATCCAGTGATAAGAAATAGAAACTCCAATAAATCAAGCATTAGTCTTCAATTAAACTCTGTACTAAACATTTTAATATACATGTTAACTAAAAAGTTCGAATTTTAAATTTTGACAAAGAGTTTAGCAACTCGCATCAAGGTGTACATAATTTATACAGAAAAACAGTATTTTAATTTGTGACGTAAATGTTTTGTACAATTTTAAATTAAATAAATTAGATTGTAGTAACCGTACCATATCAATTAGTGAATAGCTCAATTTATACTACGTTATAAATATATAAAACTCCGTTTATGGGTAAGCATTTTAGATATTTGTTAAGATATAATGTACATGTATTGTATTATAGGGGAAAAAAACATCAATGATAATGATGATCTAGCGACGGTCGAAACGTCTGATTAACACACATATAATGTAAAAAAAAAAAAATTTTATTTATTTAGACCTTTTTCCCAAGCAACAAACTTTCAAGTATTATATTATATTATTATATTATTATATATTATATATTATATATTATATATTATATATTATATATTATATATTATATATTATATATTATATATTATATATTATATATTATATATTATATATTATATATTATATATTATATATTATATATTATATATTATATATTATATATTATATATTATATATTATATATTATATATTATATATTATATATTATATATTATATATTATATATTATATATTATATATTATATATTATATATTATATATTATATATTATATATTATATATTATATATTATATATTATATATTATATATTATATATTATATATTATATATTATATATTATATATTATATATTATATATTATATATTATATATTATATATTATATATTATATATTATATATTATATATTATATATTATATATTATATATTATATATTATATATTATATATTATACATTATACATTATACATTATACATTATACATTATACATTATACATTATACATTATACATTATATATTATACATTATACATTATACATTATACATTATACATTATATATTATATATTATACATTATACATTATACATTATACATTATACATTATATATTATACATTATACATTATACATTATACATTATACATTATATATTATATATTATACATTATATATTATACATTATATATTATATATTATATATTATACATTATATATTATATATTATATATTATACATTATACATTATATATTATATATTATATATTATATATTATATATTATATATTATATATTATATATTATATATTATATATTATATATTATATTATATTATATATATATATATATATGCTAAGAAATATTGACATTGTATATATTTATATTTTCAGCTGTATTCGAAATGTTCCGATCTCGCTGGATAGTAATAAAAAACAGACATTTGAAATTATTTTTTTCTGTCAAACCGCTCATTTAATCAAAATTTTACAAGAGACAAAAAAGTTTCCAAATTAAGTCGGCTACTCATAAAAAAAAATTGGTAGTCATTGCATAAACAGGAAAAAGGTATGGTCGGATATTTATACAATACATCATTTGTGGGACACTCGTATGCTTTTAAAATTATTGCGCACACCACCAAAAGATGTCAATTGAAAGTAGAAACTCGCACCCCAAAAATGGTCAAAATCTATCGACGCGTTTTCGAGTTATTTTAAAATATCAAATATTTTTCACAATTTTTGAAGCCCTCTAGCGGCTAAATGAAGCAACCTGTATAATAGGTAAGTTGGCTCAAATCGATCTATTTTGAGCTAAAGAATCTCTGTTCTTACGTTGTACACAGTACTGGGTTTTGTAAAAGCACCAAACCTTTTTAAATTGTTTTCTAATTTAGAAAACAATCGTTTATCTGGCTGCCTTCTTTCCAAATATCTTTTATAATACATATCACCAGCAGCATCACAATTTCTGTTACAGGCATAGTAACAAAAGAGCATGTCATTTTTTTCGTCGTTTGTATACATTCTCTATTATAATCAAATAAATTTAAAAGTCTTCTACACAAAATTTGCAACCCAGAGCAAATAAACACTTTAACTAATAATATCTGACAAATGCCAGTTGTTTTTTGTTTATTTAAAATATGTATCCATGGACTCCTTGATGTCCGCAAATAAATAAATCGTTTTTTCTTTATTATGAAGAAACTACTGAAAATAAGTACATCAACCCTTACATCAGGGTAATCAGAAAAGACAAACCTTTCCATTTGGGTTATATTGAACTATGGTTTCCATTTAAAAAAAGTGAGGTTATGTTTGTAGCTTGAAAACCCATTCCCAATTAAAATTGTCATATACGCTATTGAATTCTACGTAAAAAGTTACCTTACAAGCAGTTTTTATTTTCTCTATAGGTTAACCGTTAAAAAGTTATTAGCGTTTGAAGAAAATGGCAAATTTCAGTTTTTTTCAAATATCTAAAAAAGTTGAGCATATAGGTGAGTTTTCAAAAAAGCATCATACTACTCGTAAATTTCTCTTCAACTTTGCTAATTTAACCAATATTGTATCTTCTATAATAAAAAAGTTACCCATATACGGAGATAGATTGTGGGCACCCTGTATACGGAATGAAACTTTGTAAGCCCAGCATAATGTTACAAAATTAAACAGTCTTACCAAATGGAGGCAATGACTTGTAACCTTCAAATCACATGTTGTTCAACCAACTATTCACAACATGTGCAGTTGCATACCGGAAATCCAATCATTGTCCAACAGAACTGCTTACGCATTTTTATTTTAAACGAGTTCCATGAAAATAAAATTTGCTTGTACCCAAACCCAATTGAACGTAATCAAGTAAACATACCAAGTTGTAATCGGAGTTGCACGTTGCTAAGATGAGTTTATATCTACATATATAATTTTTCCTAGACAACTTTTAACCAACTGTGCCTTCTATTTCGGCGTTTCTGCCAGGAAAACAATTTCCCGCACCATCTTGAGTGTCTAATAATACACCAAGTGACCTTTCTCTTCAACAAGGAACGAAAAGTGACTATCTGTCACGAGTGGACGAAATAACTTGAAAATCTTAGATATTACAAAGGGGTAGGAGCACGCGAATTGGTTTGTAAATATGTTATCAGTTGGGGCGACGTGATACGTTGTAGATTGTAATTCCAATTGAAATTGTAGTGTGCCTTGAAGTTTGTTGGGTTATTAAATATGCAAGATCAATAAAAACAATAATAGAATAAACGTTGTTGAGTAAATACTAAAATAATAGATTTATAGCGGTAATGTCGACAAATAATTTTGCTGGAAATTTTAAATGTTACATCTTACTGTGTTACATTCTTGGATATTGGTGTCGTTCATTTTAATTTTTTAAAATATTTTTGTGTTGCTAAATTTCCTAGTAAAAGTAATCGCTTCGGTTTTATTTGCGTTTATTGTTATTTTCCAGTCCTAATAATACTTTGCTAACAGATCTAGATGGAACTGCGTTTTCAGGCTGCTAATTACTGCCATGTCTGAGTGGGTATAGATCGCAGTGTCGTCTGCAAATAGTGACGTTTTAGTCCTAGGAAATTCTGGGAGATCATGGATGTACGTAGTGAATATTTTGGGTCCTAGAATGGACCCTTGTGGAACTCCGGCGTTAATATTTTTTGCGATTGATCTAGTTTGATTTATTTTAACTTGGAATTTTCTGTCTGTAATGTAGGAGTGAATAAATTTAATGAGATAGATGGGGAATTTAAGTTTTATGAGTTTATACATCAATCCAGTGATCCAGACTTTGTCGAATGCCTTTTTTATGTCAAGTAGGACCAGGGCTGTGACTTTTTTTGCTACAGTTGACTATAATATCATTCACAATGCGCACTACCTGCTGGATAGTGTTATGCTTGGCTTTAAATCCGAATTGTGCATCTTGCGTGGTTTTTGTGTACTTTTCTATCTTCAGAATGCGTTTGTGAATGATTTTCTTCGCCACTTTTCCTAATATTGACAGTAGGCTTATTGGTCGATATGCAGTAGATTCTCTTGAATCTTTTCCTATTTTTTTAATTGGAGCAATCACTGCCATTTTCCATTTTTGGGGGAAGTGTTGTAGTTTAATAATACTATTAATTATGTACGAGTACATAATTTGTAGGATGGCCTTATTAGAAAAGTTTTTGATAATTATATTTTGTATCGTATCATCTCCGGGTGTTTTATCAGTCGGAAGAGTTTTTATAATGGACTTGAATTCGTGAGGGCTTGTAATAATATTTTGCAATTCATCGGGTGGTATGTCATACTCTTTTGTTTGTTTGAAGAATCTTTCGACTTTGGAAGTGATTTGTTGGTGAAAGTCGTTGTCGGGTTCTAATTTATGGATGTTTGCGAATTGTTCTGCTAAGATGTTTGCTTTTTCTTGCTCTTTAATGAATTCTGTATTGTTGATTTTAAGGACTAGCATGGGTTCAAAATTCCTTCGTATTGATTTGGCTATTTTCCATAGAGAGTTGTCTTGATGCTGCAATCGTTCGAGTTTTCTAGTCCAGACGTTGTTGCGATGGTCGTTTATAAGTGTTTTGATACATTTATTGACTTCGATTAATTGGAATTTTACATCTGGGTTTGCTGTTTGATGCCATTGCTTTCTGATGGCGTTCCTGTTCTTTATTGCTGCTTTTGTTCCGACCAGTAGTTCATTTTTCGCGGAGTTTATTTCTATTTTTTGGCTATGGTTGTTAACTGTTTTATAGTTGTAATTGTAAATTCTCTACGCATTTTTCTAGATCTTGCACATTTAGGATCTTTTGGGTTAATTTGATGTTTTGATCTAGGTCGGTTCAAAATTTTTTCCAGTTTGTATTTTTGTACGATCTTATTTTTGTTTTTGTATGTTGTTGACGGTTGTAATTTATACTAAAGATAACTGGCTTATGGTCGAAGTCTAGTTCGCTTAGTGATTTCGGTTCGATTATTTCGTTAATATTTTTAACTAACAAATCTATTGTTGTTGGCGTAGTGCCACCATGGAAAATTAATAGCACGGTCTGGATATAGAATGTCTAAGTTTTTATTGTTCGCATACTCCCTTAGAGTGTTGCCGTTGCTATTGTTTCTATGGCAATTTCACGAGAAGTGCCTAGCGTTTATCTCGCCCGCTAATATTATTTTCTTATTTACACTAAAAACACTATCTAAATCACTCACACTGAAACACTTTTTGCCTCCACTCGTTGGATACAAGTGAAGCTTTGTCCTTTATGGGTTGTTAGCGGCTAAGTCTGGGAATTACCCCAAACGTGATCAATGAGAAAGGGCGTGGGGATGGTATGAACTCTACAATAAGCTAACATAAAAAGAAAAAGGGAAATTGAGCGCCACTGTATCTATATGGACAACACAAGAAATTCAATACTCCTATGAGAAGATACAGAAACTCATGGGATATAAGCACTATAAAAACTTACAACTTAATGAACTAACACATCTGGAAACCTCTGGAACATACTTACAACCTCTTCAATCTCGATGATCTTGAAAGAAAAAGTACACAACAAATTTTCTATTAAAAAGACACTGTTTGTGCTTTTTAATAAAAAAGCATACTAATAATTACGAGTGGATAATCTTGAGATTACCACACCAAAGGTATTTGAATTAAAAATGGATATCCAGAATAAATCAATTGTAACATATCTGTGTTTTTAAATCACTTCAGCATTCGCCTAATTTCATTATTCCAAAAAATTTATTTTCTCTAAAATATTCTTATTAAAATTAATTGTGCATGGAATAAAAAAACTTGAGTCCAAAAATGTAATTTAATATAGTTTCTCTCTTATCGTTTTCAACCAAACTTTGTTTGGTTAATGAGATGGTCTAGTCTGTCGGTCGGTCTGTCTGTCTGTCCGTTGCACGGTTCCCGTGATGTTAAAAGACATATAATATATGATTCTTATCCAGTTTTTTACGCTGAATACGAATACGCTATTCACTTTTCGATATTTCAATTATTAATCAAGATATTCGACTTTAAATACGAATTTTTACACATTACTATTTATTATTTTCGCGTACAATTAAATTTCAAATATTTAACACAAAGGTAAGTAATATTTGTTGAACTTAATGTTTAAGTTTGGTTGTGAGCCGTACATGCGGCTTAGATTTTTTTTTTTGTTAATATAGTTACAAATACAAAATAATAAAATTGAATTCTGGTTTTTCTTGTAAATCTGTCTTGACATAACAAGACCTTAATTTTTAATAATATTTCAAAACAAGATTTATGATACCCAATGGACAGATCTGTTTATTGGTTTACATGAATTTCACATCAGTTTAATTTATTTCTTTATAAAAAATTTAAATCACGTGCAGCTAACTTGGATAAATAAAATTTCAAACTTATTCAGATATAATGACCTTATTTAAGATTAGACATCTGTAATGAACTTTTTAAAAAACAGGAAGTGGACTTTAGAATCAGAATACTTACAAAATTACCTTATTAGTACTTCCTAACAATCATATTTCACGTTATTATACGTGCACAAAATTTAGCCTGATTAAGCAATCTTCTATTAAAATTTTATGTGAGCACCTTTTAAAGTCTGACAAACATAAAATCTGAAAGTTTTGATATCTGTTCTTAATGAAGACGCTACCCCTTGTTATCGAACTGCGATGCACATTTTCCGGATTCTGCTAACAAATTTGATGCCCAAAAGAAACATCGAACAAAAGCTGCACACTCTTTGTTAACGAAAGTTGCCACAATCTCTATACATATACATCTAATTACTTCATGCGCATTAACAAATACCGACTCCTCGAACCATTTTCAAAAGGAAGCGTGGTCTAGTTCCTTGCCGTAGTCACAGGAATGAATATTCTTCTGTGCCCCCAAGACGACCAGCTCTCCTGCGCCTATCTCGGCACGCCTATTCTGAGGCCCCACTTGTCACGAACTCGTGACCCCATCTGTATAAGTTGCAGTCTTGATTACATCTCCAACTACAATGGCCGGCTCGGCTATCCGTGCCGTGAACGTAAAGAACAGCTTATCCCTTGCGCGTCACCTCGTGACCGTATTTACGCAAGCGCTATCTTAATTTTAACAACTGAAAGGATATAATCCGCCTATGGATTAGGCAACACAAACAACTAGTTCCTTTTTAAAAAATGTTTTTCGAGTGTATGTTGTTATTAAATATTTCTGGGTAAAGCATTTAAGCTAATTAAATGGTCATAATTTCCTGTTCCATTGTGGAATTGTTTCTTTCAGATATAACAATATCAAATACAAGAATCAAATATCACAGATCAACAATGCATAGATGTGATTCCTTCAAAGCTAGTGCTACAGAATATATATTCGTTACAACACTAAAATTGTTTCTCGGGGAGTTATATGCACATACAATATGAATGTTATTTGCTAATTTTATACACAAGGCTTCTAAAGTATTATTATTTACGTTAACTACACTAAATAGTATATTGTTCTTTACGACTATGGCGACACCTCCTTGTTCGTTTTCGTTTGCACCATCTTTACGCACTGTTGTAAATCCTCTAATTCTAAGTTTTTGTATCTTTTTTAGCTTAGCTTCGTTTATTAACACTATGTGTATATTATATGAACTTATGAAATCGATTAGCTGTCCTATTTTGCTATTTATGCCATCTGCGTTCCAAGTAACTATTTGTAGTCTATAATCCATATTTACTCAGATTCATGACAAAATTATTAAAAGCAGTGAATTTTTCAAATGCAGATTGGCAAAAACACTAAATCGAAGTCTTTAACCGCTTTTAACCAGTTTGGCACGTTAATTAATGAATTTAACATTTCTTGGAGCAATTCCTGAAATTCGGCGACTTTGGTGCTTTCACCAGGAACGGTTTTTGGCGCTTCTTGTTGTGTCGTTTTTGTCCATGGGTTTATGGTTGGGACAGCTGCTGGGGCTCTGATTGTAGGGAATTGCTGGTAGCTGCTTACGTTGCGCACTGGAATTCTGGTTGATCTTATATCCAACTTTGAAATTTCCTGTTGTTCCATTTTAGGCAATATTCTAGTGTATACCGGGCAGTTATCGCTTCTTCCGGATGCGGTCCTAGACAATTTGCACATTTGGCGGGCAGTTCCTTTGACTTTGTGCACTAGTATGACCAATGCTCCTCTGAACATTTCACACATTTTATCCTGCCACGACAGTTCCCAGTGGCGTGGGACCACTGCTGGCAGCGACGGCACTGCGTTACGCGCTTTTTATTTATTTGTCGCTCCCAACTTATTCCCGTGTAGACGACGTCCTTTATTACCTGTTGCAGTTTCTTTAAGGTTACACTGTTATTTTCATGCTATAGGTGTAAGCGTAAAAAAAATCGTGGTATATTTTTATAGAGTTTTACTAAACCTATCGAGAATTCTTATATAATTGTAACAAGCCCAGGGTAAGGTTGGATGACAAGCGGCTTCTAGAAAAGAGAAACTCTTAAGACTTTTAGCTAACTGAGCTTTTAATCCACGGTCGCATGAGATTGGGTCAGCGGGTTTATTAAAGTTGGAAAAAACAAGATAATGGACGCTGCCTAAATTTTTTATAAAGCAACTGACTAAATCAATTTGCTTAAAGGAAAAATTTGGAAACCTAAATGTTCTCTAACCTCTTTAGGAATTAAGTCTGAATACCACCTATACGTTACTTACTTCTTTACTGCACTAACGAAGTTTTAGGATGGCTCTGAAACATAATTACAACTAACAAAGATATCATTTATCCAATAATTCTGTATCTACACGAAGTCCTTATTTTTGTTTCAAATAGTTATCACTGAATCGTTATATGCATTTTTTGTGAATGAATTCCTTCAACGGCCATAAATCTTTGGGAGAAATTAAATATTCATGAAATAATGAGCTGAAGAAAAAAATTGATTCTATATTCTCATTTAAACAATTATGTACATTATAAATGCAATTCAACAAAAGTTAAATTCCTATGAATATAATTACTGCATTACTCAGAAGATGTAAAGCTAAATTTTAAGTTTTAATTCTATTGAATCTTAATTTGAATTCTGTATTTTATTAACAATATTTAACTTATACTTAATAGTCCGGTGTAGCGCTACGTAAGACTGTACATGTCATTCAAATTTCTCTACATGCAAAAATTTATTACTTAGTTAATCTTAATTTTAAATTTCATTTTTCTGGAATGAGGACATGTAAATTGAACATCTTGAGATAAAGATTGTTGTAAGCAAGATAAGCAATGACATTTAGTTTTAAATTTTGCAAACAACAGGTAACAATGATTTATCTATACTTTTTATCTTTTCATACATAGTTGGTCAAGAATAATTTATAAATTTCAGCACGTGATTAATGAAATAAAATCATTCTATATATCATAAATATTATACTCTTAAAAAGGGTAAGCCTCTTTTTTACCACGTATGCTACTAAATTATTTGTAAACGGTTGGCTAAGTGCTTGCATATAACAGAGCATAAAGTAATTTACAATCACTCAACAATTAAATACCAGGTGTGTGCATATATCTATATATGGAATAAAATACTCCACATGCAGCATCAATTTCAGGAAATTAAATGGTCTTACCAATCGGCGTCAACGACCTGTTAACCTCTAAGCACATGATGCAATCCAACAATTCGGCACGGACCAGAAGTCAAATACTTTTCAAAGAAATCTGCTTAAAATTTAAGTACAAAATGGATTCCATGATGATAAATTTTAATTTAAATATCAATCAAGTAGAACATAACCATATTTCTTCATTAAAATTCTTGTACGTAATGGAAGTTGCACGTTGCAAAGATCAAATTACTTCTCCATGAGATATATGTCTTAGACAACTTAACTAAAACTGCTCGATTTAATTCGGCGTTTATGCCAGGAAAACTTGGTTTCCTGTTTCATATTGTCTGTATGATAACAGCACAAGTGACTTTCCAACTCGACAAGAAGGTAAAAAGTGACCATCTGTCACGAGTCGACGAACAACTTGAAAATCTTAGATATCGTAACATACGAGTAAGGAACACGCGAAATGGTTTGCAATTATGTGATCAGCTGGAGTAGTAGTGTGCTTTAAATTTTATTGGTTTACCAAATATACAAGAGTACTAGAATCCATAATGGGTAAAACATTATTGAATAAATACTAAATTAACGGGTTTGTAGCAATAGTGTCGACAAATAATTTAGCTAGGAATTTTTACATGTTACATAGGTGTTGATCACGGGAATGTTTTTTGTTTTTAATTCGTCCGTTATTTCTTCGTTCGAGACGTCTCCGTTAAGTCCGCGCTAAACAAATGCGTGGGATTTTTTATTCGCATCGGCAAACGTGTGAAATTTAACGTTTTCGTCCTCCATATAATTTATAAATTCTTTGCGTTCACTCCGATCCGTTATGAAAATATTCGTGCTTATAGAGGTGTATTTAACAGAAAATCCTTTACTTACTTTTGCGCTAATTGGTTGAACCAATTGCCTATGGTTTATAGCTTTTCCATGTATAACGATAGGCGGCAGCGATTTTGTTTTGCATGCTGTATCATTTCGGTTTTGCGGTTGAGAAACACTTTCGCTATCGGAATCATTAAACTCCATTTGCAACGTGCTTTCTTCTTCGTCCAGATTTTGTATTGGAGTGTACCTGTTTTTTATGCTTGTGAGGGACTCCCTATTTGCGGATTCTCTAATTACTTTAACAAGCTTCCTTGGTCTTTGGAAACCTTACATGTGATTTTCCAATGCTCCACCCGAAAGCACTACATTGGCCAGGAAGCGAGTTTTTTTTTTACCTGGAAAATTTGGAATTTTGCCGAACCCTTGTTGTTCCAAGCAAGGTAGGAATTTTTAACGTGCATGATAACACACACACGGGACCTCCATTTTACCTCTTATCCTAACGAAGGTGTATCTTTGGGAAAAATGCTCGCCTAACATTTTTCAAGCGGACCGTGTCGGGATTCGGGTCTTTGGAAACCGTTAAAATCAATTTCTGTTGTTTCCTTATCTCTTGAACGAATTCGTTTTTCAAAGTTGTTCATAAAGTGGCGTTTTTCATGTTAGAGCTTGTATTAGTCACTGAACCCTTAGGAATGTGCCCGTCATCCGTAACGTTCACGGTCGTTACACTTGATGTATTTGATCTATTTGTCGACCTCTTATAACTGGATCAGCAGTACTTTGCCACTGTTTTCTTATTCCATTTCAGATTTTTATTTCTTGTTGTATTTCGTCCGGGAGAGTGTCTTTTGTTGGATCTGTTTCTGTGTGTTGGCTGTGTTTATTAATTGATTTTGTTACTGCCATAGTGAAGGTCTTGACCATTTCTTCTAGTTCTTCGACGTGTTTTGCTTCCCTCTTTGTTTTAATGTTTTTGTCCAACTCTGTTTTGAACATCTTCCAGTTGGTATTTTTATAAGACCTGACTTTAATTGTGGTGTGTGGTTTTACGCTTCCATAAGGTATTACAAATAAAACCGGGTTGTGGTCGGAGTCTAATTCAGTTAAAGATCGTAATTCTAATTGATATTGAATATTCTTGGCTATTAATATATCTATTGTGGTCGGCGAAGTTCCATTTGTTGGGTAATGAGTATGGCTGTCGGAAAAGAGCACTTCTAAATTATTGTTGTTTGAGTACTCTCTTAGAGTTACTCCATTTTTATTGTTCCTGTTACAGTTCCAGGTTAAATGTTTGGCATTTAGATCTCCTACTACAATTGCTCTATCTCCCGCACTAAATAGTTTGTCTAAATCACTAGCACTAAAATTGTTTCTGGGAGAGTTATATACACTTACAATATTAATGTTATTAGGTAGTTTTATGCATACGTTTCCTAGGCTATTATTATCTAGCTTAACTTCGCTGAATTTCACTCCATTTCTAATGGCAATTGCTATTCCGCTTTGTCCCGTTCCATTGGGTCCGTCTTTTCGTATTAACGTGAAACCTCTTATTCTGATTTTTTTTGTGTAGATTTTAATTTGGTTTCCTTAACTAGTACGATGTCTACTTTGTAAGAAATAATAAAATGTATTAACTGCCCTATTCTGTTTAATAGTCCGTTTGCGTTCCAAGTAACTACATTGATTTTATAAGCCATAGCTGTCGAGGTTGGAAATAAAGTTATTGAAAGCTGTAAACTTTTCAAATGGGGTTTTGCATTTTACTAAAACTAAATTCAAGTGTTTGGTGGCTTTTAGCATCGCTTTAATATTTATGAGATTATTAGGTTTACTATTACCTTGCTGATTAATTGTTGAAAATCCGCCTGTTGTTCGTTCATTTGGGGACGATGATTTTCTTCTTGTATTTGTTGTTGGGGCACTTTTCATGCGTTTGCTATTGAAGACACCGCAGTTATTTTAGGGAACTGTTTCTGATTTTTTTAAATTAGGAGGATCTTTGCTATTGTTTCTTGTAGTAGGTAGTTTTTTTGTTTGTTTTTCACTTTATTTGTATATGATGCTTTTATAAACTGGGCAATCTTCGCTGTTTGCAGGATGTGCGCCACTACAATTTGAGTACTTCGTAGGGGTTTCCTTGGTTTTGATGTATAGGTACGTCCAATGTTCACCTGCACACTTAACACACTTTATCGTTCCTCTACAGTTTCCCGTGGCATGTGATCACTTCTGGCACCTACGGCACTGTGTTACTCGTTTTTTGTTGAGTTGATGCTCCCAAGATATACGCATATGAGCGATATTTCTGACTTCTTGTTGTAGTATTCCGAGTGTGATTTTATTGCTGGTTACAACTAAGCATAGCGGCGCTTTTTTGGTTTTAATTTTGTACGTATTTAGTACCGGTATATTTTTTGTTTGAAGTTCTTTGCTAATTTCATTGGGAACTATGTCTGAATTAAGTCCACGTAGAACAAACGCGTGTGTTTTTTCTTCCGAATCGGCGTATGTGTGAAATCTACAGTCGTCTTTTTTCATGTATTCGATGAATTGTTTCCGTTCCATAAGGTCTTGTATAAATATGTTAATGTTCGTAGACGTGTATTTTACCGTAAAACCTTTATTTACTTTTGCGCTTATGTTTTCAATCAACTTTTTGTGGTCCTTTGTAGTTCCATGAATGATGGGGGGTTCCTCCCTTTTAATAATTGTTGGAACATTTTCAGGAGCTTCTGTGTCGCTTTCATTTTCGCTTTCGTATTCCATATTTTCGTTGTTTAATTGGATAGGCGAATATCTATTATTTAACGAAGCAAGAGATTCCCTACTTTCAGTCCTATTTTTTAATTTTACAGTTTTTTTAGGTTGTTGAAAGCTTTCAGAATCTATCGAGTTCCTTTTAGAATTTACAGGCATTTAAAAATTGTTCATAAATGATAATTCACTGCTGGCCATAAAATCGGAATTTTCGTTACTTGTTATTTGAAAGGAATATGCGTCATTACGGACTTGTTCAGGGACGATGCTAGTATCTGAGCTATTATTAACTTTTACCTGCCATGTCGGATTTAGTATCACCGGTTTTGAAAAGACTTCAAGCGCGTTGCACTCACTTGTAATTTTATTTTTAAGCTTCACTAGGCTCTTTAGACTGAGGATTTCATCATTAATTAAAGTCTTTTCTTGTTTTTTAGTTTTGTGTAATGCACTGGTTTTGTGCGTCTTATGAGTTTTCATTAACTGCTCAATTATTTAGAGGTAAGAAAATGTTCAGTTTCGATTAAACCTTAAACTTGATTTTTAATTAAACTACACTTAAATTTCACTTTGTACGTGTTCTACATTATGATGATTTTCTATTTACACTATTATTATAATTAAATATGTGTCGGCAGCGGTAGTAATAACACGAATCGGTTTGTTGCGAAGCTTTCACTAGCACATCTACACTCCAGCGAATCTCGTTTGCGATTGGGACGAGAACCGGTGCTTTTCAACGTGGTATGGTCGTTGTCTATATTAAGGATCGCGTTTTGGGTATGTAAAGTACTTATGCGAATGCACCTAGCAAATATTCGAACTCCGCGTTTTCTTATAAAATTACTCGAAAATTTAATAAACGACGGCCAAGAAGTGGACTGAAAGGCGACGAGATAGTCGTACCCCCCTGTGTGAATGCAATTTCAGCTGCATGAGATGTACCATCTTTTTGTGTAGGCGTCTTGCAACCATCAATAGTTATAATAAATAAAATGCATGCCAAGCGAATCACACGCAGCACCGAAACTTCCATTGAACTCGTGTACGGGATTGTTAAAAAATTATTTACGTCCATGTGGAGACGTGCTATACGGCCCTGCAACTGCTATATGTATATGTAAGTTCCTAAAAACAAACGGAGTCCACCCACCCAATTAGTGACCAGAGTGTAAGGGTGCTTAACTCTGGAAACGTGCGATCTCCAATAGACACACGCGGCTGTCTCTTTCGCTCCTTTATGTCAAATGCGAATCAGATATTTAAATGGCCACGTATCGTGAAGGGTTGCCGGATGCTGTGTATAAAGTCGCGAATTTGTCCTGCAACCTCTCGGAGCTCTTAATACCTGAAAAAAAGCGCTGTAGCAGTTCCATATAAAGTAGGGGTTGTGTGGTTTTAATAAAAATTACAAATTCATGGAAAATCACGATATTTCAGCGTAAAAAGAAAAAAATACGGTCACCCATATCCAAGTACTGACCACGACCAACGTTACTTAACTTCGGTGATCGGACGGGAACCATTCAATTCAACTCAAAACAGGTTTATTAAAGATTTAAAAAACTGTACATGACATGTTATGTACAATAACAGTTCAAAGTATTTGGAAAAGTTTATAGTTAGAGTATTCCTATTTGTTTGAACGTACTATTCTTCCTTCTCTTCCTTTTCTCTGCCGAGTCTAATAGTTGAGCTATGGTCTCTACATTGTCTAATTGTTTAAGTTGATTGCGTTTTGTTCTCTTTTTCTTTATCAATTCAATTTAGTAAGAAAGTATTTAAAAACCTACTCTCAGATTGTTTGCCTTGTGGCATTTTGGTGTACTATTTGTTTTTCATAAATATTGGTAGGCGCTGGTAAGTAAGTTTGTGTTTTATTTTGAGCTGTGTGTTGTTATATCTGATGTTTGTGATTGTTCTTAGTAAATTATTTAATTGTAGTTTAGTCGTGTAAAAATTCTGGGAATTCCTATCAATATGATCCCTTAGTGGTTCCATGTTAGCATGGTCATGTAGGTCCTTTAATTTCGTATACCTGCTGGCGCCTGTTATTAATCTTAAGCACTTGTTTTGGAAGCTTTGTAATGGCTCCAAAGCAGTTTTGCTTACGTTACACCATACGGGTGCGGCATATGTAATCGTCGGGCGTATTATTGTTGTGTACAATAATCGCTTGTTCTTCTCAGACAGTTTACTATTTTTTACCATTAGTGGATATATCTTTTTTGTTGAGGCTTGGTGATGGTTTTCTTATTGTGATTTTTGAAATTTAGTCTTCGATTGAGGTGTACGCCTAGATATCTTACTTGGTCTGTTTGTTTTATGCTGTTGTTGTTGATTTTTATTGGTTTAAATATTTTCGTGTTCTTGAACTTCCTGCTGAATATGATTGCCTCTGTTTTATCGGGATTGATTGTGATTTTCCAGTTTCTATAGCATTCTTGTAAGATTTTCAGATAGAATTAGGTTTGTTGGCTGCTTACTATAGCTAGATCTGAATGGGCGTAGATTGCGGTATCGTCTGCGAAGAGTGCGATATTTGTTTTAGGAAATTCCGGAAGATCGTATATATATGTTGTAAAAATTTTTGGTCCAAGTATGGATCCTTGCGGTATCCCCAAGTTTATAGTCTTTTTTTTCTGATATTGCTCCTCCTACTTTTACCATAATGTTTCTATTGGTTAAATATGAATGTAGTAGTTTTATCAGATTTTTTTGGAAATTTTATTTTTAGTAATTTATGTATTAGTCCGTGTCATATGGCGGTAAATTTCAATAGCTAGTTATGGTAGAGAAGTGGACATGTATACAAAAATAAATTATAATTGATAACAAACAAGCAAATACTTAAAAGTTTTAAACAAGGCAAAATTACTCTAAACACTTACCTACATTTATTCATGCGGCCGTTCAAACGAATATCGGCTCTTCTTTGTGGTTCTAACAAAGCGAAGCACATTTATTGTCATGCGGTCGTTCTGAACGAAAAGTGGTTCTTCGAATACTGTGGTTCTACGTAGAACATGCAGTTGATGCGGCCTGCTACAACATAAAATCGATACTACTGTGTTTCGTGTGTTTTCCAAGGTGAAAGATGTTCTTGCACATGCGGAGAGCAGAGTTTATATCGCGGCACTTGTACAGGCACGTGCTTGAAGTAATCACGATATATAGAATAACAATTTAATACACCGGGCGGACGTAAATAAATCAACAAATTTCAATGAAAACAAATTTAGCGATAAATTATGTACAATATAAACAAAACCAAAGACTAAGCGGTAAATTATACATTATAAACGGAACAGTCCGATAAGCCAAACCTTGTCAAAGGCTTTCTCTATGTCTAATAACGCCATTGTTGTAATTTTATTTTTGTTGTAGTTGACTATAATATCATTGACTATCCTAACTATCTGTTGTGTGGTGCTATGTGCGGGTTTGAAGCCAAATTGTGTTTCCTGCGATGTTCTAGTTGTTGACTCTAACTCGTCAATTCTTCGTAAAATGATTTTTTCTGCTACTTTTCCTAGTGTTGACAATAGACTGATTAGTCTATAACCGTTTGTTCTACTATGGTCTCTTCTTGGCTGGTTAATTGATATTTTTATGGCTGATTTCCACTTTTTCGGAAAATATTGTAATTTCATTATGTTGTTTACTATATAAGTGAATTGCACTATTGCTTTTTTGAAAAAGTTTTTTATTACTAAGTATTGTATGGTGTCCATTCCTGGTGCTTTATGTTTCGGTAGCGTCTTTATTATTTCCGTCACTTTTTTTTGGGTTTGTGAATAAATTCTGTAGTTGGTTTGTTGGTATTTTGTAGTTTTTGTTTCGGTCTAAGTATTCGTTTACTTCTGTAGTTACCTTGCCATGCATTGTTTGGTTTGGTTCTAGATTATGTATTGATGCGAAGTAATCTGCTAGCGCGTTTGCTTTGTCCAGGTCTGTAATGTTATCTGATCCATTTTCTTTTAAACTGGGTATTGGTTCTTAAGGTTTTGTTCAATTGTTTGATGACTTTCCATAAAGAATTGTCTTGCGGTTTAAGTTTTCTAATTTTTTTGTCTAATAATTGTTATAATATTCTTTTATTAGGTTTCTAATACGTTTGTTAAGTTCAGTCAAGTGATCTTTTACTATTGGGTCTGCGGTTTGTTGCCATTCTTAACGCATGCGGTTTCTCGTTCTTATCTCTTGTACTAACTCGACTGGAAGTGAGCATTTTGCTGGATCAATTTGTAGTCGTTGACTGTGTTTGTTTATAGAGTTTCGTTTTGCTTTGGTGAAATCTTCGACAATTTTTTCAAGTTCTTCTGTATTTCTTGCTTTCTGTTTGATCTGGATTTTTTTGTCTAGTTCTGCTCTGAATAATTTCCAATTAGTTAATTTATACGATGTGATTGTGATTTTGTTACTGTTTTTGTCGATGTCATACAGTAAACTGAAGATAACCAGATTATGGGCCGATTCCAGTTCGGCTATGGATTTTAGTTCTATTGGGTGATTAATATTTTTAGCGATCATAATGTCTATTGTTGTTGGGGTGGTCCCATTCCACGGGTAATGGATCGGACTATCAGTAAAACGCACTTCCAAGTTATTATTGTTAGTGTTCTTACTAAATTTTCATTTTCTATTGGGGTTGATTGATTAATTAAAGTAACCCGTGGGTTCTTTAATATTCCCAAATGGAACTAGTGAACTTTAAGGAAGGACTTCCTTAAAATAATGGAACACAAATATCTTCCGACTATGCTAGGTGTCTATTCCTTGGGTAGAGCTTATGAGGATTGGTCGTGGTTCTTTTTACAAAACATTATTTGCTTACTATGGCTTGATTCGTATCAAAACAGGGGTTTAGGGAGGGCGCCACCAAGTCATTAAGTTTTAATTCCCTAAGGGGGACTTGGAAGTCCTTAGAGAGGAATATCATATTTACTGCTAACGCAGAAGCTGTAAAGAAAATTTAATTAAATTAACAAAGTGAGGACACAAGAGGTATTCTCTTGCTAACTTGTATAAAAAACTGAAAAGATTAATTATGCCCACAATTTTATAAACACAAATATTAAGCTTCAAATTCTAAAAGGGCTATTAATGCTTCTTGTTAAATCGGAGTTACCACTTTATGCCATTTGTTCATATACCTGGTTACACTATTTCTGAACTCACTTGTTCAAAATAAAACAATTAATTAAGAGAATTAAATGTTGATTCTTTAATTAAAAGTTGTTTCTTCATAAAAAATTGTATGTATAAAATTTACGTTTAAAAAGGATAATATAAATTTCATCTACCCTGAGGTAGGATTATAAATTCGAAAGAAATATCAAAAACTTTAAGTGTTTCTTTTACTACAAAATTTAACTCAAATCTATACCAAAAATACCAGATGTTATTCGGTTTACACATATATATGAAAATATCTAAATTGTCTACTAATTCAATGTTCTAAAGCTGTAATTAAAATTATGCATAAATGAAACTTTACTCAGAACTCTATGGATTTGCTTAATTTCATTAATAATAATAACTGTTATTACACTGCATTTATGTTGGCAATAAAAATTTATCGAAGTCCTTTCTAGTTTGTTAAACAAAATAATAGTAGTAATAGGTCATCGTAAAGTTATTTTCTGGTGCAGTCTTGTATCAAAGTTCGCCAAGTGCAGACGTGATGTAAGAATAATACAAATTTCTTACCTCGTTTCAACAGGTGTTGTTTGTGTGATGGTACTACATCATGTGTAAACAAATGTTTATACATACGGTCCTTGAGCAAACAATTGACGTCGCCTCCACATGTTGTACAGCAAATAATCAGCTACGTGATCCTTGTACCTGACTATATGAGCTTAAAGCGTGTTTCCTATACGCACCAAAGGGACAAACCAAAATCCATAACAACGGTTATCACAAATATGCCAAACTTCGATGTACTACCATATGTAGATCGTTACCAAAATAATTATCCTCGTGTAGTTGTCCACATAGTTACTTGTAAATTCATACTTGCAATTTCAAAAAGACCATTATTATTAATTATCGGACGTTAGATTCAAACCATAAAATTTCCATCTACTTTTCAGAACATTTCTTTAAAATTTAAAGATACAGTTTCATCGCAGAACTTTTCATTAAATCCAACTACTCTAGTAAAGTTGAAGGACGGTCATGCTAGACCAATATTTTCTTCTCGCTACATTGACGTGATTGAACTATAAACTCGATACTCGTAGATGCAAATAAAGGATCAATATCATCTTGAAACGCAACATTTAAACGGCCTAATTTTTATAAAACCAGATAAAACGGAATCATTCTAGCAAATCAATATACGAAGGAGTCTTCCAATGAATATACAAAACGATTATTTAAAAGGTATTCATAGGAATTTGCAGAAGAATTTGTAAAAGAAATATATAAACGAAAATTTTAAAAGTGTGTAAAAGAAATATTTAAATGAATATTTTATCGTAGTGTGTAAAAGAGCGCTACAACAAAATTATTTAGTTTGTCTAGTAAATTATTTTTAATTGCTTACCATTATTAAAAATCACTAATGCAAGTGTACATTACACTTGAGTTCTTCTACTACGGTGTAAAGCCACATGCAAATTACTTGCTAGAACCTTCAGGTTCCCCATGGTAACTTCGTGACAAGTGTTCTAGCTAAAGTGACCGCTGCGCATTGTGCACGACATAGGAAAGCTATTTGGCCTTGATATATTTATACTAATATTTAACGCCTGATGTTAGCAACCACACATGATTCCAATACAGATATTTATTTAATTGAAAATGTTTACTGGTATAATGGACTAGACAAAAGGTGTATAAAACTAATAATTTATAGTTGTTTAGCATGTGGTCAAGAAAACTGTTACAGTGTATTCCCATAAGGTTATGCTGTTACTATTGTTTCTATTGCAGTTCCAGTTGAAATGTCTGGCATTTAAATCGCCCATCACTACTACTTTATTATGTGCACTAAATAATTTATTTAAGTCCCGTTCGCTAAACTTATTTCTGGGTGAGTTATATACATTAATGATTCTAATATTATTTGGGAGATTTATACACAGGGCTTCAATGCTATTGTCATCAAACCTAATTTCACTATGTTTAACACTATTCCTAAAGCTATCAATATACCGCCTTGTCCCAAATTATTAGATCCGTCTTTGCAGATAATCGTAAACCCTTTTATCCTAACTTTTTGTTCTATTTTTAGCTTTGTTTCGTTGATTAAAACTATGTCCACTTTGTGTAAATTAATAAAGTGAATTAATCGTCCTACTTTGTTACGAAGACCGTTTGCGTTCCAAGTTACAACCTTGACTTTAGAATCCATATTTGTCGAGGTTTGTAGCGAAATTGTTGAACGCGGTGAATTTCTCTAATGGAGATTTGCAATTAATTAGCACCGAATTTAGGTCTTTTATTGCTTTTAACATTGACTTTACGTTAATTAAGGTGTTTAGCTTGTCTATTTCGGTCATTAACTCTTGCAATTCCTGTTGCTCATTCGAATTTGAGCCGAGTGTTTCTTTATGAGGTTGTTGTTGGGGGGTAACCCTCCTCGCGTTCATTGTTGTGGTTTTAGCACTTAATTTAGGAAACGGTTGTTGGTTGTTTATGTTATAAAGTACTTGCCTAGAGGTATTTACTGTTGCGGACGATTTATTTTCTATATGGGTTATTTTTTCTAAGATGTTGATGTTCACGTATACGGGTCAGTTTTCGCTACTTGCAGGATGTGAGTCATTGCAGTTTGCACACTTCACAGGTGTTTCTCTAGATTTTGTGCACATATAGGTCCAGCGTTCGCCTGCGCACTTGACACATTTGATGATGCCTCTGCAGTTTCCCGTCGCGTGAAACCACATTTGACATCGTCAGCACTGGGTAATTCTTTTTTTATTTATGGCGTTCTGCATCTATCGGTAGTTTATTAAGGTCTGTGACTGCCTTTAGCATTCCATCTACATTTACTAATGAGTTTAATTTTTCAAATTTGGTTGTTGGTTTGTGAAAGGTTTATGATGTCTCGCTGTTTTGTGATCGTTTTGTAGCTGGTTCTGCTTCCGCATTGGTCCTGGTATTAGAGTTGTCGTTTGCTGCGAGGTTTTGCCTCCAGTTGTAGGTAGCATAATTTCTGGAAGGACCTGGTTTCGAGATTAATGGAAATTCTTTTCTGTTATTGATATTAGGCGTCGGTCGTTTATTGGCGAGTTTTTCGTTTTGCTTGCTGGTGATGTTTTCAATGCGTTTGATATAGAAGGGCATTCTATATTATTTGCAGCGTGCGCCCCTTTGCAATTTATGCAAGTTGCTGGAGTGCTTTTGTCTTTCTGGCATGTGTATGTCCAGTGTGCAACGGCACATTTAATACAATTAATTTGCCCCTGGCAGTGACTTTTTGCATGGCCCCATTCCTGACAACGGTTGCATTGTATTATGGTTTTGCTGTTTACGTATCTTTCACAAGTGACCTTTGTGTACGGTAATGTTTTGATATTCTGGTTTAGATGTTTTATCGTGGTGTTCCTATCGGTGATGACTAAATAGAGTGGGGTTATTTTAGTTTTCATTTTAAAAACTTGACTACTGGAATTTTTTCTTGTTGGAGCTCTTGTAGTAATTCTTTCGTGTCAGTATCGCCGTTCAAGCCTCGTAATACAAATGCGTGCCGCTTTTCGCCTTTGTCAGTGTATGTGTGGAAATGAATGTTTTCATTTTCCATAATTTCTATAAACTTTTTCCGATCTTCGAAGTATATATTGGTTTTAGGGCCCATGTATTTAACAGTTGCGTTTTTGGTTGATGATTCTTTTATTTGATCTATTCAAGCGTTGTGATCTTTCACCGTATAGTGAAGCACAAGAGGGGTGGTGGTTTAACCGCTTTGACTCGTCTACAATTTTGTTCATTTGCATTGCAAATTTCCTCCTACCTTTTATATATATATATATATATATATATATATATATATATTGTAATGATGATAAGAGGGGGGATTTCCTTTGAATTTTGGCTTATTAAAACTGTATCAAAATTTGGGGATTTAAAAATGTTATTTATTATTTTGTACATAGTGGTCTGATGTTTTATTTAAAAAAATTTAAGATAAGGTAGGCTGTGATTATTATGGTAACCAAGGTGATGTTATGTTGATTGAATTGATTGATAAAATATTTTTTGATAAAATGTACAAATTCTAATGTTGAATTAATGTTTTTGATAAGATTTTGAAATGTTCAAGATCTAATTGGAATTAATGTTTGATAAGATTTGATATGAACAAAAAAATATAATTAGATTTGATGATTTTGAATTTTAAGAAGTTTTGATTAATAATAACCGTTTGAGCTAGTCGGCGCCTTTAAAAAGAAATATTCTTTTTATTTCATTTTCCACGAGATTTTGATAACTACACATATTTGAAGGTTAGCAAAATTAAATATCATGCTAAAGGAGAAGAGTGTGTAGCAGTTTAGTGTGGCGCCCGAACAGGGACTTGAACCCTGGACCCTTGGATTCAATTTTTGGTATTTAAATGTGCCCGTTCATGCTTTTCGTCAACCAACTGTATTTTTTTTCTAATTTCTGTATTTTCTGTAACAACGAACTCAACACATCGTTTCACCTTTTCATCCAGCTCTTTTTCTATTTCATTTTTGCACTCTTGAACATCTTTCTGGAATCTTTCCTCCATACACTTCCTATTATCTTGTACCTCTATTTTAAAATCCCCATGTGTACATTGCATATCTTGCATCTGTTGTTTCAACTCTTGTTGGCTCATTTTCACATTTTGTATCTCCTTCCTTAGCTCATCTTGTCCATCTTGTAAATTATTCTCCATATTTCTGAGAAACATTAAAATAGTCTCCATTTCTTGACTGGTGGTTTTTGTTCCTTCATCTCTAGACTTAATGTCCCTTTGCGCGATTATGACCACATTAGGTTCTAAATGTTTCATTTCCCCTTCACTATCTTCCCGTACGATCTCTACTCCTACTTCAGGAACCCTTCCTGTTGCGTCGCCTTTTTCTATATCTCGCTGCTGTGTCACACATTCTCCTCTTCCGTATGATTTTCCCGATCTTGTACAAAATTTCTCTTGTTCGCTCATTTTTAAATTAGTCTTTTTTTTAGTAATAACTTTTAGCCCCACTTAACTCCTACTTATAACTAAATAAAACAAACCTTTTCTTTATTTTCAATATATTTCTATAAACTAGAGTGGAATCCAATATACTCACGTTAATCCTTCAGAGTTTTTAAATCTTTTCCTCTTCTATCACACACACTTTTTAAACTGTCAAACTGACTTTCCTGTACACAAAATAATACTCTATATTCAGCCCCACTTTTCCATATGCATTATTATTGTACACCCTATTTTCACTTGCCCGTTACGTTGCGAGCCACTAAACTGCTACACACTCTTCTCCTTCAGCCTGATATTTAATTTTGTTAACCTTCAAATATGTGTAGTTATCAAAATCTCGTGAAAAATGAAATAAAAAGAATATTTCCTTCTAAAGGCGCCAACTAGCTCAAACCGTTATTTTCCACGTAGCATGTACGACCATAACCTCAGGTCGAGGTTCTAGGGTTCTACTCTATTATCTGTATCTACCAAAATACTGTGATGTACCAGTAGGAGGAATTAACCAATTCTGTATAAAAAAAAACTCACATTTAAATAACATTGTCATCTTAAATTTGACTCCCATAAGCAATACACATGCAAAAAATTGCACAAATCTGATATTTGCACAATAGTTTTCTTCGACTAAGCATCTTTTAGCTCCTGGCACGGATAATTTCAACATTTGCAAAGTATTCGCACATTTAGTAACAAAAATCTGCACAATAGTTTTCTTCAACTAAGCAATTTTTAGCCCCAGGCATGGCTAATTTAATTAAATTCCAATTTGTGCAATTATTCGCACATTTGGCGAGGGTTCAGCACCCCGATCTGGCACGGATCTTGTTCTCATCTGGACCATCTAACCTTTAATCGGCAAATATTCGCCTAAATTTGCACAATAGTTTTCTTCAAGTAAGCATTTTTTAGCTCCAGGCATGGCTCGTGCTATCGGCACCCTGATCTGGACCGTCGGGCCCCCGGCATCCTTCCCCAGGACCACCGGATAGGCAAATTCTTCCGCTAATTTATTTAATCTTTTAAACTAATTTAATACATAACTAGATTAATCCCATTAATCCTAATGCAATCTTTTGCAAATTAAATTCTTATTTGCCACAATCCCCCGTCGGGGCTCCGACAGGGGCACCGGATAGGCAAATTTTTCCGGATTAAGCTGATTAAGAGTCAATTTAATTACATCAAATAATTATTTATTTATTAAAGCATTACATAATAAAAATACAAAGTCATCTTAAATTTGACTCCCATTTGAGCATATGCATGACAATTTCTAAATTTGCCTTAATCATCTTAACACCCCCAGATCTTCACCACTACCGCACAAATCAAACCACACCAAAGTTTGCCAAAAAGGTACCAATTTTGACTATGACATCACAGTAGTATCATCTACAGGAATGCATCGTTAATCTAATACAGACACAAACATTTTGCAATAAGCGCAAACAATCGGCTTCCATTCTTTGCCACACAGGTTTAACACTATATCATTTTAGCACAAATTTGTATTTTATATAATCCTAGTTTACAATAAGTATTTTTGCATACATTTCGCACAAACATTTATGAAATGCAACTTTAGGTCTTCTTCTATCACCAGTATAATTACTAGGTTTAATAATCTGCTTGTGGATAAAGTATTTTTAGTGTAAAAAAATAATTCGCACGCCAGATAACAAATTTGCACAAGAGTCTTCTTCAACGAAACATTCTTAGCCTCAGAGGGTATGAATCGAGCACTCGGCACCCCGAGCCAGGTCCACGGGCCCCCGTCATCCTTCACCCGGTTCCACCGAATCTGCAAATTCTCCCAGCTAGCAACATTTACATAAATCTGCAAACCAATTAGCAAGCCAATAAACTAAAAAGACCTGTATCCGTTTATTAGCAAATAGGCGTTCAAACACAAGCACATTGTTTTTTGATTCAACTAGCTCTTAGTGGGAGAGGGGAAAAAAACTTACAGCTTATAAATGTATTATTATTATTAGCAACCCATTGGAAAATAACAATAAGCGTTAATACAGTTTATTCGGTATAATAATCATTAATAGCACAAATTTGCATACAGTTAAGATACATAGATCGGCAAAAAAATCTGCAAATGACAAAATGTTAATTTTAGTCTAATTCAAAGTCTATGTTCAGTGTTGCACCCGACTTTACCCCAGGCTAATCATATAAACATTTTCTTAGCATCAACTAGCTCTTAGTGGAGAGGTGTGGGGAAAAACTTACAGCTTATAAACTAAAACGTCAGGATGTATTATTATTAACAACCCATTGGAAAATAACAATAAGCGTTAATACAGTTTATTCGGTATACTAATCATTAATAGCACAAATTTGCATTGCAAATAATTTTATTTGTTAATTGATGCAAGAATAATAATTTTAAACTAAAAAAGGACTTACCTCCTGCTTGTACCTCGTTCTTCAGAAGTTGAAACAGATATTTTTGAACTAGAAACCCTAGGCCAATACTTATATGAATCCTTTCCAATCAACATAAATCCTGTTATAAAATACGACCATCGACTTTGATACCCTTTCACCGAACGCTCTACTTTCATATTGTTTATGGAAAATTCGAAAATGTTTCTTAACCCAAAGGTATTTTTGGTGACGTCACATTAAATCGCGATAATTACATGGTTTTAAATAGAGGTATTGGCAAACTAAAACCTGCTAAAATACATATTGCAAAACAGTCTTTGAGAAGGATTCGTACTTTAGATATATGTGTAAATAAAAATTCAAACTATAACAATATCTAAACCAAAAAGCGCTCCATATTTAAAATGAAATCTTTAGCGTAAAAGCACTTCTTAACAAGAGGTAATTCGCGAAAAATATTACCCAAGAAATGAATTTAATTACGGAAATATCCATAAAACAAATAATAAATAAAAATAATAAATAACGTCTTCGACCTGATTAAAATGTAACATAATTAATAACCTGTAATTTGTCGGCAAGCTCTTTGTATGCATTACGATACATTACTCGTAGAACCGAATTGGAAAAATTTACAGATTTTCGATAATATTTACGTAGAAAAGAGCGTTAAAACGCTGTGTTATTTATAATACAATAGCATATTATGCAAAATCCGAAAACCTCGAATTTCTGCAAACGATAACGAGCGAGCATAGGTTATCAATGTTTATTTATTTTCATGCTAATTATACGTCCTCATGTCAAGTTCAAGCATCGTTAATGAAATTCTTATTACATACCATTTAAAAAACAATGTAGAAACAGGTAATTTCCTGCAATCGAGTTGTATAACAAGATCAATTAGTACATCATTTTTAAAGTTGTCTCCGAATAATTATTGCTTTATGTACGCAGACCCTCTCAGGGATTCGTATTTATTGATCTCGAGGTGTGATACCTTCTGCAAGGACCACCCCGATTCCCGTTCCTGAAACTCGTCAGATTTTACCGACCTAGTTTTCGCCAGAGAATCGTACACCTCCCCCAAGTCACTAGTGCTATTTACAATAACGTTCTTAGTATCAAACTTCTGCAAAACGATAACGAGCGAGCACAAGTTATCAATGTTTATTTATTTTCAGGCTAATTATACATCATCGTTAAAGCGTTGAGCAATGTCATAGTCATTTACACTTATTAGAATGTAAAAGGAATATTTTGGATGACTGAAAAACAAACTCATTTTATACATTACGAAACATTACTCATTAGAATCAAATTGCGAAAGTTTTCAAAATGTTTATTAGCCCTAAGGTATTTGTAAAACAACGCTGCATCAAATCCTGATAATTACATGGTTTTAAATAGAGGTATTGGCAAACTAAAAGCGGCTAAAATACATATTGCAAAAAGAGTCTTTGAGAAGGATTCGTACTTTAGATATATGCGTAAATAAAATTCAAACTATAACAATATCTAAACCAAAAAAAAAGCTCCATATTTAAAATGAAATCTTTCACGTGAAAACGCCATGGTAATTACAAGCGACATTTCATCATCTATTTACATCGTTATAACATCCGGATTTTCCAAAGCATATTTTAAATCTTGTTTAATTTTGGTGAATGTAAAACTAATTTAAAAAAAATCCTAGTTTGTAATGTATATAAATGCGAGAAAACGGAAGTCTAAATCAGTGCAGTTACCGGTTTATCTAAGTAAAACGCGAAATATTTTTTTACCATCGTCCAATTTGAATCTGAAAGGGTAAGTACATTTTTGTTTTACAGTATTTTAATATACCGCTTGAAAATATATTGCATTTTATTTGCTTAAATTAAATACTAATCTGAAAAAACTTATCATTTTCTCGGCATGTTCTAAGCCGCAATTAAAAAACGGCTCCTAATACAATAATTTTTAGCAATATATCGCAACAGGACAGGTAGCCAAGAAAACATAGATTTTGTAAAAATCATCTGAACGGGTTAGACGGCGACCCAACGATTAAGTATATTTTTGCTATAAATAGTGCCTGTATATGAAACCGTTTATGTAACAAATACCATGACCCGCGTCCTTATAGCTAACAAAGTTGTGAATCTTGAACAGTTTCGTATTACAAATTTGAAGCAGTACGAAAAGATGGTTAATCTAACCAGTGTTTATTGAAGTTGACAGGGTTTAGTATCCTTGGAAGACATCAGTAACAAAATCTATTACACATACCGCGAGGAGGCCCGACACTATATGCCAAAACGAAACGGTTCTTCTGAAACGAGTTGTTTAATTTTCTTTATAGGTGCGTCCATGTCTTCGAGTTTAACCGTTTGTTGTAGGTATGGGAAATTTTTCGGCGATTGCTTGCAACTGGGAAGCGCTTTTGCATGGTATCGATCAAGCCAACGTTTATTTGCAATAAAATCTTTAACATCCGCCGAAACTTTGGATTGGGGCTAACCATTAATAGCTTCTTTTATATTTATATACTCGTCAAAATTCTTCCGATACCGCCCCTAATCCAAATCAAAATCTTTCACAATAGTTATAAAATTATGTTTTGAGTCACCCCAACACTGTAAGTACATTTCTTTAAATTTCGGATATGTCATGTCACCGCTTATATGATCAAGAAAGATATGTCTGCGATTGGTTTCATCCTGTTTCCATAATGCGATTACATTGGCGTTATCTCTGAGTCTATGTTTTAAGGCACTAGCGTAAGTTTGAGATTGATAGAACGAATCTATTGCTTTATGTCGGCCGAACGAGAAAAACTGCGATTTTGCTTTGTTCGTTTGCAGGTATATCATCAAAAACCATAATTGAATCTTCTTTGGTATCTCCGGGTTCAATCAAATTGTCGTAATTTTCAAACTCGTGGTACCCAATTTCCTCTTTTAATGGTGTAAAACGTTTCTTAACAATTCGTATTTCGGTTGATATAAACTTTTCGAAAATACATAGACATTTTGGAATCTAAGACCGTTTCTCGTGCAAAATCAGTGATATTAAAGCGTTTGTTTTTCCATAACTCGATGGTCCCGCGAATAGAGCTCGTATGTTAGATGGGAACAAAGGTCCATGTTTACCATCCTCTTTTGCACTAGTAAAAGCATAGCATTATAATTCTGTACAGGTATTGTAATTTTTTATTTCGTAGTCGCCATATTGCTTCGAGTGTGCACCTGCTTTTGCTGTTGTTTGCGGCGATAGCTTAACGTCTCTTTCGGTATATTATATTTTCTGCTGATGGAGTAAATAGTTGATTTACCCAGTCGAACTTCTTCTATAGCCATTTCTAACGCTTCTTTACTGTATCCACTATTTCGTCTTCTTACGTAATTGCGAACCATGCTAACCAATACTGACAGGGGCAATTTCACTCTATGAGGCAATTTCACCCTATGAGGCAATTTCACCCTATGGAGCAATTTCACTCTATGAGACAATTTCACCCTATGGGGCAATTTCACCCTATGGGGCAATTTCGCTCTATAGGGCAATTTCATCTTATGGGGCAATTTCACTCTATGAGGCAATTTCACCCTATGAGGCAATTTCACCCTATGGGGCAATTTCGCTCTATGGGGCAATTTCACCCTATACTGATGTAGGTAAATTCGCTCTAAAATAACTAGAACTTATTTACAAAGTGGGAGATGCACACCATTCGACTGATAAAAGTAAAGTAATTGAATCAAATTAATTCATCGCTTTTATACAATTTTATTAAAAATATACGCAAAATATTTAATTGTGAATAAATCTATTAACAATTTCCGTAAACGGATTATATTCAAACATAGAGTCATGTATAATTAAAGCATAAGCCTTCATCGACGGTTCAAAATTTCTTGAAGCTTCTAATTCCATTCTTACATCAAGCAACTAAACCATTCATCTTGGAATATGGTATCAGGCTTCCACCCGGTATGTGTAATAGATTTTTGTTTCTGATTCTTCCATGGATACAAGTCCTTAATAAAATACGACTTACAAAATAAAAACATTTTCAAAATCTTAAAATAAAGAAATTTTATAAATTTAATAGTCTTTTAAGTGTTTATGAATACAATTTTAGTTATCAGTCTAACATGCTTTTTTATTTTAATTTTATACTTATTAATATCTATTAATAAACTAAACATTAAACGCAGCACTTCTCTTTTATAAGGTTGTAGTGGAGCATGTGCTGTGGTATCCAGCATCTTCGGAATCTTCAGAAAAAGACAATCTTCTACATGCAAGTGATCGTGTTAAAATAGTGATAAAATAGTTCACATTGGTAAAATCATCAGATAGAAAATGATCTGTCTGGAGCTCGCTTTCAATTAAAATGGCTTCCCGTTCTTCATCCGTCAATTCAATATTTAGTCCACGATTCGCATTTATTATATCACCAATAAAGGTCTTGTAAATTGCTGGAAAACCTCGTTTCTGTAACCCATGCAACCTACGGCTTATTCCTTTACCCAGTTGGAACATCTTAAATACTTCGCTATCATTTAAAACAATAATATTTCGACCTCTCGCAATTTCCATATTAAACAAATCCTCTTCTTGCAAATCATTTCCTACTAATGCACTTTTGAAAGTTCGATATAATGGTTGTCAGTTTCAATTTAAACCCATAAGCCAGTTGTAATTTTACATCATCTATTCCATCGCTGAAACCATTTTGCATAGCATTCTTTGCATCTCGTGCAAATTCTGTAACACTAAATTCAACTTGAAAGCTACATAAATCGGACCATCCATTATACCCCATTTTCATTCCAACATTTCCGCATATACATCTAACACAATCAATTTGTATGACTGGTTGTAGACCACCATGTAAATCAAATCCTACTTCCAATACGTGAGGGTGAGATCGCTTCCATCCGCTTAAGGGGTAATCAGTCTTGCCTACCAGCGTGTTTGGGTTTAATTGCGGCACATCACTTGTTACATCAACACCCGCGAAATCCATGACTTTAACTTGAATAGTTCGAAGATATTTCGCAAACTAAATTTTTAGCTTTACATTTCTCGTCTTATATATTGAGTGGTGGAGGTCATGCGCCGATCAATTTTGAACCTGTTTAAGTCGATCAACAGATTTAACTAGTGGTATTAAATGCAAGTCTTTACAGGAAAAAACATAGCCCAAGGCATAATTAATTATATTATCGTGGGTTTTCCTGAGTTTGTCATTGACATACAAGTATTTGGAAAGTATACACGGACTCAAAGTCCAACTTGTTTAACATTTGATTAGACGCTCAAATTATTCGTGTTAGGGGATAATATGACAGCATGACCATATGACCGCATGGCCATATGACCACACGACCATATGACCACATGGCCATATGACCACATGACCATATGACCACATGACCATATGACCACATGATCATATGACCACACGAACCGTGACTATATAAACCCATGATGCGTAATTTATAGGCATACTATCGTTGACATCTTACAGTACACTTCGGTTTAAACCTATAAAAAGTGAATTAATTGTAATAATTAAATTCTTTTCATTTTGAGATTGCTAACATTTTATTTTTCAGAAATAATGGATTCTAAAAAGGTTTTCGCATGCAGTGGTTGTAACGCAACTTTTACTAGAAAAAATAATATTAAACGCCATTATGAGAAACAGCATAAAACAACTAATCATTTAACATCAAGTCAACCTTCAACGTCAGGGGTTAAACGCCAAGCAGATGTAAAACCTGTTGAGTCGGCCGTGAAACGCACTAGAGTTGGGCCTGTTGTTAAACGGTGCGATGTTTGTGACATAGATATGCCTAGACATTTGTTTGCAGCTCATCTGAACACCAATTTACACAAAAATGCTGCAAGCCGATCTGTAGGTGGCGATAATATTGTGCAGATAATATCCTCAGCATTCAAAACACGTATTGCCACTTACAGATTGCAAAATGTAAATGCTACTGACAGCATCCTGCTGTTTCTGAACAAGAATCTTGAGCAATTTGTACACTTGGTTAGCGATAAACTACAAGTCCATACAGCATTTAAAATCAATTGCCAGCTGTATGGGCTTTATGTGAAAATGGTTGGTGGACAAGACATTAAAAGTTTTAACACTAAGAACGTGGTTGTCACCCGGTCCACCGATCTGAGTCATGTATACCAAAAACTATCCGAGGTGCTGAAAACAAAATCTGAAGAGTGTACTGTCTCTTGTTGCAAAGCGTTGCAAGTAACTTGGGTGTTTTTGAACTGGTGTAGTGCGATTTCCCTACTTCAGGGCAAAACGGTAGATCATTGTGTTCGTCATGCAAAGATTCTGGATACTCCATATCAACGCTCAGTATACACCCTTGATTGTTTGTGGTGGGAATACTCATAAGGTTTTGACGAACAAAGTCTATACCTTGTTCATCCAACCACCTGAAACCGCCTTTGGGTAGATACTGAGACATGGCCCACCCGTACAAATTGTTGGCATCCAAGTATGCCAAGAATGATGACGATTCGTTTGGATTGAAATCATCCATATACTTGTTATTTGCACTGGCTAACCTATCGCTGCATTGTACCAACCCACCTCGTCTACCATTCTTTATAAACTGATGCATGTCAATATCTGTCAGCAACTCTAAACGTATCTCTGTGTACTTTAACATTGCATCAAAGCTTAGCGAAGGAGCTGTCAAGTATTGACATGGATCTAAGTCATATGTAGTGATGCAAACATTTCTAAAATTTTCAAATATATCTGCCAACAGCAGAACATCAGTTTTCAAGTATAAGTCGCTGTATTGTCCTAGTGTCCGTATTTTAAAGTGATTCCAAACGGTTTTGGCGTGTTGGTATTCTTCCTAGCTGATACCAGATGTTGTCAAAGTATTGTAAAAAGCGTCCTTAACCGGCAAAGATTCTTCATCTAACACAGATATATCTGTGAGATAGTTATATGGAAATACACCTTTCTTAGTTAACAATGAACTATCTAGTTTATTGGGAAAATGTCGGCGTACCTCCATAAACTGCGAAGACTCCAAATTCTTTGCCAAATTGTCCAGCGAGGAAGCCATAAACCTAAAGGAATCCATAAAACGTAGTTGTACACAACGTTTACCACATTGTTCAGTGTCATCAATATCAATATCGTCATTGTCAAAGTCGTTATTGTTAAAGCCGTCTTCGTTATCATCGTCATCGTCAGGCAGTCTAACAAATTTCGAAAAAGAAATAAATCGTACAGAACTGTTGGCTATAACTTTAACACTTTCGGAATCACATCCAAATTCGCGTACTATAAAGTGTGAATCATAACCACTCAGATTGTGCAATATCACAGGTATAAAGCTTGGCACCTTATACTGAATATTACACTGAGAATGTGCTAGAAAGCGAAACTTTCCCGTGAGATGGCAATGATCCGACACTTTGTCGTCCCCAAGAGGTTTTTTGCAAATTCCGCAATCAGGTGACTGGTCGAATAAAATTTTCTCAAAACAATTCAGTAATGTCATCGGTACATTCGTCTTAAGTATTTTGCCCAATTTTCGTGCATCCTGCCTAAGCTTCAACATGAATACGTGGGCAGCGTCAGATCCTCTGTATGTTTCGAATTTGCTCAGACTATCATCAAACGAACATTTAACATAGTTCGCAAAACTGAATGGATCGTGCCGTTGGACTTTGTTGGTATAAGAGGATTGCGAATCTTGCATGACAGAACTAATCGGTTTGAATACCGCCTCGAAATCAGCGTAAATGGCGAAGGGCACACGCAGCTGTTTATGAATGTTTTTAAATTTAAGAAGATTGTTGGCAGCATTAGGCACGGTTGTAGCCACATGACCACAATCATGTTCACAATGTTGCCGCAACTGGTTCCCAGTTTTAAAAAAGATAAGACACCCATCGCAAATCCATCTGTAATGACAATCTGTTGACAACTGTTTGCTTACTAGCCTACCTAAATTCCTTATCCAACAATAGTGAGATTTATCACCAGCCTGGATAAACAAAAGGTTGACATGCTTAGCGCGTTTTCTAGCTGTGAAATGCAATGGGCCCACAATGGATTTGCCTTCAACACCAAACACATTTACGCTGATGTCGTTTAAGTCCTCAAACCGCGGAATATTGTTAATGTGCATGGGAAAATTTAGTCCATCAAAATTAAGTAGCGTGCTGTAGTGCGGGTATGCTGATATGACATTAGGATTATTAACTAGTATGGGGTTGATAGCGGCCGTAATAGACCAGGCAAAACAGGCTGAGTCAGGATTCTTGATGTTAATGACAGCTTTTTTATCTCTGATCCACTTGGGTAGAGTGATGTAGGACGATCCACGCAAGGGTGAGTGCTTGTTAATATTAATATCCAGGTACAGCACACGCTGAATAGACCATCCTGAATCCCGATGCTGGAACTCTTCAGATTTTGTTTTCAGCACCTCGGATAGTTTTTGGTATACATGACTCAGATCGGTGGACCGGGTGACAACCACGTTCTTAGTGTTAAAACTTTTAATGTCTTGTCCACCAACCATTTTCACATAAAGCCCATACAGCTGGCAATTGATTTTAAATGCTGTATGGACTTGTAGTTTATCGCTAACCAAGTGTACAAACTGCTCAAAATTCTTGTTCAGAAACAGCAGGATGCTGTCAGTAGCATACATTTTGCAATCTGTAAGTGGCAATACGTGTTTTGAATGCTGAGGATATTATCTGCACAATATTATCGCCACCTACAGATCGGCTTGCAGCATTTTTGTGTAAATTGGTGTTCAGATGAGCTGCAAACAAATGTCTAGGCATATCTATGTCACAAACATCGCACCGTTTAACAACAGGCCCAACTCTAGTGCGTTTCACGGCCGACTCAACAGGTTTTACATCTGCTTGGCGTTTAACCCCTGACGTTGAAGGTTGACTTGATGTTAAATGATTAGTTGTTTTATGCTGTTTCTCATAATGCCTAATGCAGAGAAGGTCATAAAATATTCCAGCTGCAAGAAGAATATCCACCTTTCCAGACGTTGCAAAGGATGGATCTGCCAATTTTATATGATATGGAATGTCTAATGGCATATTCAAATTATAACTTGAGATTGCGCTAATTATATGAGGAACAACCAAACATGACACAACTGTTTAGTAACCATTATAAAGTGATTGAATTGTGACAATGCATTTTTATTAATAGTAGATACTACCTAATTAACCCCAATAATTGAAATTTCCACATCTTGTTGCGGTAACCCCACTTTGTTACATGCATCCAAGCTAATCAAGTTTGACTGAGTGCCATTATCTAATAATGTTCGAAGAGTTTGAGAATCACTATTTAAACCTACTACTTGCACAAGTGCTGTAGATAAAAGTACCTCTGACTGAAAACCTGGATCTTTCTCTACAAAAACTGAATTGATTTGGACTGACGATTCTCCAGAATCTTGTATATTGACATCAACATTACCTCGTTGACTATCCTCATTTACATTAATCTTTTCTTCGACGATTTTATCTTTGTCATAATGCAACAGTGTATGATGTTTTGCACCACATTTCCTACAGTCACTTGTTTCGCAGTTTTCACTAAAATGCGCCCCTTTTTTTAAACAATTGAGGCACAAAACTAACCATTTAGCCTTTTCATACCTGAAATGAACGGAAAGCTTCAGAAACTCAGAACAATGATTAGAGTAATGTTTGTTTTTGTAAAATACACAAACCACATTTTCTGTAATAAATGATTTAGTTTTACCTTGGACCTTACTTTCTGTTGTAGTTCGCTCCTTATTTTTAGTAATTTCTAGCATTCCCAGCATTTCAATTCGATTTTTCAAAAATATTTTAAATTCTTTCAAAGTAGGAAGTTGATCCCCAGACCTTTTCTCTTGCCAAACCCTCTGACTTACGGAGTCTAGCTTATTTTCAATTAAATATATAATTATTGGATCCCAACTGTTTGTATTAGTACCCAGTTTTTACAAAGCATGCAAATGTTTTGTTATTGCATCCAGAATATGACGTAATTCGGCAGATGACTCCTTATGTAAGTTTGGTATATTCACTAAATGCTTTAAATGGTTATTTACTAGCATCGACGTGTTATCGTATCTTTCACACAACATTATCCAAAAAACTGCATAGTTGGATGCAGAAACACTTACTAAATGAGTCACTTGCCGTGCTTCGCCTTGCCAAGCTCCCTCCAGGAAGAAGAATTTTTCAATTTCCCCAATGGATTCATTATAATTAACCAGTGCATTGAAAGTGTCTCGAAATTCTAACCAATTTTCTACCATTCCGTTAAATTATGGAATTGGGATAGATGGCAATTTAGGTTGTACCCGTGAGGCTAACACCACTGAATCATTATCATCCTCCCCTAATAATGATGCGTTCGAACTTCTGGCATTTGAATTCCTCACAGCAGCTTCAACCTCAAAGCCATTTTCATCCAGAACATGTGTGCAAAGTGCAACCAAACCATGATATGAGGTTTCAAATGTCATGCGTTCTTCTAATTGTGCATCAACGTTTTCATCAGGCACTATCATTTCAGTATTATCCTAAATTTCATTAAATTCCACCAGCAAATTTCGTAACTGTTCCAATCTTAAACTCCCTTCAACCAATTTAACTTTATCTAAAATTTTATCTACTGTCTTCCATTCAATTATAGCCTGTACAAAAGCTCTTGTATTAGTAACACGGGCCTTTATTGTACCTCTTTTCCTATTTAATAATTTAAGATCAGATCCCTCTGCCATTTTAACCCTTATTAAAATGATCAAAATAATGTAAATTTTCTCAATTAAATATCAGAGCAATACAAGCCACACACAAACCAAAGTTTACTACAGAAAAGCAAACATAAAGGATTAACTGACTTACATCAATTCCAAGTAATACTCCATCCAAATTTTTCAGGATACGCCACTAACCATTCAATTCAAGGAAGAGGGGTTTTTCCTTCCACGAAACTAGATCCTAATGCTGTAGGAAGTTGCCAGGCGGCTCCGTGGCGTAGTGATATGTGTGTGACTACTACGCCCAAGGTCCCGGGTTCGAATCCCGAAACGGTCCGCTTGAAAAATGTTAGGCGAGCATTTTTCACAAAAATACACCCTCGTTCAGATGGGAGGTAAAATGGAGGTCCCGCGTGTGAGTATTATCACGCACGTTAAAGATCCCTACCTTGCTTGGAACAGCAAGGGTTCGGCAAAATTCCAAATATTGTAGGTAAAAAAACTCGCTTCCTGGCCAATGTAGTACCTTCGGGTGGAATATTGGAAAAAAAATCACATGTAGGAAGTTGCCCCCAAATTCCATACATTTGTTGAGTAAGTATCGTTATTCAAAGTTTAACTCAATATTGAACCTTATCTGTTTCTCGATACAACAATGCTGAATCTGCACCCTAATCTTGAACAGGTAGTTTGTACCTCTGTAGCACGTTGCAACACTACAAATTTTAAGAGCTTTTGCCCGGATACCTGATGCGGTGCACACAATTTATCAAATAATTTACTTTTACTCGTTATTCCAACACCACAATTTTTTATTCCCAACGAATTACCACGTTAATACTACGAAGGACCTCATGCAATCTTTCGACCGCCCAATTAATAACACTTACTTTTAAAATTCAATTAATACCAATTAATTATAATGTTCGTAATTACCAATAACCATATCCGACTACGAAGGAACACTTTATGTAGAGTCCAATACTCCAACTTTGTTGGTTTACATAATTTTTTTTTATTTAAATATAAATTGGTGCGTCTATCTGACATTTCACCAGCAGTTTTACAAAACTAAATATTATGTAATAAAATGAATTCACATTACTAATTTAGTTCCTAACTTTTTTTTGTAGATTATATAATGATTAAATTAAGATACCGGATCTTCTAATAAATAAATAAATAAATAAATAAATATTGTAAACGAACTGAACCAAAGATGCTTTGGAGGAACCTGTTCGATGGACTTCTAAACTTTCCCTACCGAGTTCCTGCGTATTTCCTGCTCCAGTCAGAATTACTGATTGCTTTAAGAATCGGGTACATATCAGTGTGAATGTATAATGCTGGATCAGTTTCTATGAGGCTTGTAGCTGATTTTGCCAGCGCGTCCACTCTTTCATTTCCTAGAATCTTACAATGAGCTTTAACCCATAGGAATTTAATAACGAATCCCCTCTGTTCTAAGGTAGTTACACTCTGCAATATGTTTTTATGGATGAAGGAGAAATTTGCGTTGAATTTAACGTGTTTCCAATTAAGTAGACAGCTTTGACTATCGCTAATTATCAGAACATTCTTTGAAGTAAACTCCTCTGCGTTAGAGCATACGTATTCCAAAGCCATCCACAATGAAAATAGTTCTGCGTAAAATATTGAGTACTGGCTATTCAGACGATAGCCGCAATACTTTTTTGATAAAGGATCAAGCACGGCACATCCCACATTACCTGCAAAGAGCGAGGCATCGGTGAAAATTTTTCGATAATCTAAGTACCGAGAGTTCATTAAAAATGGAAATTCTTGTTGTTCTTGGTTGGTAGTATAACTCGGAATATATACATTCTCCATCTTCTTTAGCAAGATCAAGTCCAACGAATAGAAAGGAATTTTATTTGCGGTAGCTATCTCTTTTAACATAGGTTCAACAATGACATAACTAGAGATTAATACTGGATCTTTTTTAATAATCCAATAATTATGTGTCAAGCTTAGTATAAATAGATAATGAATCTTTTGGATAATAGGGGATAAAAGGCTTGCCTTTTTTATAATAAACTTTCGAGCTAAAAATTCCCGACGGAATCGGAGTGGTAACTCTAGTGATTCAGCAAGAACGACATCATTTGCGGTGCTCTTCAAGAATCCGAAACATATTTTAAGCGATTTCCGTTGAATGACATTTAACTTTGCAAGCAAAGTTTCTGAAGCATCTCCATAAAAATGCAGCCAAAATCTAAAATTGATCTAATGTGCGATCTATAAAACTGAAGAGCAATAGCCTGATCCGCGCCCCAGTGATTATGACACACATACCGCATTAACTGATTCCCCTTTTCAGCCTTGTTTAGAAGGAATGCGATATGTTCGATCCAAGATAGCTTTTTATCCAAAATTATACCCAAAAAGCGAACACAAGAATTATGTGAAAACGTATACCTACCAAAAGTGATGTTCTTAGGTAGAACAGCTTTTTCCGAGTGAACGTACATATGACGGATTTTGTTGCACTGAGTTCATGTCCACGATCAAACAAAAATTGTTGTAACTTATTCACTGCAAGTTCTAGTTTGTTTTGGGCGTTTGATATTTTTCCGTTTTGAACGTAGATGCATATATCATCTGCAAATTGCAGAATTTTTATATTAGAATCACAGAATATTTTCTCCAGTCGATTATAATAAATGTAATTTGTTGGTGGAATATTTTGTCTGGATCTAATGTATGTACTTTTGCAAATTGTTGTGCTAGGATGTTCGTATTTTCTTTGTCTGTCATGTATCCTATGTTGTTATTTTTAACTGTTGGTATGGGTTGAAACGTTTTACGGAGTGATTTTGTTATTTTCCAGAGTGTATTGTCTTGTGGTTTTAATCGTTCGAGTTTTTCAGTCCAAGTGTTATTACGGTGTTCCTTAATAAGGGTTCTTATCTGTTTCTTTATTTCTGTTAATTGGTTTTTTGTTTCGGGATATGCTGTCTGTTGCCATCTTTTTCTTATTGCATTTCTTTGTCGAATTGCTGTTCTTATTGATTCCGGGAGTACGTTTTTCGTTGGGTCTACTTCTATTATTCGGGTAAATTTTTGTATAGTTTTCGTAATAGTATTCGTAAATTGATTTATACAGTCATCTAGTGCTCGTGTGTTTTCAAATTGTTGCGTGATTTTTATGCTTTTGTCGAGTGCTCGTCTGAAATGTTGCCAGTTTGTCGTTTTGTACGATCACATTTTTATTTTGGATTGCTGTTGGGAGTTGCAGTTAATGTCACATATTACCGGGTTGTGGTCGGATTCTAATTCTGTGAGTGATACTGGTTCTATTAGTTGTTGAATGTTTTTTGTTATTATTTGATCTATGGTAGTAGGGGTGGTACCGTTCCATGAGAAGTGTGTTGCTGTGTTGGGGAAAAATACGTCTAAGTGATTGTTATTTGCATATTGTCTTACTGTTAATCCGTTCCGGTTATTCCTGTGACAGTTCCAACTATAATATCTGGAGTTCAGGTCACCAACTAATATAGTTTTTCTGTAGGCACTAAATATATTGTAAAGGTCACTAACACTAATATTGTTTCTCGGTAAGTTGTAAGCACACACTATGTTTATGTTATTTTCTAATCTTACGCATAAAGTTTCTAGGCCAATATTGTCTATTTGGTTAACACTATGAGGTACACTATTATTTATTAATATGGCCACGCCACCCTGTTCTATTTCATTCTTACTGTAACATGCGGTGAAATTTCGATAACTTAAAAAGCGAGATTTAGAGTGGACTGTATTTTTTCTATAGGCGTGTTTCCACAAGCAACACAATTAATTAATGTTCATGCACATGACAAACAAACAAAGCAGCGTTTATTTTTAGTACTCACCTGAATGAGACGGCAACGATGAAAAAAGTTGGAACCAATTAATAGCTTGCAGCACACATAACAAGGGCGGTGCATCAAAGTGTATAATCCAATTAGCGGCTTGTAGCACGTGCACACTGGACGCGACACATGGACAAACGGTGCGAACACAAAGCGGGGTGTAACAATTCACAAACAAGACGGCACTATATACTTTACTACTGCGGTTTATACGATAACATTTCAAGCGGCTTTTTATAAGCGAGGATATGCGGTTTTCTTCAACGACATTTGTTGAGCGATTTCAATTACTAGAGCGACTTGTTCCTACGGCGGTTCTACAACATCTGCTAATGCGAATACTTGAGCAAGCTAATAAGGACTCTGCTATACTCGTTGAGCGAATTCGTTGAGCAAGTTCCTTGGATTTTCCAAATCGATAATATGGTGCGTCCGCGCACAGCAGAACTTTCACCATTCACAAGGTTAATGTACATCAAATAAAAGCCTTGGGGAAATTTGTACTAACAAAATATAAATCTATCGCGTCGAATTGAGAACAGCAAGCAAGCCCAAGTGATAATAAATCCTAAACTATAAACTATTTACAAAAACGGAACACTTACCGTCTTTGCAAATTATGCTAAATCCCTTAATTTTAATTTTATGTACACTTTTTAATTTAGTCTCATTCACTAACACTATATCTACACTATGTACACTAATAAAATTTATTAATCGTCCTTTCTTATTTATAAGTCCGTCTGCGTTCCACGTAATTATTTTTAATTTATAACCCATATTTGTTTAAATTTAGCGTAAAATTATTGAATGCTGTAAATTTTTCAAATGCGGTTTTACACGTTGTCAATATTCGATTTAAATCCTTTACGGCTTTCAACATTTGATTTACGTTAATTAAGGAGTTTAGTTTTATAAGTTCTTCTACGAGTTGTTGGAATTCTGTAACTTCATCGTTTTGTTGGATATTACTATGAACTTTCGGCACTTTCCTTCCACGGAGTTGTGGGAGGTGGTGCTGGTGCTCTTAGCTGTGGGAATTGTTTTTGACTGTTGACGTTTGGTTTTCTGTTTCGCGTTGTCGATTTGGTACTGTCTGTTTTTTCTTGTAGCCTTGTAAGAATTTTTATATATATGGGGCAGCTCTCACTACTGACTGGATGTGCACCCTCACAATTTCCGCACTTAGCGGGTAGGTCTTTGGATTTTGTGCACTGATATGTCCAGTGCTCTTGTGTACATTTAGCGCTCTTAACTATTCCACGGCAGTTCCCAGTGGCATGGGATCATTATTGGCAACGACGGCACTGCGTGACACGTTTTTTGTTTTGCTGCCGCTCCCAAGTTATCCGTGTGTAGGTTACGCTCTTAACTTCTTGCTATAATCGTTTTAAAGTTACGCTACTTTTTGTTACTACTAGATATAATGGGGTTACTTTCGTTTTCATTTTATAAACGTCTATGACCGGAATATTTTTGCCATTTAGTTCTTCGATTATTTCCTCGCAGAATAACTCTCCATTTAATCCACGTAGAACAAATGCACGCGACATGTCTTCGGTGTCCGCAAATGTATGAAATTTTATATTATTTTCATCAATATATTTGATGAATTCTTTGCGCTCTTCTCTGTCTGATATAAAAATATTTGTAGTGTTGGTGGTGTATTTTACTGTAAAGCCTTTGTTAACCTTCGCGCTAATTTGCTGAATCAGTTGTTTATGGTCTTTTGCTTTACCATGTACGACTACTGGAGGGGGCGGTTTAATTTTACGCGGCGCTATAATTGTATGCGGGGTTTCGATGACACTTTCGCTTTCTGAATCGTCGTAATCCATTTGCGTATTACTTTCATCTTTCTGTTGTAACGGTGCAAACTTGTTTTTTGTAATTGTAATGGATTCTTGACTATTCGATCTTTTACTCAATTTTACGGACCTCTTTGGCACGTAAAAACCATCAGAATCTGCGGTATTTAACACATTGACTACCACGTCGACCATATATGGGCGACACCACTTTGATTACTATACGCTCCGTCACCCATATATGTGCGACACATTGTATTTCGGTTGAAGCCATGTCGGACAAATATGGTGGACACTCTGTTATTTTACTGTATTGTTTTAAAGCGTGGCCTTTGGCGAAACTTCTGTTATATTGGTTTTGCCCTGCTCAAAATATAAGAGAAATAACCACAATTTAATTTATTTTCTCAAACTATAATATAGTTACAAATATAACCTTTAAAACATAAAGTATACGTCAAGAATAAAGTTAATTAGATTTGTGGTGGTTTCCAAAGCATTCTAAACACATAAAAGGAGCATGATTGAAATCCGGGCAATATGTGTATACTTTTTCACTTTTTTTTAGCAGCAGTTCTCCCTTCAAGTTTTTGTATTCTTGCATAACACAAAGTACACATCCGGCGTACCTTTTTATTATTTTTATCCATTTTAGTTTTTAGAAAATGAAAATTACGACAATTGGGTTTAACGTGTTTCAATTTTTTGTAAATTTAGCAAGCTTGATGCTATTTCTTCTCGAAACTATCGTATTTTAGCTGATTTTTTAGTTGCTGTTTTATATACTACAAAAGCATTCAGAAGTGAAATACCTACCAAATACTCTATGCCTAGCTTCCGGTACCACTTTATACCCTTCCTCAGGGTCGTGGCATATGAACAAATTTGATCTGATAGATCAATACCAGCTTTCCCTCTGTTGTACGCTAGTATGGCGATTGGCTTTTGTTTATTTTTACGTTTTCGATTAGCATTTAAAGCTCGACTGGTTGACGGTTGGTCAGCATTACATCCCCCATCTGCTCCAGCATTTTCTTCCTCGTCGCTTGTAATATTTTTCATGTGTGGAGCGTGTTTAGTTGATAGAATTCTTACATCGCGCGTATCCCGCCATTTTAGTACCACAATTCCATTTCGCTCTTCTTTCGCTATCATTTGGCCTCTATCTAGTTTAGTGTGTAAAAGTTCTCGTGGCATATATTTTTTATTGGCCCTCAAAGTAACAACTGCGTGAGTATTTTGGCGTAAAAAGGACAATGCTAATTCATAGCTCGTATAGAAGTTATTCACAAATAATGTGCGACCTTGATTTAGAAGTCCTTGCGATAGCTCTTCACAAACTGTTCTACTTAAACCAACCCTTTTTGTATAATTTTCAGATTTCCCTGAGTATATTTTGCTGGACCAAGTATATCCTTCAGTAGTGACTTTTGCATTTGTTTTCCTTCGTTTCGCGTGTTCCGCGAAGTTTCCCAATTTGTTAAAACTTACTCCTAGGTATGTAATAGTTTTTTTTGCCTTAACTACTTGGTTGCCGATCTTTAAGCTGCCTTTCCAATAGTGCTTGCCGCTTAGCCTCGCAACTTCGGTTTTAGCGGTGTTTATTTGCAGTCTCCAGAGCTCTGCCCATTTGATTACTTTATTTGCCATTTTTTCCGCTGTGGCAACAGTGTGGTGGATAGTTCTGCCCGTGGTAATGATTGCAATGTCATCTGCGAATTGTAGGATTTTCATGCCCGGGTCGAATGGGATATCAGCTACCATGACATTGAATAAAATTGGGGATAGGGGGGACCCCTGTGGTACTCCTTCTTTTGCTTCAGTCACCTCGGAGTACGTATTTGCTATTTTTACTTGGAACTTTCTTTCTTCGAGAAAACTTTTAATGATGATGAGCAGGTGCGATGGTGTATTCATTCGTGCTAGTTTGATGAGGATGCCTGTTTTCCAGGTTCGGTCGTAGGCTTTCTCCATGTCTAATAGTGTTGATATTTGTTGTCTTCGTTTCTTTTTGGCTATTTCAGCGCTCCTCGCCAGATTTTCGGCTTGTTTGACTGCGTCTAAGTTTTTCCTGAATCCGAATTGCTACAAAGGGATTTTGAAAGTCTTTTCCAGGAATTCTTGCAGGTCTTCTTGAATTAATTTTTCTAGTACTTTGGACATGGAGCACAGTAAACTTATCGGTCTTCTGTTTTCCGGTTTCGTGACGTCTTTGCCCTTTTTGGGGATCGTTATTACAATGGCTTTCTTCCACTGATTCGGAAACGTTAGTTGTTGTTGAATTTTGCCGAATACTTTGAATAGCCCTTCTATCAGTTCTTGTGGTGCGTGAATTAAGGCTTCATTCGGAATCTTATCGGCTCCCGGTGCTTTTCTTCTGGCCAGTTTTTTAATTGTATTCTGTATCCTTTCTCGGCTCCATTTAATTTCCTCTGTTAGAATCAGCTGGTTTTTGCGACTTTCCCTTTTTCTTATTTGGTTTAATTCTTGTGAGCAAGTTTTGGCTGGTAGCGTGTTGTTGAATTGAGCGCTTAGATGTTGTGCCATGTTTCTTGTTTTATCGATTTCCGAGAACGCCCATTTGTTGTTATAGAAAATCGCATGATTTTCTGTTGCGTTTTTTTCTAAAGGCTTTTGTTATTTTCCATATTTTTTGTACTGTTGGTTCTTCACTTTCATTTATTTCGTCGATTGTCTTCTCCCATCTCTTTTCCCTCTTCTCCTTTATCATCTTTTTGCACTTTTCCACTGCTTTGTTTAACGCCGCTTTGTCTTCTGCCGCTTTTGTTTTGAGGTACCTTTGTTTGGCTCTATATTTCTGATTTAGTATCTCCTTCTCTTCTTGAGTGAGCCTGAGGCGGTGTGACTTTTCGCTGTATGTTTTGGTTGCCCTTTCTATGCCTTCTCTTATTTGTTGTGTTATGGCGGTTACTTCTTCTTCAACGGTTTGTATTCCGTCATTATTTGGTTATATAAGGTCCAGTTTGTTGTTTTATTGACTTTGTCATACTGGATGTTTGCTCCCTTCATTGGCATTTCAAATCTCACAGCGACGTGGTCCGATTCCAGGTTGTGATCTACTGCTACTTTGATGTTTTTGTTAATGTTTTTTGTCAGATAAAAGTCTATTGTGCTGTGGGATCTGTCCGATCCGTATCTTGTCGGGGCTAGCGGGGCCTCGATGTTTGTGTTTGTTGTGTTTCTCAATTTGGCCAATTTTCTTCCTCTCGAGTCTGTGGTATTACATCCCCATTCTCTGTTCTTAGAGTTAAAGTCTCCGCCAATTATTAGTGGTTCATTTTCGTTTTTTAGGTAAGTTTCTAGCTCTGCTTCTGGAAATGGTTTTGTAGGCGGTAGGTAGATGGAGATTATTCTGTATTTTTTCTGATTTATTTCTGTTTCCACTGCGGTATGTTCTTCGTCTTTTAATTCTTCGATTGTGAGCTGTCTTGCGCACAGGGAGTTTTGGATGTAAATTGCGGTGCCCCCTCCTCGTCCATTTGCCCGGTCTTTTCTGAACAGCGTATAGCCTGCTATTCCGCCATTTTGGTTGAAAGGTTTTAGGTGTGTCTTGTTTATAAGTGCTATGTTTATGTTGTTGTCTGATAGGAATAGTTGTAGTTCTTGCTTTCTGCTGAGTAGTTCGTTGGCGTTCCACGTTATTATGTCTAGTGTATCTGCTTGGATGCTCTTTTTTCCGTTATAGGCCATTTCTGATTGCTTGTATAATTTCCGGCATCAGTTCCTCAAACATTATATGTCGGATTTCGTTCAGGAGCGCTTTGTCAACCTTTGTTGTGTCGTGTTCGTCTCCCGTGTTTTTTCCCGTTGTTTGGGCGTAGGTGACGTTCTGTTTGACGTCTCCCTTCTTAAACTTCCTGCTTTTGTCTCTGCAGCTCTCGTTTCTCTTGTTCTTGTTTGTTTTTTATATTTTCTGGTTTCAGGGAACAATCGGTATGGGAAGCTGGTTTCTCGGCTCCGCAATTGCTGCATTTAGGTGCGTGTTCTCTGTCTTGTGGGCACTGCTTGCTCGGGTGACCTCCTGCGCATCTCACACATACTGATCTGTTGTTACATCGATAGCTCACGTGACCGTACTGCTGGCATCGATAGCATTGTGCTTGGGCTGTTGGTTTTCTCTTCGGTTCGACTTGTATTTTCAAATTATTTAAATCAGCTAAATTGAAAATTTCTTTTCCCTTGTCGTCTTTCGTGGTCTGGACCATTATTAGAGGAAATTGCCGTTGTTGGTTGCCCAGTCTTTTTGTTTTCAGTACCGGGATGCCTCTTTCTTCCAGTTCCTGTTTTACCTCAACTTCGCTTATGCCTATCGGTACGCCTCAAAATACTACTCGCAGCTCCTTCTCGCTTTTCAATTGGAAGCTGTGATGTTCGATGTCCTGTATGGTGAGCTTCGCTCTTATTGCTCTAAATTCATTTTCATCTTTAGTGAATATTTTTACGCCGGATTGGCTTAATTGAGCTTTTATATTGATTCCTAGTTCTGTTGCTATGCTTTTTACCTCATTGTATTTCTCCTGACTTTTGAGTATAATTGGGGGTGGTTTGGGTCTTTTCTCCACTGGAGCTGTGGGTGCTTGTTCGGAGTCTTTCGGTTTAAGTACTGTTGTTGTCCTTTCAGTTTTAATGTGCTTGGCTTGTTGCTCAAGGCATCGCTATATCTTGCTCAGTTAGAGGTGCCTTTCCCTTATTACCGTTTTGTGTTTTCGTTTTGATTGTTGCCTGATTGTTTATAGTTTGTGATGTTGTGCTCTCTGCTTTGTTTTCTGCTATCTTTTCGGTTTCCATCTTTTCATCTAAGTTGCCTAAGATTTCAAATCTGTTTGCATTATTTGTCCGGTGCATCGAGTCCTTTGTTTGAGATTTTGGCGGTATTTTACGCTTTTTTTCTTTTCTCTCTGTTTCGGCATTCGTTATCATTGAATCTAGTCGTGCTTGAAGCATCTGAATTTGTTCTATTGCCGCACTATATTGTTCTTTTATGGCTGCGTTTTCAGCTATTAATTCATTGTATTTCACTGTTGCGGCATGCACTATTTGCAACTGCTCTTGCGTGAAATTTTGTCCGTCGAACTCCATTTCTGGGTTCGTTAACACTATGTCCTACGCTATTTTTAACTAACACGAGTATTTTGTAAGTCTAGACCTTACACTTCCGGGGTGCAAGGTCGCGGTTTATTTACATTTTACACTTTCACTATGTCTTATGCGGATTCGCTACGGGAATGTCTTTGATTTACATTTAAATTTAAAACTACTCACTATAATCAGCGTCTCTGTAGCGTCGGTGTTTCAGCCGCCAAAAGCAGCTTGTACACTCCCTTATACTGATAATATTGTCCTACTTACTGCGTTGTTCGGGCTGTGCTTTACATCGTGAGATACTTGGACTCCATGTGTTAATCACTAGACTAAACCGAAACACGAACTTATTTTCATTTGTAACGTAACTGACAAACTGAGCGTGGGTATGCTTCCGCGGTCGCGACGCAACTTTTCGTAATAATAAAGTACAATACGTATTTTCATATCTTTTGGGGAATCTTATTTTACAGATATGCGATAACAATTTAAAAATTTTAAATGTACTGGCTGCTTTTCCTGGGAGTACCCATGATGCGTTTATATGACAAGCATCAAATGTTAATAGAGCAGTGCAGCAAGTATATGCAAATGGTTACAGGGGATAGTATATGTTAGGTAGTATAATACGCTATATAATCTGAATATTTAGATAAATCACATGATTATAGGAGATTCAGGTTATCCACTACGACCATGATTAATGACACCATTAAACACTTTGCTAGCACGTGGGGCACCTGAGCACCGTTTTAATTCAAAATTTAAAACAATTCGTAGTACAATAGAAAGCTGCAATGGAGTATTAAAGAAGAGGTTCCGATGCTTACTCCGGGATCGAGTGTTGCACTATGCTCCAAATACGGCAGGTCGAATTGTAAATGCATGTATAGTGCTGCACAATTTATGCATAGACCATGTCCTACCAGAAATTGTTGATAATGATCTCCCTGTTGATATTGATTTTGGTATGTATAACCAGGAATACGAAGAAAATCAACAAGATATGAACAGAGCAGCTCAGCGTGTGAATGAAGACCTTGTAGCGGCAAGACTTGTTAGAAATAGAATTATACAACATTTATATTAAAACGCAATAAATTGTTTATTCAAACGTGTCTTATTAATAAAATTTAATATTAACTAAAACACAAAAGAATTTAAAAAGTTATTTTCCAAGATAATTATAATACAAACTATTTCATTGCAAATTTTCTACTAGCAGTTCAACAGCAGATGCTAATCTTCCCAGAGCTTCACATTTTCTGCGTTTTAATTGCAAAACTTCTGCTTAATGTTCCTTCATAAGCCTTAACTTTTCGGTTGTATAATATTTATAATTAGCATTCTACTCATTCGTAGATTGATCAAAATGTTGAACAGCTCGAGCAGTTTGTTTCGCCTTTGATCTATTTTTTGGAAGTGGTGTTGCAGCTTCCGTCTCATTTAATGTATTTTTGGTAGGTTGTGGAACTGGAGGTATTATGAGATCAGACGTAATATCGTTGACCACGTCCGTGCCTGAATCCTCCTGCAATAAGTCTGACTTATCAGAGCTATTTTCAAAATTAAAGTTCACGCATGATTCACTAACTCCTACAGCGCCTCCAACCGAAACATTTTTGATATTGTCTAACACTGTTAGCTCGCAATCATCCAAGGTGTCGGTATAAGGTTTACATCCACCTATTCCCATTGCATTCCGTTTACTTTCATGTAGCTTCTTTTTGGCGCGGCTACTACTATCTTGCCATGTCTAAAATGGAAAATGTATTATCTTCTATTCATACATTTTGTCAACACATACTTTTCTCCTAGATTTCCAACTGTCTTTGCGAGCTCCCCCTGGTACTGAATTTAATATCTCAGATATTTCTATCCACTTTTCTTGATAGTCTTTGTATGTAAAGTCAGATCTAAACTTATTTGTTAATATATTGTAGCAATTTTATTTTCCACCTAATATATATATATATCTGTATAATCAATCCTTTTATTAAATATTAAATAATATAATACATTATAATGTTATCCAATCCACTTAATTTAATAACATCTATTGTCCAATAAAGAACTAGTATTTAGTTCATGTTAAAAGTTAAATTCTACGGAGACAATATAAAAGCTTTTGTTTGGTATCCTTCTTAAAGCCCCCTCTACTCAATAACTGCAAGGTAACTTTGTTACTGGGCAACAAGCTCGGCCGGCACTTCTAACACAGCTGGGGTTCAAGCAGGTCGATAGTTGTTCTTAGGAGCGATGTCCGTCATTGATTTTTGCTGTTGGAAGCGTGCACGATGGAAGATTGCACGTGTATGCTATCTTCATAAATTGTTTTGGATGGTCCATTTTTGTGTTGAAACCAGTCGTGAAGAACGATGAAGTTTTTGTTAAAAAGACCATTAGGAACAGTAAGTGAATTTGTTTCTATAACAATATTAATTAAAATTTTCAGTGTAACTTTGGGAATAATTAAATTTAAATTTAATTTATATTGCAACGTAAATTATAAATAAAAAAACTTTTCTGAATGGTATTCATGCGAAATTGATGGAAAACAATTCTATTCTTGTATAATATGGAATCACATTTATAATTTATTCAAGTTAATTACAAACAACATTTGCTTTCTTGTGGTGTGAATTACGCCTGGAACATCTGTAAATTGAAACGCAGATAATGGAAGCCAAGTGACGTGTTTTCAGTATGCAGCGCAGCTGTTTGTTTGAATGGAATTTTCCGTTGTTAATACATACGTCAGCTTTCAAGCAAGTATTTAGGTGCAATTTGGAGTTCTGGTATGTACAAAAATTATGTTCGTATGTTGTTTGAACTGTCGACGTAGTAACGAGATAAAATTTATTTTAACTGACTTGTGTTAACTTTGAACAGGTCAAGGACAGACCTCAATTATATTTTTCGTAGTCATACGATATGAATCTGTAATTTGTTCCTACAAATTCTTTTATTAACTCAATGAAACATCAGAAGATGTCACTACTAATTAGATAAAGTAAATTCTCATAATTTTGAACCTTTAGAAATTAAATTTCTACATTTGATATTTTATGAACAATTATCTGTAATTATTTACTGTGAAATTAAGGTAAATTTACCATAATTAACTCTTTCTATAAATAAGCAAATTTATGCTTTGTCAATTTGTTATATAAACTTCATTAAATAGTAAGTGGTACGGATATATTCAGTACCATTGTAATTAACTCTTTTTAATTTAAATTAACTTATAAAGGAAGACATATTTTTTGTAGAAAATTACCTTATTGGATACCAAAAAGAATAGATTCTTATTTTCGGACTAAAGACTATCTTTTATTTAAGAGGAATGAAAGTCGATTCTGATTGTATTTAATTATTTTTGAGTTTGAATGCACAAACAGTGCTTTTCTTTGTTTAATCTGTTCACAGGTGCAGTGCAGGATTGCTAAGGTCAAGGTCGAGCCATAAGGTAAGATACTTTAAAGATTAGGAGGTCTTTAAAAATTATATAGCGGTTATAGAAAAAAGGTTTCCGCATTTGCCTTGTACAAGGGACTTGTATTAGGTCTTCTCAGTATAAAAAAATACGGTGGCGCCTTATTTTTATTGTTAGTGGTTGCAATTACACCCCGACCCACAGCTCATTCTCTACCCAGAGCATATAGTTCGACTAGCCGCTTTGCCTTTGAGATTTCCTCAACTTAGAGCCACCTTCCATCTTAATTTGCCGTGGGCTCCATTTCTAATTATCGGAATTTCTCGTTAAACTAAATCGGAATTTAAAAGGCTTCAATATTTGGGGTTTTCTTTAATATCTGCAGCAACAACTGCTTTTGCTCTTTATTAACATGCCCGCTCTTCTTAGCATTTACTACTGCTATATACAAAAAGAATAGTACAAAGCAAAAGGATAAAGGATACCATTTTGTTGTGGAATTAGTCGTATTATAAATAAGTATATACACACCTTTTGAGCTTGCATCTATTTTCATTGCGTTAAGTTAATTATTTAATTTAACCAATTAAACGTCTAAATGTTTTTTTCAACATGCTAAGTTTTTTTATTAATATATCAATTTTTTAAAATATAAAAAATTTCTGAAAGTAATTTCGATGAAGGGAAAGTTCCCATGACTGAAATTGCGTTCCCACGTTGAATTGTTACTCCTAATCGTTGAAAAAGAAAAGAACGCGAACGGGGTTCACCAGATTGGGAGGCAAGTAGACTTCCGAGCTTGTTCAAAAAAGAAATTGCTTCATCACACCAAGGACCCATTGTTTCCACTGCGAAAGGCAGGAAAGAGTAGTTAGAGTCAATAATAGATGAGTATTTTAAAGTCTTCGCGGACCCTGCATGTTGGGCAGCAGAACCAGCGCTTTTGATTGAATTTGGCAAGTGAGAGGGGGCAAAAGTATCAGTGCATGTGGCATCCTATACTGGACATTTTTCTTTCTCCCAGGGAATTAGAGTAACTCCATCAACCCGTTTTCCATCGTTTCGACATAGCCCGACAGGTTCTAAATGACAAGGTATTTTCGCTGAGATAAGAGCACGGCTTAAAATGTTGTTGATCTCCTGGTGACGAGATAAACGACCTGTACTTTTGGCACAGCTTAGACCATGTTGTCCAAACTCATCCACAACGGATCCACACGGATCCTACAAATTTTACAACCAAGACGAAGGCCAATGGCTACTCTGAAACTATTGTTATCTAGCAGAGTACCTATGCTTTGAGATGGGAAGGCTTGAATCCATGCGTTTGTCTCTTGCTTTTCGGATGCTAAACGTATTGCTTTATAGCTGTCAGATGACGGGTGGTGATTTTCTATAAAAAATTTCATCAAGACGTTGTCCCAATTTTTTTGTTCAGAAGAGCCAGCCGGGACACCAAAGTCCAGTGTACGAATATTTCACTCTACCATAGCTTCATGTTATAAAGCAACTGTTGGCTTATCGGAATCTTGAAGATTTAACATCGTAGTGACAAGATTAAAAGTTCCATACACAGATGAAAGGAATGCAGGAAGTGAAATATCTTGAATTCTTCTTATTCCTAATCCTCAATATTTAATAGGCAATGAAGAAGTGAAAAGCGAGGGGTGTCCAACTGGCAATTGAGGATATACTCCAGGGTATCTTTGATCATTGTATCGAAAATTAGAAGTAAATCTTGATGGTTTCATAAAGGTGTTGTACGGAGAAAGTACGTTACTTTTGGTATCGCAAAACAGTGTCTAAAAGGTAAAAGGATATGTGGAATTGCTCCAAATCTCGCAATTTTTCGATTAAAATCACTAGACCATCCATTTTTTGCATCCAACTTTTCTGTAAATGGTCAGGTGAAACGGCAACTCCAAGAAAACTAACCTCTGAGACAACCTGAATGCCAGGAGATATGGATGAAAATTTGGATAGGATATTGGTGTCAACAGAATCGCAAAAGTGAAGCTCACACTTTGAAGGGTTAATTTCTAGTCCGATCTTCCGACATTCTCGAATTATGATGGAAAAGTCATGTAGTACGGTATTAGGATCTCTGGCTAATAATCCGTCGTCAAGATAGAAGCACACTATCTTTGATACCAGTAAATCTATTATAGGTTGCAGGGTCAAACAGAAAAGAAGGGGTCCTGCTGGGTCACCTTGCTGGCATCCAGTTATCGATGGGATGCTCATTTCTCCAAAGCATAGAAAAGATGGGAAATAGTAAGCTTGCCAAAAAAGGCTTCCAGAGCTGGAGCCATTTTTTTCACTGCACTTAGCATTGAGTCACGATTCAAGGTATTAAAGGTGTTGTAGAAATCAATTTTTAGTAAAACAGTTCCCGGAGTTAGCGGATGATGTAAGATTGTTCTGGTGGCATGAACGGCAGCCTCACAACCACCCTTTGTAGTGAAACCAAGTTGTTTTGGACGAGGGTATTGGCCTATTGGCTCTCTAACAGAGAAACTAGCTAACTTGGCGATTAGTCGTCGAAGCGTCATTCCAACCGCAATTGGACGTATTCCACCATCTTTCTTCTTCAAGGCACAAAGATTAGCACCGTAAAATAAAGCGAGAATCTCTTCGTTTATTTTTCCGGATAGAGCTAAGTTGCAGAAACTGGTGAGAGATGTAAGAAGTCTTGATGCTGCCTCTCCATTACCGGCAGAAATTAAATCTTTCAAATGTTGAGGCCTCAAACCGTCGATTCCCGATCCTGATCCATTTGCGAAGGTAAAAATAGCATCTCTGACATTTTTTTCAGTTACCGTCAAGCTATCCACCTTTTCGGAAGGCGAAGGAAACTCGATAGTTCTATTTGGAGTTGGATGTTTATTTAAAAGCTTGTTATAAGTATCTGTATCTCGAGGACCTAATGAGTCATTAGAAGAAAGTATCTTAACACATCCGTTGACATACCCTTCAGAAAACTTAGAGAATATTCTACGGGATAGTGATGTAGACTTGGCTTGAACTCTCGAGAAGTTATGATTTGTACCGTTGATATTAGCTTTGACTAGATTCCCGAGGGATCTACTCTTCTTATCTCTTATAGGAACACAGAGGCATGTGAAAGCGAAGGTAAAAAGTGTAAACCAGGAATGATAATCGTGTCCGCGGCTTTAGGCACTCTTTTAAGGATCTTGATACTGGACTTCATTTCCGATAGATCATTTCCTAGATCATTAATGTTGGTGACTGTTTGTGGACTGTTGCTGGAATTAGGACTTGGCGTCGTGATGTTTCCTCCCAATGTGGATGGCTAATACCCTCTCGGAAAAACATTTGTCACAGAAAGGGCAACGTGAAAGGATTGTTCTTGCAGAGCCTGATGAAGTTGGTTAAGTAGTTGCAAGTGATTCACATATTTGACAGAGCCAGTTGGTATTTTCTGGTCCAATTTTTAAAACGTCATTATCATTAAGGTCGGCACAAGAGGAATGAAGCCATCGATGGTAGTTAGCACACTGAATCCATTGTTCAAATAAGTTATCTGTTCTTGCGCAAAGACATATGTCATCATTTCTATTCATGTCAGATTAATTACGTTTTAAATAAATGTTAAAAATCAAATAAAAAGCTGTCTAAATACTTCATTCTAATTCTAACAAGAATTAACACATTGACAACAGTTTTTGCTTTGGCGTTAGTAATTTGACACAAAAATGGTACGTTGCCTGTTCTTTCTATGCGTATTAAAATAAGCAATCGTAATTGCTTACGAATTACATTTCAGAGTGAATAAGAATGAGGAATGACATTCGCTTAATTTCACTTGCTGAGAATAGGTCCCCAGGTACCTTGAAAATTGTAGTTTCAGCACTATCTTTATTACTAAGTTGCTCTAAACTTTCAGTAATAATTTTATTTCTCAGCATTAAATGATTAGGTTTATTCACTATTTCAGTACTATCTACTAACTTATTACTGCGTTTTCCATTACGTTCTGATACACAAAATTTATTCGCTTTAGGGCGCGTTCTGGAAGTTCGGTTCTGAGGATATTCCAAATAGTTTGTCGGACTTTTTCAGTTTGTCTATAAGAATTAAACACTATAATTAACACTAATACTACATTATGATTACTTTATAACTAAAACACTAGCAAAACTTATTTAAAGAATATATTAAGAGTTCATAAAATTTAGGGTTAAGAATAATTATTATACGTTATAGATCGTTATAAATACGGACGGACTGAGATACATCTACACATTTCGAGATCTCGGACGCGACTGGGGGGAACGAGAACCGGTGCTTTTCAACGTGGTAGGGTGGTTGTCTATATTAAAAGTCGCGTTCCGGGTATGTAAAGTGCTTATGCGAATGCACCTAGCAAATATTCGAACTTCGCGAGTTAAGGTTCGTGGCTTGGGAGCGGTTTTTTTAAAAAGACTTCCAAACTTCTTAATACATTTATTTATTTGTTATACAGAAATTAATGTTGAATTTGGACAATCTTGAAATAATTAGTCCGAAACTATTAATTAATTGTACAAGTGAGTTATCTAACGATGGATTAACTTCCTGCGAGTGGAGCTCCCGGGCCTTTTATAATATCCCTACCCCCTCACATTTCTGTGGGAACTTGCAGACCTAATGTCTGCTTACACTTGACTCTTATTCATAATACATTGTTGGTATCTTAAAGCTATTCATAACTACTTTGTTGCGAGCTTCCTTTCCAGGTAATCTCGGTACGTGACTGTCTGTGACCGCCTGTGACCTGACATCTGCAGTGTCACTTATCTCTGTGCTACAAAGTAGCGTTTCCGTTCCCATGAACGTTAATAAACTGAAATGAATTGTCCTTCAATTACATTGTTGCGCATTTTCTAATATTTCTAATAACTTCTTAATTATTAGTTTTATATATATATATATATATATATATATATATATACAACTGGGGGATTACATAACTCGCGTTTTCTTAAAATTACTCGAAAATTTAATAAACGACGGCCGAGAAGGGAACCGAAAGCCGCGATAATCATTATATCATAGCGAGCACGCTCTTCTGCGAATGCAATTTCAGCTGCATGAGATGATTTACCATCCTTTGCGAAAATCATCATACGCAGCACCAAAACTTGCATTGAACTTGTGTACGGGATTGTTAAAAAATTATATACTTCCATGTCGAGATATACTACACGGCCCTGCAACTGCTATATGTATAGGTACGTTGCTAAAAAAAACAGGGTCCACCCACCCAAGTACTGACCAGATCGAGAGGGTGCTTAACTCTGAAAACGTGCAATCTCAAATCATCATCAAAAGAATTTATTTTTATCGTTTTGTACAATATATCAGTACTACAAGTACCGACTGGATGTCACAATTGAATTCATAATAGTACCTACATGCAAATGTTTAACTCTAAGTCTACTTTAAATAACAATATTTGGTATTTGTATATACCTAATTGCAGTGGTGGCTCGCACCGAATATATTTGGTTGTGCTGCATCGCTAATGTAAAAATATTTTATTGGTTTTTTTTAAATATGAGTGGAAAGCGTCTATCTTTCTTTGTAGCAAATTGGTCAAACACTTTTTCATTGAAATCGGGAATTGAAGTTATGAATTTTTTTTCAATTGACAGCCGTTAACCTATCTTCACACATCGAGTTTCTTAAAAAAGTTTTTATACGGTTTAGAGTAGAAAAACTGCGTTCGGCTACAACTGTGGTCATTGGTGTGGTCACAAGAATTTGTGATAGCTTTTTACTTTCGGCCATCGTTTCGTCCAAATTATTCGCAATTATGAATTTAAGAAAAGGCACAGCACCACGTATTTCTCTACATTCCCTATTGGATTATAATACGGACAACTCTGTTTTGAGGCGTTCTTTATTTAAAATATCGTAAGCGATGCAAGTTAAATCTCATTCTTGTTCTGGAAACTTGTTATCATACTCGATAAATTTTTCTGAAGACACAACTGAAGCGGCTATTAAATGGTCGGCAAAAGAAAAACGTTCTTTTACATTGTTAACAATGATGTCGCATACTTCTATGCAGGCGACACGGTGATCCCATTGACTATTATTAAGCTGTTTTCGTTTAGTTTCTGCAGGAACGGTATCTAATTTTGATGCTTCTTCAATGACGGTTCCTATTGTATTATTGCGTATATTATTAATATTAAGTTCAAACACACCTATAACTCTTTGAGCTTCAGTTGGATCCATATTTCTTTTCTGCAATTAGTTGTATAGTAAATCCACGTGTGGCATAACATAATGAAAGAAGGTCAACCAAAAAGAAAAATTTTGATCCATCAAAATTCGCAAAATTCCAGAAGCTTGCTTGCACGTTTGGTTATTTGTGCTTTCCTCCAAGTTTTCCATACATTCAATTAATGCATCTCTGTATTCGTATACTATATTAACCACACGAATATTAAAATTCCAGCGAGTAGGAACAGAACGAGGCATTCTCCTGCCGACTATTTCATTGAGCACTGCTACACGTTGAGGTGAAGAGCTAAAAAACCCCGGTATATCCTGCAAATTTCCAAAAAAATGTCTTACTTGGCTATTTATAGAACATGCTTTTGTCATTACGAGATTTAGTTGATGAGTGTAACAATGTACAAAATGAGCATTTTTGTATTTTTGCTTAATTCGAGTTTGAACACCGCCACGTTTCCCGCTTATAACTGCGGCTCCATCGTAACTCTGTGCAATAAGTTTGGTATTGTTATTTTTGATTACAGTTTCTAGAACACCTAGAATTGTTTTAGAAAGTGAATCTATCATGTTTCTCTGGAAGTAAAAAATTCCAAAACCGTTCATTTTTTTGTGACAACGGAAAACTGTAACCATTTGAAACTTTGCTGATATATCTGTCGTTTCATCTGCCATCACTGCTAAAACGGGCTTTCTTGGATTTCTCGGACGATTTCAAAATGACAAACTTCAAGAATACATTCCAATAAGTCATTTTGAATTGTTTTGGAAGTACCTTTAAAGACGCCTGCATTTTTCAAATGATCCTCAAGAGTTCTATCAAGCTCCGAGAAAAAATTAACCAGTCCCCTAAAAATACCGGGGTTTTCAGATGAATTGGATTCATCGTGTCCGCGAAGTGCAAGATCAAATGCTCCACAAAATTTTATACAGTTTAAAATTTTAGATAAAATATATCTATTTCTGATTACTTCGTCCTTATACTTTTGAATATTTATCCAGTACGCAGAATTAAGTTATGCCTGTATATTTATTTTGCCAAACAGTGCTAATTGCATTGCGTTATTAACATGCGATTTACAGTTTTCATGTTTTTTAATTTTTTCACTTAAGTGAACCAAATCCCGTACACCTGTTCGCGACCAAAGTTTTTCACCACGATCATCCGAAAACAACACGCACGGAAAGCAAAATAATGCATTTTTTGATTTCACCCACAAATCCAACTGTTTCTTTGATAAATGTCTGTATTGAACTGCCTTTTATAAGTTTTACCACGACTTGTACCAGAATTTTCAATGTTCAATTCTGGTATAGGACGACCCTGATTTTTAGTAGCTAATTGTTCTTGAAAAGTAAGCTAAGAGAATCTTTTTTCACTTAAATTAAAAATAACATCCATTTTAGAAACTATTAATGTAGCAAACGTCCTCAGGAAACAGTGAAAAAGTTTATTGTTGATGAACCTAATTATAACTAAATGAATATACAAACTTACTTCCTATACACTAAAATTTCAAACGCAAATGTTTATTCAGTTTTTAATCTGTGAATAACTAACTGGTAATGGGTTAATATAATAATTAAAGTAAAGTAAAACAAAACGTCTCTCATTACCTAAGAAAGAATACAATTACGATGTCTCATATCCTCTACACGGATCAATTCTAGTTAAAAAGTAATAGTACATACGAAAGATGAAATGCGTGACGCGTTGTCTACAAGAACCGGAAAGCACACAAAACTTGACGATTCGAAGAGCAAAAGACAACTGACGCTGCAATTTATGCAGCTCGAGAATGGGTTAACGAGGCCGCTTCTTACTATGCTCGTATTCGCGCGAAAATGTTCCAACACATAGCCGAACTTGCAAATAAGATCTGCAGAACAAAGTAGTTAGACAGTGATTTTATGGATTTTCCTTGTTTAGAGTTGCATGTTTACTGTATTATTGACCGACTGTTATGGACATTCAACTTAGGAATTCATAATACTTTTAGTGGCTGGTTATCAATCTCTTTTATACTACTAAATGTATTTGTTCGTTTCTGATTGTGGGTGGTTCTGCAGCTCTGCAGCACTCATAGAGTAGCCGCCGCTGCCTAATTGTTCTCAATAATTAATTCCTTGTTTTAAATCTTTAATTATTATGTCCTTTTATATTTATTATAGGAAAAGCAATGAAAAAACCTATTTTATACTTAACCCTAACAATTAATAACATTAGCATAAAACATACTATGTACAAACTTAAATAATAACAATTAATAACAATAAAATAATTAGTATGTTAGTTTGTGTTTCATGTGCTGTGTTGTGTGTTTCTCTTTGATAACGTTTCGTATAAGCGGATTTATGTGGTTTCTCATTCTGTTGAAAAATTGTTCAGAGGTGGCTTGTAGGTAGTCTTGTATGTAGGGTACTCGTGTCTCTTGGTGTAATTCGGTTATTTTCGTGTATCTATTAGAATTCGTGATCATACGTAGGCATTTGTTTTGCAGTCTTTGTATGGTTATTGTTTATGTCTTGCTCCAATTTCCCCACACTGCTGTTTCGTAGGTTATTACAGGTCTTATAATACTTGTGTATATTAGTTTTTTGTTGCTTTGATCCAGTTTACTGTTTTTGATAGAAGTGGGTATAATAATCTTATGACACCAGTTGCTTTTCTGATTGTATCTAATAGGTGGGTTTTAAAATTCTGTCTTTGATCTAAGAACACTCCTAGATACTTTCCCTGCTGTTTGGGTTGCATTTTTGTGCGGTATAGTGTTAGTGGTATAGAGATTTGTGTGTTTGTGTACATACGTCTGAATACTACTTGTTCTGTCTTGTGAGAATTTATTTTGATTTTCCAAAGTTTGTAGAATTTACTAAGCATATCTATGCGTATCTGTATTTGTTTATTTGCAATCTCTGCACTGAAGGAGCTAGCATATATTGCTGTATCATCGGCGAACAGCGCTGTTTGTTTTTGTGAAATGCGGCATGTCATTTATATACAAACAGAAAAGATTTGGGCCTAGCACAGAACCTTGAGGTACACCCGCTTTTATCTTTTTTTTATTAGATATTACGTTTTCCACTCGTACTTTGAATTGTCGGTCTGTTATGTATGAATTAATTAGTCTAATTAAATTACTAGGAAATTTTAGTTTAATCAATTTGTAGATAAGTCCATCTGTCCAAACCTTGTCGAATGCTTTTTCGATGTCCAGAAATGTTGCTACGGTCACTTTGTTTTTATTGTAATTTTCAGTTATGTGGTTTGTTATGCGGGCGAGTTGTACTCTATTCTGTCTACATCTAAATCCAAATTGACTGTCCGTTATTATTTTATGTTTTCTGTTAATTTTGTCGATATGTTTCAGTATAACTTTTTCCACTAGTTTTGATATGGTGCTTAGGAGGCTGATCGGTCTATAACTGGTCGGGTTTTTGGGGTCATTTGTTTGATTTCAATATTGGTACTATTACGGAAGTTTTCCAGATGGTGGGGAAGTGTCCTAGTGCAAGTATTGCGTTGATAAGTATGTGAGTTGTACTATTGTCTTTTTGCTAATATTTTTGATTATTCTGTTCTCTATTCCATCCAGTCCTGGTGTTTTATCGTTAGGTAGTGTTTGATTATGTCATATACTTCTCTTGGTGTTGCTAGTTGTTTGTATGTTTCTTGTTTTTTAGTACGGTCTTTCAGAAAGTCGTTTACTTCCTTCTTGACTTGCTTTTCAAATTGTACGTCAGATGGTTGTTCCAGGTTATGTACTTCTTCGAAAGTTGTAGCTAGTGTGTCAGTTTTTTCTTCATTAGTGTAGTGTGTCTTATTGTTCAGTTCTACTGTTGGTATTTTCTTGTAGGGTTGTTTTAAAGTCTTTGAGAGTTTCCATAGCGTTTTATCTGTAGGTTTTATAGATTTAAGTGTTTGTGTCCATTTGTTGTTTTTGAACGTTGTAATTTTTGCATTAATTACTCTCGTTGTTGTGTACATTAAATCCTTAACGTTTATGTCCGCTGTTCTTTGCCACCACTTTCGTAGTCTGTTTCGTGTCCGTACTAAGTCTACTATCTTTTGCGGCATGTCTTTAGTGAAGTTATTTTGTGTTATTTTTTGTGAGTGTTTATGTTGGATGTCTTGAATGGTCTGAGTGAAGTGTTTCACTGCGTCGTCTAACTTTTGTGGCGTGTTCAAACCGCCATTTATTTCAATTTGAGTGTCAAGTGTTTTTCGGAATTGCATCCAGTCCGTATTTTTATACGTTACTACAGTTCTGGTGCTTGTTTCTTTATATTGCCCGTCTAATGAAATAATGACAGGATTATGGTCGGATCCTAGTTCATGTAAAGATGTCGGATTGTCAAGTGAAGTAATGTTTTTATTGATTATTAAGTCGATTGTTGATGGTGTAGGGTTGTTTGTAGGGTAATGCGTGTGTGTGTGTTCGGAAAAATTATATCTAGATTAGTATTTAACATTAGCCTATACAATAGATTCCCATTTGCATTTGCGCTTTCGCAGTTCCAATGTCTATGTTTAGCGTTAAAATTGCCTATAAATAACACCTTATTACTAACACTTAATAACCTAAGAATGTCGAATGCACTAAAATAGTTTGTTGGCTTATTATAAGCGGCGAGTATACAGATATTGTTTTTAAGTTTTATTCCCGTCACTTCTAGGGTCATATTTGGTATAACTAATTCACAATATGGTACACCGTGTTTGATGAAAATAGCAACTCCCCCGTGTCCTGTGTTGTCGAGTCTGTCACGTCTAACTATGTTGTAATTTCTAAGTTTAAGTGTATCAGTGTTTTTGAATCGAGTTTCGTTAATAAGTAATATGTCTATATCTTATCTATTTACAAACTCCAAGACTTGACCCATTTGAGCTTTAACGCCGTTTGCGTTCCATGTACAGATTTTAATTTTAGATGCCATAATTGTCTATGTTCATGATAAAATTACTGAAAGTCTTGAACTTCTCCGTTTTGTGTTGCAATTTTTTATTTGGCTGTTGAGGTCTTTTATACCTCTAAGCATCTCCTTTAGGTTGATCATGCTACTTAGTGTTTTCATTTCATCTACTAATTCGTGAAAATTTTCGTTAGTGTTAGCATTGCTCTGTGTATTATTGCTATTGATCACTTCAGGATTTTTGTTGGTGGTTTTATTTGACCAATCATAGATTGCAAATTTCTTTGGGTCAACGTTCATTAATTTTGGATATTCTTGTTGATTATTTATGTTGAGTTGCTGTTGTATGGGTATGTATGTTTCTGATGGTGTTCCTTTTGCTTCTATTTGTTGCTACTTTTTTTTAGGTACACTGGACATTCAACGTTATTCACTGTGTGGGACCCGCTGCAGTTGGCGCATTTGGGCGGCGTGATTGTAGGTTTTGTGCAGTCTCTGGTTAGTTGCGAACCTGTATACTTTAGACACTTTGGTGGAGCCCAGCAATTTGTGATTGCATGGAATCATTCCTGACAGCGATGGTATTGTAAAATTTTTTTATTATTAATATGACGTTTCCATGATATTTTAGTATGTAGTACATATTTTACTTTATTTTGTAGCTCCTGGAGTCTAACGGAACTACTTGCGGTGATTAAGAATAGCGGTCTGTACGTGGTGCGCAGTCTGTAGATACTTTGCACTAATATTTTGCAGTCCTCTTTTAATGCTTGTTCTACCTCTTCCACACTAGGATCGCTATCCAGTCCTCTTCGAACGAAGGCATGCGTTTTCTCCGCTTTGTCGGTGTAGGAGTGGAATTCAATATCTTCTGTCGCAAACTGTTCCTATAGCACTTTTTATTCTTGTTTATCATGCACAAATAAGTTGGTTTTGTCTCTAGTGTATTTTATGTGATATCCTTTTTTTATTTGAATGTTTAAGTTGTTTAAAAAGTTCCTATGATTTACGGACTTACCGTGTATTACAATTGGTGGCGACGGTTTTACTCTAAGTTACCTCCTTTTTGGTTCTTCAAATCCTGCTTCGTCCAAATCCATATTGCCTTCCGCATCATTCACCCCTTCCGTTTCATCGATATCAGAAAATACTTCAAATCTGTTGTTTGTTGTTATGGTAATTTCTTCAGGATTGAGCTTGTGCCTTTTATTACTTCTAGTTTCCATGGTTGTTGATTCAGAACTAGAAAACAGATGCCGGTATAGTGACTTCCTATTCGTCACGCTTTTGTTAGTTGGCTCGGTAGATGGGGCAACTCCTACTGTGCTTGATGATTTACTGGCACTATGCTAATTATTATTCAAGTCACATTATGTACACTTAATCTACACTATTATTAAAATCAAATAAACACTAATTGTCTAAAGAAATTCCATAAGTAACCACTTTTAACGGTATATTTGGGGCTTAGGAATTTAATCTATTCAATGCGAGCAGGTAACACGAAACCCGTTCGTACTCTTCAAGTGCGCGTTTGAAACTCTTGGACGAGAACCAATTCAATTTTCAATTCAAAACAAATTTATTAAATATTTTACATAAAACTATAATAATATGAATTGTAACATAAATTAACGGTTCATATGCATTTGAAATCTTGAGTGTTGAAGAAAGTTCCTGTCCAAATGAACTTACCATTCTTTTATTCTTTTGCTTGGTCATTTTCACCTCTATACTGTTGCTACAGTTGTCTAACTGTTTTTGGTGTTGCGGCTTATTTGCTAGTTTTTGGCTTCTTGAGCAGGAAAATCAATTTAAAAAACCTGCTTTTAGATTTTGTCTTTGGGGCAGATCAATATTTCATTGTGTGCTTTGCATGAAAATAGGTAAATTTTGGTATGTCAGTCGATGTTTTATTTTGAGGTTGCTGTTATGTCGAATTTTTGTGATATTTTTTAGGATGCCGTTTGATTGTAGTTTCTTTTCGTAGAAGTTCTGTGATAATCTGTCTATGTACGTTCCTTCTTATTGATTCTATTTGCGCTAAATCGTGTAAGTCCCCGATTCTTGTATATCTGTCGGCTCCTGTAATTAGTCGTAGGCATTTGTTTGGGAACCGTTGTAACGGTTCGAAGGCAGTTCTGCTTATGTTATACCATACTGGTGCTGCATACGTAATTACCGGGCGTATTATGCTGGTGTATACTAACTTTTTATTTTTTTGTGAAAGTTTACTATTTACTGCCATTAACGAGTACAACTTTTTGGAGGATGGGTATCCTTTTATGATACTTTTTTTGATGTGATTTTTAAAATTTAATCTACGGTCTAGGTGTACACCTAGGTACTTAACACTGTCTGCTTGGTTTATGCTGTTGTTATTAATTTTTACGGGTTTGAATATTTTGGAGTTGGTAAATTTTCTGCTGAATATTATTAGTTCGGTTTTGTCGGCGTTAACTGTAATTTTCCATTTCCTATAATACTCTTCTAGAATGTTCAAATGAAACTGAATCTGTTATGTATTGATGATAGTGTGGTCTGAGTGCGCACATATTGCCGTATTGTCTGCAAAAAGTGACGTTTTTGATCTTGGGAATTCGGGAATATCGTTAATATAAATTGTAAAAATTTTTGGTCCTAATATCGATCCTTGAGGAACGCCAGCGTTTATAGTTTTTATTTCCGATATGCTTTTCGCCTATTTTTACGGGAATTTTCCTATCGGTTAGGAACGAATACAACAATTTTATTAGATATGTTGGAAATTTTAACTTGATTAGCTTATACAATAGTCCGTTAATCCAAACTTTGTCAAAAGCTTTTTCTATATTCAGTAAAACCATTGTAGTCACCTTCTTTTCGTTATAATTTAAAATAATATCGTTAACGATTCTTATAATTTGTTGCGTGGTACTATGCTCTGGTTTAAAGCCGAATTGTGTTTCTTGTGATGTTTTGATGTCAGCTTCTAAGTTATTTATTCTTTTTAAAATAATTTTTTCCGATATTTTTCCGAGGGTTGGGAGTAGACTGATCGGACGATATCCATTTATTTTGTTATGGTTTTTACCGAGTTTGTTGATGGGGACGACAATAGTTAATTTCCACTTTTTTGGGAAATATAGAAGTTTAATGATGTTGTTTATTATATAAGTCATTTAAACGATGGCTTTTTTAGAAAAGTTTTTAAAATTAGATTATGTATGCCGTCTTTGCCTGGTGCTTTATTTTTAGGAATTTGTTTTATAATTTCATTTGTTTCGTGTGGAGTGGTGTGTATAGTGTGCAGTTGGTATATTGGTACTGTGTGGTTTTCAATTTTGTGTAGGTATTCAGTCACTTCTCTGGTTATTTCTTCGTGTATCGCGTTATTCGGTTCTAGTCTGTGTATTGAAGCAAAGTAGTCAGCTAATGTGTTGGCTTTTTGATTGTCTGTAATGTATTCTAAGTTATTGTCTGTCAGTGTCGGTATTGGTTCATATATTTCTTTTAATGATTTTATAACTTTCCATAAGGAATTATCTTGCGGTTTAATATTTTGTAACTTTTCGTTCGATACTTTGTTTTAGTTATCTCGAATACTACTTCTTATTTTCTTATTTGCCTAGGTTAGCCTTTCTCTTGCGTCCGGATCGGCGGTTTGTTGTCATTGTTTCCTTATTGCATTTCGCGTTTTTATTTCGTTGATTATTTCATCTGGAAGATTGTCCTTTGTTCGATCTATTTGGATGATTTCGCTGTGCCTATTAATAGATTTGGTTATTGCCTTTGTGAAGTTATCGACAATATCGTCTAGTTCTGTAGAAGTTTTGCGTCCTGTTTAATCTTTATGGATTTGTCTAGGTCTGTCCTGAATAACTCCCAGTTAGTCTTTCTGTAGGATCTAATACTGAGTACATTCTTGTTTTTATCTTTTCCATACGGTAAGGTAAATATTATGGGATTGTGATCGGAATCCATTTCAGTCGCAGTGTTTAACTCTACTAGGTAGCGTATGTTCTTGGATATTAGTATGTCTATTGTAGTTGGTGTTGTTCCATTAGTTGTAAAGTGAGTTGGCCTATCTGAGAAGAGCACCTCAAGATTATTGTTATTCACATATTCCCGTATTGTTATGCCGTTTTTGTTGTTCCTATGGCAATTCCAAGATTTATGTCTGGCATTCAAGTCGCCCACTAGAACTACTTTGTTTTGCACACTAAATAATTTGTCAAGACCACTAAAACTAAACTTATTCGTAGGTGAGTTATATGCACTTATAATATTTATATTGTTGGGTAGCTTTATACACAAGGTTGCTATACAGTTTACGTCTAACTTAACTTTACTGTATTTTACACAATCTCTAACGGCTATGACAACTCCATCTTGCCCGGTGTTATTTAGTCCATCCTCACGAATAATTGTAAAACCTCTTATTCTAACTTTATGCGTAGTCTTTAGCTTCGTTTTATTAATTAAAACTATGTCTATTTTATGCAAGTTTATGAAATGAATTAATTGTCATATTTTGTTTAGTAGTCCGTTAGCATTCCACGTTACCACTTTGACTTTATAATCCATAATTGTTTAGAATTGTAACAAAATTATTGAAGGCTGTGAATTTTTGAAGAGGGGTTTTGCAGTTAATTAATATTAAATTTAAGTCTTTTATGGCTTTTAACATAGCACTTACATTTATGAGTGTATTCACTCAAAAAAATAATTACTTCAAACAAATATAATAATCTTCTTTTAAGTATAGCGTAACTTCATATATGAGCAAAGATACTGTAGTATTATTTCAAGCACATTGTTTATTCGAGGTTCAAGATCATAAGTTACTTCAATCAAATGCTGTATATATTCAATTCTAGATGGCAGTTAGTTTTAAAATAAATAAATGTATTGTCTTTTTATGAGAGTTCTTTAATTTTGAGACTAGTAAGTATTAAATTCAATTTAAATACATGTATTTCTTCTTTTCAGAGAGCAGTGTTTTTTAAACAAGTACTTTAAGATCGTCAAAGTAAGGAACAGTAGTTTTACGGATACTAAAGGATTGTCTTAAGTCAAGTATATGGATAGTTTCCCTAAAGTATATCCTATATTTAGGTTAAAAATGCATTAACGTCTAATTGAATAGAGGTTAATTTTAAAAAAAGTGTACCATATATTTCTCAAAAATGTATTTAGTATTCAATTTGAGAATACCTTAAATTTCTTTCAAATAAAATGTATCATAAAAATAAGTATACGAATTAAAAAATATATACAGCGTGTCCCGTAAATATAGCAACAAAATTCAGAAGGTGCGTAAGCATACCTCCAGATATGAAAAATAGTTTAAATAAACAGATAAGAATGTGTTGCTTTTGATATCCAAGGTGTTGAGAAATTATTTCTTTTAATATTTTTCCAATATGTCTTAGAATATCAAAGATGCTGAAATGAGATTCAATGGACTTATATCACTTAAAAATATACACGTATTTGTTTTCTACAGGTAGTTTTCAAATATTTCATAGGCGCAGAGATAAAAGGGAAAGGGATATTTACCCCTATAACTTCTACGTTGTACAGTTTGTTAATGCCTGAAATATTCTACACGAAAAATGTATATTTGGTAAAGAACTCGAAAGTAAGTGGTTTTCGAGAAAATGGCATTATATCATAAGATATAGTAATTACATTGCATTAAAAACAGATCGGCCTTCATCAGAGATCAAAATCTGTACCTCAATGTAAAATGCCGATTATTTTCTCGAAAATTATAGTTTTTTATAGTTAATAGTTTTTATCCAAGTATACATTTTTCGTGTAGAATCTTTCAGGAATTAAAATCATGCACCTAACGATTTTTTGCCAGTGCCGTAGAAAGCTATAAGAGAAAAATCCCAACTTTTACCTTTTTCTACGCCACTTAGATAAATAAAAATTATTATAAGTTCATTAAATCTCATTTCAGTATATCGTAAAGAGATATTGGCAAAAACATAAAAAAGAATTTCGTCAACATTTTGTATCTCAAAACGACACATTTTTAAAAGTATGTTAATAGAACCTTTTTTTCATATTTAGAGATATACTTTCATCTCCTGAAGTTTGTTGCTATATTTACAGGATACAATAAAGGTGTTGTGGAATTATATAAACGTGGTTGGACTCACTCTCAGCCCCTACAGTAGCTTCCTCTAGGACACAACTTATCGGTGGCTAAAAAGAAAGACATTGGCACTTAACTGCCCGGAGAAGACTGCGTAGCAGATGAGCAGTTTTCATTTTACAAGAGCATTCAATAAAATACGACAGAAGTTGTTTAAGGCCTGAAGAAAATAAAGCCTCCTGCGGTATTGTTTGGACGAGCACTGTGGTCTTCATGTATAAAAATATTTGAAAGGTAGCAAGAATAAGGAAACATATTTTGAAACTTTAATTTTTTTTAGAGAATAAAGACAAGGTTAATAAAGTTTTAGTAAAATCAAATATTTTTGAACAATTTTATTAAAATTAATATTATTTTTTATGAAAATAAGAGCTAGTTGGGTTTAAAACGAATATTGAATATTACACCATTGACTAAAATGCCCCATCAAATTGGAACAAAAAGATACACGCCCATATTTAAAATCAAAATAACTCCAAAATAAAGCAAAAAAAGTATGTGTATGACCCATACATCGGTTTGTTTTGTATTGATTATATATTGATTATATATTATAAAAATACAATAATATCAAAGATTCTGATAAGCTATACTAATATATGACAAACTATATAAATACTCCCAAAAACTGCAATATGCAATACAATATTAATTATTATAAAACTATATACATAATAATTATGTGGTTTCATACTTAACTATCCAATGTAGCATATACAGGGGATTCTATTTTATTCACTATGTCGAGGGTGTATGGAGGCAAATTATCGCTTTCCAATGATACTTGGTAAACACATCTCTGTATCAAAGTATAAATATATTCTGAAGGAAGGGGATATTTTGCGTTCAATACATGAAACAATTTAAATAAGGTATCGAAGGTTTTTTGAGCGCCATATAAATGTAAGAAAACGTTATCTAATATAATATAAAAAATTTTTGGTTGCTCCAATGACATTCACTCCACAACCATAAACGGTTGTAAAGTTAATCCCCTCGATGACGCTTGAAGTTTTTGCTGTTCCACAATTCCAGCAATATCTCCAGGTGTCTGAAAACAATTTCAAATTTATAGATTCCACTCCATCACTCTCAATATTCTTAATAAATACCAAGAATATTCGTAATTGGAATATAAAAACCTTATTTTTAAACATGTAAACAAAAGCAGTTTATTACCTTTGCCAGCACTAGTATAGAGTCTACTACTTCCAAGATGGAGTACTTCCAGTGTTTATGTTTATGGTTTACCATGCGCCCCTTTGGTGGGATTAGATGAGGCAAGCTCGTAAGTTCTTTCAGAAAAATAACGTCTAAAAACTAAAATAGTGTGTTCTAATAGAAAAAGGAGCTTACTTACCTTCATCAATACTATCCTTTAGGTCTTCACAATTATTTTTTCCTCTCAGGCGTACTACCGTATTTATAAAGTTCTTCCATTGAGTAAATAACTCTTTGCCAGGAAACAGTTTCTTATAATCGAAGTTAATCTAAAGTGAATAATATACTTATGACAATTTCATGTATAGCATATGTACATTGATTATACAGGATGATTCAGAATCCGACCACCAAATTGATACTAAAGAATCTCCTTATGAAACAATGAAAAACTAAGTAGGGAACTAGTTTCCGGATATGCACTATTTCGGATATACAGGGAGTTAAAGTTGTAAATAACAAAATTGATTTTCATCGCTATGCCCAAAATTCTAAAAATATTTCAATGAACTTTATCAGTAGCTAATGTATCCAAGATGCTTTAATTTTTTGTAAAAATTAATTCAATAAGTTAATTCAGTGACAGTACATAAGGGTAGCGACTTCTTTTTCCCTCATTTTTCTACGCCACTGATTCCATCTTCATTTTACAATTCTTTTGTAAAATTTAATTTAAATATGTTTGAAGTACCTACTAAAAATATTTTTTGTATACCAATTTATTTTTAACTGTAGTTATAAACCACGAACATCCTGATTAGTGCACTAAGTTATTTTACATATTCGCAACTACCAATAAATTTTTGGTCCTATCTTTGTACCAAATAATTTCAATATAAATTCATGCACGCCTACATTGTGAAACCATTGATTTTTTTGTATTAAAATGTTATGCATTTTTTCAAGAAAACCTAATAAGGAATCGATAAAAAATGAAAAATGAAAATTGAATCAGTGGCGTAGAAAAACGAGAAAAAAAGGAGACGCCGCCCTTATATACCGCCACTGAATTAACATAATGAATTAATTTTTCCAAAAAAATAAAGCATTTTGGACACATAAAATACTGATAACGTTTCATTGAAATATTTTTAGAATTTTGGACGTAACGATGAAAATCAATTTTTTAATCTATAACTTCAACGCCCTGTATATCCGAAACAGTGCGTTTCTGGAAACTAGCTCCTACTTAATTTTTTCATTGCTTTATAAGAAGAAGCTTCAGTATCAATTTGATGGTTGAAGTATGAATCACCCTGTATAATGTTATTAGATGAAACAATCAACGCTCTTACACAGTCATCACCACCATCAGTGGTTGTAAGATACACATCCTACCAGTAGCTTTCATACTTTCATTTAAAGTAATCATTAGGGCTTTGTCCATCAAGAACCCTATCGGGTGATTATGGAAAATATGAGAATTTGGTACTATACAAATGTCGATGCTGTGCATTCATATACCGGGTGGTTGCTTGGAAGATGCAGCATAGGGATTTCAATGATAATTTCTTAATGTTGAATTATTCGCTTCCCTAATTTTAGAGAAAAAGTGTAAAGGAATTGTTTGTAGAGATAAAAATATTGAACCCACACATATCATTGTTTACAATTTTTCATTTAACGGAACCGAAAAATTAAAGAAATAAAAATTCTAATTTTACAAAATTCGGTAATGCCATGGATTAATAAAACCAAATTTAAATAAGTGAAATCCTGTTTCCTATCACTCAATAGATGATTTTATATTTACTCTTGAAAAACTTCAAATTTAATGACACTGAAATGTAAGTGCGTTTATTTATTTTTATTAATCCATGGCATTACCCATTTTTTTAAAATTAGAATTTTTTTTTTCGGTTCCGTTAAATGAAAAATTGTAAACAATGATATGTGTGGTTTCAGTTTTTTCTATCTCTACAAAATACTACTTTACACTTTTCCCCTAAAATAATTAGGGACGAGAATAATTCTACATTAAAAAATTATCATTGAAATCCCTATGCTGCATCTTCCAAGTCACCACCTGGTATAATTTTTTGACTTTAAAATACTTTTATCGGATGCCCAACATCGATATTACCATACTACCAAGAATTCATATTATTTGTGTAAGTATAGTTATTCTATAATCAATCGATGGTGTTCCGGAAGGGACACTATTATGTATAAATATAGAATTTAGAAAACAAAACAATAATTAAATCTTGGAACAACCTACCAAAATTTCAGACCGCTGGTCTCTTAAAATTGGCCAATCATTTAGGAAATCATTCACCTGCGGATAGTTATTTAAACTTTTACGACGTAAGGTAAACGTCTTATCCCACTTTTCGACCACGTCATACCAAGGTTCATTATTAACTCTTAACCATATAAAATATTCGTTACTAGAAAGGCCAAGGTTTGCTTCGCCCTTTTTTGTGCATGAACCACAAGCTAATGATTCTCTGGAAGGGGTTTCAGAGCGCCTCCGTTTTCGTTTTGGAATTGCTTCGTCGCAAGTAAATATCAAATTTTTTACTTTGTCTACTAATTTATCCCTGACTGGTATTGACTTTCCAGTAATTGAATTGTTCTTCTTATAGCGGGCACATAATATATTCCCATTGCTTCAGTAGGAAATAATGTTATTATCTTTGCTGCAAGTTTATTATATTCTTCGTGGCGAAGACGACTGAAAATAAATATGTATTTACTTCTATAGTGACAAGGAATTCTATTTAAACCATACGTTTTGATAATGTATGTATATAAACGTTTCATTATAATGTCAACTAATCTTGATCGCCTTTTGAAGTCCAAAACTTTTAAAGTTTCGTAATATTTAAATATCCCCTTTCCCATTGGGCTTGTTTGTAATAATGTATTTAAGTCAAAGTCGGCGAATCTTGGAACTTCAGTCAAGAATTCAGTCAAATCAAAATCTAGAACTATTCCCGTGTTATCGGCCACCATTTGATCTTCATTTTCTGTATTTTCTGAATCAACGTAGGTAACTGTAGATGTAGCAGCAATACTAATAACCGCATTTTCATTTTCTTTGTTCTAAAATTTACAATAAACAGAGTTTTTGAAGAAAAATTATTATACCTGTTCTTTAATTTGGTTCAACTTTCCTTCAATCAATTTTCTCATACCTAATGATTTTGGAATAAGTTCTTTTAAATCTTCACTTGTGAGGCTTTCAAGTACTTCAACACGACATATATGTTGATCTAAAAAAATTAGTTAACACTTGTAATTCTTCGAAACGATACAACATAGTTATCAAAATGCAATGAGAACGAAACAGATGAACACGTTTCCATACATGGCGAGCTCTTTTTCATTATCACTATGGGCATCTTGGAAACTGCTAGAGATAGAGACGCTCAAATGAGAAAAATAATGCAGCTTTGTCTGTTGATATCGAATGTATAAATATAATATTCAATAGTTCACCGATTTTGCGCAATATATAGTCTACACTTTCTAACAATAGAATGTATTGTTGTTCTACTAAAATAGCATATAAATCTGCAACTGTAGTTGAATTTTTATTGCATTCAATGTAACAAGTTAATATATCGAACAATTCATTTTAGCAAAACAGAACTTATGTATTAGTAATGGTGTGTACAAGAACACAAATGACAGTTCAAAATCCAAATTGCGATTGAATATGGATTGTTTTATAGTTTTCATGGGAAGTCTGAGAAATATATGAACAATAAAAACAAAAAAATCTTAACATTTCCGCCATTTGCAAAAATAACTCCATCATGTGGTATATCAGTAATATCAGCAAAACATAAGCTATGACCCATAGCCAACTTTGCATTCCATTAAAAAAAATTGAGGTTATGCACATATCTATGAAACTAAAAATAATAAAATTTTCGAACCACACCCTCTTAATCAGCGTAGGAATATCTACAAGTTTTATATTTACATTATTTCCCAAACTTGGTCCCAAATTTGGTTTTTTTCAAAATATCCAGATATCCGTGGATTTTTTCTAAAACATGAAAGCACATTCGAGATCAACAGACAAAACCGCATTACTTTTCCCATTTGAGCATTTCTCTATCTCTAAGAGTTTCCAAAATGCCCATTAGTGATAATGAAAAAAAATTCATCCTGTATGAAGCATAAAGGTAACGTTTTCGGCGGTAATGAACAGAGATAGGTACTATTGAATTTAAAAATATAAGATGTGGATTGTTTTAATGTTAACTGCGACTTGCCTTTCATAAAATCGAGCACAAGTTAAATATACATGTTAATCCAGAATTTAACTTACCCACAAATGTTTTTATCACCTCCGCGGTACAACCCCAGGTACCTAAAATTGTTTTCACGTCAACACTCTCAACACTCTCCATATTTGATATAAAACTGAACACCGCATAAAACATTTACAGCGACGTAGCACGTATACAATCAGGAATGAACACGATTTTATGACGCAATTTGTAAGGAAGAGGGTACATTTCTACCAAACAAATACACTTTTGTACTTAACTTAAGAATATGAACGATGATACACTTACTTCAAGAATACCTAAAAACAGTCATTTCAATTAAGAACATTATATTCTAAAATCAATTTCTGCGTTGTAATTAAACTAAGTGATCAGGATTTCTTCAATTTAAGAACGAAATTTCCTTAAATTGATCACAAGTAACTTAATTCAAGTATCAAATTTAAACTCATCCTAGTTTTTAATAGAGCATATGAATGAACTTGTACCGAGAAACGTTTCTTAAAGCAAGAGAACATTACCTTCGATTGAGATTATTATTTTAAGAACAGTGGTAACTTCACTATAAGAATAGATTTTTTTGTGTGTTGAATTTACCAATTTCACTGATTAATTCTTGGAACTGCTCTCGTTGTTCGTTTTATTGGGGCGATTTGTCGTTTCTTGTGTGTTTTGTTCTGGAACTTCCCATACGTTTGCTTTTGGAAGTGGGGAGGCAATTAATTTTGGGAACTGTTTGGGATTGTTTATATTTGGTACCACTTGTTTGTTTATTTTTGTGTAAGGGGTTGATTTATTTTCTTTTTCCACAATTTTATTTATAATATTTTTATAGATTGGGCAATCTTCTCTACTCGCTGGATGAGGACCGTAGCAATTAGCACATTTTGCAGGAGTATCGTTGCTTTTTGTGTACGAGTATGTCCAGTGTTCATCTGCGCACTTAACACGTTTAATTGTTCCTCTACAATTTCCAGTTGCATGAACCCACTTTTGGCACCGGCGGCATTGAGTCACTCGTTTCTTATTTAGCTGGCGTTCCCATGTTAACTTCCCGTTGAAGCTTTTTAAGTGTAATTTTATTAGTGGTAACCACCAAGAACAACGGAGCTTTTTAGTTTTCATTATGTAACTATTTAATACTGGGATCCTTTTGAATTCAAGCTCTTCGTTATTTTCTGCAGTAGTTACATCCGCACTAAGTCTGCGTAGTACAAAGGCGTGTGATTTTTCGTCAATATCGGCGTAAGTGTGAAATTTGTTATTCTCCTGCTCCATAAATTTTATAAACTGTTTTCGTTCTAAACGGTCCTGTATAAATATGTCTGTATTCATTGCAGTGTATTTGATTGAAAAACCTTTGGTTATTTTTGTCCGTATATTTTCAGTGAACTGTTTGTGATTCTTGGTGGTTCCGTGAATCACAATGAGAGGTGGAGTTTTTAGCTTTTTAACAATTGGAACAGTTTGTGGTAACCTAGATTCATCTTCGTATTCGTTTGCGAACTCCATTTCAGATGGGTTATCCTCATAGGCGAATATCGATTACTAGTAGAGGTAAGGTCTTTCCTGGTTGATCCTGCCCTCTCAGGGCGCGTCTAGTAGTCAGCGTTAACCTAGTGGTTTCTGCTGTCTTGTCTGCATCATTTGTCGTGCAAGTGTTCTAGGTGTCTGTTTTTCCACGTAGTGGTCTGGATCTCGTGTTGTGTCCTAGTTGTTTTTTTATTTAGCCAACTAGTTTCGGTCTGGAGTGCTTGTCTGATGTTATGTCACACATCTAGTAGTCGGCGTGGCCGTTTTTTGATTGTTTGTCGTGTGCCTTGTAGCGGTGCTACGTCTCGTATGGAAGGATGTGGTGAGTCGTCTATTGTTTGGTATGTTTTTGTGGCGTTTGTTCTTCAGTATTCGTGTACTGTGGGAATGTTTAAGTCGTGTCGTATCGTATCGTTTCTGACGAACCACCGTGCGCCGGTAATCAGTCGAAGGATGATGTTCTGAAATGCCTCTAGGCGTCGTAAGTTTGTGTTTGAAAGGTATGTCAGCCATGCCTGTGATCCGTAGGAGATGATCGGTCTTATGTGCGTTTTGTAGATTCTGGTTCGTGTTTCTGTCGGTAGTTTGTTGTTAAATATCAGCATCGGATGTAGGTAGCCTTTGGTTTGTCTTGCTTTTTTAAGCGTCTCGTCTAGATGTTTGTGGAAGCAAAGGTTTCTGTCGATCGTCACTCCGAGGTATCGTATGGTGTTTTTCCACGGAAGTCGCTGCCCTCCAAACGTTGGCGGAGGATGTGGGTGTAGTCTGTGCCGTGAAAAAAGTATGGCTTCTCTTTGTCGACGTTGATTCGTATTTCCCATTTTCCCAACCAGTCGGGTAGGGCGTCCAGTTGGCGTTGTAATCTTTGTGTCGCTAGTCTGGGGTGGCGTGCTGTTGTGATGAATAAAGTGTCGTCGGCGTATAGTCTGCATTTGACGTTGTCGTTGCATGGTATGTCGTGTATGTAGGCGTTGAACAGTGCTGCTGAGAGACATCCGCCTTGCGGAACTCCAGCCGTGATGGGTATTTCGTGCAATAGCTGTCCGTCTACTCGTACTTGTAGTTTTCGGTCTGTAAGGTAGCTGTCGAATAGGTGTATGTATTGTGGTGATACTTGGTGTATAGTCGCTAGTTTGTACAGGAGTCCCCTGTGCCAAACCTTGTCGAATGCGTTCTGTATGTCCAGAGAAACTGCTGTCGTGACGTGAACTTTGTTGTAGTTCTCTGCGATGTGGTCTATGACGTGTATTACTTGTAGTATTGTCGAGTGATATTTTCTGAAGCTGAATTGTTCTTGTCGGTCTCGTAGGTGATGTTTCAGTTTCTGTAGTAGTAGTCGTTCGAAAATTTTTGATAACGCACTGAGGAGCGATATCGCTCGGTAGTGTGACCGGTTTGTCCTTGTTTTTCCTGTCTTGTGAATCATAACTGTGATTGCAGTCTTCCATGTTGTGGGATAATATCGTTGTAGAAGTATTCCGTTGAACAGTCTCGTGATGTATGCTTGCGTGCGTTTCGTGATATTCTTGAGTGCTTGGTTTGTGATGTTGTCTTTCCCGGGTGCTTTTTTGTTTCTATTGCTGAGGATGGTTTGTTTCGTGTCTTTCGGTGTTATAAGTGGTATGTGGTTTACTGGGTTCATTTGTAGTATTTCGTCCATGGTTTCGTTAACTTGTGTTTCGTGTTGCTGGTGTGTTGTCGGGTTCGGTGAGCATGTTTCTTGTAGCGTTGTGGCGAATATGTTTGCCTTTTCGTGGGCGTTGTAGATTTTTCCGTCTGGTCCGTGTAGTGGTGCGTTGGATAGTCGATGTCTTCTTATAAGTCCTCTGTCGAGTCGGTGTAAGTTCCCCTCAGTCTCGAGAACATTGTTGATGTGTTCCGTACACTGTTGCGTATTGTGTTCGTCTAGTAGGGTTTTCAGTGAGGCTTGTGTTGCATTCAGTTGGGTTTTGATGGCTGGGGTCCCTCGTTATCCGCCATCTCCGGACTAACTTTCTTTTCTATTTTATGATGTCATGGAGGTAGTCAGGAAGTCGTGGTCTGTTAGTGTTGCGGATTCTTGTCGTTGTGCTGTGATTTAGTGCTTCTTGTAACGTATTAGTGATGTATTCTGTGGCTGCGTCGATTTGTTCGAGTGTGTCGACGGTCGGGTTTCCAGAAGTTATTTTGTGCTGTAGGTATTCGTTGAATTTCCTCCAGTTTGTTGATGTGACGGTGTTATTCGTCTCTTGTATATGTGGCGTTGTATGAATCGTAGTTAGTATCGGTAGATGGTCGGAGCTTAAGTCTTGTAACACTTCTGTCTTGAAGTTGTACGGCATGTTTTTCACTAACGTTATGTCTAGTACGTCAGGTTGATGGTCTGGATTCGGAGGAATTCTTGTCGGTGTGTCTGGTCCGGTGATGTCGAAGTCTTTACCCAGTGAGTGAGTGAAGAGCGTCAGTCCGTCGAGATTGTTGATTCTGGAACCCCATGTGGTGTGTTTAGCGTTTGTCACCCATGATTATTGTAGCGGTGTCTCCGAGCATTAAGTTGTCGATGTCTTGCGTAGATAGTATTCTCGTTGGGCTTCGGTATACGGAAATGAGTCTGAGTAGTCGTCCGTCTGCGTATATTTCCACGCCTGCAGTATCTAGCTGTGTTTGTGGAAGGTCTAGTTCGTGATGCGTGATTCGTCTGTGAATAAGTACGGCTACTCCTCCACTTGTTATTTGTCCGGGTTCGATGGTCCTGTCTTTTCTGTGAGTTGTGTAGTTTGCGATCTTGAGTACGTGGTTGTGGTTTAGTTTCGTCTCTCCAAGTAGTGCGATGTCGATGTCAAATTCGGTCAGGAAGTGTCGTAGTTCAGTTAGTCTGTGTTGTATTCCGTTGGCGTTCCAAGAGAGTAGTCGCAGTTGTCGTCGTGTTCGTTGATTATCCATTAGGGGTCGTGAAAATGTCGTATAGTGCCTTCAGGAGAAGCGGAATGACGGGTTCCCCAGCCATGTAGGTAGATATGTCTTTGCGTCCACTGTAGTGCTTTGTTCAGTAGTCGTTTGATGCTACTGTCCTGGTCGGTGTTCGTTTGTGGCGTGACTGCTTCAGGTGCTGGGGCAGCTGGAGCAGTCCTTTCGGTGGTGTGAACTTCTGTTGTAGGCGTTGCGGTGATAGTCGGTGTCGTTGTTTTTGTCGACTTGGTCTTCGTGGAACGTCTGCGTCTTCGTTTCACTCGTTTCTCGGGGGCGCTGTCCATACTGACGTCGGAGGAGCTGTCGGTGTCTGCTGTACGGTGTGTGGTGGATGTCGTTGCCGCAACCGCTTCAGTCGGTTTTGTCGGTGCTTCCTGTGGGGTCTTGCGTGATTATGTGTTCTTGTTACGGTTGACTCTCGTCCAGTCTTCCTCTTCGTCTGAGTCGGAGCTGTCGGATGTGTTATGTGCTTGTATCGGTACTGGTGGTTGGTGCGTCTTCTTTTTCTTGTCGAGTAATTCTTGGTAGGCTGGACAGTTCCTGTAGTTAGCGGGGTGTGGTCCTCTGCAGTTGGCACATGTCGGTGTCGTGCATTCGTAGGCGTAATGTTCTTTGCTGCACTTGATGCAGCGTGGTCGGTATCCACAGTTCAAACTGGAGTGTCCGTATCGTTGGCAAGCAAAGCATTGTAGAATCTCCACCCTCGATTGGAAGGCAGCAACTCTGACGCCGTGGCAGTATAAAAGTTCTCGAATTTCGTAAATGGTCTGTGATGTCGGTTCATTTTTCAGTATAACCAGGAACGTGTTGCTATATTGTTTGTCCTTGGATTGTAGTCTCGTAACGTGTTTGACTTTAAATTTCCTGTCCAACAGTTCGTTGGTGACGTCTTCAGGTGTAATATTCGCAGCTAGTCCTTGGATTACAACCTTAAGTTGTCGTTCGGTTTTCGGTCCGTAGGTATGAAATTCGATGGCGTGTTTCTTCAAGTAGTCTTGTGCAAATCGCAATTCGTCTGCGTCAGCTGCGTGGATTCGTGCACCAAGTCCAGTTGCTCGTACGTTTAGGTCTCGTTTAGTAATCCGTTTCATATCTTGTGCGTGCTTTATGAAGTCAGGAAATGTGGCAATGAAAATGGGCGGGATTCTGTTGCTCGTCAGTGTTGTCTTGTTTGTTGGGTTTGCGGTTATTGGTCTTGATGTGCTCGTGGTTGATGGGCTGGAGGTTGCTGTGGCGTAGGAAATTGGTGTCTTCATCGGCTCAACAGGTGGTACGTCAGGCACGATCGTGTATTGTTTGTCCATTGGTTTGTCTGCAGTCTTTCGGGTCCGTTTCGTCACAGTCTCGGGGTCGGAATGCTGTTCGCGTTGTCGACGTGTTTTAATTGTTTCGGCGTCCATGTCGCTGCAGATGCGGAGAGCTCGAAGAACGATGCGATGCGGTGTCTTCTCGCGCCAAAGCACAACTCACTACTACTACCCAGAGGGTAATGTAAGGGATTCCATACTTCCTTTTCTACTTTTTAATTTAACTGCTCTTCACAGCGTTTGAAATCCGTCGGAATTCAGCATTGTTGAGTTTCTCTTAGCGCTATTGGCTACTTCGAAATTTACCATGAATGTTGATTCATTGGAATTCTTTCTGTTTGAATGGTCGTCACGTGTTTCTAACAAGCAAGTAGGGTAACTAATCCCTGCCTCGAGGTTTACATTATTGTCCATGCTATTCCTAATGTTTATCTTAGCGGATGGTTCACTCACAATAACCGAATTTGTAAGGGTTGCTAACGCTACACTTTCCTTAATAATTTCATTTTTCAACTTGACAAGCCCTTTTAAATTAAGTATTTCATCACTGAAATTAACTTTATCCTGTTTTTTCACTTTGCGTACTGAGAGTTCTCATACACTGTCACTAATGAATATGAAGTTTATGAACAATAGCACTATAAATTGTTATTCCTTAATTAATCGTGATTATTTACAGACAGATTAAGATGTTATTATTAACACACTATACAGTGTGTGCAGTATAAAATGCAGTACATGGGGATCTTGGAAACTGTAGGAGATACGATCTTGGTTAAATGGGACAAAAGTTGCATAATCATGAGGGTATCTCAGATCGGTTTTCAAATTTCAAAAATTTTTCATAGGTTACTAGATAGAGGCAAAAAACACAAAATTGGCGATTTCTTTATTTGCTCGTAGTTAGTCTACTAATTGAAATAGAATGTTCAAATTTGGTACATCATGGTAATTCCCCATTGTACTTCACATTTTTAACTTAGATTTTGTCTAGGGCATCTAGATTTTGCGTGACGATGTTCAACTTTTTATTTTTAAATAGCCGCCATATTGGATTTTTACATTTTTGAAACGCTGACAAAAAACCCTTTCCAAAGAGGTATAACGTGGCTAGGTTTGATTGAATCAAAACACTAAAAATCACATAATTATGTTTTGGTCGTAGTAGGCTTTAATTTCCATTATGACAAGGAGAAACAATTTCTCTAAAAATTTTAAACTCAATTTTCAGTGGTAATAAAAACAGTAAAAAACGTAGAAAATTGAAAATAAATCTGTATTAATCAGAACTTACATAACTATGCATTAACAAAGAATAAATACAAACTAGCATCTATTCAATACAAAATATTATTTAAGCTGTTTTTAGATGTCATTCATGTTCAGACAATTGCAAATTAACAATTAGGGAAAAAAAATAACAATAGTCAGCCACATGAATTCATTATTTATTTTAAATGTTCAAATAACCCCCCATTTTGTTGAACACACAACCGACACCTTTTATAAACATCTTTACAAAATCGTCTTATCATAGTTGGAGTTATTTTATTTACGGCCTCTTGGACTGCTTGTTGTAATTGGCCTACATTATCATACGTTTTTGAGTACACACGACTTTTTAAATGGCCCCATATAAAGAAATGTAGAGGAGTTAAATCCGGTGATCTCGCCGGTCACTTAATTGGTCCCCGATTTCCAATCCAGTTTTCATTATACTCAGAATTAAAAAAAATTCTAATAATCAGAGCATTGTGGGGTGGAGCGCCATCATTTTGAAAATTCATATTTTGCAAAGTAGCGAGTGGAAGCTCCATTAGTCTATCTGCCACATTTCCCTGCAATAAATCTAAGTATCTCGCAGAGTTTAAATTTGCATCATAAAAAAACGGACCTATAATGTACCTTCCAATAATACCAATCCAGACGTTGAATCCCCATTTAACTTATTCTTCTTAATCTTCTTTGGGGATTAAACCACTCATAGTTTTTAAAATTATCTTTATTTACGTTTCGATCCATGACCTAGGATCGTTTTCAAAATGATAAAAACTTCAAGTTTGACATTTATGACATAAATTGAAGGTGACTTTGATTTATTGATGTTCGAAATATTTGGTTTGAGAACACTAAGCAAAAATTTTTAAAGTTTAAATGAATGATTGCCTTCAATTTGTGTTACGGCCTGGGACCGACTTTTTTTAGGTAGCCAATACGCTTAACGTGAAATCAGCTGATTAATTTTATTGGTGTATTTTATATCAATTCAATAACTTGGGAATTGGAAAACATTTTTAACATGTTTCTATTTATACAATTGAGAGGATGGTTATTAAAGAAGTGTGCGATTGCATTATTAAAAGGCTTAAGTAGTCGTTTTTTTATATTTATTTTGAAGGGGAAAATCATTATGATTTAGGCTACCTCTTTGGTAGATTTTAACATGGTTCTGAGGCGACCTTATGGCGGGTTTACACTTGTCAGATACCAATGTTGTTCTATGAAGGTTGTATATGGTTCTGAGGCGACCCTATGGCGGGTTTACACTTGTCAGATACCAATACTGTTTAACGGAGATTGTATATGGTTGTGAGGTAACCCTATTGCGGGTTTACACTTGCCAGATACCAATGCTGTTTTACAGGGGTTGTTAATATGCTTCATCATCATCATCATTGGATCTTCATCTCAAAACTGGTTGGACACATACCTGCACTTATTTATATTCTGAGCTAGCTTACATAGTTTTCTGAAATTCTCACACAGCATGTATATAGTTCGTTTCCCTTCTATTGTTTTCTAATTTTATGTCTTATTTTACCGAGATTCAGTGAAAGGGGTTAAGCAACCTGTGGCTACCAAGATCCCTCCCCCAACACTTAGATATTTGCCGAAATAATGGTTTTCTAGTCAATATGCTTACTGTTATATAATTAGTTATTGTATGTATAAATAGAAATCATGTATGTAGGCTGTATTTCATGTTAATATCGCAAGGAAAACCCAGGAAAAACTTGCAATGCTACCTAGATATTGTGGGCATTTGATTTTCATTTGTTATTTCTTTTGTTATTTCTTTTAGTAATGGAATCCATTGTTTACTGAAAGTGACGGATTCGTTTGCAACGCAGTTATTTTTATGTAAGGTTATATAAGCAGTTTCTTTGATTTTGCGTTTTTGGTGGTTTTCTTCTTTGTCGATAATTTTTGCGTCCTCCCATTTTATTTTATGACTGGAGTCCCATGCATGTTGGCAAATCATGGATTTTTCAAATTTGCTATTTTTTATATATGATTTATGTTCTTTTAATCGAACTTCAAATGGTCTGGAACTTTCCGCTATATAAAACTTATTACATTCGCACGGTATTTTGTAGATACAATTTTTTAAACTTTGTATTGCGTTTTTGGGTTTTGTTTTTGTTAATTGTGCTCTTAGTGTATTGTTGGTTCTAAATACTGTTTTAATTCTAAATTTGTTTCCTATTCTTTGAATTTTTCGGAGAATCCTTTTATGTATGGTATTGAGAGCATTTTGTGGTGTGTATCGTTGTTTTGTTTTCTTTTTCTTTATTTTTAGGGTTTTATTCATTTCTTTCTCTATTATTCTTTTAGGATATTTGTTTTCCATTAGTGTACATCTGATTAGGTCCTTCTCTTTCTTTAAAATTTCTTCGTTTGATGATATTAATTTTGCTCTATCATACATGGTTTTGATAATTCCTCGTTTGACACAGTGTGGGTGGTTTGAATCGAAGTTTAAGTATCTGTTTGTGTGCGTTGGTTTTCTATATACCGATGTATTAATTGTTGTATCGTTTTTGCTAACTAGAATATCTAAGAACGGAAGTTTTCTATGTTGTTCTAATTCATATGTGAATTTAATAGTTGGTTCTATTTCGTTAATTGACTGTACAAAGTTTTTAATTAGTTCTGTATTATGAGGCCAAATAGCATAGACATCATCAACGTATCTCCACCAGATTAGTGGTTTCAATACTTGTGTGAATATTACATCTTTTTCGAATTCTTCCATGAATATATTACTAAAGATTGGTGATAGTGGACTTCCATTGCCATTCCGAAGCTTTGTTTGTAGAATTGATCATTTATTTGAAAATATGTGGTATTGACGCATACACCAAGTAATTCCATAATCGATGATATGCTTAGTTTTGTTCTTTCTTTAAGATTGCCATCTTTTTCTAGTTTGTTTTTTATAATATTAAGCGTTTTGTTTATAGGGACATTTGTGAAGAGATTTACTACATCAAAGCTTACCATTGGGTGTGTATTTTCAATTTTTATGTTTGATAATTTTTCTAAAAAGTGTTGGTTGTTTTTATTGAAAGAATCCGTTTTGCCTGTTAATGGATTTATAATTTTTAGTAGAAATTTTGCTAAATTATGGCATGGTGAATTTATGGAGCTTACGATAGGTCTTAAAGGAATGTCTTTTTTATGAATTTTTGGTAGACTGTAAAAGTGGGGTAGTTTACTGTAATGTGGGACCAGTTTACTTCTTTCTTTGTCTTCGAATTCATTTTTAAATTTAAATAGGGTTTTATATATTTTATTTTCAATGGATTTTGTTGGGTCCGTTTCTAAACTGGTGTAATTCTCAGTGTTCAATAGTTTGTTGACTTTTGTGTTGTAATCGTTTTTATTCATTATTACTGTTGCATTGCCTTTGTCAGCAGGTAGAATTATAATTGAGTTATCGTTTTTTAGATTGCGAATTGATTTTATTTCGTTACTACTTACATTTGGCTTTATTTTGTGATTCTTTTCTATTTCGATTTTGCATCGTACTCTAAATTCGTTTGCTTGATCTTCTTCAAGTTGGTTTGCTGTTTTCTCAATACAGCTAATTATTTCAAAGGTTGGTATTGATTTTGGCGTTACTGCAAAGTTAAGGCCTTTTGAAAGAATTTATTTTTCTGTGTCGTTAATAGTTCTGTTTGATAAATTTATCACGGTGTTTAGCATGGTGTTGCTGTTTTCTAACGTTTTAGTTTGTGTGCTATTTTTCTCTATAAATAGGCCGTAACACAAATTGAAGGCAATCATTCATTTATACTTTAAAAATTTTTGCTTAGTGTTCTCAAACCAAATATTTCGAACATCAATAAATCAAAGTCACCTTCAATTTATGTCATAAATGTCAAACTTGAAGTTTTTATCATTTTGAAAACGATCCTAGGTCATGGATCGAAACGTAAATAAAGATAATTTTAAAAACTATGAGTGGTTTAATCCCCAAAGAAGATTAAGAAGAATACTAAACAAACCACAACAAACATACAGGGAGTATTCCCATTTAACTTGATGTCTAACTTGGCGGTTCAAATGTGGATTTTCATCTGACCAAAAAATTGTATATACCACAATTCGTAAATCGACTTTCGTCAGACCACAAAATTGTATATGCAAAATTTGAATTTTCGTTGCACTTTCTGATGTACCAAGCACAAAATTCCATTCTTCGAATTTGATCTTCAGTACGCAATCCCTGACATGGTCGTTCATGATATGGATGGTACTTCAAACGTTTTAAGTTAGCTCTTGCCGTAGAATGAGCAACACCTGTTATATTCTGAATTTGTCTAGGAGAAGTACGAGGATTTTCGACAACTGTTTGTAAAACACTGATTTTATTATCTTTTTTAATTTGCCTATTTCTCTTAGACATGCCAAAACTACCATAATTTATTAAATTATTTTGTAATCTCCGAAACATACATCTGTTTGGTTGATGTTTTTCTGGGTTTTTATTTAAATACAATTCAGCAGCTTTAACATCATTCCTTCCAGAAAGAATAAAACATTCTAACATTTGATATTTATCACGGTTAGTAAAGCGATCCATTTCAAGTGCAAATGCTTTGCTTAAATTTCTATGTAAATTAATTAACTGTTTTTTTTTAAACTGCACTACTTGAAACATAAAATAAAGGACAAACTTTGACGTTTCTCAGATGTTGAGCAATTGTTTCTCTTTGTCACAATGGAAATTAAGGTTTACTACGACCAAAACATAATTATGTGATTTTTAGTGTTTTGATTCAATCAAACATAGCCATGTTATACCTCTTTGGAAAGGGTTTTTTGTCAGCATTTCAAAAATGTAAAATCCAATATGGCGGCTATTTAAAAATAAAAAGTTGAACATCGTCACGCAAAATCTAGATGCCCTAGACAAAATCTAAGTTGAAAATGTGAAGCGCAATGGGGAATTACCATGATGTACCAAATTTGAACATTCTATTTCAACTAGTAGACTAACTACGAGCAAATAAAGAAATCGTCAATTTTGTGTTTTTTGCCTCTATCGAGTAACCTATGAAAAATTTTTGAAATTTGAAAACCGATCTGAGATACCCTCATGATTTTGTCCCATTTAACCAAGATCGTATCTCCTACAGTTTCCAAGATCCCCATGTACTGCATTTTATACTGTACACACTGTATACTACAAGTACTATTTACATATACATATTAAGAAACTGTATCAGTTGATTAAATATAGTTGCAACTCTTAACGAAACCACTTTCAGCTTTGCGGTTTTCACGTAGATAAACGTGATACGTCCTTACTCTTCAAATGGGCGATTGTAACTGGACGAGAACCGGTGTTTTTCAACGTGGTATGGTCTCTGTCTATATTAAATGTCGTGTTCCGGGTATGTAAAGTGCTTATGCGAATGCACCTAGCAATTTTCTTAAAATTACTCGAAAATTGAATAAACGACGGCCGAGAAGTGGACCGAAAGGCGAGTCGTATAACCACTACATCATAGCCAACACCCTCTTCTGCGAATGCAATTTCAGTTGCATGAAATGTACCATCCTTTGCGAAAACCATACATAGCACCGAAACTTGCAATGAACTTGTGTACGGGAATGTTAAAAAATTATATACCTCCATGTCAACATGTGCTATACAGCCCTACAACTGCTATATGTATATGTACGCTACTAAAAAAAACAGGGTCCACCCACTCAAACACTGACAAGAGCTAGAGGGTGCTTAACTCTGGAAACGTGAAATCTCCAATGGACACACGCGGTTGTCGCTTTCGCCCTTTTATGTCATATGCGAATAGGATACTTCAATGGTCACGTATTGTGAAGGGTTGCCGGATTCTGTGTGAAAGTCGCGAATTTGTCCTGCGACCTATCAGAGCTCTTAATACTGAAAAAAAAGCGCTGTAGCAGTTCCATATACAGTAGGGGTTGTGTGGTTTTAACAAAAACTACAAATTCGGGAAAAATCATGATATTCCAGCGTAAAAAGAAAAAAAAGACAACGACACGCGGTGTTACCAAGCGGTCACCTATCCAAGTACTGCTGCGCCCAACGTTGCTTAACATCGGTGATCGGACGAGAACCAACTCAAAATAATTTATTTAAAATCTACATAAAATTTATATATTTACGGGTTAACAGTGAATATATAATGGTGTTTCATGGTCTATGCTTTGGGATGTTCCTGTGCTTCACATACCATTCCATTCTGGTTGTATTGTTTGTGATTCGTTTTGGTTTTCTGGTTTGAAACAGACCTGTCTCCTGCTTCATGTAAGTTGAAGTGTAGAGATTCTTTTGAGTGTCATAACAGGAAAAGCTTGTTACGTGCCGAAATCGGCACTAGACATTTTTAAATAAGTGTTAATATGTGAGAATTTCGCGGTATAAATTTAAAAAGACTTGTGCGCGTATTTCCGTCAATTCAGACAGTGCGTTTGCGCCAGATCGCGCCGACGCGTGTGGACGAAGGAGTAGTGGGGAATTTCCGAAAGACGCGTAGGGACTTGCCTTAGAAACCCGAACAAGAGTAGTTGGTCTGGTATCTTATCGCATCTTTTTATTATGTAGATTCCCTTATGCCTTTTTGATTATCGTTCCCCAAACCCGTTCCTTATCGTACCTCTACATAGAAAGAAGACGACCGAATTTGGATGCAACCTGGCTTAGGAGATCCACGATCCGAGAACCATCATGAAGTGATCCGGATGCAAGCTGCCGCCATCATGAAATAATCCTGAAGGAAGCCACGAGCCGCCATCAGGAAGTAATTCTGAAGGAAGCTTTACATGTTCACGTAAGTACCCCTTAGGGGTCATGTAAAATTTGCATATATTAAAAATGTGTTGCAATAATTTGCATATTGTGTGACGTCAATCTCCACATTATGTAATATCGTTACCAACTGTTATTTGTCTTGCATGTGCCGCGTCGACGGGACCGTAATAAGCTGTTGCAGCTAAAAAACATGTTTTTCCTCGCGTGTTACAGTTGGGTTTACTTAGTTTCTCCTAAGAAATATTGAAAAACTCTGGCACGGTAGTTTATGTTTTATTGGAAATTCTGTGCTGTGATGTCTTATTTTTGTTACTTTCTTCATTGTTTCATTTATTTCCATTTGGTTTTCATAAAATTTCATTGCGATTTTGAACATGTATTAGCGCAGCGATTCTATTTGGCTTCTTGGTACAGTGTTGTTATTCTGGTGTAACGGTCTAATCCTGTGATGTGCCTCAAACGTTTGTTCTGAAACCGCTATAATGGTTTTAACCCTGCTTTCGATACGTTATACCACACAGGGGTGACATACGTGATCATCGGTCTTATGATGGCTGTATAGATTAATCTTTTGTTCTTCTGTGATAGTTTGCTTCTTTGGGCCATTAACGGATACAGTGATCTCATTGCTGAATATCCCTTCCACAGGCAGTTCTTCACGTATTCATTATAGATCAGTCTTTTATCCAGATGCACTCTTAAATATTTGACTTTTGGTACTTGTTATTGCTGTTTTGTTAATTGTAAGTGGTTGGAAAATTTTTGTATTTGTATATTTTTTCTTGAAAACTATTGCTTCTGTTTTTTCCGTGTTAATTTTGATTATCCATGTTCGATAATATTTTTCTAAAAGGTTTATGTGTATCTGCACTTGTTTGCTACAGATTTGCACCATGTCTGCTTGAGCATATAGCGCCGTATCGTCTGTATACAGCGATGTCGTGGTGCAAGGAAATTCTGGTAAATCATTCATATACATGGTGAATAGTTTTGGTCCCAATACATATCTCTGTGCGACTCCTGCTGCAATCGTTTTAATTGATGACAGTTCATTGTTTACTTTTCCTATCTTTTAGATATGAATTAATCAATGAATTAATCAAATTCATTAGTTGAGATGGAAATTTTAATTCAATTAGCTTGTATATCACTCGAGTTACACATACTTTATCGAAGGCTTTTTCTATATCCAACAAAACCATTGTCGTTACTTTTTTCATATTGAAATTTTTAATTACGTCTGTGGCTATTTTTGTGACTTGTTGGGTGGTATTGTGTTGCGCTTTAAAGCCAAATTGAATGTCTTGAGTTGTTTTAATGGTTTCTTCTAAATTTATTATTCTTTTTAATATGACTTTTTCTGTTATTTTTGATAATACTGAGAGAAGGCTTATGGGTCTGTAGTTGTTTGGATGTTTTAGATTTTTGCCTGGTTTTGGTATGAGTACTATCACTGCTGTCTTCCACTCAGTGGGAAAATGAGCCATTTTTATTATTAGGTTTATTATGTACATTAATTGTACTACTGCTTTTCTGAATATATATTGGTTATTTGGTCACATCCTGGAGCTTTGTTATTTGGAAGTGGTTTTATTAGCGTTGCCATTTCTTTCGGGTTTGTTAACCAATTTCTGTGTTAGTTGCTAGTATGTTCTATGGGTGGATTTTGTTCAAGAAATGTTTCTGCTGTGGTTTTTATTGTCTCGTGTTCTGGTTCATCTGGTTCTAGGGTATGCGCTGACTCGAATTTCGTTGCTATTGCTTCCGCTTTTTCTTTGTCTGTCATTAAATATTGGTTGTTATTTTCTAAAATGGGAATTGCTGTTTGGCGTTTCTGCAGTGTTTTAGTAATCTTCCACGGAATATTGTGCTGTTTTAAGTTTTTCAGCGTCTCTGTCCATTGTTTGTTTGTATGTAACATTATATCTAGTTTTATCTTATTATTTATATTTGTTAATTTAGCGTTGAATGCCGGATTTCCTGTTCTTTGCCAATCTTTTCTTATCCTATTTCTATGTCTAATAGTTTCTATTATGGCTCGCGGGAGGATGTCCTTACATGTGTTTAATATTTGATATTTGCTGTGCTGGTTTATGGTTTTTTGTATTGCTTCTGTGTAGGATTTCACTAAGTGTTCTAATTCGTTTTTGTCTTTTGCATCTCTTGTTATTTGTATATTATCGTCGAGATCTTTTCGGAATTGTTTCCAATTTGTATTTTTAACAGATCTGATGCGTACGTTAATGTCTTGTATTGTATCGGTTGTAGTTTTGAATGTTATGGGATTGTGGTCGGTGTATAGTTCGGTTTCGGAGAAGGGGTGTATGTTTTTCGTTACTATGAGGTCTATTGTCGTGGTAGTTGCTCCATTCCAGGGGAAATGGGTTGGTGTGTCTGTAAAAATGACGTTTAATCATTTATTGTTGCAGTATCGTCTCAGAGTGTTGCTATTTGTGTTGTTTCGATGGCAATTTTAGCTAATATGATGTGCATTTAGGTCACCAGCTAACACTATCTTAGTTCCTACATTAAATAGTTTATCTAAATCTAGTTCACTTACTTTATTTTGGGGAGAGTTATGTGCACTAATTATATGGGTGTTATTTTTAAGTTTAATACATAGGCACTGCACACTATTGTTTTGTAATTGTATTTCGACGTGTGGTACACTATTTTTAACTAACATTAACACTCATCCTTGTCCATTGTTGTTGGGTCTATCTTTCCTTATTATTGTAAAGTTTTTAATTTTAACATTTTGAGTCAATTTCAGTTTCGTTTCATTTTCATTGCGATGTCGACTTTATGTTCTTTAATAAAATTAACTAACTGTCCCATTTTGCTGTAGAGACCGTCTGTATTCCATGTAACTATATGAAGGTTATAATCCATAATTAGGGAACCCGTGGGTGAACTTATAGAATATTTGAAATTTCGCTACTGGTGTTGTACAATTAACCAGGATTCTTTTTAGATCTGCTACGGCATTAAACATTGCTTCGACATTTATTAAGTTGTTTAATTTCACAAATTCTAAGTTTAATTTGTTAAAGCTGTCTGTGTTTTCATTTGCGTCCTTTGTGAGTTTGGTATTGGTGTCCTTCTGTATCTGTGTAGGCGTTATGTGACTTCACCCCATTGATATGTGTTGTAGGTTCTAGACGGACCAGGTCTGCTTAGTGTAGGAAATTCTGTATTATTTATTAGGTTCGGCGCTGCACGTGCATTGACTTTATTGTTGTTCTGCATACGATTTTTTCTGTCTATTATATTAATATATACAGGACATTCAGAGTTGTTTGCGGGGTGCGCGTCTCCGCAATTAACACATTTTGCCGGTCTTGCTTTTTCTTTGGTGCAGGTGTGAGTCCAATGACTCCCTGCACATTTTAAGCAATTAATCTGCACACGGCAATTGCTGGTAGCGTGATTCCATTGCTGACATCTATGATGTTGCACTATGGTTTTGTTGTTGTTATACCTTTCCTACCTTACCCTTGTATATAACACTGACCTTACGTGTTGATTTAAATGTTTAATTGCGATAGTATAGGGCTGGTTATTACAAGAAATAATGGGGTTCGGCTTGTTTTTATACGATATACTTGTATTACCTCAAGTTGTTTACATCTAAATTCTTCCAATAATTTTTGATTATCGGTGTCTGCATTTAAACCTAACAACAAATGCGTGCTGTTTGTCCCCTTTTTCTGTGTAGGTGTGAAAATAGATATTTTCATCCTCCATTTCCTTAATGAAATATTCCCTGTCATTATTGTCTTCGAAATAAATATTAGTTGACTTTCAGGTGTATTTTATCGTTGCATCTTTTGTTGCACTTTGTTGGATGCGCGTAACTAAACTTTTATGATCCGTTGTGATCGCACGTAATACTACAGGTGGTGGAGTTTAAAATGTTTAGATTATCTAAGGAGCTGTATAGATATTTAATAGAGTGCTTGGAGCCACATATGCGACCTCAGAGGCGAGAAACTGATTTAAGTATACAAACTAGGGTATGTATTTATTACCATTATTTATTTCTCTTTATCCATTCTTTAGGTTTTAGCAGCATTGAAATTTTATGGAAGTGGCAGTTATCAGCCCGATGTAGGTGCTAACAAATTTGTTGATGTGTGGCAATCTTCTGTATGTATATCTGATAAGGAAGTTACAGAAGCCCTAAATTTATCCGAAATATTTAATGAGTGGGTTTGTTTTTCTAATAATTTAGAGAAACTGAACAAAATTAGAATGGAGTAAGCATCTTTGCAAAGGTATTTTGATTATTAATAGTATACATATATACTTCTAGATTTTATAATCAACACAATTTCCCAGGAGTTGTAGGATGCATAGACTGTACGCATGTCGCAATAGTACCACCTAGGACTGAGGATCATGAATTTCCTGAACATGTATATGTAAATCGTAAAAATTATCATTCGATTAATGTTCAACTAGTATGAATAGATATAATTTTCTTGACTATATTGTAAGCATTATATATTTTAGATATGTGATGCCGATTTAGAAATCCTAAATGTGAATGCCAGATTTCCTGGTAGCACCAATGATGCTTTTATATGGAATCAATCAAATGTGCAACAGGCACTTAGAAACTTACATGCTGCTGGTCATAATGACTATTTTCTTTTAGGTAATTATCAAAAAAAAGATAACAATTTGGTAGTTTCCATTTTTATTTTACAGGTGACTCAGGGTATCCACTACGTGCCTGGTTACTAACACCATTTTCAGAAGGTAATGATAATTCTCCAGAAGGCGTATATAATGAATTACACAGAAAAACACGTGTAAAAATTAAATGTTGCAATGGGATGTTGAAATCTAGGTTTCGCTGCCTCTTAAAACATAGAACACTTCATTATAAACCAACAACAGCATGCAAAATCATAAATGCTTGTGTCGTGCTACATAATATGTGTCGGGAACACAATGTTCCTGATATAGAAGATGTCGATGAGAATTGTTCTGATTTTGATTTTGGAATGAATGAAGATGCTATTAGCGATGATCAAAATATAATACAAACTGTAAATCCTGAGCTACGTGAGGGTAAAATAATCAGAAATAAAATAGCTTGTACTTTATATCGACGAAATTGATTTGCTTTTCTAACAGTATATTAATCATTCAGTTTTATGTATAGCAAGGAAACGTTGTAGTAATATAGTAAAAAATGTAGTAGTTGTTAGAGCTTCTAAAAAGGATGTTTTTAAATTAAATTGTATTAAAATACATATGTTTAGAAAAATTTGGAATGTTTATTATAAGATATTAACAATTAAATGTAAGACTATTAAAATAATATAAAATACTTATACAGAATGATATTATCAACTAAGTATGTGAACTTGAACTCAATATACATAAGACATATATTGGGGTTTAAAATGTTCAAGTAATGTGGTGAGTGATTCTGCGATTGATTGAAGAGAACGTCCTTTTGCCTTCTTCACTTCTATGCTCCCATTTTTTAATTTAAGTTTTTGTCATAATAGTATTTTTTTAAAATTAATTTTTCTTTTAAGTTTTTTTCAAAAGTAGTAGCAGCCATAGCAGAGCTTAATAAATTGTCCAGCTTTTTCGGTTATTTTTTTTTTGTTTGATGATTTTTCAATTTTATTATTATCTGAAGCCACTGATGTAGGTGTTGTTTGAGCAGTGCTGCTATTAGGTAGATCTACATTTACAGTTTGAAGTTCATTTTCCTTATGAGTTTCACTTAAATTATTACACCGGATTTCGTGATTGTCATTCAAATAAATAACTTCACATTCATCTAACAATTCATCGTCTACTTCAAACTGTACTACTGATTCCTTTACTGGATGTCCCGCCAGTACGGTTCGCATTTAAACGGTTTTTTGCCTGCTTTACTTTGGTGCGGCTGCGAAGATCCTGCCATGTCTGAAATCGAAGTATTCGTTAAAATGCTAAGTCTTGAAATATGAACAATCTGCTCATCTTATGCCATTCCTTTCACTGTTGGTTGGGACCGGGTAAAGAATTTAAAATGTTTGTGATATCTTGCCAATCCTTTGCAGCATCTGTGGCTGTATAGTTTGACAAATGTTTACCACTAATTAATTGTGGCTTACTTTTCACAAATTCCACTAAAAGTTGTTTTCGTTTTTCGGTAGAGTTAAAACACTTTTTTTTTAATCTCCATAACTACAAAAGCTCGTTAGATTAACACTATAAAAAATAAACACTAGCAAAATACTTTTATCTACTTAGAAAATTTTATAAGAGGTTAGGTTGCTTTGCTTCAGTTCCAAGAAACTGAACTACAAGATATTCAAATTAACTACTGCAACGTTGTCACATTAAACATTCCTTTATAAGCGAACAGCGTATGTTTGCTAAGCGAAGACCTGTCAAAAATTGGCCTACACTTAAGTATACGCTTTTAAACATACGTAACTTTGCGAACACGTATGTAAAGGTTTAAGTTTAAAAATTGAACTGCAGTGCAGAGCTTTTATACAAAGCTCTTGTTGTTTGAAAATAAATTTAACGCGAGCAGGTAGAACCGAATACGTCTGTTCACTTCAAGCACACGGTTAGAACTGGACGAGAACCGGTGCTTTTCAACGTGGTATGGTCGATGTCTATATTAAATGTCGCTTTCCGAGTATGTAAGTAAAGTGCTTATGCGAATGCACCAAGCAAATATTCGAACTCCGCTTTTTCTTAAAATTACTCGAAAATTTGATAGATAGCGGCCGAGAAGAGGACCGAAAGGTGAGGAGATAGTCGTATAATCATTACATCATAGCAAGCACCCTCCTCTACAAATAGTGATGGATTCCAACCGAACCGAACCGAACCTTGCCCTAGGTTCGGTTCGGTTCGAAAACTTTTTAGTCCGGTTCGGTTCGAGGTTCGGGTCGAAAAAATATATTCCGATTCGGTTCGGTTCGGTTCGAAAAAAACGAACCCAACCTCGAACCGAACCGAACCGGTTCGACATTTTGATATTTTAAACAACTAGTGCGTTCAACTACAACAATTTAAATGTTTAATGTAGTTTTTATATTTAGTAGTTGCTACTTTCAAATAAACCCAACATTAATTTGCTTTAGATTTTAGTAGCATAATCATATTAATACTATTTGTCCATGTTTGATTTTTCAATACGTACTATCTTTAACAAAGCCCAATTACAATTAGTTTAATAGTGAAAGCCACCTCTAAAATTTAGAATGTGTTAATATTTGATGATGTTTACTAATGTCATTTTACCGTGCAAGAACGATATCACACGATCTTTGCGATTACTTTTATTTTAGTTTTAGTAAAAAAATTTTATCTACAAACGTGCCCCGAAGACAAAATTACATTTTTACTTATTGGCTTAAAACTCGATGACCATGTACATTAGAAAATCGTTCTATTTCTTATATGCTTGCGACTAGAGATTTTTAAAAAGTGCATTTGGGAGAAGTTAAGATTGACATGTTTTTAGTGAAAATTAAATTTGTATACTAAATTTTTACTTAAAAAATCGAACCTTTCGAACCGAACCGGACCGAATCTTGAGCTAGGATCGGTTCGGTTCGAAAAATTTGCCGGTCCGGTTTGAGGTTCGGTTCGAAAATAAAATGTCCGGTTCGGTTCGAAAAATCGAACCGAACCTCGAACCTGTTCGGTTCGTGTTCATACCTATCTACAAATGCAATTTTAGTTGCATGAAATATACCATCCTTGCGAAAATCATTTGAAGCACCAAAACTTGCATTGAACTCGTGTACGAGATTGTTAAAAAATTATGTACTTGCATGTCGAGTTATGCTACACGGTCCGACAACTGCTATATGTACCACCCAAGTACTGACCAGAGCGAGAGAGTACTTAACTCTGAAAACGTTCGATGTCCAATAGACACACGCGGCTGTCGCTTTCGCCCCTTTATGTCATATACGAATCAGATATTTAAATGGTCACATATCGTGAAGGGTTGCCGGGCGCCGTGTCGAACGTCGCGAATTTGTCCTGCGACCTCTCGGAGCCCTTAATACCTGAAAAAAAAGCGCTGTAGCAGTTCATATAAAGTTAGGGTTGCGTAGTTTTAATAAAAATAACAAAGTCAAAGAAAACGACGATATTGCAGCGTAAAAAGAAAAAATGGGACAACGACACGCAGTGTTCCCAAGCGGTCACCCATCCAAGTACTGACCGCGCCCAACGTTCTTTAACTTCGGTGATTGGACGAGAACCAAACCAAATCAAATCAAAACAAGTATATTAAATATTTTACATAGAATTATATGAATTACAACAAGATATTAAAATTCATATTTAATTGTATATTTTCTTGTGTTTTAAAATATTCCCGTTCCGTTGGACGTACCATTCTATTTCTGTTTCATTGGCTTGCTGCCTCTTCTGCTTTTTGTTTTACAATTAGCTAATTGTTTAAGTTGAATGAGTTTAATTTATAATTTGTAGTCCTCCTTTAGAAGGAAAGTTTCTTTAAAAACCTGCTTTTAAATTTTTGCCTCAAGGGCATTTTTAAGATCTGCTAGGTGTTCTTCTGAAATATAGGTAGGTGTTGGTATGTGAGTTTGTGCTTTAATTTCAGTTGTGTCGTATCATGTCTGATTTTTGTGATGTTCTTTAGTAGGTTATTTGCGTGCAATTTTGTTGCGTAAAACGTTTGTGCTATTTTGTTAATGTGCGTTTGTAGTGTTTCTATTTCTGCTAGTTCGTGAATATCAGGTATTTTTGTGTATCTGTTCGCTCCTGTTATGAGTCTCAAGCATTTATTTTGAATCCTCTGTAAGGTTGCAAGGCTGTTTGGCTTAAATTACTCCATACTGGCGCTGCATAAGTTATTGTAGACCGTATAGTGCTTGTATATATTAACTTCTTATTTTTTTGAGAAAGTTTACTGTTTGTTGTCATTAACGAATACATCTTTTTTGCTGCCGCATATTCTTTTATTATGCTTTGTTTAATGTGTCTTTTAAAAGTTAATCGACGGTCAAGGTGTACCCCTAAGTATTTTACACTATCCGCCTGTTTTATATCTGTGTTATTAATTTTTATTGGTTTAAATATTTTGCTATTTGTGAATTTCCTGCTGAATATTATTGCTTCCGTTATCTTGGCATTAACTTTTATTTTCCATTTTTTGTAGTATGGCTCTAATAGGTTCAGATGAAATTGTGTCTGCTGGCTACTAATTATAGTCATATCCGAGTGGGTATAGATTGCCGTATCATCTGCGAAATGTGACGTTTTTGTTTTTGTGAATTCCGGTAGATCGTGAATGTATGTGATAAACATTTTCGATCCCAGTATGGATCCCTGGGGAACTCCTGCTTCTATGGTTTGTGTTTCGGTATTAGGTATTGTCACGACTTTTTCCCAATATGCAAGGCAAGAACAAATAAGGTGGATATTCCTGGAAGTGGCGTGACCATTTAGGGATAGAATGGTAAAACCCTTGATCAACTGACTTGGAATATGGTGCGTTTCCTGGACTAGCAACAGGATGGACCGTGGGCAAAGATGGATGAGCCACACTAATTATAAAAGAAAATATTGGGCGCCAATTGCAGAAAAATAGGCCCCAAAACACACCACCGATTTAATATCAAACAGCTGGCTTCTGCAATTAAACCAACCATTTTATAATACTCCAAACTTACTCTCCTGTACACACAACTACTGTTTATATAACTTTTGACCATATAAGCACCTTGCAATTAAGAACCCAATTCGAAAATAGTAATACCCCTTTATTTACACATTAAGCTAACTCTTTTTACATGATAACTATCATAAATAAAAATAATTCTAATTATGTTTCCAATAATTAAACCTAATCGAACCTCCCCAAACTAATATGCCAGAATGCAATTATTATCTGCACTGGCCCTAATAATTAATATTTACCTAAAGATAGTGCACTGTCCATAAGCTTTCTTTTTATACACAAACGTAACCTATAAAACTGTTTAAGTGTAGAAGGTCCGTGCTCCTTAAGATAGCAACCCACTATACAAGTATGCAATCCCTTATATAAAATCGATTACCCAACGCAAGTATTTATACGCATAAATAAACATATTCACCCTAACTACAGGTTGAATACCAATAGCACTTAACAATTAGTTATTAACCTCAAAGCATTGCTCGACAGATGGTCGACAAATACATAATCACTAATATAAGATACAAAGAAAAACCTGAATTCCTTGTAGATGTTGTCCTACGGAATGACAGCACCTGGGCCAACCGAACAGCCTCCTCTTCAACAAGTTTCGCGTTTACAGTTACCAAGCACACGACAAACTCAGCATAGAGCATTAGCAGCAAAAGTAAACTTTAGGAAAACAAAAGGATTCTACGAGAGTCTGTAGGAACTCCTAAAAGCCCTGTAAAATGGCTATTAAAAGAAGTACTAGACTCCTTAATTACTTACGCTTCAAAAAGCGGATATAACTTCAATAAAGGCACATAACATTCAACAAATATCTTCCTAAATGCATCCAAACTAAAAGGACAACAATGTAAAATATAATTATAATGACTTCTAGACTCACCTGGCGTCAGTGGCGTGCCTAGAAATTTTGTCGGGGGGGGGGGGGGGGACAACTTATTGCTTGATGGAGAAAAGCTACTATTGGTCTTGACCTGTTCCGTACATAAAATAATATTTCATAAAAATAAAACAAATTTAGCATTAATACAAGGTGTTAAGAATACGGTTAACTTCAATATGGGAAAAGTAGGCATGTATAGGGGAAGGTTGCTATGAATGGGACACTTTTTTTTAAAAACCTGCTGGATCCTTATTTTTCGGGTTTAATTCAAAATATTTTAGTAGGAATTTTCTTAGTCCTATACAAACACATTTAAACAATTATATCATTGAAATTTAATTATAAACATGTTATAAAACTTATTCAGTAATTAAACAGTTTAGTCCCATTCAATATACTATATGTATTGATTGGGACGCATATATGTTTTGAATGGGACACTATTATTTATTATAAGATAAATTGTGGATAATGATTTTTATTTCAAATAAATGTACTTACATTATGAATACTCCCTCTGTTTGTTATGGTTGGTTATATTTTCTTCTTTCTTTTCTTTGGGAATGAAACCACATAGTTTTCTATTGTATTTTTTTGACTTAGGGTCGTTGATAACGATCAAAGGTTATGGATCAAAATGCCAATAAAATACAATAGAAAACTATGTGGTTTCATTCCCAAAGAAAAGAAAGAAGAAAATATAACCAACCATAACAAACATACAGCGAGTATTCATAATGTATGGTTAAAAAATCATTCTTAAAGGATTCTCCCAAAACAACGTTCATATGTTGCAAATTCAACATCAAATTTCAAAGTATCAGCTGTGCGTGATGTACCTGGGTTCCTATATGGTTGAGCTAGTTTTATTAATATTTGTTCCTTCAGAATATCGCAAATATCATCTTCAACAGGGTAAATAAATTTTTGTGAATTTCCATATCTTCGCAGAAATTTAATATTATATTCATTTCCGTTTAACACTTCTTGTATACATCCAATATAAGCCAGTTTATTTTTTTTTGTTGAAAAGTCAACCAAAACAAAATCACCTTGCTCTAAAATAAAGGCAACATTATCAAAATCTTCATTTTCGCTTCTTTCGCTCATTTCAACTAAAAATTCATCTGTGCCATCTGAATCTTGCAATTCAATCTCTTCTGTCTCTGATTCACTACTGTCATCTTCTTCTACTATTTTTTTCTTTGTCTTCATCTCTTTTATCTTCAATTTACGCAATTTTTCTTGAAACTCTTCTTTTATTTTGTTCTTTTCAGGAGTTTCTGTAAGTATTCTTGTCGTGCCTTTCTTTCTACCTTTGCTACTTGGTTTTCTTTCTGGGGCCTTGGGGTATGGCCTCACTGATTCAGGAGTGATTAGCAAATCCGAGAAGTTTGTTTTTCTTGAAGGTGTTGAAATTTCTGAAAAAGAACACTGAGGTTCTTGTATGGCATTATTATTATTGGGAGCAACGTGATCTGTTACATAACAACCCAAAAAATCTGTATCATCAAACACATGTCGATTAAGAGGATATATCCCAGTAGTCGAGAATCCGCAACAATATTTTTAGGTGTAAAGGCATTTAGGTAAGCTTTTTCAGCAACAGCAGCAATCTGGTAAATATCAAAAGTCTTACCTGGATTAGTTAACATCCACTCATTTTGTGCACATTTAAAACTAGTTTTAAATGGCCCATATTCAATATATATACGTCCAAAGGCTGTAGCCGATGGCTACAATGGGGTGGAAATGTTAATAATTCAACATGATTATCTTTAGCGTAATTAATAATATCAGGACTAATATGGGACTCATGGTTATCCAATAGTAAAAGAACGGGAGTTTCAAGTGTAGGTTTTAAATACTTAACAAAGTGCTTGAAGCTGAGAAAGAAGTTTGCTTCTGTCATCCACCCAGACTTATTTGCAAGGCCGAGGCTACCTGCTGGAGCACCATTTAACATATATTCCCTAAAGTTTACTCTAGGGAAAATGAATGCAGGTGGTACTTTATTGCCATTGGCACATACGAAGCACAACATTGTTACCAGTACGCCCCGTTCAGCAGAAGTGGCTTGTCCCACCTGTTTCAATCCCTTGCCAGCAAACACTTTCGGTGGATCTGTTACAGTGCTGAGGCCAGTTTCATCACAATTGTATATATTATTAGCTGTGAAACTGTATTTGGACATCACTCGTGTCAAATTGTCAAAAAATTTGTTCACTGTGGTAGGATTAAATGCAGTCGCTCTACTTAAGCTGTTTTTTTCTGGTTTCCTAAGCGATAATAAGTTTTGATGCCGTCGCTTGAAATGCTTCATCCAATCCAAACCAGCCTTTTTTTCTGTATTCCATTTTTCAGGATAACTTAGTTCTATTTTTTTGCATACTTATATGCAAGCTGCCACAGACCTGTTGTACCCAAGCCATAACACATTTTTGATGCCGTTACTAAATATTGGACTAGAGCATGCTCTTGTTCAAGGGTAAAAATTCTTCTATTGCCAATATTAGGTGTATGTCGAAACTCATTTGGGTCAGGAAGCGACCGAGACATTTTAATTGCCCCATGTAAAGCCGACTTTGATATGTTGTATTTTTTACTTGCGTATCTAATAGATACTTTATTATCAATGATGTCTTGCACAGCTTCTTTCACGCAATTTGCACAAACTCTGACTCTTTTTTTATCCATCTGAAACCAAGTATCAATTATAAAACTAATTTTAATTTAGGAGTAATGAATGGTACACTGTCCCATTCATTACTTAAAATTATGTCCCAATCATAACCAATATCCAATTATAAGATTAAGTTAGGTTAAAATAATTTACCTGTAAAGTTCAAAAACTGCTATGTTTCCAACGTACTGTTGCGATCCACTATTAGGCAACCCGTCAAACATACAAACGCCCGGGGCACAGCGTATTCTTCAGCATTCGAGAATCCTTCTACAAAGTTCTAGATAATGAGTCATATCTTAATGCAGGGTATATATAAGGCCGCTTATGAATGTAAGGGTCAGTCTATTCTTGAATGTCTAATATAAATTATATCGTTGTAAAGTAAACGTAGTTGAGTTTTTAGAATATATACATAAATGATATGCTGTGTCTAATGTGCATGCAACTTGCAGTATACATAAATAAATAGAAGTGTATAAACAAATAGTTGTGTTAGTGTTGTTAATGAACTTATGGTAAAGGAGTTAATTTAAGAAGATATTAGTACTTGTAAATTCATTAGTGTAATAGTGCCTCATTGTTGAGTGGACTGAAAACATCTATGAATAAGGCATATACTGTTAATTAGACTTGTGAACAGTGAGCAATAAAGACCATTATTATTACTTGTTTTAAATTAAAGAAACGCGGTAGGAGTAACCCGTTACAGTACTATACGCACATCCAGATTGTAAAGTACTGGAAACTGAACACTACTACGGTTCGACAGGGTTGAATAATAAAAAAAATAAAATGATTTACTATTTACTACTAACCACTGAAAACGTTAAATGCGGATAAGTTCAACAACATGCACGAGATGTTTATCAAATTTCATGACAAGTAAATGCACAAGTATGTCCATCTATTAACACAACTAGATGTCATAACTGAACAGATTTAGCCAAGTTTCGGACAATGTCCCATTCAAAACATGTCCCATTCATAGCACCTTTCCCCTACAAATATTTACATTAACAGTACTTTTAAGCAGTTACTTGAATTATTACTCTTTCGGCGGCGAGCACTGGAACAAATGGAGATGTGTAGACTAAGGCGGTAGTTATTATCGTTTGTCAATTGTCAACACATAACTACGAACTAAACTAGTTTTAAAGTATTTCTTACGGCACAGCACAAATAACACAGAATACCTTTAAAGTTTAATCGCCACAGTTTAATCTACAGAGCGGATGTAAATTTACCCGTAAGTTATAATTTATGCTACAATTGAATAGTTTAATAATACAGATAGAAACAAAACACAAGAAGTCTACAAAATAAAATCTAGGCGTCGGTTTTTTGATTTAGCCAAGTCATCAATGACGTGATCAATGTTAACAGAGATTTTTCTGTGAATATTTAGAAGAGCCAATCCATTTAGTCTATCCTCTCCTGTCGTGTTTCGAAGGTACGTTTTCAATCTTCTTAAAGTTGAAAACGCCCTTTCGTTGGATGCTGTTGTCACAGGAATGGTAATTAATATTTTTAAAAGTGTGGCAACATTTGGGAATAGCTCGAGGTGTTTCTCTTTTAAATAAAGGAGTGCATCTATGACACTATTGGGACGCTCACTATTTTCATTCAATATGCTTTTCCAGAGTTTTACCTCCCCTAATACAATATCGAAACTGTACGCATCCAAACAATGTCCATAGAATGTATACAATTTTCGTAATTTTTCTTGGTCAATTACATTTGTTTCTTCATTTCCCACTGGAATTATCACATCAAAACTCGTTAAAATATTTTAACCAGGAGGCGATCTTTAAGATGTAATATGAATGAGTCTAAAAAGGGTATAAAAATCACTCGTCGGTAGCACTCTTCAGGAGAAGAAAATGGTACATTGTCTCTTTGAGTTTGCCTTGAGGTAGTTCGAGGAACTTTAATTTCGATATTATATTTTTTGCACACATTAATTACCTGACCAAACATTTGCTTAAATTCACTCTCAGCATTTTCTCGAATGTTGCTTAAAGTATTTCTAACACTTATTGCAAGAGCGACAGCCCTTCCTAAGTCAATATTAATTATTTGTAAACTTTTACATAATGGTAGACTAATGGAAAATATTTTTGTAAGTATTTAAATTGGTATTTGAAATTCAATACTTAACACTGCTTTAGTAAGCGCATACGCATCCGAGGAAGCGTCCTTATCACTCCAATCTTGTATTTTATTCAAAGAACTAATAGAACTAATAGCTACCTCTTGTATTGTGTTAAAATAGAATCATGTTTTTCGACCCACCTAGTTTGACATAACTGTTTTAATTTGTGTTTTTTGTATCACAGCTCGTTCTCAATCTCTGTTTCAAACACATGGTGTCGTTTTGCAGTTCTAAAAAAATTGCATATTTTTTTCTAATATCCCCATACAGTTTTTTACTTGGGAAACGTTGCACGCATCGGATATGGCTAAATTTAAAGAATGGGAAGCACAGTGAACATAGAGAGCACAGCTGAATTTTTCGCGCACGTAAGCTTGAACGCCATGAAACACACCACTCATAGCTGATGCACCAAATTAGTTAAAAGAACATTGGCTAGATTTTGACCTGTCATGCTAGTTACGGGAACAAACTTTATGAAGTGTTCTTCAATTTTAAATGAGACCTCATTGAAAAATCATAAATATAGAGAAAATTGTTCAATGCCCGAAACATCAGTTGTTTCATCAGCCAGAACGGAAAAAAATTTTGCCTTATTAACTTTTTCAACTATTTTCTGTGTTAAAATTTTCCCGCATGTATAAATTATTTCATTTTGTGTTTTTGCACTCAAATATGTTGCGTTCTTTGACATACTTTCCAGATGCATTTTCAGTGATTGATCTCCAGAACGCAACTTTGACCGCAATATTGCTCTAAAATTCCCTTCGTTTTCTACTGTTTCTTCGGCAGAGTCAATAAAGCCTGAGTCTCGATGCCCTCTTGGAGGAATACACTGACGTCCGCATCAAATAATTGTATCTATCAGAGGAATGATTTTTTTTTCGATTTTCCTCTATTTTTTTTAGTCGCTTCATCTAATAGTAAATTTATCGGCTCTTGCTTTTTCTTCATAATTAACGACATATTTTGGGATTTAATTACACTAAATTTGTGATATTCACTAGAGTCATGGCTTTTAAAAACTTCAACGGCATCTTTCCAGTTGTCAAATCTTTTCTTCACTAATTTACCTAGTAATTGATGCTTGCCAGCACCTGCTGTTTCTACAGCGTAAAACACACAGAACTTACAATAAGCACCATCAGTCTTTTTGGAATATGCCAACCATTTCCACCAGTTGAACCAATTGAATTGAAATTTTAGATTTCTTGGTCCAGTTGAACGAAATTTAAAATTAAATTCTGGATACCAAACGTTTTTAAACAAGTCAAATATATTGACTTGTTCCTGAGCTACTTATGATCAGTGTAATTTGCGATATCGTGTTTATTATCAACTGGAACTTGTTGAACATCAGAATTATTCCTGATTGTTTGAGAATTAGATGCTGTCGGTATAGGTGTTGTAGATTCGAGTGCATGTGCATTGTCAGTTTTTTGTTGAAAAACGAATCTAACGTGTTAAGTTTTCTCTTACTGTCCTGACCAGTCATTGTTAAACAAAATTTCTGAAATTTCAAATGGTTTGTGTCAGTTATCAGTATAACGTCGTATAAAGTCGAACCTTGAAATTCGAATCTGAAGGAAAAAGAAAAATTTTGACTTATAAAAATTTGAGTTTTCGAGTTCTACTTCAATTTAAATATGCAAGAGAAAAATCAGCGTTTTTAAGGCAATTCAACGAAGTTTTTATTTTTCGATTGTTGGGTCTTATAGAAACTATCATATTTTACAAAGGGGATGAATATTTCAACCGGAACACATTCTTGAGTATTTAGAAAAATTACAGTTCAACTGCATTCTTCTTCTTTTATGAAGCTATACCTGAACATACAATTATACTTAACTTTTCAATATCACTGTAGACTGTAGGTGTTTATTCTGTTAGTCATTTACTGAATAAGAGGATTATCCCGTACTACTAGATTCTTACAAATACGGCATCAACTAAACTGCTTTACGAGAATCGTCGACATCAGACAGTATTAAGAGTAAATATTCTCTATTATGAATGTTAAATGCTTTGAGTATCAAAAAATTCAACTAATCAAAATTCGAGTTATCAAGACATTTCTACATGATTCTGTATGAAAATTGACGGTAGTTCGATTTTCGATGTGATTTTGAGTGATCGAAGTTTGAAATATCAAGGTTCGACTATATGTTTTCTTAACGTAACAAACATTTATATACTGCGATATGATACCTAGTTTATAACGAATAGTTTTCTCATTGAAAATCCATCTTTATAATAAATGGCGATATGCGATGTAAACGGGAAATGATTGAGCTTATATCGGATATTATGTAATCCGATACTACCATATACTATATAAATATAAGTACCATATAGATTAGGTAATATGCATAACATCAAAATCATACTTACCCTAAATACAGTACGTCTACTTGAATTGTATGATGAGTGTCCACAAAATTCACTAACACGTTTAGTTTAGACTAAAACTAGTAAACTACTACTATAATCCCACGTCAGCCCAAATAGCGCAAACAACTACAACACTAAGTAGATATTTTGCGACTAAATGAGTAGGTACATCTCACATCAGTTATAGTTCGTCGGGAGCCGGAAATTGGACAATGACGAAAGCGAGGTATAACGGCAAACAATATCGCAGCGTGGTGAAGCCACACATTTCAATCTTTAAGTATTGCCGGTACGGTGGTAGCTTTTTAACGTTTTTAACCTTCGTCCCGCGTTTTTTAGCAGTTCTTCTCTCGACGGTGGCTATATTAGATGATACATATGCTAAGCAGTTTTCAGAATAAAATATATTATTAATATGTCTAAAATATCGTTTATTGATTTTTTTATTAATCAATGATTTTAGTATTAAATAATCACCACGCGGCATTTATCTGCCAGTATTACAAAATAAAGTTTCCTTTGCATATATATGCCCTATCAGAATCAAAGATACGATACAGGTCGACAAAGGTTATTGATCTACTGTAGCATGAAACTACAAGCAGGAAAAGGTTAGGTGGTAAAAATTTCCATCACTTCGAGTGAGGCAATTTTATAGATATTCTGTAAACTTTGGAATAGATATTAATGAAAATATTGTGAGCGCTATACATCCCGACCGCTGATGGGAAAAACTAACGAAGTTTGCTGCTCCTCTTATTTAATGCTAAAATATAATTTTTTTGTTTTAAAAACGCAGATCTTTTAGGCGTCTTGGGGGTTTTTAACCCGGAACCCCCCCCCCACCCATGGGCACGCCTGTGCCTGGCGTATAATGTCTCACTAAATATATTATTAGTAAACAAGAGCATTACCACTACCGAATACACATTACAGTAACCTCTCTTATGTAGAAGTTTCACCCCGACTGATTTAAATAACCAACTTATTCCATAATGGGGGAACACTACACCAGAATATTGGGTTCTACTTCTTGAAGACCAAAAGCCAAAAGTGAGAAGAATCAAAATTAATAAGCCGCAGGCTTTTATAATAAGCGATAACAAGATATAAAAAAAATGTCTCGTGGTATCTAAAAGTGAAATAACATTAAATCAACAACATTACCGAAAGATGTAACCTGTATTTACCCATATCAATAAATATGCAAAACTTCTTGCAATTAGATACAAGGATTCCCATTATAATTAATGCAGAAAACACAATTTAATAAATATGTTTATTATCATATGCCAAAAATAAATTGACAGGAAGATCTAGTTCCTAACCAAAGTAACTAGATATGAACACAGAATACTTACGATAGAAGCGATGTAGAGACACAACTTGTAACGGGTAAGAATTGAACCGTTACATTATAACAATGGCAGCTTTCTAATAATCGGGAAAGTGTTGTAATTTAAATATGTTGTTTATTATGTACGTTAACTGGACTATTGCTTTTTTAGAAAAGTTTCATATAACTATGTTGTGGACGCCATCTTTACCAGGTGCTTTATTTTTGGGTAATGTTTTATAGTTTCAATTACTTCGTGTGGGGTTGTAATTACATTTTGAAATTGTTTTGGCGGAATTGTGTAATTTTTAGTGTTGTCTAGGTATCTATTCACGTCTATTATAATTTTGTCCCTGTACTGTATCGTTTGGTTCTAGTCTGTGTATGTTGGCAAAATGTTCTGCTAGTGCTTCCGATTTTTGTCTGTCTGTAATATATTCCGTTCCGTTGTTTGTCAGTGTAGGTATTGGTTCGTATTGTTTTCTTAACGACTTTGTGATTTTCCATAAGAAATTATCGTGTGGTTTTAGTTTTTCAAGTTTTTAAGTCCATACCTGGTTGTAGTGTTCTCTAATATGATTTTTGATATCTTTGTTGGCTTCCATTAGTCGACCTCTTATAACTGGATCAGCAGTCCTTTGCCACTGTTTTCTTATACCATTTCTGATTTTTTTCTTGTTGTATTTCGTGAGGGAGTGTGTCTTTTGTTGGATTTGTTTCTGCGTGTTGATTGTGTTTATTTATTGATTTGGTTATTACCATAGTGAAAGCCTTGACTATTTCTTCTAGTACTTCGACGTATTTTGCTTCCTTCTTTGTTTCTATGTTTTTGTCCAAGTTTGCCTTGAACATCTTCCAGTTGGTATTTTTATAAGACCTGACTTTAATTGTGGTGTGTGGTTTTACGTTTCCATAAGGTATCGCAAATAGAACTGGGTTGTGGTCGTAGTCTAATTTGTTAAAAATTTTAATTCTAATAGATATTGGATATTTTTGGCTATTAATATATCTATTGTTGTCGGCATAGTTCCATTTTTTGGGTAGTGAGTAAGGCTGTCGGAGAAGAGCACTTCTAAATTACTGTTGTTTGAGTACTCTCTTAGAGTTACTCTATTTTTATTATTCCTGTTATAGTTTCGGGTTAAATGTTTGGCATTTAGATCTCCTACTACAATTACTCTATTTCGCGCACTAAATAGTTTGTCTAAATCACTAGCACTAAAATCGTTTCTGCGAGAGTTATATACATTTACAATGCTATGCTATGCTATTATTATCTAGCTTAACTTCGTTGAATTTCACTTCATTTCTAATGGCAGTTGCTATTCTGCCTTGCCCCGTTTCGTTGGGTCCGTTCTTTTGTATTATCGTGAAACCTCAGTAGATAAAATGCCTTCGTACGATATCAGAAAACCGGTTTTCTTATGGGATTTAACATGGGAAATTCTAAGGTCCAAAAAGACCATTTTTGTCAGATACAAAGGTCATTCACCCCGGGCGATTTTACATTCACAGTTCACTTAACCTTTGCTTAACCGTTTTATATAGGAATTCTGGTGCAGTCCGATCCACAATCTCCCCTACTCTGCCTAACTCTCTCCACCTAAATAAAAATGCGCATTCATTAAAATGCTTTATTACACATTGCACTTACATACATTGATTTTATAAACTCTAACATACATATTTTTAGTATTACATATATTGTATCGGTTTATCCGAATTAACAAACACTACACATATATCGATTGCTTATATCTAAGTTAACGTTCTTTAGAATAACATACCTAAATACTACATTAACAAATAAGTGTACATTTACAATAGGATTGGAGATACCAATTCAATTAACATATAATATACAACTCTACACGTATTACATATAAATTAACATTTTATTTATATATTTACACTTATTTAACTAGATGAACATATTTTACACTTACATACTACATACATATATTGGAGAAATTTATTATAATTTAAACCGCCTCCTCAATTTCCATGCTATCTATGGAATAATGACCTATTGATAATGTCCTGTATGATCCTGCTATTAAATATCTTTTATCGTCGTGTGGACTTAAGGCTATTTTATCTTGTGATTGTATGAACGTGATGTTTAGATGAGTGGATCAAATTTTGTGAAATGAAATTTTCTTTATACTCGTCTACACAACGAGCAAAGTCCTCAAATGTGATATGGTTTTTAATGACAGATTTTTTAATTCCTTTGACTTTTTTAGTTACGCCGAAATTAAAGAGAGCCGTTGGCGGTATAGAAGTATCGGCGTCGCCATGGATCAATGTAGTAAGCGTAAGATTACGGATCCCAAGGTCCCGGGTTCAAATCCCGACACGGCCGACTGCTTGAAAAATGGCAGGTGAGCATTTTTCACAAATATTACGCCCTCGTTCAGATGAGAGGTTAAATGGAGGTCCCGTTTGTGAGTGTTGTCACGCACGTTACAGATCCCTACCTTGCCTGGAACGGCAAGGGTTCGGCAAAATTCTAAATTTCCACGCAACAAAAAACTCGCCTCCTGGCCAATGTAGTACCTTCAGGTGTAGCATTGGAAATGTAAATGACCGGTATAGTAGTATCTCTGGCGGCTCCGTGGCGTAGTGGTATATGTGTGTCTACTACGCCCAAGATCCCGAGTCGAATCCCGACACGGTTCGCTTGAAAAATGTTAGGCGAGCTTTTTTCACAAAAATACACCCTCTTTCGGATGAGAGGTAAAATGGAGGTCCCGTGTGTGAGTGTTGTCACGCACGTTAAAGATCCCTACCTTGCTTGGAATAGCAAGGGTTCGGCAAAATTCAAAATTTTCCAGGTAAAAAAAGACTCGCCTCCTGGCCAATGTAGTACCTTCGGGTGGAGCATTGGAAAATCACATGTAAGGTGGCGGCGTGCTTCTTTTAAGCGGCGGAAAATTTTCTTTGTTTAATATATATAAATGGAGTTGCCCTTCGTCGTCGGAGCGTTATTGTAGTCTCTCTGAACTGTTTTCAGCCTTTGTTTATATGCGGGACATTCTATGTGATTGGTAGAATGATTGCCTCCACAACTTGCACACGTGGCCTCTGTTTCTTTTGTTTTAACACATGTGTAGGTTAAATGATCTTTGGCACACTTAAGACACTTTGGTTTAGCGTTGCAATTTGCAGCAGAGTGACCCCATAACTGACAACGGTGGCATTGGACTAATTGTCTTTTATTCCTGTATGTCTCGAACTTTATTTTTGTGTGATACAGATACTTAACTGTATCATTCAGTTGTTTGATTTTGATGACATTGGAGGTAGTGGTTAAGAATAACGGATCTCGGGTGTTTTTCATGCGGGAACACTTAATGACTTTAACATCATATACCTTTTCAAGTTCGGTTACGACTTCTTCCGTTTCAATGTTTTCTGCTAAACCATATATGACGTGAGTATTGCGCTTCTCATCTTTGTATAAGTACGTGTGATATTCCGTGTCTTTTAAAAGTTCGGTGACTTTCTTATGGTCGTCCTTGATGTTAGTGATTACCGTCAAGCTGTCCCTCCCATATTTCACATGGAAGTTCTCTTTCACGTTGGCTTTAATGATTTGAATGAATTGCCTGTGATTATGGACCTTATCGTGTATTACAATCGGCGGCATTTTTGTCGTTTTCACAGTTGGTTTAGCTGTCGAAGTCGTATTATTTGAATTTACTGAAGTTTCATCCTCTATGCAAACATCAGTAGCATTCATTAAGGGTGCAAATCTGTTTTTCAGCTCGAACCCTGTATCTGTGATTTTTAGGGACTTTTTGGGCATTTTATTGCTTGTTGTGTCTTCTTGACGAAATACCTTGCGTTTGTTCGCATAATGAGCCCCGCTAATAAACAGGACTCATCCTTTTGAATACCTGGATCGCATTCCGTTGTTCTGACTATTTGTTTATTCACTTACAACACTATAATACCGTTGAAATGAATAAATAATTATTTAATCAAAGCAAACTAAATAAAACTTTATTTACGAATAAATAATGACCGCGTGAAAAACACATCCGTTCGCTACCACGCCAACAAGCAGACTACGTTGAAAAGCACCGGTTCTCGTCCGTGCTACATAATAGAATGCATATTAAAATACAATGGGAACGGCACATAAATAATAAACGTATAATCCAGTGTCATAGATGCCAAGAATGGAGTCACGCAACAACCAACTGCTGGGCGCCCCCGGTGTGCTTAAAGTGCGTTGGAGGACACTGGACGCGCGACTGCACAAAAACGCAGCTCTGCCGCCTAAATGTGCTAATTGCGGTGGATCTCACACTGCAAACGACACTTCATGTCAAGTGTACATTAATAAAATTCAAGCAATCGCATCATCGCAAACTCGTAGCACCCATAGAAATGCAACAACCCAGGCACAAAAACAAACGCAATTCAACATCAACAATAGTAGAAACGCCTTTCCATCACTGAAACCTGTACAACAGACCAAATATACTAATTTTACATGGGCAGAGGCTCCACACAATAAGCAAAACCGAACTCAACCGGAATCAAACTTCAATAACGGTGCAAATAAACCAAATAACAACAACAACCCACAATCGGAATTCAACGAACTAGTTAAAGAGCTACAAACGCTTAATAACTTGATCAATGTGCGAGCCATGATCCAAGCCGTGCGAAACTTAAATGCAGCCTTAAACAATTGTACGAACGAATTCGAAAGGTTTGAAACGTTCAATAATTTTGTGCTTAGCCTTAATGGATCCTAAAATAAAGATCGCAAGCTGGAACGCAAATAGCATTAAGAGTCGTTATTCAGAATTAATAGAATTTGTAAATAGAAACTGTATAGACATTATGTTACTAAATGAAACGTGGCTAAAAAGAAGTGATAAATTTAAACTAAAAAATTATTCCGTGGTGCGTAAAGACAGAACCGACAATTCAGGACATGGTGGAGTAGCAATTTTAATAAGAAACGGTGTGCCCTTTACCAAAGTTAAAGTACCGCGAATAAACATCGAATATGCTGCTATAAGACTTCCAGACAACACTCACGTCATTAGTGTATATAATAAACCAACAGAATGTCTCAAGGAAACTGACATTAGCGCAATTGTAAATATTAGTAATAAAGTGTTAGCAATAGGTGACCTAAACGCAAGACATTCACTGTGGAAGTGTCATAGAAACAATAAAAGCGGCATCATTCTACATACGTCACTACAAAAAGAAAATTTTCAGATAATGTTCCCCACTATTCCAACACACTACCCGTGGAATGGCACAACACCCACCATTATAGACATTGTATTAAATAAGAACGTTTCTAAAGTAAGTGAGCCAGAAAGCATACCCGAACTAAGCTCAGATCATAATCCAATAATCATGACTTTGGGTGCAACATACAAACAAATAATAACAAGATCTATCGTTTCATATAAAAACACCGACTGGAGAGAGTTTCGCAAAACACTAGACAGCAAAATAATTATCCACAAAAACCTGGATACTGTAAGGAAACTGGAAGAAGCTATACAGCACCTAACAGACGCTGTGAGAGCTGCGAAAAACAAACATACCCAAACAATTAAAATCAGAGATATAGAAAGAGACCTACCAACACAAATTACTGAACTAGTAAAAGAACGTAACAAAATCCGGCGAATCTGGCAAAGAACTGCTGATATACAATACAAGGCAATTCTAGCATCAAAAAATCGCGAAATTAAACTCCGTATTAAAGAATACAAAAACACCATATGGAATAAAAAACTCAAGGAACTTGATCCAAAAACCAACTCACTGTGGAAACTAACAAAAGCTTTAAAAAGCTCACGCAGCGAAATACCACCACTAGAACACAACAATCAAACAGCCCTAACAGATACAGAGAAAGCAAATGCATTAGCGGAAACATTTGAAGCAGTTCACATCTGGAAGAACACATCCCCCGACACAACAGACCAGCGGAAAGTCACGCAAACTGTACACGAAATGGTAAGTAACCATCACAAACCTGACAAAAAAGCACTAAAAAAACTAATCACAACAACAGAAGAAATACGAACGCACATAAAACAGCTCCCAAATAACAAAGCATCAGGACCAGATCAACTACAAAACATATTAATAAAAAATTTCTCAAAAAAGGCTTTAGCACAATTGACAATAATAATTAATGCAATTATGGCACTCAGTCATTTTCCTGCGCAATGGAAAACGGCGGAAGTCGTCGAAATACCTAAGACAAGCAAAAACCCTAAACTTCCAAGCAGCTACAGACCGATTAGTCTTCTAAATGCCCTCTCAAAGCTAGCTGAAAAAATTATCTTAAACCGAATCAACAAGATAGATGACAAAAACAAACTAACATTAGATTGCCAATTTGGCTTCAGATCACAGCACAGTACAGTACATCAACTCGCACGCATCTGCAACGACACAATAGAAAACTTCAACAAACAAAAAACAACCGTACTAGCATTACTGGATGTAGAAAAGGCCTTCGATAAGGTTTGGATCGATGGTCTTTTGTACAAAATGATAAAACAAAATGTTCCAAAGTACATGATACAATTAATACACTCATACCTCACGCACAGAAAATTCTACACTAGAATTAATAACAATGAATCAAAAATAAAGAAAATAGCAGCCGGAGTGCCTCAAGACTCCGGTATTAGGACCTAAACTTTTTTGCCTATATCTCAATGATATACCAAAGTTTTCCAAAACTAGCATAGCACTCTTTGCAGATGACACTGCAGTGTATGCGCATTCTTTTAGTGCAGAAGTAGCCAACAAACAAATACAAATACATATTAATATACTACAAGATTATTTCACAAAATGGAAAATAACCATTAACAGTGCAAAGACAGAAACAATAGTACTAGCAAAAAAACTAAAGGACACCAGAATATTCAAACCCCTCAAAGTGTTTAACGAAAGCATTAAATCGACCTCGGTAATCAAGTACCTAGGGGTTTACTTGGACAGTAGACTTACCTTTAGAACACACATCAAGAAGACAATAGAAAAGGCAAACGACATCGTGAAGGCAGTGTACCCATTAATCTCCAAAAATAGTCACCTAAGCAAATCAAACAAAAGACTCATATACACTACAATCATCAGACCAGTGTTAACTTATGCATGTCCAGTCTGGGCAATATCAAAATACAAAACGCGACTGAAAGCTTTGCAAATAGTGCAAAACAAAATGCTTAGACTTGCAACAGAAAGCGGACGCTACACAAAAATAGTAAACTTACACCAAATCGCACAAGTACCAACAATACAAGAATACACAAACAAAATAGCGCAAAAATTCTATGAGACAACGACACACTCCAAAAATCAACTTATCAGAAACATAACCAAGAAAAACAGAAGAAACACCAAGGCAACAGAAAAACACCAATATCTGCATCAAACAACCACCATATTTTAGAACGAGAGGAAAGAAAATCAAAGTGACAAGGGCCCAAGACCCAACCAAACGTAGTGTAACAGGTTTTTTATACATACTTTTCCTGTAAACAAATGCGAACTTTAAAAAGAAAACACAAACCAGTGTAAAAATCCAAATGTTTTAATTGCTATTTCCTAACTATTTAGATATTATACACTAAATAGAGTAGGGAGTTAAGGCAAATAGTACAACAAAAATTCTTTAGACTAGGCTTAAAAGTAATTAGGCAGGAGCTAGAGGTAGTATATAACATAAGAAAAAGTAGGTTAAACACTTGTTATTGTTCTAAGAGTGCTCTAAATAAATTGTTTGTTGTTGGTTCTCGTCCGATCACCGAAGTTAAGCAACGTTGGGCGCGGTCAGTACTTGGATGGGTAACCGCTTGGGAACACCGCGTGTCGTTGTCTTTTTTTGTCTTTTTACGCTGGAATATCGTGATTTTCCCTGAATTTGTAATTTTTATTAAAATCACACAACCCCTACTTTATTTGGAACTGATACAGCCCTTTTTTTCCGGTATTAAGAGCTCCGAGAGGTCGCAGGACAAATTCGTGACTTTATACACAGCATCCGCCAACCCTTCACGATATGTGACCATTTAAATATCCGATTCGCAAATGACATAAAAGGGCGAAAGCGACAGCCGCGTACGTCTATTGGAGATCGCACGTTTCCAGAGTGAAGCACCTCTCGCTCTGGTCAGTACTTGGGTGGGTGGACCTTTTTTTTTTAGGCACATACATATAGCATTTGCAGGGCCGTGTAATATATCTCGACATGGAAGTATATAATTTTTTAACAAATCCCGTACACGAGTTCAATGCAAGTTTCGGTGCTGCGTATGATTTTCGCAAAGGATTGGACATCTCATGCAGCTGAAATTACATTCGCAGAAGAGGGTGCTTGCTATGATATAATGATTATACGACTTTCTCCCCGCTTTTAGGTCTACTTTTCGGCCGTCGTTAAATTTTTGAATAATTTTAAGAAAACGCGGAGTTCGAATATTTGCTAGGTGCATTCGCATAAGCACTTTACATACTTGGAACGCCACTTTTAATATAGATAACGACCATACCACGTTGAAAAGCACCAATCAATCAATCAATCAATCAATCAAACTTTATTTAAATACATTATTCAGTGGAATGCACATAACAATCTTAAAAATACCTACCATATTTACAAGACTAAATTACCACAATAAATAGGCAAGGCGTGAGCGGAGGTTCCTGCTGCTAAAGCGGCTTATCCTCCATTTTGGTTAGAGCACTAAGACGGGAACAGTAGAAGTTAGGTGTTCGGCGTGACCCCAAAAATTTAGGTGGATCTAATCGCGCGAAACCTCGGTTACCACTGGTGTCTTTGATTTAGTAATTATCCGTTAGTTATGTCCTATCCGAACACCTTGTGATGCATATTTTTAACTTATGAATAAGAATAAATAACCTCTATTTTTGGGGTATTAATATAGTTGTTTATACTATATCTAACCTACGCTACCTATATATACAATTGAATATCGGTAGGTCTTGGTGCGGGTATTTGTGTTTGTGTTTAGTTGATGCGTTATCTTGCCGGGATTTTGTGATACCTTTAACTAATTCATTTTATTTTACACGACATGTTTGTTCATAAAAGTTTTGCGCATGATTCTTGATATACTCAGCTAACATTTCTAGGTTAGCTTCGGAGTGTAAATCTAGTATTCTGGCATATCTACCTGCATTAAGAATCAATCTGAAACATTTGTTTTGAAACCGTTGTAGTTTCTGGAGGTGTGTTTTGGTCGCCCCAGACCATACATGAGCTGCATACGTAACGGTGGGCCAAATCATTGTTGTATACAATAATTTTTTGTTTTTTGCATTCATCTTGCTATTCTTAGATAGTAGAACATATATTACCTTAAGCAAAACGATTGCCGTTTTGATGGCATTTTCTATATGAAATTGGAAAGTGAGTTTTTTGTCCATGTGGACCCCTAGATACTTAACATTGTCTTTTATAGCTATTTGTTCACCAAATAGAATCGGTTGACGATTAAGTTGATAGTGTTTGTTCCTTTGATGAAATAGAATTGTTTCTGTTTTTGTTGAGTTTACGGTTATTTTTCATTTATTACAGTATTTTTTTATGGTTTTTATATGTTGCTCGACTCGTTGCAGGGGCCTGTTAAGCTCAGATGAGGTAGCGTATATAGCTGTGTCATCCGCGTATAACGCAATTTTTGTGTCTCCTTTTGCTGGCATGTCATTAATATAGATAGAGTACAGTGTAGGGCCAAGGACCGACCCCTGAGGAACCCCTGCGTTCACCTTGATTTTATTGGATATCTCATCTCCCACTGATACTCTGAAGCTTCTATTGTTAAGATAATCATGGACGACCGCAATTATATAGCCTGGAAACTCATATGTAATAAGTTTATGCATGAGTCCTTTAAGCCACACTTTATCAAAAGCTTTCTCGTAGTCAAGTAAGGCCATAAAGGTAACTTTTTGCTGATTGTAACCGCTAATTACATCATTTACAATTCGGGCCGCTTGAGACGCCGTGCTATGTCCCTTCCTAAACCCGAATTTAATGTTGCTTAAAATTTTGTTTTTCAGCATGTGATCTTGTAATCGTTTATTAATGACCTTTTCCACGATCTTACTTATGGATGAGAAGAGGCTTACTGGTCTGTAACTAGTTGGCAGACTTGGTGATTTTCCATGTTTATGTATTGGGACGACTTTCGCAATTTTCCAGGCCACTGGAAAATATGCGCAAGTTAAGATTGCATTTACAATATAGTGTAGTTGTACCACAGCTTTTTTAGTGAAATTTTTTAGCAGAATGTTCCGAATTTTATCGTTGCCCGGTGCTTTGTTATTTCGTAGGTTTTGAATGAAATCTTTGACTTCTAGCGGGGTTGTTCTGTGTATTGATTTAGGATTTAAGGTATTTTGTATAGTAATCAGCTGTCTGTTTACAGTGTCTTCAGTCACATTATGCGTGTACGTATTCAGTTTGGTTTCGTGATTGGTCTTAAAAATTTTCGCCAACATATTGGCTTTGTCTGTGTTGTTATTCGCGCTTACGTCATTATGAGTCAATGTTGGGATGTTACGATTTCTGTTTTTCAGGTATTGAGTCATTCTCCAAATGGAATTATCATTGGCACTGAGGTTTTTTAATTTGGCAGCCCAGGTGGTATTTCTGTACGTACAGATTTGTTTGCGCACTAATTTGGTTAGACTATTAAATTCTGCCTTGCCAGTATCTGATTTGGTGTGTTGCCACTTTCTCCGTGCTCGATTTTTAGCTTTGATTGTCTCTGTAATTTCAGTAGGTAACGGCGCAGTTCCGTCGTATATTCGCTTAAGTTTAACTGCTGCATTTCTCGCGGTTTCTATTGCATTCGTGAGCTTATTTATTTCATTATTAATTTCACTAGCGTTCTTAATGTCTTTATTAATATTAATGTTAGTATCAAGAACTCTTCGATACTTAACCCAGTCCGCGTTTTTATAGTCAAAAATTGCTTCTTTATTTACAGTTTGAATTTTTTCTAATATAAATATTACAGGGTTATGGTCAGAGCTTAACTCAACAGGTGAATAAACATCCTTTAAGTTGTTAACATTCGTTTCTACTAAAATATCTATTGTGGTAGGTGTCATGCCGTTTGGTGGGAAATGTGTTGGTGTGTTACTAAAGTGTACTTTACTGTTATGTCTCAGCGTGAAGTTGAACAGCGTATTACCATTTTTATTATTTTGATGGCAGTTGCATGACCGGTGTCTTGCATTTAGATCCCCCACGATGAGGGTTTTACGACCCGCACCCTGAAGTATTTTTAGGTCCCCTATAGTGAAGCTATTAGACGGCCTGTTGTAAGCTGCAATAATAATAGTGTCGTCGCTAAGCTTAAAACTAATATTGTCTATTGAACATACAGGATTTACCGAAATCTGTAAGAACCTAATACAATTTTTAATTAACACTAAAATTCCACCGCTGTCTGTGGTTCTATCTAGCCTAAGGGTATTAAACCCTCTAAAATTAATTTTATTATTAACGCCTAACTTAGTTTCGTTTATTAAGAGTATATCTATTTGTAATCTACTTATAAATTCTACGACCTCTTGTGTTTTGTTTCGAAGACCGTTTGCGTTCCAAGTAGCTACTCTAATGGCCCTATCCATTAATTTAGCGACAGCCTCGTGCGTGTATTGGACATCGCACGTTTCCAGAGTTAAGCACCTCTCGCTCTGGTCAGTACTTGGGTGGGTGGACCCTGTTTTTTTTTTTTTAGCAACGTACCTATACATATAGCAGTTGCAGGGCCGCGTAGTATATCTCGACATGGAAGTGTATTATTTTTTTAACAATCCCGTACACGAGTTCGATGCAAGTTTCGGTGCTGCGTATGATTTTCGCAAAGGATAGTACATCATCTCATGCAGCTGAAATTGAATTCGCAGAAGAGGGTGCTCGCTATGATATAATGATTATCTCGCCTTTCGGTCCACTTCTCGGCCGTCGTATATTAAATTTTCGAGTAACTTTAAGAAAATGCGGAGTTTGAATATTTGCTAGGTGCATTCGCATAAGCATTTTATATACCCGGAACGCGACTTTTAATATAGACAACGACCATAACACGTTGAAAAGCACCAATCAATCAACAATATTTATTCAGAATATCTAAGTCAGTGAAAAATGTACATAACAATCAAATACAATATCTAAATATACTATAAAAGACAATTATTTAGGTTTCCCATGTAACGAAGATTCCTGCAGCAGGAGCGGCTTACTCTTCAATTGGATTAATGCACTAAGACGGAACCAACAGAATTTGGGATCTAGGTGTGGTCCAAAAAACATAAACGGATCCAACCTCGCTAGTCCGCGTTTACTGATGGTTGTCTTAATAACAGTGTCTTTCCGGTTACTTCGTTCTGTCCGAACTTCCATGCGATTCTAATTTTTAATCTGCTAATTGAAGAAAAACAATAAAACAAAAAACCTCATCTTTTGAGGTGTCCAAAAATATTAGGAAACAATAACCTAAATACGTGTTTCGAAAATTGGTAAATTTTGATGGGTATATTTATGCTTATACTTTTTTGGTAAATTTCCTTGTCGGTATTTTGTTATGTCTAAGATTAACGTGTTTCGTTTTTGTCTACGTGTCTGTATGTAAAATTTTTGTGATGTCTTTTGTATGTGTTCGATTATTGTTTCCATGTTGGCTGTTTCGTGTAAGTCTTTAATTTTAGCGTATCGTCCTTCGTTTAGTATTAGTCTTAGGCATTTATTCTGAAACCTTTGTAGTTTTTGTATGTGCGTTTTTGCTGCTCCGCACCATACAGGGGCAGCAGCGTATGTGATTGTCGGTCTTATAATTGCAGTATACAAGAGTTTTTTATTTGTGATGTTCACTGTGCTATTTTTGGCTAATAAAACGTAAATTGCTTTAAGTAACACTATTGCTTTTGTGATTGATATCTGGATATGATTCTGAAAGGTAAGTTTTTATCCAGGTGAACTCCTAGGTATTTAACAGAATCTTTTGGTGTAAATTCTTCGCCAAATAGAACCGCCTGACGATCTAATTGATAATTTTTATATTTGCGATGAAACAGAATAGTCTCTGTTTTTAGTGGGTTTATAGAGATTTTCCATTTATTGCAAAAATTTTTAATTAGTTTAACGTGTTTTTCAACTTTTTCTAGTGCTTGATGGGGATCAGAAGAACTTGAATCGTCAGCATAAAGTGCAAGATTAGTATCATGTAACGTTGGCATGTCATTAATATAAATGCAATAAAGGGTAGGTCCTAGGACCGATCCCTGAGGCACTGCTGCATTTATTTTAATTTGTTTTGAAAAAGCTCCACCTATTGCTACCCTGTAACTACGTTTATTTAGATAATTATGTACAATATTTATAAGATAATTTGGGAATTTATATATAATTAGTTTATGTATAAGTCCTTTAATACATACCTTATCAAAAGCTTTTCCATAATCTAACAGGGCCATGAACGTGATTTTATGTTCGTTAAATCCGTTGATAACATCGTTAACAATTCTGGCAGCTTGCCCTGTCGTACTATGGCCTTTTCTGAAACCAAATTGAATATTTTTAATTGTTTTATTTTTAGTCATATGATCCTTGATTCGTGTATTGATGACCTTCTCAACAATTTTGCTTAGCGATGGTAGTAAACTCACCGGTCTATAGCTTGTTGCCAATTTTGGATCTTTACCTGGTTAGGAATGGGTGTCACTACAGCAACTTTCCAGGACACTGGAAAGTACGCACAGATTAAAATTGCATTAATTATATAATGTAGTTGCACAACGACTTTTTTTGATAAATTTTTAAGCAGAATGTTAGTAATGTTATCCTTACCAGGAGCTTTGTTAGTTTTTAAATTTTTAATAAAATTATTAATTTCAGAGGGTGATGTGTGTTGAACTGAGTTGGAATTTTGAAAACTTTGAATATTATTCATCTGCCTGTTTATTCTGGCTTCAATCTGATCATGAGTATCTTTATTGGGAATGGTGTTGTGATTGTTTTTAAATATTTCTGCTAACACGTTAGCTTTGTCAATGTTAGTTTCTGCGTCTACAGAATTATGTGTCTGTGTTGGAATTGAGCGGTTCTTGTTTTTGAAATACTTGGCCATTCTCCAAATTGAATTGTCATTGACTTTAAGATTTTCTAACTTTACCTTTTAGTCCTTGTTTCTATAAACCCAGATTTTTCTGCGTACTATTTTTGTCAGTATATCAAGTTCCTTTTCGTCTTGTACCGAACGCGAGTTAAGGTTCGTGGCTTCGAGCGGTCCTTTTTAAAAAGACTTCTTTGAACGTTAACAAATTTATTTGGTTTTATACAGAAGTTAATTATTGAATTTTAACAAACTTGAATAATAAGTATAAGTCGAAATACATTAATTAATTTGTACAGTGAGTTACCAGTGAACTGCAAGGTAAAATCTGAACGTCTGATGAACTGACTAGGAGTGGAGCTCCCTGTCCTTATATAACTTTCTCCCCCTCACAATTCTGTGGGAACCTACGGACGTAATGTCCGCTTACACTTCATAATACATAGTTGCTATCTTAAAAGCTATTCATAATTTACAATGTTGCAGACTTATTCTGCGTAATCTCGGTACGTGACATCCGACGACAGTCTGTGACCTGACTTTTGCAGTGTCACTTATCCTTGTGCTACTTTGTAGCGTTTCCACTCGTGGGAACTGAAATCATCATAATATAATGTAATAATTGTTGCAATTTGTTTAGCCCTTTTTCATGCTGTAAATTAATTTATGAATTATTATTTCATGTTTAAATTTAGCGCGCTCGCCCTCTAGTGACGGCTTGCGAATTTACATGTTTTCTTTAATTATGAGCATGCGTTCTCAGCGAGACGTTATTGTTTTCCCGCCGCCAAGAAAGCATGGCGTGCGAGTTGTTTCAAATAATTTGTACACGTTTACTACTTTCAAGATCATCAAAATAAAGATTGTTCAAGTGCAAGTCAGTTTTGTTTATATACTTTTACAGGTCCTTCGTATCAAGCTTCATTAACTAACAATATAGATCATCAAGCATCTAACATGGTAGACTTCGAGCCATATTTAGTACAATAAGGAATTCAGCATTACAAAATTACTTCCACTAACTTCAGTATTTTAAATGAAATCGGACTTGCAATTTTACACTCGTTATTTACAAAAAGAAAATCAGAAAAGCCAATAAGTGAGGAAATAAAACATTTTGCAGTAGCATAAACTCAAGAAAGAATTTAATGCTCAAGGACAACTTTCTTGCAATTCTGGGTATGAATAACAAGTTTAATGCACTAAAAACAGCAGACCAGTTAGAGGTGAGTCCTACCAACGTTTCTTTCTAATCCTCTACTTCCATAACTCATTGTAATTCTTCTGTTTTGTAGATAGTGTTGGGCATCTTATCAAGGTTAGGTTGGGTGGGTCAATGGACTGTTGCCTGCTCACTCTTTCCCGAATTATTTGGAATTTGAACCAAACATTATTAAAATGTCTGCATATTTCACACCAATTTTCCAATTTCTGCATGCTTAAAATTTTAATTTTGGTGTTACTATAATTGACATTAATTTATGGAAATTTTGTCCATTTCATTTTCACATTTGTTTATGGTGTTGTACTAAACACTGTAATATAAATAGATACTGCTATTATACGCATTTTTCGGTTCTTAAAAAACATTTTCACAATGAATACATTAAAACTACAAAGGGCGTCTATTAAACGCAATCTTACTAATTTTTCAAAATATATTGAAAAAATTGATGCCGAATTTATAATCAACAAATTGGCAGAACCGTCAAAGGTTTTAATTGAACTTCAAAAACGGCTCAATAGTGCGATGCCCTTGCTAACTCAATTTAACGATATTCAATTACAAATTGAAGTTCAAGCTGAGGATCCAAATGTTGAATATGCCACTCAAGAAGAGTTTACTGATTTTTATTATGCAACAATCTCGTCTGCAGAATACTTGTGTGATAAAATCAATCCACATCAACTACGGCCACAGTCGCCTATAGGTACAAGCATTTCTGATAGCAACCAAGCTTCTACAAGCAAAAATGCTATAAAACTTCCGATAATAAATCTTCCAAAGTATAGTGGGGAAATTGACTGCTGGCTCGAATATAGAGACCTGTATGCGAGCTTAATTCATGACAATGACTCCATTACTGATATCCAAAAATTTCATTACCTTCGCGCTTCGTTGACTCATGATGCACTGCTCACCATTAAATCTTTAGAGTTTACATCAGAAAATTATGCTTTAGCGTGGAGAAGTCTTTGTCAAAGGTATAACAACCCACGAATGCTTGTGTATAACCACATCAAATCGATACTGAATCTAGAATCGTTGGGTAAGGAATCAGCTAAGAAACTTCGTCACCTGCATGACATGTTATTTAAGCATGTCAATGCACTCAAATCATTATCGGAAACACAAGAGCTTTTCGATACGCTTGTAATACATTTAATGACAAACAAACTTGATCCTCACACCGCAAGGCAATGGGAAACCCTTAAAAACACTTCTGGCACAGAATTACCCACTCTTGATGAGTTTAAGGGCTTTCTAAGAAACACTGCGGATTTGTTAGAAACACTCAATTTAAAACAGGATAAAGTGGGTCCTGATAAAACTAGGCACATAGCGAAAACATTTGTAACCAACACCTACTCGTGTGCATTTTGTAACAAAACACACTTCCTCTACAGGTGTAACGATTTTTTTAAAACTATCAGCTACAAGCAGGTCCTCTAAAGTAAAGGATCTGAATCTGTGTTATAATTGTCTTTCACGGGGACATTTGAGTCAGCAATGTTCCTCTAAGTATGCATGTCGAATTTGCAAATCAAGACATCATACTCTCTTACATGATCAAACTAAGATCAATCCAACTCAAGAATCAGAACCTTCAAATAAAGCCAGTCAATCTGTATCAGCATTTGCATCGAACACTGTTCAAGTTTTGCTTCCAACCGCTACAGCCCTCGCTTGTGATTTTTCGAACAAAACTCACTCTGTAAGGATTTTGCTTGACTCTGCTTCGCAGTCAAATTTTATAACTTTCAATATGTGTAAAAGATTAAATTTACAAATGGCACCAGTCAAGGTCAGCGTAACAGGTTTATCCTCAGCTTCTTCTCAAGTTCATTCCAAATGCAATGTGCAATTGTCAGCTCAGCATTCTCCATTCAAGATAAATCTTTCGTGTCTAGTAATAGATTGCATCACCAATGCCTTACCTGGGTTTCAGGTGGACACTAATCGCATTTGCATCCCGAACAATATTCGCTTGTCGGATCCTCTGTACTACAAGCCTGGGGAAATAGACATCCTCATAGGTTCGTCTGAATTTTGGAACCTTATGTGCATAGGACAAATTCGTCTAGGTCCAGAACTTCCAGTGCTCCAAAAAACCAAGTTCGGCTGGGTAGTAAGTGGTCCTCTTCCCGGCAAAAATTGTGACTCAGTGCAGTGTCAGCTTTCCCAATGTGACGTACAATCTCAGCTTGCTAGATTCTGGGAAGTTGAACAGTCTACTACAGAAAAGACATTTTCTCAGGAAGAGAAATCTTGTGAAGCCCTTTTCATCAAAACAACTAAACGTGCCTCTGATGGGCGCTTTATTGTAACAATTCCCTTTGAGCAATCACCATCTGTTTTGGGTGACTCATTGCAAACGGCAACAAGACGTTTTTTTTCGTTAGAGAGAAGGCTTCAAGCCAATTCAATTCTACGTGAACAATATATTTCGTTCATGGAAGAATATGAACAATTAGGTCATATGACTAAGGTTCAACAAATTGATTCTGAAATGTCATACTACTTACCTCATCACGGGGTATTAAAGGAAACGAGCCTTACGACAAAGCTACGTGTGGTTTTGATGGCTCTGCTGTAACTGCTAGTGGACATTCACTTAATAGTATACAAATGATTGGTCCTACTGTCCAACAAGATTTGTTTTCAATTCTAATCCGATTCAGAAAACATGAATATGCAATATCTGCAGACATCGAGAAAATGTATCGACAGGTGCTTGTCGAACCAAGTCAGAGACCACTTCAACGTATTCTTTGGAGATCTTCACCGCACTCTGCGCTTCAGGTGTATAATTTAAACACGGTCACGTATGGCACTGCCTCTGCCTCATTCTTGGCAATTCGCAGCCTTTTTCAACTTGGTATTGAATGTGAAGCTTCTTATCCAGATGCTTCCCGAGCCATAAGGGAGGACTTTTATGTTGACGATCTGTTAACTGGATCTGATTGTTTCGATTCGGCAAAAACCCTTTGTCATGTCCTATCATCAATGTGTTCCAGTGGTGGTTTTAGGCTACGCAAATGGATAGCAAATGATCCTCAAGTTCTTTGCCATATTGATAAGGTCGATACACATCCAGGTGTTTATGAATTTGGTTCACACGAAAACACACATACCCTTGGCCTATTGTGGTCATTTCACGATGATGTGTTCATGTACTCAATTTCTACTCCCACGTTTGACGTTATCACCAAACGAGCTATTCTCTCTGGCATATCACAAATTTTTGACCCTCTAGGGCTTCTGGGGCCATGTACCATTTTGATAAAAATCTTACTGCAATTATTATGGTTAGAAAAATTATCATGGGATGATCCTGTGCCACATCATGTAAGTAAAAGGTGGTTATCATTTTGCCAAGACATGGCCACTCTTAACAATTTCAGAATTCCACGTCACGTTTTATGCTCCCATTCAATTGAGGTAGAGCTCCACGGCTTCTCAGATGCATCTGTGCACGCATATGGCGCATGCATATACCTTAAATCTACTGGTCAGGATGGTACCATTCGCATTAATTTACTATGTGCTAAATCAAAGGTTGCACCATTAAAGCCTCTTACGGTCCCAAGATTAGAACTTTGTGCTGCTACCCTACTCGCTAGACTTTACTCAACTGTGTGTAAAGCACTCAATATAAATGTCACGCGACAAATTCTTTGGTCTGCTTCTACAATAGTGCTCGGGTGGCTCAACACAGCACCTAATCTCATGAAAACGTTTGTTTGTAATCGTGTTGCGGAAATCCAGGATTTAACGCCCCATTGTACCTGGCGTCATGTTCCAACCAAGGACAATCCTGCCGATATACTCTCTCGAGGCACCTCTCCGCCTCAACTTATTGAATCATCTTTGTGGTGGGCTGGTCCACACTGGCTGAATGAAAATGAAGGTTCATGGCCTCCTCCTAGTCCCATTCCTGAGGGACTTCCAGAGTTCAAGAAAGGAATCCAGTCTTTTACCACCTTTTGTAATGATTTCATTATCATTGCAAACCATTCTGTTCTTAAAAAATTAATAGGCATTGTAGCCTATTCCTTGCGTTTTGTGCACAACTGCCGCAATCCTAGCCCTATGAGACGTTTTGGTTCTCTAACCTCCAAGGAACTAGAGAATGCTACTATACTTTTGGTAAAAATCTCACAATCGGCGAGTTTTCCAATTGAACTCGACAATCTCAAACGCAATAAATCAATCAAGCCTTCTAGCACTATATTAATGTTAAATCCTTTCCTTGATTCCAATGAAATTCTTCGCGTCGGAGGTAGACTTAAGGATTCCAAGTACGAGTTCTCTAAACGTTATCCCATCTTGCTCTCTAACAAACAACATTTAGCCAAACTCATAATGGTGCATAATCATTTGCATAATCATCATGCGGGTCCTCAGCTTTTGCTCTCAATTGTTAGGGAACGATACTGGATTACTTCAGGTCGCAACTTATCTAAGCAAGTTGTTCATAGCTGTTTTAGATGCTATCGATTTTCTGCCAAGACAACTTCTCCAATCATGGGAAACCTTCCTTTATCTCGCACTCAGCCTGCTTTACCGTTCTCCACTGTTGGTGTTGATTATGCAGGCCCATTCACCATCAAGGACCGTAAAGGTCGTGGTTATAAAACCACAAAGGCATACTTGTGTCTATTTGTGTGCTTCGTTACGAAGGCAGTTCACCTTGAACTTGTAACTGATCTATCCACCAACACATTTTACTTTCTCTAAGAAGATTTGTTGCCCGTAGGGTTTGCCAAGTAATATATATTCCGACAATGGCACAAATTTTGTTGGTGCGAATTCTGAGTTAAAGGAATTAGGCAATTTTTTAAAGAACCAGAAAATGGATATTCTAGAATCTACTGCTCGTAATGATATACATTGGCATTTTATTCCTCCACATTCACCTCATTTTGGAGGATTATGGGAAGCTGGAGTGCGTTCAGTCAAACACCATTTAAAAAGAGTAGTAGGCAACTCCATCTTGACCTATGAGGAGCTGTCTACACTATTGATTCAAATAGAGGCAATTTTAAATTCCAGGCCCTTAACCCCCCTATCCACTGACCCCAACGATCTAGATCCTTTGACACCCGCTCACTTTTTAATTGGACATTCATTAACTTCATGCCCTGACCCTGATGTTACATCAATTCCTGCTTCACGCTTGACAGTTTACCAAGCCGTACAAGCTATGCAGCAGCATTTCTGGGAAAGATGGAGCAAGGAGTACATTTCGGAGCTGCAACATCGCACAAGATGGAAGGCGCATCAATCCGAGTTGAAAATTGACTCTTTAGTTCTCATCAAAGAAGATAATCAACCTCCCACCAAGTGGAAGTTAGGAAGAGTAATAGCACTGCATCATGGTATGGATGGGATTGCTAGGGTGGCCTCTATTCGCACTGCATCTGGAGTCATCAAACGTTCCTTCTCCAAGATTTGCCCATTCCCTACTGACATTTCATCCTAGTGCTCTGATTAGTGATGTGTTTTGTGCAGTTTTATTTAGTTTATAAGATATATCACGTTTGGTTTTCTTTTCTTGCTTTTGAAGGTTAGACCCTTCAAGGCGGGGGGCATGTTTAGCCCTTTTTCATGCTGTAAATTAATTTATGAATTATTATTTCATGTTTAAATTTAGCGCGCTCGCCCTCTAGTGACGGCTTGCGAATTTACATGTTTTCTTTAATTATGAGCATGCGTTCTCAGCGAGACGTTATTGTTTTCCCGCCGCCAAGAAAGCATGGCGTGCGAGTTGTTTCAAATAATTTGTACACGTTTACTACTTTCAAGATCATCAAAATAAAGATTGTTCAAGTGCAAGTCAGTTTTGTTTATATATTTTTACAGGTCCTTCGTATCAAGCTTCATTAACTAACAATATAGATCATCAAGCATCTAACACAATTTGTCTTTTATGACATTGTTGCACTGTCCTAACATTTCCTAATGTTTCCTAATATTTCCTAATACAGATATTAGTTTTATATATATAATAGATGGGGGATCCTATAACTCCTCCCAACGTACATTAAAAATTAAGGGTTTTTACCTTTTCTTGATTTTTAATTAAATTCGTTTTCGTTTAATCTCATTTAAAATTCATATTTTCTAGGGGTACATTTGTTTGTTTGGGTTTCTTAAATCTAAAACTGTTTTCTTTATTATTCTTAAATCTAATACATATTTTGTACGTTACATAAATGATCAATAAAATAGTTAATAAAATCAATATAATTGTCCATACACTAATATTATCATAGTGCACTTTGGGCGTCTTGATCTCGTTCAGTTTTTCTTTATATTCTTCCATGAGTTTCATGGTGTGGTTTAAGTTGTCTAATTCCAGGTGTTCCAATTGCATTGGTTTTTGAAGGGTTTCTTCATCTTCGTCTTGGGTAATCTTGATTTGCAGATCGGGTAGATTTGCTAATTTCTTGCTTTAGTACATGGATCTTAGGGTATATTACTCGTAATTAATTTCATTTTTAATTTTAAATAACAATTTTCTCTGTGAAAGGGTGATTAGTTTACTTCCGGTTAATGCTAAATTACTTTCGTCTTGATTGCAGTACAGTTTGTTGCGATTACTTCGGTGGGAAAGATGGCTATCCATTTATTTTCCAGGTTACTTTCTGAATTTTCATGTTGTATGATTGAATACAGTGTTGGTGGCTTCACAATTTTCATAGTGATTGGTAACATTTTAGTAGTTGTACTTCGCAAGGGCTGTCTTCTTGAATTTGTTGTGGATTGTCAATGATTGGCATAAGTATTTGATTGGAAAGAATAGTGACTTCATTACATTTGTCATTTGTATAACCATATCTGTTGTTCATTTAAGGATAGTAATTTAGTTTTTGGAATAATAACTTGGTATGTGCTAGTCATTTTCAATTGGAAAATTGTCAAATAAGTGATAAGTAATTGTAACTGTTAATCTCTAACTATTGGTATTTCATATTTTAAAAATGTTATATCTGATTAGGTTTTATTTTCAAGTAGCCTTTAACTATAGCTGATTTTTATCAAATAGTTAATAATGTTTGATTCTAATACATCGTAAATGGCTAATTTACTGTTAGTTATTTAAAAGATTTTATTTCTGCAATAATTCTTTTAATAAATCTATTGGTTTCTATTGATACTTGATATGTAGGGTATTTAATTTTGCAATAGGTTTACTGCTTTGTTTTTTAATGTTGCTAGGATTTTGTTGAATTAAAGTTAGGGTTGATATTAATCTGGTTATATATCGTATTGAATTTTCTGAAGTCATAAATCTTGCATGCCTAACATAGTAGTTCGCATGTTATTTTCTAAGGTTTCTATTTGATTGGCTATACTATCTTGATTTCTAACTAGTTTTCTAAGGGTTTCATTGAATTTGATGATCGTTGATTGTGTTAACGATATTTGATTATTAATTATGGTTTTAATGTCGTTTTGATTTTCTATCAATTGTTGTATCCATTGATTGTCTTAGTCGAAAATAATTATTTTTGATTATTAGAAATTCTCGTTTTAGCTCGGTTAATTCGAATTTTTGTGCAAAGGTCCAATAATCTATGATGTTTTGCATACTGCCTAATTTAATTGGTAGTATACCTGGGTTATTCTTTATGTCTTCAATTATAATTTCTGTGTCCGTTCTACCTGGGTGGAGGTTGACGGTAAGGGTAACGATTGTCCATCTGAAAGTACAGGGTGTCTTAAATTTTTGAGGTGAACATATTTTGTTATCTTGCCGTCGTCTATCGCGGCTACGTTTTTGTCGGATATTCGTTTGATTTTAAAGGGTCCTAAATTTCTCGGTGCTGTTTTGTGTCTTTTGCTTTGGTAATTTTTCTCGAATACGGTTTGTCCTATGGAAAATTTGTTTATGTCTTGAGTTTTTATTGCGGTTCGCGGTAATTCGCTCTTTATCGTTATCTAATTTGTCCTTTACTTTGTCATAGGTTATTTTTAGTTTCTCCTTGTGGTCTTTAGCGTATTGCTGGTAGATTTCTTTGTTATAATGTATATCGTAGGGGTTGCGTGAATCTGAATGTCCTAAGGTTAGTTTTAAGGGTGTAAAATTTGTAGTTGAATGAATCGTGTTATTATACGCGATTAATGCGTATGACATTGTAACAATTTTATTTTCGCATTAAAAATCTCTGCATTAAAGGTATAACGAATGTTAAAACACCTTTATTAACTAAAGTAATAATACGTGTAACAATCAAATTTTTGCATTAATACAGTATCTAGAGTCGTTAGTCTATTTGTTTCGGAGGTCGGTGTATTCCACAGCCACAGGCACGCGCGTGAGAGGATTGACAACCCCCCTCGGGACCCTCCCACCATGCAAGAACGCGGCAGGGGCACTCGTCGATAGGTAAAAGCAGCGACAGCATGCATTCGAAGAGAATGGCGAGTGACCTCCGGGTCGCATTAATTGTGTAACACACTTCCTGAGTAACGGTTGGTATTGTATATTCGTTATCATAGTATCTAATTTAAAAATTTGTTTAGCGCAACTACGACTTACAAACTACGACTTACAAACTACGCAACGAAAATTATATTTATAACTAAGATTAGACCATGGAAGATTACGCTACAAAATTTATGCAACTTTGAATCAATGTAAGAAACCCACTTCGCTTCGACACCTGTATTTAAAGCATGGAAAGCAGGAATAATTAGCTGCAGACTCCGCACGGCGATGCAGTTCCCAATCTAGCCAAGGACAGCCGCCTGGGGTTTGGTTCGTAATAGCTTTAAGATTTCCTCAGTGCTTCCTTCTAAAAGCACGTTATTTCGTTTTGTTTTATAGAAGCACAAATTTGTTATTCAGTTTATCTGTAGCTAAGCTGGTTTTCTCCAGTATCAAATTTAAATTTCACTTAGTTTCGTAGATATGTGACTACACGTGGCTTCAGCATAAATTAACAGCTGCGGCTACGTCACTTGTTTGTTTAAAATATGCCGTCAACAATTGCACAATTGCAAGCAGATGTTTAGTATTACATTACTACCACCTTTGATAAAATTAGAGAATATCTTTGTGAATATTTTGACTTCAAATCGATTTTAATACTGTTAACTTAAAAGAAAGTTTTGTATATTAATTTGTAAATGACCTACACAGATCTGATTGGGTTAGAAAACCTTAGTATAACCAGTCACACTGGGTTGTAATATATTTGAGTAAGAATCAAGTTGATAAACTTTACAATAATTCTTCAAGTAATTCAAGTATTCATTTTATTTTATTGCATTAAATTTTATTTACAGAAACAGAAAAATTCTTTCTAGTAAATTTATAATCCACGCTTAAAGTCTTTTATTCTGATCTAGTTTGATCAGACCTGATAAACAAAAAGCAATAAGAGTTCAATTTTATGGTACCCTTATGTAGGAAACATTCTTTTGCATTTTAGACATATTTGAGGGACACAAATAGTGTTCCCATTTTTATGTGACTTAATTATTATTTTTCCTTACAGGAACAGCGTCTTATTCTGTTAAGACAGGTTTTTGTCAGCGAAGGCGATCTTTTTCTTTGGGTCTCCACGTCCCCCTTAGAAATTAGCCATGCCATTTACATGAATCAATCTGGACTTGGTGGCGCCTGTTTGTTTTAGTTTGAGTGTGACCCCCACAGATTTCGACTTACCCCCATTGCTCATAGCTCTACCCAAGGAATAGACCCCTAGTTACGTCGGAAGACTTTGTTTTGCAGACACCTAACTTGGAGCATGGTGATTATAAAGTATTGTCGGCCAGAAGTATAGAAAAGCGTTTCACTAGCGCCCATGCGTGAGGCTAGCGGAGCCAATTAGAGAGAGGAAAAATCGTTAAAACATTAAATTGGTTATGTGTTCATTCTTGTAATTTATTCTTAATAGTCTGATCTGTTCTAAGAGGGTTGAATGTAGTCTTTCGATTAGTCCGTTTGATTCAGGGTGGTTTTCCGTTGTGTAAAATATTACAAGCCTTCTGCGTGCGTCGATGGACCTAAGGGTAGTAGAGGGAGTAAGTAAGGGGTTACGGTAACTTGTTGTTCAGAGACACAGTAGAACGTAAGTAGAACGTGAGAACGTAAGAAGCTCTCAAGATGTGTAGTCGCTTAGCTTGATTTATATTTAAATAAACCTTTCTTTAATCTTGATGTTGTTTATTGCATTACATCAAACTTTGGTGCCGAAACACGGGAACGATCTGGTGATAAATATAAACAAGCTTTAACGTAAATATTCGAAATAACGGAACGGGAACGCGAATATTTAACAAACGACTATACTATCGAGGCTTCATGATGGAACAAGTAAAACGGACAATTTGTAGAACGCACTTAACTAAAACAGTTAATAATATAAATTCTATGTTAGAAAGTAGTTTCAGTGTTGAAGACATTTATACAGCTATGTCAAAGTTAAAGCTTGCGAGTGACAATCTGAAAGAAATTGATAAGCAAATTGAACCTCTGCTTAAAGAAAATATAGAGGACGAGTTAATGAAAAGGTATGAATATGAAGAGGTTGCTGTAACTACGATGTCTAAGTTGGAATTTAGATTAAAATGTCCAGAAAAATCGCAGTTAGAGGTTGACTCGAATTTAACGAATACGGTACCAGTAAGTAACGAAACAAATAGGCCGTCCTTTACGTCAGTGAAGCTTCAACGTGTACAGTTAGCGAAGTATGATGGTACTGCAAAGGGCTGGCTTCCTTTCTGGGAACAATTCAGAAGTATGATCCACGACAATCAACAATTAACGAACGGAGATCGATTCAACTTCCTGCGAATGTATGTCACGGGAAGGGCCGCTGAAGCAATTGAGGGATTTCCTCCATCTGGAGCATTCTATGAAGAAGCTTTGAATATATTAAAAGATCAATTTGGAAATGGGGAACGGCTAATTGAACAATATATTGATAGCATTATGAAAATCGAACCTGTAAAATCTAAAATGACGTAAGCACTTTAAGGAAGAATTACAATCTAATTACTTCAGCTATGCGTGCTCTTGAAATATTAGAAGTATCTAGTTCTCAATACAACATGATCGTAAAGTCGACCCTCATTAAGTCGTTGCCAACGGAATTGCGTTTAGGATTTTATCGACAAATGAAAATGAAATCATCCAATCATCTAGAAATTATTGCGAATAATTTAGAAAGTTCATCATTAAGGTCAGAGGAAGATTCAGATCGCCAGGTAAAGGATTTATTACGGTTTCTTAAAAACGAAATTGAGTCCTTAGAACAAGCTTTAAATCCGGATGCAGGTTGTAAAGAAAAGATGCTCCCAACGCATTACAAAGGAACTGCGTCTAGTTTATTAGTCACGCCGAACAAACGTCTTGAATGCTGTGCTTTCTGCAAGAAAGACCATGAAACCGAAATGTGTGACACAGATGTACCTTTGACAAGGAAGAAAGAAATTCTGAAGGCAGTCGGAAATTGTTACCGTTGTACGAGAAATAACCATAGTGCTAAATATTGTAAAAATAGATTCTTAAAATGTAAGGAATGCGGCGGTAGGCATGCTACAACTATGTGCGATCCAAGCTTTAAGCCAGGTAAAGATAGATACAACGCTGAGAAGACAGGTATTGCAATGAAATTAACGAAAGGCGAGAGTTCAATGAAAACTTTGGCGCCGTCGGTGTCCAGTTTGATGACAAACGTAAACAAAAATGTGCTATTGCAAACGGCTTGTGTTTATGCCTTTGGCGAAAATTCAAAGAAGTTAATCAGATTAGTTATGGACGGCGGTAGTCAACTTTCATTTATTAAGGAGAATCTATCAAGGGTATTAAATTTACCTGTAGTTGGACAACATAGGGTTCGTATTGCCGCGTTTGGAAATAATGCATCGATTCCCTTTAAGCTTTACAACCGCGTTTTAATTACTTTGAAGGGACAATATACAGATGAAATTTTAACGATTGAGGCTGTGGAAGTTCCAAAAATTTGCATGGATGATTTATATATACCTAAAGAAAGCGTGGTAGAGTATCAAAACTTGCAGCTTGCTGACAATATCCCTTTTAATATAGATCGAGCGTTAATTGTTGATGGAATTAGTATCCTTATTGGGGCAGACAATTACTGGTCAGTAGTGACAGGAAACAATATTCGTCTAAACAAAGGTTTAGTAGCGGTGGACACGAAATTTGGTTATGCTTTGCATGGCCCCATACCAGTTGATGCTACAACCATAGGAGTAAATCTGCAGACAGTGTTACATGCGACAGTTATAAAAACAGAGGCTGAAATCGAAAGTATGTGGAATTTGGAAACAATAGGTATAACCAAAGAAGCAGACGATGATAAGAAATTTTTCGATAATTTTCTGAAAAATAACGTTCATAAATGTGATGATCGATATTTAGTAGCGTTACCGTGGAAGAAAGAGGATGCAGTGATTGAAAATGATAATTTAATTAGTGCCCGAATTCGTGCTCAGAGGCTAAAGTTTAAATTGACCAATATTAACAAAATATGTGAATATAACGCTGCTATCAAAGGAATGTTGGATAATAATTATGCCGAGTTAATTTCCCGCGGTGATGCTGAAAAAACTAATGTGTTAATTAAAATAGATAAGGTAGTGTGTTGGACAGATTCTCTAATCGCGTTACATTGGATTAAAGGCGATGCGTCAAAATGGAAACCATATGTGACTAACCGTGTTAAAGAAATTCAGACCTTATCGAAAGATATAACATGGAGACATTGTCCGGGTCGCGAGAACCCTGCGGACTTATTAACCCGCGGAATAAGTGCAAGTACTTTAATAAATTCCGAAACTTGGTTACACGGTCCTAAGTGGTTGCTAGAAAGTGAACAAACGTGGCCAGATAATACAATAGAGACAGCTACGTCAACGATAGATATAGTATCGAAAATGTCTTTACTAATTAACGACAATATAAAAGGTAGCAATCAATTTATAGATTCTTCCAGATACAGTGATTTTGATCGTTTAGTGCGGATAACGGCATATGTTTTACGATTTATAGGAAATTTAAGAACCAGAAATAGTAAAGAAATAAAGAGCTTAACCGTAAACGAATTTGAAAGGGTCGAAATAGCTCAGCGGGAGGTTTATTATTCGGAGATTAACAGCGTACAAGAGGATAAACATGAATTGCTGCATTTGGGTGGACGTCTTCATAATTTAAGAGAAGATTTCGACTTCAAGCATCCCGTTATTCTATCGAAAAATGCACATTTAAGCAAACTACTAATAATGAAGTTTCATAAAACTCTTCATCATAGTGGTGTTAATGCGACACTTTACGAATTCCGTAAACGATTTTGGATTGTACGAGGACGGCAATTAATAAAGTCCGTTTTAGCAAGATGTGTCATCTGTAAACGACTTCGTGGAAAGTCAGGGTCGCATCCTTTCGCGCCGTTACCTAGAGATCGAATACAGCAAACAAAGCCCTTTGAAGTGACAGGTTTAGACTTCGCCGGACTGTTGTATTTTAAAGAGGGTTATCACTCAAAGCCATATTATGTGATTTTATTTACCTGCGCTGTTATACGAGCACTTCATCTAGAGATTGTTTTGAAAATGGATGTTGCGTCTACAATCAGTGCGTGTAAACGGTTCTTTGCCCGTAGAGGGATTCCTAAGGTCATTTACTCTGATAACGCTAAAACATTTAAAAGAATATCACGTGAAATATCGACTTTAAACGAAGTGATGGCGAGTACAGAATTGATCGAGTTTGTAAACAGTCACCAAATTAAGTGGAAATTTATAATAGAGCGAGCGGCTTGTAAAAAGTGTAAAAGACGCCCTTAGGGCTACGATAGGACGTTCTTTACTAAATTTAGATCAACTAAATACACTCATTACCGAGGTTGAAGCAACAATAAACGCCCGCCCGCTCACATACCTAGGTAGTGAACGTATGGATTTAATGCCGTTAACCCCTTCGCATTTTTTATTGGGACCCGCTTTGGCTACTGTTCCTTTTGTTGACCGTGTTATTAATGGAGATGAGGTTCGTAGGCTATGGAAGCAGAGAACAAACGTTATCGACTACTTTTGGAAAAGATGGAGCTCAGAATATTTACAATTATTAAGAGGAGCTCATCATAACGTGAATGTGCGTGAGTGTGCGATTAAGCAAGGGGATGTCGTATTAATACATGGAAATGATAAGCGACGGTTATTGTGGAAATTAGGGTTGGTGAACGACGTTATAAACGGCCGTGATGGCAAAGTGCGTGCCTGTTACGTTAAGATTGCGAATGGCACCGTAATTAGGCGCCCAATACAATTATTGTATCCTTTAGAAATAAGAAGTGATAAGCTAAGTTGTATCGCCGCGCCGGAGGATGTGTAAAATATTACAAGCCTTCTGCGTGCGTCGATGGACCTAAGGGTAGTAGAGGGAGTAAGTAAGGGGTTACGGTAACTTGTTGTTCAGAGACACAGTAGAACGTAAGTAGAACGTGAGAACGTAAGAAGCTCTCAAGATGTGTAGTCGCTTAGCTTGATTTATATTTAAATAAACCTTTCTTTAATCTTGATGTTGTTTATTGCATTACATCCGTTATAAAGTGAATTTTTATTTTGTGTAATTCTAACGTGTTTTGAATTGTTTCGTTTTTAAATTCGCTTCCGTTATCTAATGTTATCGTTTCGGGTGTTCCGTAAAATGTAAAATAGTGTAGAAATCCTTGGGTTACGTCTATAAAATTTTTAGAAGTGATTGGTATTGCTTGTCCTATTTTCGTAAATGCGTCCACGATTGTTAGGTAACTTTGTGCTTCTACTACTAGAGTATCTGCATGTAATTTTTGGAAAGGTTTGTCTGGTGTTTTAGTTAACATTAAGGGTATCTTTGGGGGTTTTCTGTCATTTTTGGCTTTATCACATAATTCGCACTGATTGATAAAGTCTGTAGTTAATTCTTTCATGTCTTTGAAATAGTAGCGTCTCATAATTTGTTTTAGGGTCTCGTTTATTCCTCGATGGTTGGTCTTTCCTTCGTGTTGGTTTCTTATTACGTCATTTATTTCGTCAGGGTCGTCTAATGTTATTAATTTTCTCGTGCATCTTATAAGTTCGGGGCCAGAATTGTTAAATAGTTTTACATATATTTCTGAAAATCGTTTATATAAGTTTTCCGTGTTGAAGTAAAAGTAAAATCGTTTTTTCTCGGGGGTGTATTCCTTTAATATTTTAATTATCTGTGACTCGTTGTCGTCTTTAGTTATTTGAATTTGGTAAATTTTCTTATTGTCCACTTTCGTGTATTTTACAGGGTTGGGGTTGTTTAAAACTTCTGTGATTATAAATTGATTGGGTTTCATGTCTATAGCTTCGTTTAAAATTTTTATTGCGGTTTCCGGTTCGTCATTTTGTGTCGAATGTATGGTTTCCATTTCTTATGGGTCTTCTCTGACTTCGGTTTCGTCTACGTTTCCTACTAATGATTCTGTCTCAAGTGCGTTAAGTTGGATTCTACTTAAAGCGTCTGCATTATTGTTGTAAATTCCCTTTTTGTATATGATCTCATAATCATATTCTTCTAGTCTAATTCTCCATCTTTGTAATTTCGAGTTAGGTTCTTTGAGTTTGCATAGCCAAACTAGTGGTCTATGATCGGTATATATATATAAAATTTCCGTCCGTATAGGTACGGTCTAAGATATTTTGTTGCCCAAATTATGGCTAACAATTCTTTCTCTATCGTACTGTATCGTTGCTCTGTTTCGTTAAGGGTTATTGATGCGTAACTGATGGGTTTATGGTTACCTACTGTTCCTTGGCTTAATACTGCGCCTAAGGCTACATTTGATCAGTCCGTTGTTAAAATGAATGGTTTCGAAAAGTCTGGGTATTCTAATACGGGGTGATTTGTTAAAATGCTTTTGATTTTGTCTACTGCTTTTATGAATTCTGGGGTATGTACAATTTTGTTTCCCTTTTTTAAACAAGTGGTTAGGGGCTTAGTTATTTGAGCATAACCTTTTATAAATTTTCGGTAATATCCGCTAAGGCCTAAAAATCCTTTAATCTCTTTATTCGTTTTAGGTATGGGGTAATTTAATACAGCGTTTGTTTTGTCGGGGTTTGGCATCACTCCTTGGGGTGTTATTACGTGTCCTAAAAAGGTTACTTCTTTCTGTAGAAATTCGCTTTTGTCTAGTTGTACTTTAAATTTTGCGGTTCTTAATCTTTCGAACACTTCTCTTAATCTTTCTATGTGCTCCACTAATGATGTTGAATACACTATTATATCGTCTAGGTACACAAGGCATTTTTCGTTGTGTATCCCTCGTAGTATGTTATCCATTACTCGTTGAAAAGTTGCGGGTGCGTTCTTCAGTCCAAATAGCATCCGTTTATACTCATAGTGTCCTCTAGGTGTGCTAAAGGCTGTTTTCTGTGTATCTCCTTCTTCCATTTCTACTTGATGGTATCCTGATGTCTAGCGTCGAAAAATATTGGCATTTGCCTAATTTATCTAATATTTCTGTGATATTCGGTAACGGGTATTTGTCGTCTACCGTTTTTTCATTTAGTTTGCGGTAATCTATTACCATTCGGTATTTCCGTTTTCCTGATGCGTCTAGTTTCTTTGGTACTATAAGTACGGGGCTGCTCCATGGTGAATTGGAGTGTTGTATTATATCTTGATCTAATAGATCGGTTACTTGTCTGTCAGCTTCTTCCTGACTTGCCTGGGGTAATCTGTATGCTTTGGTGAATAGGGGTTTGTTATCCGTTAGCTCAATGTTGTGTTTAACTGTGTTTGTGAACGTTAGGGGTATTCCTTCGCAATGGAATATATCGCGGTATTCATAACATAATTTTTGTATTGCGTTTTGTTCTTCGTGATTTATGTCGCGGTTAAATCGGATATTATTTAAATTTTGTTTTAACATTTCGTCATTTTCTGCGGGGTTGTAATTTTCGTTCGGGGTTTCATCTATTTCCATCTCGTTAAAGTTTAATTCTTCTACGTTTATCGGGTTTGTTAAAGATATTTCTACGGGGTAATCATTAGAGTTTAATATTGTTGTTGTGGCGTAATTATTTTTGATTTTTACTAATGCGGTTGGGGTTTCTACTCCTTGTTGAAAAGTTATATGGTTTATTATTCCTAAGTTTTTATTTGAATTTACGGGGATTCTTTTTTTTTTCCGTTCGGGGTTCTAATGTATATTTTTCGTCGATTTGGGTATTTTGAAATTTAATGGGGATTCGTCCATACTTGGTTCTTAATAATCAGTTTTTGATATCTATGTTGGCTCCTAATTTTCTTAGAAGGTCCATTCCTAATAGTCCGTCATATTTGTCATTAAATTCAAATATGCAGAATTTGGGTTTCATCTTTACGTTAAAGGTTTTTGGTAAAGGTATGTTTGCTACGAATTGGTGTATGGTTGTTTGATGGGCGGTTTTAATTTTAAAGGGTTCTCTCTCTACATAGTTTAAATAATGTTTCTTTACTGTTCGCGGGCTTATTAATGTTTTTGAAGATCCGGTATCGATTAGTAATTTAAATTCATCGTGGGGTATTTCGATATAGGGTAATACAAGGTGATTCATATTATTTAGATTTATTACGTTAGGTCGTTTATAAAATGGTCCATGCGAAAATTTGAACATGTGTTCTCTTCGTCGTCTTCCTCGTAATTTTCGTGTGGTTCTTCGCGTTCATACTGGTTTGATTGATTTTGTTCGTTTTCGTACACGGTTGATTATTATTATTCTGGTCATCTTCATACTCTTCTACTTCCTGGTGAAATAGCTCTTCTGAAGTGAAAGTGCGTTTTTGATTGGGGTTTGGTCTTATATGCGTTATTTTTGTGTTGGGTCTGGTGTTACCAGATGAGGTATCCATTGGTGTGGGTTTGTAATAATTATTAGGATTATTATTGTTTATCATCGGTGAGTTTCTATTAGGATTCGCGTTAAATGTTGGTCTTTGTTGGTTTATATTTTGGTTAATTCTCGGTTGAAATGCGGGTCTTGAAAAGTTCGGGTAAAACGTTGGTTTTGAAAATTGTTTGTATTGGTTGTTAAAGTTTGAATTATTAAAATGTGGATTATTTGTTCGCGTTTGGTTTGTTTGTGCATTGAATGAGTTAAATTTTTGTTGTGGATTTATTTGTCTTGCGGGTTGTATAGTTTTAATTGGCGTATAGCTTTTATTCGCGTTGGGGTTATATAGTCGGTTTCTATAGTACATTACGTTTTCTTCTTCAATTATCATATTCATTGCTTCTTCTAAGTTTTTATTAATCTCACGTTTGGGTCGGTTTCTTCGATTTTGAGTTTTGTCAAGATTAGGCTTCTTACATCTTGGCATCTCATTCCAAATTGATAGGGTGACTGGTTGTGTTCCATTCTCAGTCCAGTTAAGTCCCTTACTAAACATTTTAAGTTACGTTGGTCGCCGAAATATGCAATTAATATTCGTTTAAACTGTTCCCATTCGTCCTCGCGACTGGCTATTAACGTTAGTGCCCTTCCGGTTAGTTTACTGGTAATGAGGCGGATCGGTAAAGTGTTTCTGTCGTTATCGCCTGGCTTATAAAAGGTCTTATATTTCGCTTGCCGAAATGTAATTACTGAGTAAGCAGGTGTCATTTCCATTAAAGCTTGGGATCATTTCGAGGTACAGCTTCATTTCATTAGTCATCTTGGCTGGGGTAATATTTGGGTAATTTTAAAAAAGTAAAAAAAAATTTATTTTTTTTTTTGAAAAAATTTGGATTTATTTTGTGGTTTTTCGGTGTTATTTGATGAGTTTTACGCTTGGTATTAGTTTGGTTGAGTTTACTTTTAATTTGCCGATTTTTAATTTTAATTTCCGAAGTTTCAATAGGCTGGGTTATTTTTTGTGGTAATTTATCAGGTGTGAATGTTTTGCGTTATTTGCGTCAGTTATTACTTCTCTAATTTTTAATTATGTCGATTTTATTTAGGTGCGTATTAATTCTCTCGTTGGTTTATGCGATTGTAAGGTGTTTGCAATGCTTACAATGTTATCTGCTACAGGATGTTGTTAGTTACTTAGTTGCATTTATTGTCTCTAATATAAGTTATTTTTAATTTTACCGTGGGTGTAATTTATTACTCGCAGTGATTTTATATACTGAGATTTGTGCGTCTTTAATTTATTGCAGTAAAATTTTCACGTTCGAATACGGTTGTAGTTTGCGTTTTAGTACCGTACTTATTTATTCTTTCTGAGTAGTTTTAGATTGATACTTAAATAAAGTTTCTGATCGTAATTTTATGCTGTTTTTACTTTAACAATGCTGAAAGGTTTCACGATGTATTTAAATATCTTTTGTAGGTGATTTATTATTAGATTTTTATGCGTATTTATTCAAGGTTAGTTTCTATTCACTTTGATAAAGTATGATGAGGTATTACGTTCAATTTGAATTCGCGCTTAGTTATTTCTCGTATTAAGATGTGGTTTTTTAATAATAGAATGCGATTTGTCTATTTATGGATGGTATTTGCGTTTGAATCGTGGTGTTGCTTTCGCGTTTTTATTCTTGGTGTATTTTAAATTAATTTTGTTAGTCAGTTAATTCTTTTATTGTGGGATTATAAATTTTTATTTCTTGTGTTAGTTGGGATTGTAGAATTAGAAATTCTAAAATTTGTTGCACCAGTTAAGATTGAATTAGAAATTCTAAAAATTTCTTGCGTTAGTTAAGTTTTTATTCAAAAATTCTAAAAATTTTTGTGTCAGTTAAGGTTGTCGAGTTAGAGGTTTTTTTTTAAATTTTTCGCGCCAGTTAAGATTTAATTCCGCAATCTTAAGAGGTTTGATTTTGTTTCTAAGAATTTTTCTTACGTTAGTTAAAACGTGATCTAGTCTCTTGCGCTTTGCGACTTTTTTAATAATTGTCTCTAGTTTTTGTTTCAGAATAACTTTTCTCAGTTCTTTGTCTCAGAATTTTTTGTTGTCTCAAGTTTTTGTAAATTTCTCATATATACAAGTAAAACAATAATAAAATTTCAATAAAGGCTTGAAGATAATCTCTAGCAATTGCTAAGTCGATTATTTTCAAAAAATGGCATAAAATATTTGTAACAATAGTCAATATATACATAAATAAATTCATAAACTAGCAAATATCAATTGTCTTTGTTAATAATAAAATAAATTTCAATTGGTTTAGGAAAATGAACTTACACTAGTTGCTTGGTTGCTTTCATTGATTTGTTTTCTTTGTTTCTGTTTTTCTTTTGGCTTCTTGGATTTGATCTATTCTTGTATCGCCTCCAATTTTTTTCTTTTGTTGAATTTGAACTATGCTTGTTTATCCTTCAACTGCTGGACTTGAACGATGCGTGTTTCTTCTCCAGTTTTTGTTTTGTTCTGCCAAAATCGGAATTGAAATTCCCGGACCACCAGTTCCTCGAAGTTGGATTCGCTAGTGCCCTTTTGACATCCGTTACGACTGCGCCAGTTAAGGTTCGTGGCTTCGAGCGGTCTTTTTTAAAAAGACTTCTTTGAACTTTAACAAATTTATTTGGTTTTATACAGAAGTTAATTATTGAATTTTAACAAACTTGCATAATAAGTCTAAGTCGAAATATATTAATTAATTTGTACAGTGAGTTACCAGTGAACTGCAAGGTAAAAGCTGAACGTCTGATGAACTGACTAGGAGTGGAGCTCCCGGTCCTTATATAACTTTCTCCCCCTCACAATTCTGTGGGAACCTGCGGACGTAATGTCCGCTTACACTTCATAATACATAGTTGCTATCTTAAAAGCTATTCATAATTTACAATGTTGCAGGCTTATTCTGCGTAATCTCGGTACGTGACATCCGACGACCGTCTGTGACCTGACTTTTGCAGTGTCACTTATCCTTGTGCTACTTTGTAGCGTTTCCACTCGTGGGAACTGAAATCATCATAATATAATGTAATAATTGTTGCAATTTGTCTTTTATGACATTGTTGCACTGTCCTAACATTTCCTAATGTTTCCTAATATTTCCTAATACAGATATTAGTTTTATATATATAATAGATGGGGGATCCTATAACTCGCGTCCTCTGCCGCTTTTTACGTGCTTGATTTTTAGACTTTATACAATCTACAATTTCATTTGGCAACGGTTTTAACCTTTCTTTCAAGTGTACAATTTTAACTGATTTAGATTTTGCGATTTCTATTGCTCCTACAAATTTACTTAATTCATTGTTAATGTCGTTTGCACTTCTGATGTTGCTATTAATTCTTATGTTTTGATCTTGTAGTTTACGGTATTGTGTCCCGTTTGCGTTTTTGTAGTCGAATAGGGGTGCTTTATTGTTTGTTCGTATGTTCTGTAAAGTGAAAAGAATGGGATTATGGTCCGAGCTTAACTCAGCGGGTGAAGAGAGGCTTCTTAGATTTGGTACGTTATTTTCAATTATTATGTCTATTGTCGTCGGGGTCATGCCGTTAGTAGGGAAATGTGTTTTTGTATTTGTGAAGTGTATTGTGCTGTTCGAACTTTGTGTGAAGTTGTAGAGGGTATTTCCGTTCCTGTTGTTCTGGTGGCAGTTCCAAGTCGTGCGTCTAGCGTTTAAATCTCCCACAACAAGGTTTTTAGGCCCGATGCTTTGTAAAATTTTAAGGTCACCCATACTAAAATTGTTAGATGGACTATTGTATACTGCAATTATGTGTGTGTCGTCAGAAAGTGTAATAATTGCGCGATCAATTGAACAAATGGAATTTACCTTAATTTGTGTGAACTGAATATTATTTTTGATTAATACTAAAATTCCCCCACCATGAACGGTTTTGTCTATCCTAACTATATTATAATTCCTAAAATTTATCTTTTTTTTATTATCTAATTTAGTTTCACTAATTAATAAAATATATACATTAAGCCTAGTGATAAACTCTGCTACCTCTTGTACCTTATTTCTAAGTCCATTTGCGTTCCAGCTTGCAATTTCTATATCCCTATCCATTATTCAAATTTGGAACAAAAATCTCTGAAAGCTAAAAATTTAGCCAAATTATCTCCACACGTACTTAGTTTATTGTTAAGCTCTTTGACAAGCTGTAACATCTTGTCAACATCGATCAAATTATTTAATTCATTAATTTCCCCAATTAACTCATAAAAATTAGCATCGCCTACCTTAGAGACTGATGTTTCTTGTTTAGGAGTTACGGCTGTCGACGGCTTGGTCCATGCGTTGGTAGCTGGAGGGGGTGCTAAAGTCCACTTTGGAGCCGGAAAATCTTCCTTTGTAGGAATTTTAGGGACTGATGTTGGTGCTTTTCGAGTGATTTTTTGCATGTCACTCAACTTCTGGACGTAGACCGGGCATTCAATATTATTGGCAGGATGTGCCCCACCACAGTTCACGCAAGTTGCATCGATTTCCTTCGATTTATCACATGTGTAGGTGGCACATTTAAGACATTTTGGCTTTGCATTGCAATTGGACGCCGAATGCCCCCATAACTGGCATCTGTGACACTGAATAATTATTTCTTATTATGGTATTGCTCAAAACTGATTTTGGTGTGATATAGATATTTTACGGAATCGTTTAAATTTTTGCTTTTGATTGTATTTGCTGTTGTTATAATATGCAATGGTACTTTTGTGGACTTCATTTGTGAGCACTTTAAAACTTTAATTCCATACAAGATGTTAAATTCGTTCATTATCTCGTCGCTTCCAATTTGATCAAATAGACCATGTATTACATGCACAGAACGAAAAAGGTACGTAATAATAAATACTGAACACATTATAAGAATGCATTTTGTACGTAAATTTTCAACCAACGTCCAAGTTCATGTAAGCAACGTACATCTGTTTATTGCTATATGTTATGAGCGTTGTATTAATAACTAGAGTACTGAAGTTTATAATGTTTTATTTAAATACCAGTTACATTATCATCAGGAATGGTGTACATTATTTCATTACTAGGGTTCATTAATACAAACTTTGTCTTTACATCATTTGATCAAGTAGATGCATAATTATAACGACCAAATACATTAGTATACCACCCTTGAACATTGTTTTTCGGACGTACAAATTACGCCATTCGATCATCGTTTAAAGACATCTCTTCATTAATGCAACGCGTCTAAACATTAGTTTATGACTAGAAACATTAGCAGAAATTCTTTAGGTCTTTCTTATAATGAATATTGTACATGATTCTATAACTTCAGTACATTACCGCCACACTTTTTGACGTGAATATAATGTCTGAACCATTAAATACTGCAATTTTAATACCTTGATATAATGTTTAGTGTGATTATTAATTATGCTTCGTTTGCTCTAAACTATTAAAAGTATACTAATTGAGTACATATTATTATTTTAGAAAAAAATAGTTTTGCTTGCAAGAAAACAAAAACGCAACATATAAGATGCAGAAAAATGTTTTGTACAGAAGTGTTAGAAAATGTCGCGCAGTATCGTCCAAAACAATTTTTATTTATACAGGATGACTTAGAAGAATGACGGTCCAAAGAGTCCTTGAATTAAAACATAGAAAAGTTAAGTAACAACTATTTAACCCATCAAAATTGCCGATTATGAAATCCTTAACATTTATAGAGTGTTCAAAATTTAGAGTCGAACTTATTTTTTCTTTTTCAAATTAAATACCACAAATATAAACCCATGAAATAGGTAGTTAAAGTACCTATCTTTTTTATATAATAATCACTATATCTATCCCTTTCCATTTTTGAAATATATTATATTGAATTTAGTTAAATGGGAATTTAAGTATAAAATTGCTTATTTATCATTACGATGATTATAGTAGTCGGCTATGAGAGTGAAAATAAAAATGCTAGATAACTTATTAGTTTAAATCATAAATATTTAAATTTTACTTATTGTAATAAACAAAGACCGGTAAAAACTGACACTGTCCGGATAATTGATATACTAATGTAATGTCATTTTAATATGTAACTAATATACAAACCTGCCTCGTGAGGGTATCAAATTACCAATAAAATAATAGGGCATGACCCCTACATTTAAAGTACCCAAACGTTTCGGAACATTGCCTCGCAAGCTTGCTACAGTCGGTGAGAGGGTGAGGTTCATTAAGCTACAACACACTAGGATATAAATTTAGATTGTTTTATTAACTGTACAACTAATTAAACCTTAACCTAATGACATATGAGTACAAAATATATACAATATTTGCCGTTATATACAATAGGGCGCCACCGTAAGGGAGGGAAGGCTTACGGACCTTATAAAGGTATTATCACTCGTTGCACTTTGTTCTTGAGAATGGGAGAAGATTGTCACAAATACGCACGCAGAAAATTTTAACACTGCACTACTGTGGAGCTTTATAGTCCCCGGCTAGCCACATACTATACGACTAAACCAAATTAATGTCTAAATTCCTTAGGACTAGTCTACTTTTTAAGGATATAAGAACCAATTTCGGACTCAAACACCTCAATACAATAATTAATTATATATACAGTATTCTGATAAAGTTACCTACTGTGACCCACGCTCTAAGTTAACAAGGGTATCTCCAATGAACGGGACAGAAACGACCTTTTCACCGGTCAACTATTACTGTAACGGAACTCGTTCAAGTACACACAAAGATTATCACTACGGGAGTCTTTTACTACTATACCCGACCTGAAAATTGCATAATCAGGTAGGTTTCGTTGCTAAGCTATTGCGTAAGCCCCCAGGCTACCGTCGAAATAACAATGAAGCGGTGTACCCTGCTAAAACCTCGCTGTCTGCCAAAATAAGTACTCAGGGATTAAAATTTCAACGCGTTCAACTTAAGCCCAAGCTCAGACCTTTAATCTGAACGTCGGTATTTTTATAGAACGTCGGCACAATTTAGTTAAACAATTACGGATACATAATTCATACTACAACCCTTGAGTTCATGATTTAAAAAATACCATAACCTCTGTTTTAGTAACTGGGAAAGTACTTACTCAGAATAAAATAAAAAACACACATCACTCTACTTTCAGAAGTACAGAAATCAACCACCTGTCTGTCGGAAGTATCGAAATAAAAAACCCCCTTCCATCCCATGCTGAACTCCTTATATACCTTTAGGTTAATTGAAAAATCCCAGTCCAGTTTAGCTCTCATAATCGAAAAGGTTAAGCCTGTCATAAATCTTAAAAGTTAATTATAACTAACAATTGCTTTAGGATAGCCAAAATCTCCCTCACAAGAAAACTCCGAAACTATAATTTTAGTTAAGTACCCAAACTAATTGAAAATTATTCAGACAACTCGGGCTGCTTTATACATAACTAGGGTCTTAGTTACTTGATTGACATCTATTAGTGGATACTACTAATCTGACACGTTAAGTGCCTTCCAAGTAAAGCCTCGTACCTTGGGAATGTTAATTAAATCTTTGGATTATATTTTCCAAGAACCCTGCTCTGGCTACTTGGGAACGGAGCTTTTGAAGCCGTTTAAAATCGCAGACATATTTATGCTACAAAACCGTTATCCTAATAATTGGGACGCTAAAATTAAACTAGAAAATAAACCAATTTGAGAAATAATAGAGAGTTATTTTTACATAACCGACTGTACTAAAACAGTATGTTACAAATAGTGAAACAAAAATAAATATCCAATTAAGCAATTATACTTAAATGCACAGTATAACTTAATCCTGTAAAAGAAACACAGGAATGGCTACAAAAATTAAATAAATAAACGAATTAAACTTACAGACATTTATTTTCGAGCAAATATTGTTCTATAACATGTACTTTAGTAAACGAATTCCCTGACTGTAATTTATAAAAATAATCTGCTATAAAAGTCCAGAACATTATGCTTTCGGCAGAAAAATCCAAATGAAATAAAAACATTATTTTTAAACATATATCGACCGCCCTAATTATGGTAAAAAATTTAATATCTAATATTATCAAAGTACTCACATATCTCCTTAATATCAGTACAATTTTCACCTATGCAGAGTACAAATGGCTGAATAGATTGCTTTTTTGAATGTAAAAACTTTATGTGATCTTCTGCCTCTTGTACAGTCTTTCCAATGAAAATCAACGACTGTTGGGAATCCCGAATAGTATACCATACAACTTGCTTCTTACCAAATCCGTCTTTTCTAATGGATTTACTTGTAGGAACGAAGTAACCATGAAGGGCCCATAAAAGTGTGGCATCTCGCGCATCTGTAAAATAATTAAAAGTTGGAGGGGCGTAACTTCCTCCACGTAATTAATTAAGTAAGCGGGTGGATTAAACAATTTAGTGGAAAGAAATTATCAGGATACAATATTGCGGGACTAAATTGGGAAGCGATAAAGCGGTTGTAATCTGGTGTCTTGTACAAGTTACAGTATAAATGTTTAATGTTAATTAAGTGCACAAATTCATATAAACAAAAGTCCAAAACTCACCAGAATTTCTTGGCTTTCGGTGCCATAGGTGATTTCGGCACGCACAATCCACGGTTAACACACAGTTGCGGTTTATATTATGTTTTTAAGCGGTAAAACAAAAGTTTAGGCACTTCTTGAGTACTCTGCGGTCACACACGAAACACGATCCACGTTTTCTATAATAATGCACTCTTGCGGACCAGGTGTTCGTTCCAAGATAAATTTGGTTCTATCTATCGCGCACTATCAGTGTTTATTTCGAATACACAACGATACTTTTGGCGCGAACTAAGGCACTTATAAATTAACTATAAGTCGCCGAACCAAAAGTAAAATTTATAACCAAAGTGTTATTCATTTCACAAAAAGTATTACTTTCTATAATAAACAAAAAAACAATTATTAGTTTGTATTCTGCTTTTGCTTCTTGTTATATACGAAAAGAAGTAGAATACAAATTATAACTTAAAGATGACGAAACTGCGCTCAGTCAAAACGTCGCCAACGCGCAACACTGGTCCTTTTCAGAACCGAAGAATGACAACTGATAACATGAATTAAATTTAATTTTCAGTATAAAAATAAGCAGTACTCACTCTCCTCTAAATTTCCGTTCTTTACTTTTTCTAACAACATCATAATTGGTTTATCTTTAACATTGCCATCAATCAAGTATGAAAGAATTTTAGAAACTTCTGGTTCCCATTCTTCTATAAGCCCATTACCATTCTGAAAAGCAATGTCGAAATCCATATCCACCTACAAAGTATAAATATATTAGATTGCGTTTTCTCTAATCATTTTAAATATTTTTGCAGGCGTAACTTGCATTTTTGACCTATAATTTCATATTTTATATGGGTGATTTATTGATGATGCTCAATCTTAAACTGGTAATTTTGTTCTAAGTATATCTAGAAATTAAACAAAAAATAGTGCCCTATATGATAATGATCGTACCAACTTACTTGCTAGTAGTATTTCCAATTGCATTATAATGAGAAACGAGTATTTCTAATTTAAAACAATTTCAAGAGGATTCTACTTTAGGTTTTAAACAGGAACATTCAAAAAATTTTCCGTTAGGTTATATAATTACTTATAACCTGTTTTCAATTATAAAGGACATTGAAAAACATGTTATTGTAATTATGTCATAATTTGCAACCAAAAACAAAAACAGGTTATGTTAAGATTCTCTAGAACACAGTTGCATTAAAAATTAATTACCAATCTGAATCCAGTAGGTGTTTTATAAGAAGGCCACTTTTCTAGAATATCAAAGGTTGAGTTAAGGTTGTTGATATCGTTTAACCGGTATTGGCTGCAAGCTTTCCAACAACGGTCAAATTGTTCCGCAGACAAGTTGTCAAATTTTATTGCCCGTACACTGGTTTTTGCATCTTCTTCAGGAACTGAAATAATACACATTTAGTATTCAATGAAAAAGCATTGTAACAGAATAATTCACTATAAATTCTATATTTTAAAAAATGGTTTAAATGAAAGTGATGTGGTTATTACTGAATCCTGTGTTAATGCCATCAAAAACATTGTGGCATGCAGATTGCACTGGTTGCAACAAAAAAAAATATATTTTTAAATGGGATACTTTATATATTATTAAATTTTTTGGAATGATCTTTTACTGATTTCAAAAATATATCATATGATACCCGCATCTTATACGGTTTCCGAGTTATTAAACGTCAAAATCTTTTCTATTGTGTACAAAGTAAATATTTGCACTTTTTCTTCCTCGTATACCGTTTTTTGATTACTTTATTAAGAAATTTCATTTATGGTATATATTTGAAAATACGGAATAAATAGAATTCCAAAAATATAATAATATTATACAATGTACCCAATTTTGAAATCTACACGTCACTGTGTTTTTGAATGAATTTTAACAAAATTCAGTCATATAGTTTACACAACTTTTATTTTAAATACTTTTATGTATTAGCAATAATAACGATAATAAAAAAAGGTTAATTTATGATGAATACTTAATTTTTATGTACATATTCATAACAACATTAATATGTACATATTAAGTAACATCAATATTTTACTTGCCAAAAACACGTTTCATTCGCCGTTCTTCTTTTGTACTTTTTACTGGATTTGTCAACATTTTACCAGAAAAAGCATTTTTAAAAGATATGACTGAATTGCGTCACTTATTATATAGTTTTCCCCTCTTCATAGTACGATAGTACTCCTAAAACAAATAACACTATATTGTTTTGCTGAAATGGTTTTCGTTCCTTCATTACCAACTTTTCGCTTGGGAATCTTTCAAGAATCTCCCTTTCCAAACGATAACTGGTTTTTAGAGTCATTACAATATCCTTTCTTTCAAAATATCGTGCAATTATTCCCAATAAAGCAGTTCGTTGCTCATTTTGAAATCTTGACATCTTGTGATAATGCTCAACAAGTAAAGTAGCCCGAGGTGATTCGTTTAAGATGGCGTTCACAGTGATATTGCTTCCTGGATCTACTGACATCTGACTTGGGCAACTTGGAGTAGGCTATAATGCCGAAAAAGTATCTGGGGTAGATGAGCGAGATTCAGAAGAAACTGATTGCGCAATGCCTGACCTTAATTTTTCTTTATGTAATGGGAAACTAATCTCTTCTCTCCATTCTTCTAGGTTATGCTCGAATAATATTTGGGTTCCCAAATTAGCCCCTAACAAATTTTCAATATGGTGTCTTTTTATAACACGCAAAACGTTAACAAATACTTGCTGATCTAAAAATACAGTTTGCTATTAGAAAGCATGTAGGTATAATAATAGTGATCTTTGTACTTAAAAAATTACTATTCTTAAAAGTCTAAACATATAATTCATAATACAAAAACATCTTACCTATAAGATGGTTAAATAAGTGTTCCATATTCCAGTGTGCCAATAAGGATTGACGCTGTTCGACTTGAGAATCATGTTGATATAACTCTTCATTTTTTTGTGAAATATCTAAAACTTGTCCGTCAATTCCTGATTGATTTTGTAAAACTAGTGTAGGCATCTGCGCCATAAATGAATTTTCCAAATATGAAACAATATCGACATGTGAATCTTCACCAGTTGCAGAAAGGAATTCATTTTGGTTTATTTGACTATATTGAATAATATATTATTAGTTTTATGCAGAAATAATCAGTTATACATTAAATCATTTTAAAAAGTTCTTTATTCCTCTCGCTGTTTCTATGGGAGTTAAAGGTGGTCCAATAATGTCATCGATAGAAATAACTGAAGAAGACCCTATATTGTTTACATTTATTTGTTAAGCAACCATGTGCTGCTTGTACTCAACATCCTTTAATTTTTGACAGAATGATATTACTTCCTGATCTTTAAGGCAGATTTGTAAAATGCAATAAAACTCAAAATCGACGTTGAACACTGAAACATAGTTCCCGCACTTAAATTCAAATCCTTTATACTTAAATCGACTGTAAAATCTCAGAAACACTTTGTCAGTTTTAAGTTTTTCCGAAATTATATTGACATAATGAGAACTTCCACTTAAAAACCTGTTGTTAGATAAAAATAAAATTAAATAAAAACTCTTAACCACAAAAAATATTTAAATTACTAGATACGTATTTCGACCACTATGTGGTCATCATCAGTAGAAAACATGTAAAAAAAAAATTAGCTGTTGTTCTGGAACACTTCAGAGGATATTCTCCTCACCACTTAGGCTGAAGTGAACCTTTCCAACCTATAATTTACTATATTGTTGCTTTAAACACTATCGAGGATATTCTCCTCACCCGCAGGCTGGTGCTCTCAACAACAAACAAGTGAATTGTGACATTATAACTTAAATCTACTTAATTTATACTAATTCTAAACCTACTGAAGCGGAACCAATTTAATCTTGCTTTCTCATTGGTTGTTGACCAATAGGGAAAGCAAAGCAGATGGCTCTATTGGCCCTTTATCGGTGTTTAAAAGGGGTCCTTTATGTTTAACAATTTTAATTGATTCATAGGCATTTAAGGAGGAAAACGTTGGTACCGCTTTTAACAATTTAACATTTTCTAGTTTAACGGGGTGGCTGGTTTCAAATATATGTTTGGCGACCTGAGACCTTTCATATTTCCATATTTGAAGTGAGCAATGTGTTCTTTAAATCTTGTTGTTATATTCCTCTTGGTCTGACCAATATATTTTTGAAAACACCCTGGCCCTGCACAACTAATTTCATAAATCCCCGACTTTTGCAATTTTTCCACCTTGTCTTTTGGATTACCTAGCAAATCTTTAATTTTATTAGTATTAGTGAAAGAAATTTTGAAATTACACTGTTTGAATATTTTATCAAGACCCTTTGTGGTTTTGTGAAACGGAAGTTTAACATATTTAACATTATCGTTAGAGGTGGTTGATTGCAAAGTCGTTGATTTACGGATGTTGATCCTATTTTTACACTTTCTAAAAATATTATCTATAATATCAGAAGAGAAACCATTGTAATTCGCTATTTGTTTAATAAGAGCAAATTCCTTATTAAATCTGTTTTTATTTAAAGGGAAATTCAATAATCTATTAATTAAAAAGTTAAATGAAGCCAACTTATGTTGTATGCTATGATTAGAGGAAGACCAAACAAAACAACAACAACATTGGTTTCTTTTCTATAAATGTCAAATTCTAATTTATTACCATTTCTAATTACTAATGTATCTAAAAAGGGTAATTGTCCATTATTCTCTAGTTCATACGTAAACTAGAGAATAATGGACAATTACCCTTTTTAGATACATTAGTAATTAGAAATGGTAATAAATTAGAATTTGACATTTATAGAAAAGAAACCAATGTAAATCGCTTTATTTTGTCTTCCTCTAATCATAGCATGCAACATAAATTGGCTTCATTTAACTTTTTAATTAATATATTATCAACCAAACTTCGTTTGGTTAATGAGATTGTCTAGTCTGTCGGTCGGTCTGTCGGTCGGTCTGTTTGTCTGTCCGTTGCACGGTTCCCGTGATGTTACAAGACATATAATATATGATTTTTATCCAGTTTTTTACGCTGAATACGAATACGCTATTCACTTTTCGATATTTCAATTATTAATCAAGATATTCGACTTTAAATACGAATTTTTACACATTACTATTTATTATTTTCGCGTACAATTAAATTTCAAATATTTAACACAAAGGTAAGTAATATTTGTTGAACTTAATGTCTAAGTTTGGTTGTGAGCCGTACATGTGGCTTAGATTTTTATTGAATTTCCCTTTAAATAAAAACAGATTTAATAAGGAATTTGCTCTTATTAAACAAATAGCGAATTACAATGGTTTCTCTTCCGATATTATAGATAATATTTTTAGAAAGTGTAAAAATAGGATCAACATCCGTAAATCAACGACTTTGCAATCAACCACCTCTAACGATATTGTTAAATATGTTAAACTTCCGTTTCACAAAACCACAAAGGGTCTTGATAAAATATTCAAACAGTGTAATTTCAAAATTGCTTTCACTAATACTAATAAAATTAAAGATTTGCTAGTTAATCCAAAAGACAAGGTGGAAAAATTGCAAAAGTCGGGGATTTATGAAATTAGTTGTGCAGGGCCAGGGTGTTTTCAAAATATATTGGTCAGACCAAGAGGAATATAACAACAAGATTTAAAGAACACATTGCTCACTTCAAATATGGTAAATATGAAAGGTCTCAGGTCGCCAAACATATATTTGAAACAAGCCACCCCGTTAAACTAGAAAATGTCAGATTGTTAAAAGCGGTACCAACGTTTTCCTCCTTAAATGCCTATGAATCAATTAAAATTGTTAAACATAAAGGACCCTCTTAAACACCGATAAAGGGCCAATAGAGTCATCTGCTTTGCTTTCCTATTGGTCAACAACCAATGAGAAAGCAAGATTAAATTGGTTCCGCTTCAGTAGATTTAGAATTAGTATAAATTAAGTAGTTTTAAGTTATAATATCACAATTCACTTGTTTGTTGTTGAGAACACCAGCCTGCGGGTGAGGAGAATATCCTCGATAGTGTTTAAAGCAACAATATAGTAAATTATAGGTTGGGAAGGTTCACTTCAGCCTAAGTGGTGAGGAGAATATCCTCTGAAGTGTTCCAGAACAACAGCTAATTTTTTTTTACATGTTTTCTACTGATGATGACCACATAGTGGTCGAAATACGTATCTAGTAATTTAAATATTTTTTGTGGTTAAGGGTTTTTATTTAATTTTATTTAAATCGTGCCACAGTGTTCCTATAGATTATTAACTATGACTGTTGTTAGAAATAAAACGAGTACTTTCAAGGAAGGTATATTTTCAACTAACTTTACAGCGGTGTTCTTAGTTTATCCTCTATTCCAAGGGTAGTCGGGCTGCTACCTGCCTCGCTTGCGACCCTTCTTCTGTGAGAGAAGGTCACGGCCGTGCATGATGTCATTTACAATAATTGCTTTAACTAAAAGATTAGTTGAAAACTGAGGACAAGGCGTTTTGTCCTCAAAACACCGAACACATCTTACTAATATTGGCTTAGTACTCACCTCAACTGCCTCCTGCGACACGTTTGTAACGACGACGTAGGCGTCTTCGCTTTGAGTGATGCATTCTTCAACGTAGTGCTCTTTTCCTGGAACTGGCCTCAGACTGCCTGGCACATAAATTTCACCGCTGGGAGCATTGCGTGATGTCACGGCAACAAACACTGATGATTTTGGCGTAATAACAACAGCCTCTTTTGCCCACAAGGGTATTTTCCTAGATTCTAAATGTAAAACTTCATTAATGTCATCATGCGTAGTCAGAATTCTCATCCTATTAAAATCACTTCGGGCAAGTTCAAAAAGGGTTGTCCAATTATAGTTGGTATGTCTTGAACTGTATTCGGAACGACAAAAGCTTTTACGTTAGCACTTACACGATCCACGACCACAGTAAAATTTGTCACGCCAATTACGGGAACATTTGCAGCACCATAACCTGTTAAAACTACTGCGCTCGGCATTATTTTCAGGTTAAATTTTTTCGCGGTCTCTTCTTTAATTAAAATAGCTTCGGATCCCGTGTCAACATATGCACGAGATGGCTTCCCATTTACAGAGCAATCGAAATAATATGTCTTTTTTGAGTGTTCGCCCTCAGATTCAACAAATTGTACCTTTAGTTGTTTTCGGCGGCAGTCCTGGTCTGAATGACTCAATCTTTTGCACCTTTTGCATTCTATTTTTGGTTTTGGGCAGGAATTTGCAAAATGTCCTCTTTGTCTACAATTATAGCATTTTTGTTCGTTTTTGGGATTACCCCTTGATCTCTTTATCAACGAGCTATCCCAGTCGCAACCACTAACGTGACGCATTTGCATCCGAATATTCTATAGGAGCCGTTTCAGATATTAGTGACGACGAATACTCTGCATAGAGTGCGTCCGGTGTTTCGTATCTTCCTGCTCGCGCACCAACTTGTATAGTAGGATCGCCTATTCCATCGATAAGGCAAGATACGGCGTTTTTTGGTTTTATTTCGCAAGCGTTACTGAGCTCCATTTTTCCAAAGTAATATTCTGCCCAAGTTTCTGCTGGGAGTTTGCGTCTATCAACAAGTTTTCTCAAAACACTGGCGAAATCTTGATGTCCGGGAACGGATTTTAGCAACAAAGTTTTCCAGCCTGTCCAATCAGGGTCATATGACGTGAGGTTATCAAACCACTTACGAGCTAACCCACCCAATCGATTTTGCATATTAAAAATCATGGTATGTTCGTCCCAACAATTTATTTTACCCAATTGTTCTATCTTTTCAATCCATTTGCAACAACTCAGGTTAGGATTTCCTGGTCTAAACTCCGGAATAGAGTCTGGTCTAACAAAAACCTTTCTGGGCTCCGATCTGATAACTGCACTGTGTTCTATAAGACGTTCTACAAGTTTTTCTAATCGATCTACATTACCCGATTGACTAGATTGTGATGGAGGTGGTGTGTAACTCCTTGGGCTAGTTACCGTCGACGTAGAATCGATCACACGTACGGCTGACAGTACGCGTTCGTCACTACGTTGTAGCTTCCGCCCGCTGTCGCGTTTCTAATCATAACTATGATATGAACTTCTGCTGGAGCTTCTTGAATACGATCTCGAACGTCTTTTGCTAGAACTTTTTAATGGGGTTCTTGATCGTCCCATAGTGCACAACGCTTAGGAACAAATAGGTACACGCACTGTTATCAATTAAGAATTAATGGTATAATTTTGTTATTCCTTTTAAATCATTGAGTACTCTATATATACATATACACTCGGCAACGTATGTTAAGTAATTATAATTAATTAATGCGTAACACACTTAAATAGAACAGTAATCTAATTTATACGTTAATCAGAGAAACTGTATATAAAAAAATAGGCGATGCATTTTCCCAGATAGCGGATAATTTATATACGTCGCAACGCAACCAAATTAACTTAAGCTAAAGGTCACTACTCACTACTAGTTCTATGCTAAAATGTAATATAACAACGGTTTGTTACAGCTTAATTTTTACGTTAATTAAGCATTTTAACGGATTATTTGCTTTGCAGTTGACAAAACTAGTATATAAGGGTACTTGCGATAAAGAATTTATTATCCTTATTATTGCGTGGTAAAAACACAAACACAACTCTTACATCTCACAAAAAATACCATCACGGAACGAAATAGCAAACAATGTAAATTTCGCTATGCACTGGTAATTAATACAATAATTAATGGGTCTATCCCGCCGCTGCACTGAGAACTTCCACTTAAAAACCTGTTGTTAGAAATAAAACGAGCACTCTCAAGGAAGGTATATTTTCAACTAACTTTACAGCGGTGTTCTTAGTTTATCCTCTATTCCAAGGGTAGTCGGGCTGCTACCTGCCTTGCTTGCCACCCTTCTTCTGTGAGAGAAGGTCACGGCCGTGCATGATGTCGTTTACAATAATTGCTATCGCACTTATATTCGGCATTTATAAGACACCAATTAAATGAATCATTCATTTGTACCAGATTGTAGCTAAACTTAAGTTCATATTTCTTGGACAGGGTCAGACAAATGTTATTACGCGAAGTAATACAGCGTGAATATATTTTGAATTGCCTATGATTTGATTCAAACTTGAAACACCACAAGTTTCGTAATGGTCCTGATTGGCGTATTATTGTTGGGTAATGAACTAAATTATGATACTTTGGTTTTAAATTATCTTTAAAAAGATTAATAAAACTTTCATTGTGCTTTCTTATTTTACATTCCAGTAGTTCGAGAGATGTTTCATTAGTTTCAAAACAAAGTAAAATATTATTTCGATGAAATTAATAAGAAATTGCCAGACCGGATCGTCCGTCGGTACAAAATCTCCAATTATAATTGGAAAATCAAGTGAAAAGGTCATCATCTGTCTTGCTGACATTTTAAATTTCTTATTTTGAAAGTGTTTCAATTTAATAATACCGTAATCTACATTAGCAATTTCTGTTGGTCCATATTCAAAAAGATTTTTTCTAAAGTTAAAGGTATTTAAATCAAAGTACTTCACTTCTTTGGTAAAATAAAGTAATGCGTGAGCAAAATTATAATGACACACCCCTTCAAATACGCCATGTATAAGTCCAAGAGCCCGTGAACGCCAGACTTACGTCATAGTATAAATGCTGCATTTTTTTCTGTGTGGAGACACTATAGTAGGTAACAACATTTGGCTACTATGAACTTCGAGTCGTGGGCCCTTCGACAGGTAACAGGTAGCAAACGTGTGAACAATCGCTACTTAATTACGTCATAGTATAAAAGCTGAAAATTTGATATGTTGTAGGGATAATTATAACAAACCACCATCCCCATTGCCAGACACTTTGCGTGTGCCCTTCCCTCCGCCAGACACCCTTGAAGTTCATTAAGACGTAATTGTACTTACACCATAGTATAAAAGCTGAAATTGAAATATGTTACTTCAGCAACTATTTGAATATGTTCCCCAAGCAGCCAGACACTTTCCATGGTCCTAAAGCCTGTTACGGGCCTGTTTGACACTACGACACCAGGGGACAAAAGGATTGATATCCTTAAGTTGACTAGCTCTAGTCGGCGAGGGGTGGGTCTGACACAAGTCGTCGTTTGGGTGTCTAACAGCCCAAATCCGTAGTAAGCGGTAAACAGTATAGATTAGAGATAGGTTTTAACGATAACAAAATCGGGTGGGCACCACCAGTGATGACACAATGCTAGCTATAATCATAAGAATCTCGTTACTGGTCGAGAAAGCTTCTTAGCACTTGGTAGTAATAATAAACGAAAAATAAAGAGTAACTCACGGTGTAGAATGCTCTGATTTGCCCTACTTGCACATGCAATCTTAAGTGAAATGATACACCTTATCTTCGGTTGCTGGCTCTATTTCTACACATAGCTGTAAGGATTACATTAATTGACACAGATATATATATATATATATATATATATATATATATATATATATATATATATATTTGAATAAACATACGGCGCCTACTAGTACGCCTTAAATGCAACAAATATAAACAGTAACTTATTATTAAATCGACGTTCGCACTGGCCAGAGCTATCAAAATAAACTCTTATGTACAACTTATATTTTTAAACAAAGTAGGGATGGATGTACCTGGATCTCACGCTGATGCGGCTAATCAATTTGACGACGTAGGGTATGAACTGGAACCCGAAGTATCATGCGTTTTGATCCGGGTGCATGCAAAACCTGCTGTATCTAGGTGGATACTAAACGTAGGATTAGTTGAATAGGTTTGCTTTACACATATTATGAACTTGCGTCCACGGAACAAATTACAAAAGGGGTAAATTACCTTGAAAAGGCTCGTAGCTTTACAGTTATAAATGGTAACAGTGCGCACACATCTATTTCTATCCCACGTGGCCGACGGGGCAGCGAGGATAGAGTGAATATACGACAAAGCGCACTTTTCTAATGTTGGCTCCACTAACACAGATTGTCAACAACAACTTATAGTTTTGGGGAACAAAATAGCTCAGTGCCAACGTGCGGAACTAGTCTGATCACTAAATAAAAATAGTAGCAGTTCAACGCTTACCTTGTGGGGTAAATCAAACCACTGTACATAGTGAGGAGTCGTGTACGTTTTAACAAACTACCAACAAGCGTCATTACGGGGTGTGTGCTGTTCCCAAATAGATTGGACAATTACGGCTTACGGCATACGTAATTTAAAGGTCCTTTCTTTCTCGTCCAAATTAGAAATTCCCAATATGGATTTGTATTCTATATATATATATATGGATATAGATAACGGCAAATAAAAGTGGACAATGAGTAGACCTGCAACAAATAGATTAACACACCCGCACCACAAAAAAACACAAAAACTCTGACGTTACTTAATGTCAATTCCTCGCCTGCTTTTAAAAATTAATATTAGAAGTGCGTCATTTACTACGCTTGCTATACGATTACAATATAATGAATGGTTATACCAACGGAACGTTACAAGCCGTGCCAGACACAGTTAAAAAAAGACTCAAAATTTCTTTGTATTTGATTTTCTGGAAGAACGGTAGGTCGTAGAGACAAATTTTATGAACAAAAATTGTAGAGAACAATTATATCTACAATTTATCTCGTAGTAACGTTGAGCTGCGACCAAAATTGCACGAACTAGAGGGCGCTGGAATTTCTAAAAATCACTTTTTTCTTTTTTTTCACGATAAAACCTGATTTTTGAGGTATAATTTGAATGGGAAAGTTGTAGAGCTAAAAAATATCTACAAAATCGTTCATATACTTTTTTCTCGTACGATGCGCCATTACAGAGATACAGCGTTTTTATTTATTTTTTCATTCTTTTCATGTACCATCGACCAATCTCTTGACGATTTTTCGTAAATATGTCGTTTTCTATGCTCTGAACAACTTTTGGAGATATTAAAAGAGTTGTAGAGCATAAAATTATGTACAAATTTCACTTAAAATCATTTTCATTATACTATATTATTCTTAAAAAAGGTGATGAACTCGAGATGTATTTAGATTCGATTTCCGAAACACCATCACAATCAACTGTAACTTTAGATTATAATATTTGAATTTTACACATCGTACTTTGGCATCTATTCGCAGATGTTCTACAAACAATCAGACAGTTGTATCTTCATACAGCCGTCTCAGGCATAGTTATAGGTCAACTGATGCTGCGAGCGCAACAAATATGTAAACAAGCACGAATAAACATGTTTTGTCGCGTATCCTCCATGTCCTGCGAGATTTCTTTTTAGTTCATGGTCAGACAGCGATCATTTAACATGCGTCTTCGCATTTATTAGTGTAGTTTTGTGTTCAGAAAGAGTATAATAACAATGGGAGATATACAAATTTGTGCTTTTTGCAAGAAAAGTAGTGGCAAAATTTTATTATTCTCTGTCGAGACACTGAAAAAATGTCAAGCAATTCTAAAATTAAGAAAGCAACATAATCTTAAATACAAAGATATTACTTTACCAACCGAATATACAGAAAGTGGCTATCACAGAGAATGTTACAAGTCATTCACAGGACTCATGAAAAAATATATTACTTCTGACTTAGCAAGTTCTGAAAAAACTGTTGTGTTACATGAATCAGTAAGTGCATCTAAAGAAAATTCATCTCCAACCACATCGTTGATAAGTGAGTCGATCGAAGAGCAATCTCATTCACAGTCTTCATGCACAGAATCTTTACCAATGCCTAAAACAACTTTAATACATCACTCAATAGAATCACAACCCACAGATTCTCTAGTAAATTTCGACACTTCGCAATTTGGAGAAGTAAGTGAAAATAATGATTTAACTTCAGAAGTAAATACTCCCACCGAAAGCGATATTAGTATTGATAAGTATAATATTGCAGGTATATTCTGTGATAAAAAATTTAAGAAATTACGATCACAGAGGCTTCCAGACTGATAAAGAGCCATTCAAATCTGATATAACAGCTATCATAAAAAATCTTAAAGAGTATGAAGAATTATTTCATAGATTAGAAAAATTTACTGGCTCGAAAATATATTACCATACTGAATGTAAAGTAAGTTTTAATAATAAAATATCTTTATTAAGCAAAAAATTCTGAAAAAGTGCTTGGCATGACCATAGAGAATATCATCAAACAGTTTTTAATGAAATAAGTAACATCATTAAGGAAAATGTCATCAAGAAAAAGCGTTGTTATTCATTAGTTTATATATATATATATGAATCATATATTAATATATTGGAAAGAATTTTTGAAGAAAATTCTATGAAAATGGACGCTACTTATAGAGCACAGCATTTAGAAGATAAAATAAAGGAAGAATTTGATGGAGAAATAAAATTTTTTACATATTTTATTAATTCTGCGAGAATATCGTCTATCCCTGGCGCTTTATTTAGTTTAAGATCCCTAAAAGCTCTATCAAATTCCTCTCTTAATATTGAGAACCCTATTTCTACATCCTCTTCTTGGTCGTTCTCTAACTCATCCATATCGTCTCCCTTATATATATCTTCTAAATATCTTTTCCATCTATCTGCTATCTCAACTTTATTTATCAGAAGCTCATTATTCTCGTCTCTAATACCATTATACTTTTTCCTATCTTCCCCAAAAAACTTTTTAACTGCCCTGTAAGCCCTGTCTGTCTTACCTACTCTCAAATCGTTTTGTATTCCCTTACAATTCTCCTCCATCCATTTATTTCTAGCTTTTCTACACTCATGTACTATCGTATTTCTAACTGTATTATATTTTTGCTTACTTTCACTATCCACTTCTCTGAAAGGTTTAAGCTTTCTTCTATTCTCTATTGAATCTAATATCTCCTTTGTTACCCATGGTTTTCTCGCTTCTATTTTTTTCTTACCTATAGTCTGTGTTGCTGTATCATGTACAGTCAGTTTTATTTCTTTCCATCTATTTTCTACGTTCCCTCCTACAGCTATCTCTTTGCTCTTAATATCTAATACTTGTTTATATTCCTCTTTTACCCTACTATCATTAAGCTTACCTAGATCCCATCCCTCTCTTTTAACCTTCCTCAATTTTTTGAATTTTAGTTTACACTTCATTTTAACTAAGTTATGGTCACTATCTATGTCAGCCCCTGGATAACTACGACAGTTTTTAACTTGGTTTCTAAATCTTTGTTTAACTAAAATATAATCTATTTGGTATCTAGCCCTATCACCTGGCGCTTTCCAGGTATATCTTCTCCTAACATGTTGTTCGAATAGGGTGTTTACAGTTACTAATCTATGTTCCTGGCAAAACTCAACTAATCTTTCTCCTCTATCATTTCGTCTGCCATACCCAAATTTTCTTACCATTTTTCCCTCACTACCTTCTCCCACTGACGCATTAAAATCGCCCATAACTATTAAATTCTCATCTCCTTTTACTTTTCTCACTATACTATTTATATCCTCGTATACCTTTTCTACTTCCTCATCCTCGTACTGAGTTGTTAGCATGTAAACCTGTACTAAAACAGTGTCAGTGGGTTTTGTACTCAATCTAACCATAATTATTCTATCACTAAATTGTAAGTACTCTTTAACTTTATGCCCTAATCTTTTACCTAACACTATTTCTACGCCTGCCTGTCCATTAGTTGAAGAAGTTGTAATTATTCTATAATTATCTTTCCAAAAGTCATTCCTATCTGGCCATCTCACCTCACTAATACCTAAAATGTCCAGCATTTCCTTTCTCATTTCGACTAATAAATTCGCTAACTTATCTACTCTAAGTAATGACCTTACATTCCAAGTCCCTATCACTAAATCGAACTGTTGTTTTATATTCTTACGATGACGAGCACCAAGTACCCCCTCCCGGAGATCCGAATGAGGGAGTATTTTACCTCCGGACAAGAATTTTACTTGTGAGCTCTCCATCATATGTATTTCGTGTTTTAGGCCACGCACCCTGGGAAATATTGTGGTAGGCTCCCATATCTTTCCACAACGCAGTTTTAAAGATTTTAGCAAAAGCCGTATCCGTCACGGTCAACCCCAACAAGCTTTAAATTATTGAGGATCGCCCTGAGACCAACCGACCCTCCTCCAATATCTTTTAGCCAGCAAGGCTGCTGCCCTTGCTGCGCCTTTTAATCGCCTTTTACGATAAGCAGGCTTACTATAGTAGTATTCTTTATCCCCTACTATAGGGAAAGCAATATGTATATACATTACAATATATATATATATATATATATATATATATATATATATATAACAAAGATTAAGTTATTCTAAAAATCATAAATGTATTCACAACTTACCTTTACCACATCGGGAGACTCCAAAATTTTTTTCAAATCAGCTGCAACCATTCTGCGACACATCTGTACATCAAATATGTATACCCGACCATCTACAGTTGCAATTTGCATTAAGACGACTTCTTCAGAGTGTCCTAAATCTACGCATTTGCAATCAAAAGCTATTCTAATTTTATTTGGAGTAAAAGGCCAGTCATCCTCAGCATCTTGTGCATTACGCTTTTGAACTGTGCCAAAAATATCTTTGATAATAGTTTGACATTCTTGTGTAGATGATATATAATGAATTTTCGAATTTTTATTCCATTGAAGTTCTTGTTTGGTTTTGTATGCAAGTTTGGCTCTCCAGGCCATCAATCCGGTTTTAAGTTTTTCATATTGTAAGCCTTTGAGATCAGCATGCAATGCAAGAAAATCTAATATTCGTTTTATTATTCCTGAATCAGTATATCCATCCGAAGTGCAACGTACTGAATACAAAAGTGGTTTATAGTAGTTATAATTCTTCTTCTTTTAATTCGGTCCGATTATTTATCAAACATTTATTTGCACGATACCATATTAGTGCTTTATGTGCAAAAAGATCACATGCTTCTGCAAAAAGTTGAAAGTCTGACATATTTCTAGCAATTTTTAATTCTTCGACCCGTTCTAAAAATGCGTTTACCGAAGTATCGCCATTAAATGTTATTCCCCATTTTGCAACTGGAGTAACCTTATAAACTACAGAACTATTATGAGATAAATTTTGATTATTATTTTGAAAAGATTTATTTATATTTTGCGTGTGCTCGTCTACGGCCCTAATTTTTTCTTGTTTTGCTGTAGATGATGCTAAGTCTAGTTTTTTGTCAAATTCGATCAAGTCTACGTTATTTATGTCAAATATTTCTGTTTCCTTTCGTTCTAGTTCGTCTAAAATTGGTTTATCCTCTTTGGAAGCAATTTGTGTTTTTGTCTTTATAATGTCATTTCCTACTTTACGAAAAGATTCAATTAAATGTCCTAACTCTAATTGTAAATTCTTCCTAATTTTTTCATCATTATCGTCAGCTGGTAAACTTCTGGACAGTCTAGAATAACAATATGCAAATTTTGTTTCTATTCTTACTTTATTACTGTCATAATTTAAAACATTTAAATCTGAAATATATTCATGTAAAAGTGTTAAGACATTTTAACAACTGTCACATCTTCAGTAAAATCAAATGGATAGTCAAAATCTTCATCTGGTTCAGTTTCTAATCTAATCGCTTTTCGTAAGGTTTTTCTTAAATCAGTTACTGTCATATTTTCCGTGTTTATTCCTCGTACAGTTATTTCATAAATTAATTCATCTTTTAATAACCTATCAACACTCTATGTAAATTCCATCTTTGAATTAAAGAATGTGTACAATGCTATCATAAAATTCTATTTAAAAAGTAAGAAAATATATCTCAAAAAATTTCTTCACAATTATTTCATACTAGATTTTTTTCTTTTTCAAATGCCACACATATTTTTGAAAGGTTGTAGTTTATATAAAATTGATAATGAAATAAGCAAATAAAAAATTTTAATTCTTCAAAAAACAAGACCCAAGGACGTTGGGCGTCAAGAATTTTGTTACAATAGTAATCCCAAAGACGTTGGGCGCCAAGAATTTTGTTACAGGCGGAAAAGCTACTACGTATGCAAAATTATAAAATGGGGCGGCCTGTAAAACAAAAATTAAAGGGGAGTCACCGGCACTAGCTAGCGGAAGGTCGTGGATCATATAGAGGGTTAAAATTTTGAAAAAAGGGTTAAATTACTTTATAATATACTACAAAAGATTTGGCACTTACCTTTTATAAAATATTGTGGCTTAGTGACAATTGCCAAGGGCGCCAGACAAGTCGAGAATGTCCAAATGTTCGTACAAAACCTTGAGAGACTTGTCATCCCAAGGAGGACAATTGTTCCTTTTAATCAATTCCTCACTTTTTTTCTACTTATAAAACTTCCATGAAAAAAAAAAACTATTGACTTAATCAACGGCAAACAAAGCTATTTAATTCACAGAGCAAGAAACGTGAACCTCTTACATTCATTGATTTTAAGTTAGAAATTTAAGTGAATAGGTGGCTATGGAATTTATGAAAATTTTGAGTACATAAGTAGTTCCCAAACACTTGTATATGAACGAAAACTTATATTATAAATCGTACACTAAATTAATCCTACGGTTTATGGCCAAAACGTCCTAACAAATAAATTAACTAAAAATTGGTCATGCTACTTAACTATAAAAACTTACTTACTAAAAATTGTCCATTGTTTGAGGGTTTGTTTTCCAACGTAGAACAGTTCTTAAATTGGGGAAGAATCTCGCTTGTTGCTTCTGTTTGTAATTTTTAAATAATTGAGTACCACACGAACCCGGCAGAATCTTCTTGACAATATCACTTAACTTGTGCGTCACACGCCTACAAGTTTTTTTTAATAGTTACCTTGTATCACTATAAATCCGCGAACATATGGGCATAACCCTCGCGACCTGGAAGAGTATCACTCCTTTCCAATTTTTACAATCGTGATACGAAGTGAAATATTATAGCTGTGATGCCGGAGAACGCTACCCGCGAACTACGTTTCTTTCTACTTCTTGACCACGGACAGCCCCATTGGAAAAACTCTCCGTCTTTTGGCTAAGCCTTGAGTTATATAGACTAATTCCTACCCTAATAATTATGTACGTCATTTCCTGTTATCCAATGACTGAACAGAACCTCCCACAAAACAAGATTTCAGAAACCAAATCCAACCCCTTTTTAGATGAGAGTCACGGAAGCAATTATTTTCCCAAGGGTTTAAATTATATTGTCCCTTCTACGAATTTCTTAATTATTGAAATGTGGATCATACCTATGGAGACAGTAGTCTGCGATTAACAAAGACCGGCTAATCTACTTGAGCCGAAATGGATTTTAAATACAATGGATGTCTCCAGACTACTTAAAATTACTTGTAATATTTGAACAAATCAAATTGGAAATAGTTTTCGCTATTTATGTTTCGTTTCCTATAACCCGCTGTCAATCAACGAAAGTATTAAGAAGGTTAAGCTTTTCAAACTGAAATTGGTTTCCTTTATTTACGCTAAAAGATACTATTACATTTTAATTTTATCAGATTCGTCAGTCTGTAACCGACCTAAACTCTAAGAGGTTTAGTGTATTTGATTTACCAGGAAGGGTAGACCTTTAAAAGCTGAAAACCGCTGGAATTTAGTAGCCTATTTGTAAAGCTGGTCTTTTATTATAAGGGAGCCTGACTAAATATGAAGTAATTTATTGGTGGAAATTTTTGTCTATACTTTATTCAAGTTACTGAATTTTAATTAATTGATCTGTTTATTCGTTAACATTACAAAATAATGTTACATACCTTGAAATTTGCTGGGTTATTAAATATACAAAAGTACTAGTATCAATAATAGAATAAACGTAGCTAAGTAAATACTAAAATTAGCGAATTTATAGCGGTAATGTCGACAAATAATATTGTTAGAAATTTTAAATGTTACACTACTTCGGTTCGCCAGTGCGGTATCTCCATCTGTACTCGCAAGTGCAGCACATGCTGCAGTTCAAAGATTCGGTTCGCCTCCGTGGACTGTTACGTGCCAATAAATTGGCACTAAACATTCCCTAGTTTTAGCTTTGATGTGCGGAAGTTTTCGCGCCTTAAAATTTAAAAGACTTGGCGTATATTTCCGTCACGTCAGAGTGCGTTTGCGCCAGATCGCGCGACGCGAGTGGCGGAGAAAAAGTGGGGAGAAGTGTTTCCGTGAGACTCTGTAACGTGGCTTTTTTCCTTGGACCTTCGTGAACAGCGGTTTGGTCAGGTATCGTATCGTGACTTTATCTTATATCTATGTAGATCCTTGCCTTGCTTATCTGTTTATCGCCCTTATACCATGTTTCCTTATCGCTTCCCTGCATAATTAGGTGCTAAATTAGTAAGCAGCCTAGGGAGAACCGGAGGCCACGACCCTAGATGAACGAGTCTTGGTAGCAACTGCGACTGCCGGAGCTGGTCCGCGCGCTTTGGAAGAGCGTTGGGCGTCCCCCCCCCGTTAATTGCCTAAAAAGGGTCAGCAGTAGCCCTGATGGACTTCAACAGAAGCCAACTTTAACTCAGGGACATATTCACGTGAGTATTTCGCTGCTATAAACTATTGTCGTAAATTTATATTTTCCAATAATTGCGTATTAAATTTGTACATTGGTGACGTCATTGACAGATGGGCGCGCCGAAATCTGTACAAAGATTAGCGTTACCAACCGCCCGTGGCGTCGCTTTTTCCGCGCTTGCGCGATGTATTTACGACTTTTAAATTGTAAGAATTATGAACTTTAAAGTGTATGAAATGGGCTCTTTAAACTGTAAGAGGACTTCGTTACGGTGATCATGACCAGGGGCAAGGCTCGTCTCGGTCACTCATTGTGCATGCGTGCACACGAGACACCACTGGAAGCCCGCGTTGGACGAGCTCCGTTCGGACGTCCAAAGCGCCGATATCCTCCGGGTTACCCCTCAGGACCACCCTAAGCGGCTTGTCGTCCTGGAGACGAACAATATGGTAATTTTCGTCCCGTTCAGACAGAAAAGCTGTGATTCCACGGTAGTCGGTCGGAGTCGCCGGTGTAATGCTGATTCCGTCCTGTGTTATGTGCTCTGGTAAAGTATAAAATACGACGACCAAACTACGCCGCAATCGCCACGTACTTGTCCTTGTGAGGGACGATCGTGCTGGTGGTGGTGGTGGGAGGCTTCGGGCCGCGATAGGTTCTTGCTACTGATGACACCGGAGTCTGCTTCTTCTGGCTGCTTGGCAATTGGTTCCAACCGATTCGCCGCGGGCACGTCGGCAGCGGTGGACGTCTTGGACTGCTTCGTCGTCTTCTTCCGTCATCAATGGCGCGCTTGCGCAGGTCCTTCGCTTCGCCGTCAGGTGTCAACGTAATGTCTTCGCGCTCTATAGTTTCGTTAAAAGACGCGGGTAGCAGTGCAAGTACTACGCCCACGCAAGTTAATAAAGCATCCCTTTTAGACGCGCACAATCGGTTAAATTACTGCCAGAGTAGCAGACTCACTAGCTCGTTCAGCGCTCAAGGTATCTTAAGCGTAATAATTCGAACCAACGCTTGCGTGTTGGATTGTGGTGGAGGTGAAGGCATCTTATTGCAAAAGCAGGGGCATCAGTAAGGACACTGCACCCATGCGTTACCAATGAGCTCTTTCGGGTTCTACTACGTTGGTCCGGGTCGATTACCTACAGATTGGCAAACTCACCAACACGTTCACACTCCAAGATGTCTTAGGCTAAATAATCGAAACCGAAATTAGTAATGGAACTTACCAGTATTCAGCTCTACAAAAGCACGGAAGTTAATAAAAACTTCTGCACGTTCACAGAACTAAACACGACGCGATTCTTCTTTAATGCAATAAAAAGTGCAAAGCTTCGATGTATCGGTTTTTTTAAGGCGCGAAAAGAACGAATGTTTGCACGCGTTTACAGAATCGTTTTCAGTTTAACAAAGGCGCGAAAGCTAATAAAAGCTCCCGCGCGATTGCAAAACTATTCTCTTTTAATGTATTTGCGTTCTTATAAAAATGCAAAAACAATTAACTGCTTCTGCACGCCTACAAAAACCCTCTGAATTCTAGAAAAGCACGAAAACTGTTTAGAGTTCCCGTGCGTTTAATAGAATCGGTTATGATGAGACGATGTCGTAGTCGTTGATTCTGACGAACGTTGACCGTTGAACCTAATAATTCTGGAATGTATTATTTACTTGAAGACTCTCTCGTTGGACTACTCCGTTAGAATTATACATTTTTGTCTAACCAATGAAAAAAGAAATAAAGGTTATCTTGCTGTCCTAATGATAGCTGACTCAAGATATTTCATTTACAAATTAAACTACGCTAATCTATAACTACTGTCTTCGATCATCTGTACTTTATCGTTGCGGTCACGTCGTAGTCCACGGCTGTCCTAATGAGGGGGTTGTCGTGAAGAGCCATTCCATCGGAGGCCTTCCTTGCAGCTGCCTTGATGAATTTCACCATTGTTGGGATGTTGACGTCGGAATGGAGCTGGTCGTTCCTCACGTACCATGGAGTGTCGAGTGCCATGCAAACGTTCTTTGATTGGACGGTTTGCAACCTCTTGATATGGGACTTGGTTGCGTAGCCCCACCCTGCCGATTCATAGGTCAGGGTCGATTTGATGATGGTCTTGTAGAGCTGGCTTCTTCTGTTGAATAGCGGGTATAGGTTGGCTGTTGCCGCATTAGCTCTGTAGGTACTGCTGGCGATGTGGGTTCCCCAGGTGAGTCTTCAGTCGATGGTAAATCCCAAATACTTAACCCTCGTCTTCCATGGAATGGCCTCGTTGAAGATCACGATATGCTTGCCTGGTCGGAACTTCCTCCTAGTAAGGAATATGGCGCAGTTCTTGTCCGGGTTGACGTTTGATCAACCAGGTTCGAATCCGGCTGTCTAAGGCGATGACGGCTTTATGAAGTCTTCTTATTGCTAACCAAGGGGCTAGTCATTTGGTGGCTATGGCGGTGTCATCGGCGTAGAGAGACAGGTGGGTGTCACTAGTTTTCGGCACGTCGCAAGTGAACAGCAAGTAGAGTAGTGGTGAAAGGAGCGAACCCTGAGGCACGTCAGCTTCCGTCTGTCAAGTTGAAGAACGAGAACTGCCTATCTTCACTTGAAATCTTCTTCGGTTCAGAAACGATGCGATGAGTCTTGCCAGTCCTTGGCGCATGTCCAACACTAGTAGCTTGTAGAGGAAGGAGTCCCTGATGCCACACTCGGTCGAAGGGCTTGGAAGATGACGCCGGTTAACTGATACGAAAGTTCTTCGATTGGACGGTTTGCAACCTCTTGATATGGGACTTGGTTGCGTAGCCCCACGCTGCCGATGCATAGGTCAGGATCGGTTTGATGATGGTCTTGTAGAGTCTGATCTTTTTGGCGATGTCGAGTTGGCTTTTTCTGTTGAATAGCGGGTATAGGTTGGCTGTTGCCGCATTAGCTCTGTAGGTGCTGCTGGCGATGTGGGTTCCCCAGGTGAGTCTTCAGTCGATGGTAAATCTCAAATACTTAACACTTATCTTCCATTTAATAGCCTCGTTGAAGATCACGACATGCTTGCCTGGTCGGAACTTCCTCCTAGTAAGGAATATGGCGCAGCTCTTGTCCGGGTTGACGTTGATCAACCAGGTTCGAAACCGACTGTCTAAGGCGATGACGGCTTTCTGAAGTCTTCTTATTGCAAACCCAGGTACTAGTCATTTGGTGGCTATGGCGATGTCATCAGCGTAGAGAAACAGGTGGGTGTCACTAGTTTTCGGCACTCGCAAGTGAACAGCAAGTAGACTAGTAGATTTGTCCGGGTTGACGTTAATCAACCAGGTTCGAAACCGACTGTCTAAGGCGATGACGGCTTTCTGAAGTCTTCTTATTGCAAACCCAGGTGCTAGTCATTTGGTGGCTATGGCGATGTCATCGGCGTAGAGAAACAGGTGGATGTCACTAGTTTTCGGCACGTCGCAAGTGAACAGCAAGTAGACTAGTAGTGAAAGGCACGTCAGTTTCCATCTGTCGAGTTGAAGAACGGGAACTGCCTATCTTCACTCGAAATCTTCTTCGGTTCAGAAACGATGCGATGAGTCTTGCCTCTCCTTGGCGCATGTCCAACACTAGTAGCTTGTAGCATCAGGAGTCCCTGATGCCACACTCGGTCGAAGGGCTTGGAAGATGACGCCGGGTAACTGATACGAAAGTTCTTCGATTGGACGATTTGCAACCTCTTGATATGGGACTTGGTTGCGTAGCCCCACGCTGCCGATGCATAGGTCAGGATCGGTTTGATGATGGTCTTGTAGAGTCTGATCTTGTTGGCGATGTCGAGCTGGCTTCTTCTGTTGAATAGCGGGTATAGATTGGCTGTTGCCGCATTGGCTCTGTAGGTGCTGCTGGCGATGTGGGTTCCCCAGGTGAGTCTTCAGTCGATGGTAAATCTCAAATACTTAACACTTATCTTCCATTTAATAGCTTCGTTGAAGATCACGACATGCTTGCCTGGTCGGAACTTCCTCCTAGTAAGGAATATGGCGCAGCTCTTGTCCGGGTTGACGTTGATCAACCAGGTTCGAAACCGACTGTATAAGGCGATGACGGTTTTCTGAAGTCTTCTTATTGCTAACCAAGGGGCTAGTCATTTGGTGGCTATGGCGGTGTCATCGGCGTAGAGAGACAGGTGGGTGACACTAGTTTTCGGCACGTCGCAAGTGAACAGCAAGTAGAGTAGTGGTGAAAGAAGCAAACCTTGAAGCACGTCAGCTTCCATCTGTCGAGTTGGAGAACGGGAACTGCCTATCTTCACTCGAAATCTTCATCGGTTCAGAAACGATGCGATGAGTCTTGCCAGTCCTTGGCGCATGTCCAACACTAGTAGCTTGTAGATGAGTTCCTGATACCACACTCGGTCGAAGGGCTTGGAAGATGACGCCGGTTAACTGCTTTCTGTTGAAACCATTGGTGATGAACTCCACGAGATGCAGGATCCTATATACGGTTGAATGGTCGGATCTGAAGGCGAACTGCTCATTGGGGACACCCGCTCGCTGATCGACTTCGTCTCGTAGGCGTCGAAATACGACACCTTCCACTAACTGACCGAGAACCGATAGGGGACTGATGGGGCGGTAGTTTTGCGGGAAGATCGCAGCCTGTTCAGGCTTCTGTAACGAAATTACGTTTGCGCACTTCCAGGGTACAGGGAAACGACGCAGACGTAATATGGCGATAAGTATGACCAGTAACATGGTTTTGGCTGTTACCGGAAGTAGTTTGATGGCTTTGGCTGGGATGCTGTCGGGACCTGGTGCCTTCCGGATCTTCGCTCTTCTGATGAGCTTTCTCAACTCTTGTGGAGTCACGTAAAGTAGGTGTTGGTTGTCTTCGTTTTCGTTTTTGTCTAGGTAGCATGGAAGCTCTGTTCACTCTCTCTATCCAGTTGAGATTGGACTCGGCGTAGCTCAAGGTGAACTGTCGTTCCAAATGGTCTGCAAAAGTTTTGCCCTTATCCTCTTCTGTGTAGGCCATTCCATTCTCTCCGTGGATTGGCGGCATGGGTGCCGACTTCCTCTTCAGGATCTTCACCATCCGCCAGACCGAATGGTCGTTTTCTTCTAGGGACTCGATCTTCCTTCTCCACTGCTCGTTCCGGGTTCCTGAAAGGAGACGCTTGCCATGTGACATAGGTCGTAGTAGGCGTTCCGGTCTTCTGGGTCCCAGGAGCGCTGGTAGTTCTTCCTGGCACGGTTCTTTTCCCTGATGAGCTATCTGGCGTCGACTGCGATGCTGTATAAAATCACTCAGGGTAAAATCAAACCGCCGATGAATTATTCGACATTAATAAAACAAGACGGTACATACACAAAAGACTGGGGGAAAACTGCGACACTACTATTATAAACACCTTTGCCTGATGACAACGTTCAAGACGATACTGGCGAACAACGACTCAGACGAAAAGGAGCAATTGACAGAAACAACGTAGGTAACCGACCATGGGACAGACAGGATGACAACTTAGTTCCTGTCGCAGAAGACGAAGTGAGATACGCACTATGCCAATCGAAGAGCAGGAAAGCACCCGGACCGGATGGAATCCTTGCGGAGATTGACATAGCGCTATAAGATAAATTAACACCGACGCTAACAGCATTGTTCAATGAATGCATACAACAAGCTGTTTTTCCAAACATCTGGAAGTAGGCGAATGTCGTAATTATCCCTAAAGGGACAGGTAAAGGCCCCTAACAACCAGGCCCTTACCGACCCATATGCCTTTTGAACACCCTTGGATAAAAGTACGAAAAACTACTATGTAAACGACTGCAGGACCACAGACAAACCACAGGGTACACCCAAGACGTACACAGAGAAAAATCTAATCTGTATTTAACATGAATCATTTTGATTCAACACAATACTGTGTTTAAATAGCCTTAACACAAACTAGTATTGATTGTAACTACTACCTATAATTAGCATCTAAGCCGAACATTTTCTTAAGTTAAGAATAGAGTATGGTTGAAACTCAAGTAAAGGCTGAGGTTGATTTGCAAGATCAGTCTGTGTGTAGCAATAAGATTAGACTATTCTTGCAATAAATTGTGTTTATATTTTACACTAAATAATGTTTACTCATACAGACAGTTAACTATATTCCACTTAGCAAAGCACTTATGTCGAAGTAACAAATCAATACCATTGTTTCTAAAATATAAAATGTTAAATTGAATTTAGAATTGTCTTTGTTTCAACAGAAGTAGATGGTTATGGCAACCAAAACCGTAAGCTTATTTCAACAGAAGTAGATGGCTGTGGCACGCACCATAACCCTTATTACAAAGAGAAATTTGTGATACTATTGTTCAATAGTTCCACATCAAATGCATTTGCTACAGGTACAACATAAACTTCTTCCACGACCCCAGTAACTGTAGAAGCCAAAGAAGTGTCAGTATCGCTCAAAGTTCAAATTTACTTTCAAATTCAGTGTCGTTTTCCTAAAATTCCTAAAATTACCATAATACTTTCAACATACCAAGCTTATAATCAAGGCATTTTTTTGAAATTCTATAAATGTTTCAAAAATTGTAATCGATGCCCCAAAAGTGGAATAAGTTCTTGAGTTTGTTCATCAATTAATTGGTGAAGGTCGCTTGTCGTAATTTCATAAGCTGAAATTTCATTATTACAATGCATAGCTCCTGTAAGACCTACACACTATGCTAATTAAAGTAAGAAGTGACTACTGCACACCTAAGAATTCCGAATTTGCAATCTGTAAGGTTTTCCTTTGGTGGTTTGCAGAAATAATGTTAACGTTATGTTTCTGATGGAAATGTTTTACTGCTAAAAACAAAGTAGCAAACCTCTAGATATTTTGTTTAAACATCTGCAAATTCAGAAATGCAACTCACTGTCAATAAAGCATTAACATTTCTAAAATTCTAACTAAAGTTTGAGGTTATAAATTTATGGTAAACCTATGAGCAGTCAAAAAACATGTTTTACACTAATTTATGATATTAGAATGCAATATAGATAAAAACATCAAACAAAAACTTACTGTTAAATGTTTGGATTAATTGTGGTAGGTTCCAATCCTTTAACAAATTTTCCATTGCATATATGTACTGCGTATTACAGATACACACAAGCGCACCAATACAACATCCCACCAGAAACTATCAGTAGGACGATGGGCAAAGCGTAGATGAGGATGGGACTGTGACATTCCTAATACATTAGATCAAGTATAGTTATAGTTGTTAATATTTGATGATCTCTTTGAAATTACTTGATTCAATAATTATATTACTGAACCAATGTTAAGTTTGTTGATATAAGAATAGTTGATTTTAAATTAAATTTTTAATGCGGCTGTTTGAGTGAACTACAACAATAAGTTGCAATAAGAAACGTACAGCGTTAGCCAAGAATAATTGTTCAGTTAATTTAAATGCAGGGGCTATTATTAATATAATATTATTTACTGTTGCGGGTACAGCTTGTATAATGTTGAAATTCAACAGTATGCCGTTGTTTGAATTAAAGAAAGAGTTGTATTTTAAAGAACTATACTTTTCTAAATCAAGAGTAGTTGCTCTTTGATACGACACCAATATGTCAAGTATACAATTATTCTTAAATATAGTTTAGATTTGTTTCTGTATACGGCTTAACAGAAAACAAATCGATCGAGGACGCCATAAACCAAGCCATCAGCAATCAGACAAGAAATACGTCCTATTAATATTAGTGGACATAGAAGGTGCATTTAATAACCTTTGGTGGCCTTCACTTTTTACCAGACTTACGATCATAAACTGTTGATCACAACTATACCATTCTTTCAGGAGCTACTACAGAGACAGGTACGTAACCCCACACGGCACAGAGAGCATTACCAAACATATAAACAAGGGTTGCCCGCAGGGCTCTGTATACGAGCCCCTATTTTGGAATATTGTAATGGATGAACTCCTGGAAAAGTTGGACACCGTTGACGAAGTGTTGTCGACGATTGCATACGCCGACGACATCTTGCTGGTGGTTGAAGGCAATTCCAGAAGGGAAATCAAACAAAGCTAACATAGCCCTAACCCAAACACAAAGTTCGTTCAAAACCAACAAAATGACCACAATACATCAAAAACTACATACCTTGTGATGAAGGGAACCCTGGCAAGGCAGGCCACCATCAAACTAGACGGTGTAAATATAAGTAGAACACAAAACACAAAATATCTGGGCTAAAGATCAGACGAAAAGCAGAATTATTTAACACATATAAACATCGTGTGTGCAAGTGCAACTTCTGCAATGCCGAACATCGTAACCCTGAACCGAAGGACATAAGATACCACTTAATTGCGTAAGACTTTATGTCAACAGTGTGCTCTGCTCGCGACTATGGTATCATACATCGCGAGCGCTTAGGGACATCGCCTTAACACAATCAAACCTAGACAAAAATTAACAGTACAAAACGAAATGTTTTACTACGATTGATGGGGGGCTTATGGGACTACTGCACATGTACTGGTGGGAACTATGCCCTTGGACCTAGTAGTGAAACAGCGAGCTGCAATGTACTATCTTACACACAATGACAACTAACAATTTGTTACGTACCGCAGCCAAAGGCGTAGTCGTTTGTACAGTACTTCATTCAAGAATCTATTTGTATAGATTTTGCTCTTTATATTTAAATACGACCTCATATATGATACGTTGCTATAGAGATTGTGAACATCAACTAGTTATTCAAATCTGCTTCGATGCGAATTTGAAAGTTTGTTGGAATTGATTGTAGTCCGTATCTTGTTTAATAAAAGCTGTCTTAATATATTTTGTATTAGTTCTACTTACGTTACGTGATTGCATTCTGCTCTTCGAAATGTTGATTGGCTTTATCAATTGACAAAGACTTGCTATGAATTCTACACACACCTGTTTTGATAACGTGTTGTGAATTAAACTTTGCTTGTGATGAAAGAACATTCTTTATTTTTTTGCTAAATATAACGAACAATATTCATGTTTCTATAAAAACAAATTCTTTGTTTGTCATGGTTTTACTATAGATATTTCCTCTTGGATTTGCACATGGGGAAGTTGACGCTGTGAGTGTCTTTGGAGCGATAATCTTCTCGAGTGGTAAGCTAATTTGCAGTTTACAAATTGTACATTTATTTGTGCATTCCTTAATTCGTAAGGATGTTTCACCGCCGCATAGATGGTTGATATTCACTGGGTCCAGCTGTCCGTCCTATCGATGTGTGCAGCAAAGCCACCTTATATGTCCATCTGGTGAGTCCTACCCTTACTACCGCTTTTATTTTAACCTTGTGGTCTACGTGATAGGCTTCTGCCTATTTATAGTCACTACAGGAAAATTTATTTATCTTGTTACCTCATAAATTAAGGAGTAAATATAATTAAATCTACTCCAAGGGAATCATCGTCTTACCGCACGACGCTACGACACGAGTAGCCTGTATAGATTGGTCCACAAATTTTAGTGTGTTGTTTCTGTATTTGAACAAATTTTATACCGTTCATTCTAGTAATACTTGCCAAGTCTGCGGTTATGTTCTTGATTCAACTGGCCATTAGTATTGTTAAAATATTCTAAATTAAAATTTCAAGTATTTATTCTATACATGCGTACTGCTATATGTAAATAGTTAGTATTAGTTTTAACTTTGAATTACGGCCGTTTGGCGCATGGCGAGAACGTCTTCCTTGGTGACAAAAAATTGCCATATATTTTGTTTACTTTAATTGTACTATTCTCCTGTGACGTATGACGCCAATGCAATAAACGGCCAGTTTCCCGCTGTACGCCACCGCTGTGTCTTTTAATATCCTAATTTTAATTATGCTACGACTAGCTCAGTTTAATTCACACAGAGTGCACAACGTTACGATAACAAATAATTTACCCCTTTTTCTAATACTTTTTCTATTTTTAATGAGAAAAACAAAATCTACTAATGTTTTTATGAGAAAGAAAATATTATCTACACTTCACAGCTTAATATGTTGTACTATATGATAAAATCAATCCCTGAATCAAATAATCATAATATTTAAATTGTTTATCCCCAAAAATTATAGATCCCTTTCCTTAAGTTAAAGCCAGCAAAATGTCACTATATCTTACTGGAAAATTTCTGAACGTTCAAAACCCTTTCCCTCTTTACGTAAATTTTCACGTATAAAAAGATTTTTGTTGACTCTTTACAAAATATTCAGATATAATAAAATATAGTCAATGTTCAAAATAAAAAGAAAATAATGCCTTATGCTAGATATCTCTGACCTGTAGTTTTCCTGGTGCGTCTTTGTTCTCCCTGGATCTGCTACTGCGTGCAGTGGATCAGCATCCCTTGATTACTTTTAATTGAGTTGTTTCATTCACTCCTTATAACAATGCTCTGTTTTGTGCTCCTTCACGTGGATTTAAACCAATAATTTTATTCAGACTTCTTCCCAACTTAGTTAGTTTCCCCGTTTAATCAATAATTCCAATTTACCCAGTCTTACTTGGATTTATGTAGATTTACCCCTTTGTTTCTTAAGTTTCTTAGATTTGCATAGAGTTTCTTATGGTTTTCTAGAGTAGCTTAGAGTTTCTTAGAGCCCTACATTACAAATATTTAAAATTAATTAATTAATAGACTTCTACTCACGTTTTCCAGCAAACGGTAAACTTGTATTATATATTCTTCGCTAATTTTAACTTTGAAATTTTTAACGTCACGTTTCCAAATATTTAATTATTCAATTTCACTTGTTGCGTAAGTTTTTTTACTGTAAGCGACGTCAACTGTTGTCGGTTTGAATGAATACTCTCTGCTTAACAAATTCGCCTGTTATATAAGCACCGCTCCATCTACAATTCATAGGTTATCGGCATTGTTTTGCTCTGGGTAGAACATGAGTTGGGGTCGGGGTTGGATTACGACAAAAAATATAGTGAATATGGCGCCACCTAATTCTTGAATACAATGAAGACCTAATTTTAGTGTATTTGTATAAGGGGAATGCGGAAACCTATGCTCAAATACCGCTGTACAAAAAATATGACGTGAACATAACCCTTACAAATGCTTACCTTCTGGCTCGATATTGATTGTTAAAGATGCACTGCTACACCTGTAATCAAATTAAACCAAGACTAGCACAGTTTGTGCATTCTGTTAATTAATTCAAAAAAGTTTATAATTACTAAGAATCAAACCTCATTCATTCCAACTAATAATCATAGACATGACCGAAATGAATTTCTATTCTCTCAAGTATCAGTTGAAGATTATTTACAATGATTTCACATAACAAATTTACTTCAAAAAATTCGACTAAGTTATAGTTAGGAAAAATATGTACTTATATACACAATAATTTTCTCAACACCTATATCTCACAAAAATTTGATAGTGTTGTTATTTTTACATTATAAAAATTTAGCAATGATTATTTTTGTTGATGTTCAAACTTGATTATTACGAATGACTAAAGGTATACTACAGAATTTTATTAGCCTTCGGTAATACTACTTAGAGACTTCACATTTAAATTGTATTTTAAAATATTTTAATTAATAAATATTGTAGAGCAAAATGAAACAATTTAGTTATTTGAACTTAGATAATTTTATATTCAAATAATAGCTTCAATTTTGTTAGTCCTGAAAGTTAACCCTTAATATACATATATACTGCCCTCTGTAATCTTTACATTTGTACTAATGAAAAATGAAAGTGAAGTTTATCAGGTTCTCTTCACAAATAACAAAGTTATCCAGAGGTCAACAACATAACAAACTAGAAAATTTCCACGTCGAACAAATTAAAAAACCCTACTTGTTTGTCATTCCAAATGTTGTTACAACTTGACGTACTTAAAGAGCATTAATTACATACCAGATGTTTATCCATCAAAAGAATAATTGCGATGTACTTGAACCATTTTCGGAATATTTAATGATAATTGATATCTTCTTGTTACAATCATAATCAGGTTAGAATTCTCCAAAATCACATAAATTAAATAATCTTGTTACAGAATATCAAACGAACATCACGTGTATCCACGTCAAGTAATTTGCATGCTGTTCAAATGCCAACTATTTTCATTTACGTCTTGTTTAGTGCAAACATATTCTGTGAAACGTCGACATAGAGTGCACTAACAAAGACGACTTCACTTTAAATCGACTTCTTTTTCACATGGTTCCAACACCAAGTATAACCACTTGATGCCATGTTCTTATAACAAGAACGAATTTTTAAAGCAACAGCCCAGGTGAAAGTGCCGTGCTCTGACGTGTCCTACCGCTTGACAACAGTTACAACTATCTTTATAATTATAGAAGGAGGGAGATCTTATAATGACACTTGTAAATGGTATTTTGTGTCACCGCTCAACTTGTAATTTATGCTCGCGGTTTTAAAGCTTATGTTAGATTAAACAACATGTAATAAATATTACGTAAAAATGTGTAGAGATATTAGGCTTGAATTGACCTTCTATAAAAATAATAATATAAATATTTGTCAAAATATTGCGGGAAAATAAACTTGTTACAATGTTACCTTCGACTGTTATTTCATACAGTTTCCCTGCAAATTTATTTGCTTGATCTTTTCAATTGCAAGCAGTAATCGACTAACTTTGGTAGTTTCTACAGTATTTTCATGAGGTCTAAAAGGTAATCAGTAATTAAAGACCAAATTTAAATCATTTAAATGTTCTTCCTTTTGTTCCAACACCGACTAAGATTCTCCAACTCTCTGAATTCAACGAACACATCTAGCAGCAGATGCTGGGGAACACGGGAACAGAGAAAAAAATCTACATGGTATAAGTATAGGAAGAACTAGGCTGTGAGATTAGTGTGTAGGTAATTATACTGAAAAAATTAATCGGTATTTACCTATGAAAATTATGCGCCCCATATGTCTCGCTAACCAATCTGATTCGTTTTCTCCAAGGTTAAAAATGTGTGAGACCGTAGCAACGTATTCCCTCAACTTTGTTCTAGTGATTAACTCTGGATGCCATAAGTTAGCTTCATTGCATGCCGCTTTTAAGCATTCGCACCCACATAAATGTCCATTTTCTGTATGTATTGGGCAAAAAATATACGGATTTTTATTTGAAATATCTACATTGGTTCAGGTTTTAATTAACACATCAATGACTGATTTTATTTTTGGGGTAATAATAACTGGAACGCGACTTCCTCCTTTTCCTTCTATATCTATTACTTCCATAATGGAAGCTAGTTTCTTTGCCAAGGGTGAAAGCGACATAAGTAACTCTTGCGTATTATCTTCGATGGTCGGTGTTGTGGCATATTGCTGAATTGACATTGTTGCTGCGTCACCTGATCGTTTTTATTAAATAAAATTACTCTGCTTAAAGTTATTGACACCAGATCACGCCAGGTTTTGTATTGAACATAATTTTGCAAACCAAATCTTCTGTTAAAAGCAAAAGTTGTTTGTGATTAAGTGTCCTTTTATGCAAAGTTGAGAATGCTTGAGAAGGTGTTTTCGACGAACATTCCATGTCCATAAGTGTTAGAAAAGAGGAATATTAATCATTTTGCTTGGTAAGTCCTTTCCTTAATGCGATTCCTCGAAATATTGTTGCACTTCTTTTTATAGTAAAGTATAACTACTCCACTTATAGGTGGCAGAGCCTTTAGAAAATAATGGGTATCCTGTCTAATATTCAAGCCCAGGATAAAATATGGAAAGCGGCTTTGAGTACAAAGGGTCCTCTAAAGAGTTCTTCCAGCCAGCTAAGTTTCTTCAACTTAGGGCAGAGCTATGAGCTAGGGTCGTAGGATGGTATACGATAAAAAAGAGAATTTTTAATGGACGCCACCGTATCTTAATAATAGCTATAATGTTTAACAATCCGAGGATAAGATACGGAAATCTTCGAAAAGAAAAAACTCCTGAACAACCAAAACGTATAAAAGTAATACTTACTTATTTGTAACACCATAAGCTTGGATTGGAATGATGACCTCGTGCTATCTGAAAATATAACCTCCTCAAAATTTCTTAGAACTAGGGCTTCGTTAGAGCCTAGTAAATTTATCACAAACTAAATTTCAATAAAAATAACAATTCAAAAATATAACCCAAAAATATCTTATCAATATAATGTTAGTGGTCTTTCTTTCTATACTCAAAAAATTGTATGCAATTGGTGGCATGCTTTAAGAAAAATTATTATTAACTTCAATGAAAGTAAGCTTTAAAGTAACTTAAGTCATTTTCTATTGTGATATATATATATATATATATATATTCTTGTGCTAATATTACTCCACCCCTCCGCCCTAATTTTTATTTTTATATATAATTTAAATTAATTTTTATTTATTTATAAATTCTGATACACGACTTTTGTCGTCGCCCCTAATTTTAGTATTCAATGAATGATTCCTATATGATGTGTTTTAGCAAAGTTTGGTTGGTTATCTATTTAAAACTGTTTACTATATTTTATGCCTCGACTATATGAAACCTTTATCTCAGGGTGTTCACCTACTCACCGTGGGTTCAATCGTGAGTAGATGTGCACTGCCCAACCAAACTGCACACTCGTTTGTTTTACCACTTTTTATATGGAATTATTTACTGTATATGCCAAATTTTACTGATCAATGTTGCTTGGTGCCAAATTAATTTATGTATACAATTTCTGACTTGTGTTTGACGTTTTAAGATATTACACGGTACTCACCTGAATTATACAGCGCTGATGCCTTCTTTAAATGTTGCTGGCTCAAGTTCTTATTCGCCGTACGCGCCTTTACAAGGATTCACAATCACTGATGATCCTGCGTATCGCCTCCAGGTGTCTTAATATAATTTTGCTGACCCCAAATCTGAAATAATTTACCCTAATTTTAGAATTTTGAATAAACCGTTGTATTTACTTCCCCTGCGTTAATCTTTCCGTGTTCCCTTGGTTTCTGCGTTGAATCTTCCCCCGTAATATGCTGCTCTCCTATTTTCTTTCTTCGTGCTCCAAGTGATCCTTTCGCCTTTCCGTACTCAATCCCAAATCTATCCTGCCGTCCTGTTCCAATTCAATCTATGCCCTGCTATATCTTCAATGTCCACTCTATGTCCTACTGCCTTTAATCTTTATCCAAATCACTCCAAAATTATAAATATCGTCGTTGCGTCGCCGTCGCTTTGTATAACCACTCGAATCTCCTACTGCCTTTTAACCAAAATCGTTCCAATTCCAATACCAATCTCGTTCAAATCTAACTAAATATCCGTTACTTTCCCGTCGCACTATAAACACTCTAAATATTCTTCAATTATCGTCGCTTTTATACCTTCACTTTAATAATCATACTATTTAAACTCAAAAAAACATTTATTTTATCCAAATATTGATACAACTTTAACGCAGGTTTGCAAAACACGTCTTTTTACTAAAAGAAATCGAAATAGAATCCTCTTATTTACTTCGCTAGGCAATAAGCACAACAAAACTAGCTTACTTAATCACATTTTAAAAGCATAAAACTATCCAATAACAACTTTTCTTTTCTCTAGTGTCACAAATACCTTAACTATAGTCTTTACATACAATCCTAATTTCTACCATTGGTCCTAAACACTTCACAATTCTCCAATTATATCTTTGATATTACTATTCACTTATAATTTTGAATTTACAATTCGTCCAAAAGTTGATTCTACTTAAATGAAAAGCCAAAATAATTCACACAAGACCTGGACGCTTGGTTGATTGTAGATATCCGTAGACGCGTCCGGTTTTCCAGACGGCAAATGTACTTTCAATGGCTTATAAAATTTCAACTTAGTATAAAACCTTGAGTACCGTGCATTGTATCAACGTCATCAAGTCATTTTGTTTACCTTTTGGCACATACGTTTCAAACTAAAATGGTAAATACTTTAGCATATGTAAAGTACGGCAAAATATAGTTTTTAACTTACTGGATCTGATATATGAATTATGTCGTTTGGCATACACCCTTTTTAACACAAATCTACCCTTAGAAGCCTTGTACCCCCCCCCTTACATTACAATATATATATATATATATATATATATATATATATATATATATATTGCCGTGGTACCTCTCTGGCATCTCAGTAGTTTCGAAAATTAATTTATACAAAAATCGAAAATTTCACCAAAAATAAAAAAATTCAAAAAAAAATCATTTCTTACCCTGATTCCAGTCTCCTCGGTTGAATAGTTTTCTTCAACTGCTTCCGGCTAGCTCAGTTGGACCTCCTCTGGGATACCAAGATTCACTATTATGCTTTGCATCGTTCACGCACACTCTCAATAAAACCACAAAATACAACAATCATACAATCTTTTATTTATCACTATTTACAAGTAAAATTGAATATTATCCACATTTCAATGATCAAGTTACACCTCAATAAATCTTATTTTGTAATGTCCTGTATTTTAATTTAAATTATCCAACACATAGAATGTACCCAAGTAAATGGGCCCTGAATAATATCTTATTTCTCATTCTTTCTTTATAATTTATTTTAAATCTACGTAAACTCTGGATTATGGTGAGCTCATGATAACCCAGTTAATTATGAATAATGTATGCCCTTATACTTCGCATACTCTTACAACAAACAAAAAAAATAAACCCATGTACTCTTTACAAAATTTAACTTCCTGATGGAACGTTAATAAACTTTATATACACCTTCAGATTTCTATTTAAATACCATAATAAAGTTAGTTATACGTATTATTTTCAATACGCAAAATAATGCACAATACCTTCAAATTCACCCTCACACGTCACCCAATATTCATAGTTTCATAGTTTATAACAACAACAATTTTAAAGCATTACCTGGAATTTCTAGAAGATCTCTGCTCCGTTGACGATGCCGTATATTTGCTTCTTTCTGCTCTGCAGGCCGCTTCTAGCTATTAGTAGAAGAACCCCATTTAAGTTGAGCTGCTTGCGCTGCCTTCACGGTGTATCCAATTTCCAAATCCAAATTAATTATACTTCTTTCATAATTGTTTAATTTACTCCACGTTACATAACATCACTACACGAGCTTGTTAAAAAAAATATATGTGACACCTCAATAAATTTTAAACTCGGCACAATTCGCGTACAAATTATGAGGCTAACACCGTGCTATATAATTTAAAATAATTTTCTATACTTACAAGCTCGTGGTAACTTTCGTACGTAGTCTGAAGCGATCAAATACTAAGGGCTTTTATTATATTTTAAAAAGGTATTTATACAATTTCCGATGCCACCTCTTGGCCGGATTTCACCCGAAGTCCTTCATTTACAATAACACGTTCTTAAAATTTTGGTTCAACCGATTTCTAAATCCTCGAAATTCAGCGCGTCGTTACGATATTTTCTGAAAATTTATATTCAATATTCCCGTGTCTTGTCTGATGTGCGACTAACGATATCGACCAATAGTCTATCCATTGACGTCTTACAAATCCCGCCTATACTAACGTCGTCCCTTGCTTATGCTTATTTCTACGTCTCTTTCTTACCTTGTTTGAGTGGTAGAAATCGATGTTCTTGTCCGCGTTCTACAACTCCATGTGGACCCCAAAATACGTGCTTTAAATAACCCCTCATTAGCGTTTAATGCGAAAACATCCGACCGTTTACCCGATATTCTTTGAAACTTGTTTGTTATTTATAAAAATAAGTGGAACTTGACATTTAGAAACCTGCAGGTGTTTAATTTTAACGAACGTTTTAAATAACATTTCTAGGAGCTTCTTTTCATGGTATTTCAACCTAACCGATATATTTGTTTGTTAGCAACGCGTTTCACCTTGGTATTATTGATTTTTACAAGCTTTTATGCATATTATACGTAAATAACCCTTCAATTAAACTTAATTAAATTAATAAATTAATGACATTGGCCTCTACAATTTATTTCCTTTGCAAATCTACTAAATTTTATTCATTATTTGTAAAATTTTGTTACTACTTGTTACTTAAAAATGAACTCATCATCATTAGGTCTTCAGTCCTAGAACTGGTTAGACGCGTACCATCATTGTTCCCTATTCTGAACTAACCTACAGATTTCCCTGAAATATGCACAGTTTGCATCTATAACTGTCTGATCTAGGTCTACATCTACCTCTTTTTTCCTATCTCTGCTTGTAATATATCACATACTATTCCCCAAAAATACCTTAGAACGTATTCCGCCCTACTATTTCTCTTTTTCCCCAGATATCCTTGTTCCTCTACTATTTCTGTAACTTATTTGTTATTATCTTTGTCTGTACATGCTATCGTCCTCATACATCTGAAGCACAGCATTTCAAAAGGCTGCTACCATTTTTCTGTCTGCGTTTCAGACTGCCCGTATTTCATAGGCATACTGTGCTGTGCTCCACACATAGCTTTCAACAATTTTCTTCTTATTCTATGTTTGTTGTCTTTCCTCATAGGCGCTGTTCTTTCTTGTTAGATGCAGTTTGATCACTTTCTATTGTTTTACAGTTATATGCCCTATTTCTCCGACCTTCAATGGTTGTGAAGGGAGGTAAGCAGCCTGTGGCTGCCAAGTTCCCCCAACACTTAACCATTTGGCGATTTAATATATTTTCCAATTTATCTTTTCGCACAGTCAACATTAGTTGCAGGTATTTCGCAACCAACAGCTAGTTGTTTATACTAATCATCAGATTTATCTGCGCTTATTTTTTCGTCATTAGGTTTTCCGTCTCAAAACTGGTTGGACACGTACCTGCACTTATTTATATTCTGAGCTAGCCTACATAGTTCCCTGAAATTCTCACACAGCATGTGTATTCAGCTCGTTCCCTTTCTATTGTTTCTAAGTTTATACCTATTTTACCGAGATTCAGTGAAGGAGGTTAAGCAACCTGTGGCTACCAAGATCCCCCAACACTTAGACATTTGCCGAAATAATGGTTTTCCAGTTAATCCTTTCACACACTTAACATTATTCGAGAATATTGCCCAACCAATTTTTGTAGTTACTTATAATAATCATCATGTTTAAGCACAGTTATCTTTTCGTCATTAGTTTATCCATCTTGGGATTGGTTGGATGCGTACCTCCATTGATTTCTATTCTGGGCTAGCCTACACATCTCCCTGAAACCTCTACAGCCTACATCTTTTACTATCTGTGTGCAGTAGTCTAATCTAGGTCTGCCTCTTCTTCTCTTTTTTCCTATCTCTGCTTCTAATATATTCCGCACTATTCCCTCATGCCGTAGTATGTGGCCTATCATCCTATCTCTCCTATTTTTTACCGTTTTCCACATATTTCTTTCTTCCCCTACCATTTTTAGTACCTTTTCGTTCTTAACTTTGTCTGTCCATGATATCTTCATCATACGTCTGTAGCACCACATTTCAAAGGCTTCTACCTTTTTCTCGTCCGCTACTCCCACTGTCCAGGCTTCACAGCCATACAGTGCTGTGCTCCACACATATGTTTTGAGCAATCTTTTCCTTGTTTCTATGTTTGTGGTCTTTGAGCACAGTAGTTGCTTTTTCTTGTTAAATGTACCACGACCTTGTGCTAATCTTTGTTTTATATCTTTTGTGCTTTTCCCATCTTGCGTTATTTGGCTTCCTAGGTAGCAGATATCCTTAACCTCTTGTAAGTTCGTGTTAGATACTTGTATTCTTGTTTTTGATTTATTTACCCCACCTTTACAAACTAGAACTTTAGTTTTAGTTTTGTTAATTTTCATACCGTATCTCTCTGTCAGAACCGTTTCCATTTCATTAAGAGCAGCTTCTAACTCTTCCTTGCTAGACGCTAATACTGCTATATCATCTGCAAATCTAAGCATATCAATTTTTTGTCCCTGCATAGTAATTCCAAATGTCTTCATGCATTTGACAGTATTCATTGCCTCTTCTATGTACAAGTTAAAGATCAATGGGGATAGGGCACATCCCTGTCTCACCCCTTTCCTAATGTTTACTTCTCTACGTTCCTGCTCCAATTCTATTACTGCTGTTTGCTCTTTGTATAAGCTATGTACTATTCGTCTATCCCTATAACTCATTCCAATCTTTTTGAGTATTTCAAACATTTTTTTCCAATTTACATTGTCGAATGCTTTTTCCAGATCTACAAACCCTATATACATGTTTTCCCCTTTTTCTATTGTTTTCTCCATTATCACTCTCAGAGCTAAAATAGCCTCCCGTGTTCCCCTGTTTTGCCTAAATCCAAATTGGTCTTCTCCTAGTATTTCTTCAGCTCGTTTTTCCATTCGTCTTTGCACAATTCTAGTTAATATTTTTGACACGTGTGCTGTCAAACTTATTGTTCGAAAATTTTCACATCTATCTGCGCCTTTCTTTTTTGGTATAGTTACTATGATGCTACGTTTGAAATCTTTGGGTATCTCGCCTGTCTCATACATATAGCTTACAAGTTGGAAGAGACGTTCTGTTACTGCTTGTCCAGCGGCTTTTAGAGTTTCTGCTTGCACCTTATCTGTACCCGGCGCCTTACCATTTTTCAGACTCTTTAATGCTAATTCAAACTCGTCTCGAAGTATAGGATATCCCAAGTCATCATTTTCAATGTCTGATTCCTGTTCTAATGCAGTTAGTTCCTCTCCTGCATATAAATTCCCTATATATTCTTGCCATCTACTCACTTTCTCTATGTTTTCTATAATGACGTTTCCTTGTGCGTCCCTTATATTTTTACTATACGGTTTTATACCCCTAAAATTCATTCTAATTAATTTGTATGCTTCGTCTGTCTTTCCTATTTCCATCTTCGTTTGTACCTCTTTGCACTTTTCATCAATCCATTGTTCTTTAGCTTTCCTGCATTTTCGAATAATTTCCCATTTTATGGCTTTGTATCTCTGTTTTCCTGTTTCGTCTGATTTATTTTTGTATTTTCGTCTTTCTTGTATTAAATTCACGATATCCTTTGTTATCCACGGTTTCTTATTTTCTTTTTGTTTATACCCCAGAATATCTCTGGCCGCCATGTCTAGGCTGGATTTAATGTTATTCCATTCTGTTTCTACTTCCTTAGTTTCAGATATTTTCCCGATTTCATTCAGCAATTCATTTGACTTTTTTTCGAATCTTACTTGAATATCTTTATCTTTTAGTTTATCTAAGTCCAAGTGCCTTTTTCCGTTCCTTTTTCTCAGATTTTTAAATTTAAGTGCGGCCTTCATAATTACGATGTTGTGGTCAGTATCTATATCTGCTTCTGGGTAGCTTCTACAGTCTTTTACTTGATTCCTAAACCGTTGTCTAACAAGAATGTAATCTATTTGATATCTTCCTATATCTCCTGGCATCTTCCACGTATATCGTCTTCTAGCATGATGTTGAAATAATGTGTTTGTGATGATTAAATTGTTCTTGTCGCAAAATTCTACCAGCCTATTTCCCCTGTCGTTTCTCGTGCCTAAACCAAATAAACCTACTACCGCTCCTTCCCTACCTTCACCTACCACGGCATTAAAATCCCCCGTAATTATTAAATTTTCATGTCCTTTTACGTATCTTAATATGTCTTCGATATCTTTGTAGATGGCTTCTACCTCTTCGTCACTGTAGCTAGAGGTGGGCATGTATACTTGTATTATTACTGTGTTTACCGGTTTAGATTCTAATCTAACCATGAGTACTCTTTCGTTCTTATGTAAGTAATTTTCACACAGTATCCTATCTTTTCCGCATAACTATCCCCACACCCAAATTTCCTTCCTCTGCTCCTGTATGAATTACCCTGAAGTCTCCACTCCAAAATCCCCCGCCTCTGGCCACCGAACTTCGCTGATCCCTACTATGTCTAGTGATAACCTATTCATTTCGATTTTAGGTTCTCTAGCTTACCTACTTGCTTCATACTTCTAACATTCCACGCTCCGACTCGCAGAATGTTCCCGACTCTTGTTTTAACTTTCCGATCGCATCCTCCGAAGTAGTCCCTCCCGGAGATCCGAATGGGGACTATTTTAACTCCGGAATCTTTTACCCCAGAGAATGCCATCATTTTATTATAATTTAGGTACGCTGTGTACTTGGGAAATAATGTGGTGGTTTCCGTTGCCTTCCACATCGCGGTAGTGTGTCTTAGACTGCCATACCGACCCCTATGGTCTCTGCCAATCTAAGTACCGAAAGAGCCGCTGCCCTCTTTCGGGGACCTGTCTTAGTCTGGTTCCTCACTAACGACTCTACTACTTTGGTTGGACCTGTAGTTTGGCTCTTTAGCTCATTAGAACACGCAAGCCATTTCACCTGTTCTAGTAATTTAGAACTTCGGCAAGGTGCAGGTCCATTCGAAATGGAAAAAAATGAACTAACTGGAATAAATTTCGCACGTAAATTCTGGTTGTTTCCTTTATACAGGGTGTTTTGAAATTACTTTGTTTATACGTAGATGTAGCCTTTTAAAACCACTACAATATATATATATATATATATATATATATATATATATATATATATATATATACATCGTATATACCACTTTACATGTGTTAGTGTTTATACGTTATCTCTTATTAAATTTCATGTATTTCAAAAAAATACTATTTATTAAAATTCTCAGTGAAAGGTATTGAATTTTTTTAACATGATACAAATTTTTTTGTTACCGAAATAGGATTCTTTTTGATTTACAAGTGGATAAGTAAATGGATTGATTTTTCATATATTGTTAAACTTATATTTTTAAAAAAATTTATTCCATGTATGCAAGGTCAAATTCCCCTATGATATGAAATAGTCTGTATAATAATTATACTTCAATAAAAAACTGGTTCTTAAAATGTGACAAACAAACTCTAAAATATCACTTATTTTGTTACAAACAACTTCTTGTGTAGCATATTAATTTCTTAGAAAGCTTTCTTTAAATTTCTGAGTTCAAACTAATTAATCTTAAACAAAGAAATTACGTACGCAAATTTAAACTGCTATATAAAATTTACAAAAAAGTCACTACATTTTCATTATGGTGCGGAGTTAAATACAGAAAACACTCACCATTAGATTTCGTCAAATATATATATTTACTTTCAGTAAGAATTAGTTACCCATTCATATGAACTTGAACTTCGTACCTTCGTCCATTAAACTTCGTGTACAATTATCACGACAGATGTGCGACCTTTGCCTGTTCTTGAGAATACAAACTGAATTTCCATTTACAAAGAGTGTTCATTTACTTTTCACGATAAGGATACTTTAAAAAATTTTTTACTCAGAATAATAAATAATCGAAAGGTTTGCAATACTTCATAATTAATAATTAAAACTTCCAATATCCCATAACTAAAAAATTTTTGATACTTCGTAACACGTAATTAAACTTGCACTATAGAAACCACAGAATTAATTTAAATACAAAATGAAAATAGTTACCTACCGTAGATGATGTTCTTCAAACCCACTATATTTGTATCATGTTAGAGGCCGACTGACATGGTGATGATTTCTACTACGAAAACGACCAAGCA